>OX376375.1:22446325-23646325 GCA_947369275.1 Nemotelus nigrinus | reverse complement strand
ATGTACTCCTTTATCTCTCTTTACCTAATTTTAGCCTGTTTATTTTAAATTAGCTGTGGTAGAAAAGGGTAACATATAATTGATTTGATACTTGGTACTAAAATAGTCACACAAAGACAAATTCTTCGAATATCAGTATTCTTAGCTGTTTTGATGCGCTTGATTTTTTTATTCTTAAACAGCCTTCTGTAGTATCAAACAGATTTTGATCTATGATCAAATGCTGACCACTGCGAAAACTTGAAGTTTCAATACATAAATAAAAAATTACCGGTATGTTTTGACCTTTTTTTCAAATCCAGCCACGGAATATATAAATATATAAGCCATGACCTGAGGCTGCACTTCGAATTAACCCAGCTGTATATCAGATGTCTATCATTAACAGAAAAATGAGTCATGACACCATTCACTCTACCATGGTACACTCTGATTGGAGAGTAAAGTTTTTGTTGGCATCAATCAGCAGACCATCAACGATTTAAAGTGGGGTATGATTGCTATTCAGGTGATATGATTGATATTAACCCTTATTCGATTTGGGTAAGTTTGGCCACCCGTGAAATCTTACACTTGCCCAAACAGCCTTCCGTAATTTATTCTCCTTTTGCGAAAATTCGCATTTTTTTTTCAGCTGGTTATTTTTGGTAAACTGTTTTCGAGAACCAAGTTGATTGCAGCTGATTATAAATTGACAAAAATGGAGTTGTCACTTTTTACTCTTCTTCTTCTCTTTCGAGGTTTTACCCGAAATCTGTTCCCTAACTTTTCTGATCTTTCGATAAATTTTCTTCCATGATAGCAGTAAGTGTGTGACGAAAAATCTATCTCCCGACAATTTGGGGAGCTAAAATATCGACTGGTGACTTAAAGATACAATACTAAGCGGTTGAGAGCAAATTCAGATAAGTTAGCCAAATGGCGTCTATTGAAATCTTCCTTCAAAACGTCAAAAACCTCCAAGTACCTCTTTAACTGGTAAATACACCACCCTGCCAAAGTTGCCAACAGTTCTGTGAAGATAGATGCTAAAAAAAAGGAAATGTTTTGTTCAAAGTACCATTCGGACACGATCCACCCATCAAGTAAAGCATTGCTATAAAATGGATCGAAAAAAGGTTTTAATACTGAAGGGATAGGAAAAACGGGAAAAACAAAAGGGGGAAAGCTGCAAAAAAACTTCAAACCACAAGTTCAACAATATCCTGAAAAATATAGAAAAGCACAAGTGATCACACTTTACACTGAATCTTGGAAGAGTATTGTAACCTTTGCCTCAATTGAGGTCTTATAGATAATTTCTGACTTCACGCACTTACCTTTTCCAAACTTTGGCTCTCAACAGCTTTCTTGTACATACAACTTATGACTTAAGACACAAAAAAAAACTCATTCAAATATCGATTTGTTCATTATTTATTGGTTCTACATAATTTTAGTATATTGTACAATCAACATTGGAATGTTATCTATCTTATAATTCATGTTTATAACATATAACTATCAGCAGCTGAAAAACAGACGTGATAACCTTGCTTGTGGATATGCTAATTTCATACGTATTTTGACTCCAGTATCTCTCATCTTATACAATAAGATTACGTTTTCAATTCATCACCTTGGCTCATGTTACTAACAGGATACATAAATTCACAATTACTTGGCGACTTATTGCTTCTAGTTCGTGCTGAATCTTTATTGAATCCGGGATCCCAAAATTTGTCGTCTATCCGAAATGTTGTCGAACTATGACGATTCCGTTTCAAAGACTTGAGTTTCTCTTGAAACTGTGACGTTGTATCGGGCTCTTCGGTTTTGTCGGCATTGAAAAGAGGAGACAGTATGCCGTTCAACGGACTATGCATGAGGCTTGGAAACGGTGAAGTTTGGCTCCTGGAAAATGTTCCAATTCCTATCATTTTGGTATACTTGCTTGGAATGTCTTCGTGTTGCTGCTGATTCGCACCAAATCCAGTCGAATGATGGTAGTCATTGAACTGGAAAAAATGAAAACTATTTATTTGACAGACGTAATGTCCTCAAAATGCTTAGTAAGTATTATTTGACAGATATATGTACATTTGTGCACAAATTTTAGAACGATTTGTAGTTTAATTTTAACAATAGATCCTTCAATTTTCATGATATGTGACAGGTTCTAGCCCATGATATTTTTTATCGGTTAAATAAAACTGTTACTAATACCTTTTGTGGTGAGCCGTTCAAAAACGGTGGCAAGTATGGATAAAAAAAATCATGTGGTCGATGTAAAAACTCTGCATCTCGTTTCATTGACAGCGGTCGAGCAAGTGGAAGTTCCAAGGACATCCTCCTGCCGCGTCGGGACGAGCCATTCGTCCACATATGAGTGCCCATGTGAACCTGTAAAATTCAACCAGTATTTAATTTTAATTGTGTTCCAAATTAATAGTGTGCTAATCAACCTTGAGATTTCCTTTCGTGGTAAAAGCTTTCTGACACACTGTACACTGGAACGGCTTGTCTCCTGTGTGTGTTCTCATATGAATTTGAAGAGCTGAGCTCGAACTGAAATTCTTCCGACATATCGTACAATAGTGTTTCATATTGATTGAACCATCTGGGGGAGACTGTGTTGAGTAAACGTGTGACGAATCGTTTACTGGAGTACAGTTTTTCTCGCGATTCATTGTGAAATTTTCTAAGGCTGTGAAAATTTGATTTGGTGGAGAATATAAAGAGAGGCAGGATTAAAAATTATGCATATGGTATTTACCTGAAATTGAATGATCTTTGGTGTCAAACATTGATTTAGTTTGAGAATAATTTGGGGCCTGGATATCTTCTAGTAATAAATCAAAGCCCAACGATCGTTTCCTGGAAGATGTTGAGCTCTGCTGCTCATTCTGATGACTCGACATCAATATAGGAAGCTGCGTACTTTCATCTGTCTCCTGGTTTGAGGTGTTGATATCATGGATCTTAGATTCAGCTGGTGGATTTGGTGATTTATTTAAATGCTGATGAAAAACCGAAAAAAATTTAATTAATTTCGGATTTCTACATTTGCTAAAGTATTGTATCGTTTTACGTTCAAAGACTCACAATAAAGTCTGGATTTCCAAGAAGCATAAAAATTACTGTTTTCCGGTAAAGTAAATAAACAAATAAAATAACCCCTTAAAATAACCCCTTTAACGAGCCCACACTGGGCGCTTTCAAAAGGTTATGACAAATATGCGTTGTTTAGGAAAATTCACAAATTTTGTGATGGAATTACCCCCAAAAATACTACAGTATATGAAGGTGGTGTGAAACGTTACCGACCTCAACGTGAAGATGGCAGCACTTGTCAATACCAACTAAGGAATGTGGTTGTGCTTTTTTTGACTGGTACTAACCAAAATTTGAGCCATTTTGGACGAGCAGTTGTTGTTTGAACATCGTTTGAGTTGATCTATGTAAAAAAAAACGACTATCAAGCTGTCATTCAATGTTTGTTCTTGAAAGGAAATATGCCTTCGCAAATCAAAGATGGGTTGGGGGGACTCTGCATTATTATTTACACTGTGAGATTTTGGGCAGTTAAGTTGAAACGTGGCCGTAGTAGCTTGAGCTGAAAATAACATAACTAAAGTTTATCAAATGGTGCTAAAAGCCCGTCGAATTAAAGTGAACTAGATAACAGATGCTATGACTATGCTCAAAGATCGTGTTTGTTGCATATTTAATCAAGATTTAAGCATGAGAAGGCTGTCTGCGTTTGCGTTTGCTCACGTTAGACCAAAGATGATTAAAGTTACACAAACATTTCCAACTCTCTTTTGGCGCAGTTAAGACGTAATAAATCAGAGTTTTGGCGTCGATGAATTACTGTAGATCAAACTATATACCATTTACGCCCGAAACAAAAATACAGTCTAAAAGATGGACTGCAAAGGGCAATTGCAAAAACTGTTGTTTTTTTTGGTAGTGAAAGTGATGACTATTTTCGATTGATTATTTTCAAACAGGGAAACCCATTAGAGCAGCTTACTATGCTCCATTGCTTGGCAAGCTGAAGGTAAAAATTAGAAAAAAATGGTCACATTTACAAACAAAAAATTCTGTTTCATCCCGACAATGTGCGACAATTAGGGCTTGAACTCCTTGAATACCCTCCTTGTTCGCCAGATACTAGCCGCAAGCGACTTCTTTTTGTTCTCTAATCTCAAAATTCCGCTCAAAAGATACAAATTTTCGTCAAACAAGGAGAGCATTACCTTTGTAAACAATTATGTTGCAGAGAAAGACGGTGAACATTAGTTAGACCGGTTAACGAGATGGGACCATCGCTGGGAGAAGTGTGCAGACTTTCGAGGAGTCTGTGTAACAAAATTAAAATAAATTTAATGAAAAAATGTCTTGTGTCTTTGTTAGGTCGGAAGCTTTTCAGACCACTCTCGTATGTATTTGTAATTATAAACTTTGTTTGAACTCTTCAAAAGAAACAGTTGCAACTTTCCTTTTGAGGAAGTAACCTTCCAGCTTTGAAAAATTCCTATTCAAAGAAATCGATCACGTAAATTCCATAAGAACTGAGAAAATGATTTTCTTTTAATCTCATTATAATTTCTCATGTGATTACACTCTTTATATTTTTAGTTTTTTACAATTCCAATGAATTCCAAACAGCAAAACACATGAACATAGTTCAAGATCATACAATAAAATATTCGGAAAAACAGCCAAACAAATATCTCCATGTGAACGTTCCACACCGCTTTCAACTGAATCTTTGGCCAGTTGCCCATCGCAATCATAGACCGAAAGCAGACAATCAGCCTGACATCATTTTGAGCATATCATTTTCAATAGAACTTCTTAATGAATCGAAAATATCAAATAATTACAATTTGCACACGCTGCATTGTTCTCATATGCAACAAGATATACTGTATGGCCTGTCGCCACATATTTTTCCTTCAAATCGGCAGAAGATTTCAGAATTCAGATTTCATGAATGTGTCAACTAAGACGAAGCGGCGTGGTGCGGTGAGATACAAAAAGCAACTAGACGAACTGAAATCTTGTGTTTAGTACCAAGCAAGACGCACAAGCAGGCCTAGTAGCTACTTATCATGCCAGTTGGAATTTCAGAAAATATTCACAGTCTGTTGTCTGTAGAGAATGGAACATTTAGCGTGGAAACTTGCCTCTCTTTTGTCACATGGGTGGTAGACTAGAAAGAACAGCTGCTCACTAATCATATTATAGGAATGACTATTCCGTAGACGTGAATATCATAATGCGGCTAATGGGACTTTCGACTAGTTTGTCATATGTGTCATAAAATAAACACATAATTTCATATTGAAAATGAAAAAAAGGATACTTTACCACACAATTTCGTAAGTTTGTGAGACTGAAAATTTTATTATTTTATTGATAAATAAATTGAAAAGTGAGTAAAAGCCAAAAAGTGAATTAGGTTGAACAAGAACTTCAAACTTTTCCTACACACGAGTATCTGTGAAAATTCTGCCTTTCACTTTTTTTGAAATTGAAAAACTAACTAAGTACTGGAATGAATAGATTTGGTGACAATACACATGCTATTTGACATCAAAACTTATAAGCTGCTTAAGAAAACAAAAATATATGCAAATTTAGGCGATTCAAGTATCAATTCAAATTTCCTTTCTTATTGGAAACCAGTATTTTTGACTCAGTTTTTATCACAATAGCCTTTCTCTCTTGATTGAATTTCCACTTAATCTAAATCTTGTTTTAGTGATTTTGTCATCCACGTTCTACAACCGACCTGCATTGAAGGTCCTGTATTCACTTTGATCGGATAATTACATCATAAACTATCGAGTAAAATAGTTTCCAGCGTTACAAATCGCAAACAGATTCAAAATTTAGGAAAATAAGACACTTGTTATCTATTTTCTTTGAATATTTTTATCATTTTTGTAGTGAAAGATGCAATGAAATTTTCACATGAGCAGCTTCGTACTCGTTTATCATGTGAAAATTTAATGGTAGAATCTGTTGGTACGAAGTTAACAAAACTGACTGGTGCTGGCAGTCCTTTACTGACGTTACAATCAAAAGTATCCCTAAATCTGCTTACTAAACCGTTCAACAAACCCAATTTGTGAATTTCGTTTCCATCCGATGACTGCGTTGGAAGTTATAAGGTTAGAAAAACTATTAGGATTACCACCCATGAAAATGTCAAAATATCCCAAACTGAAACGATTGGTATTTACTTTCACTACAAGATAATTTTTGCTAGTTACAAGATTATAAATATTTGAAAATTTTATGGCAACATCTTTTAGCAAAAACATGATGCAAATTATCAAAGCTGGCAGCTCTATCCTAGTTTTTTACCCCAGAGTCTACTAAATTTGCTTCACACAAGGGTCCATCTACTGTGTGAATTTCGTTAAAATCTGATGACAGCATCAAAAATTAAATTGAATTCCAAAATACCACCACTCCCACAAAGTTTCTAGCATATTTAATATACTTCTATCAGATCTGATGTAACTAAGGAGAATTTGGAAGTCATTAAGATTCGAAATTTCATAAATTTTCTTCTTTGCCAACTTTTGGGCACTTAGCGTTTGAATGAGGTTGAAAATTGACCAAACCGTTATCATGACCAAGCATAAAACAAACATAGCTGACTTTTTCTCTTTAATTATACTTTTCGACTATATTATTTACAAAGAAATCGGGGGGTGCCTATAAATTAATTAAAGCACTCGCTGTCACTAAAAGATTAAATATGTTATATTTTCTTATAAGTTAAAAAGATTTTTGGGGAACATTGACCGCTGGAAAGGCTCATTTCTGGAGAATAATAGTGGAAATGGGTGTATTTTCAAGGCATGTTCCACCAAACGTGCTTCCTATCACGACAAAGGGTCATGTAAGTACAAAAGGTTACTTGGCCTGAGCGCTGAGTTGAGCCTGATGCCTCTCTTCCAACCCTACTTACCAGCTTTTGGGTAAAGCTTATTGCTCCTATAGCCATTTTTTGATATTTGTTGAGCCTGTTGAGCATTTGGTTTTGTGTCACTTTCTTCTACCACACTGTTGCTCCGTATAGGCCGATAGGTCTCACCATTTGTTTTATTTGCCCAGAATGTTATGCGTCCCAACATTTTCGTTGTGGCTGTAGCGTCTTTTAAAGTTTTGTTTACATTACTTTCTTAGGTGTGTTTTCTATCCAGATATATTCCAAGATATTTCACCTTTGAGCCCCTAATTTTTATAGCCCTTATTTCGATTTGCATTTTTCTGGTGAATAGTACCATGTAGGGTTTCTGTCATTCCGTATCCCTTACTATTGCGAATCGCAGAAAAAATATCAATCAGTATGGACTTCATCTGAAAGGAATAATACTCCTCCTTGCGAACATTCACTCCTAATGTCCACCGTTGCTTTGGATTCCCGCAGCTCCAAACATACACCTCGGCACAATCGTACTTTATTTGCCCATTTCGCTCACTTCTGAAGGACATGTTCAAGTAAAAATACCTATCCAATGCGATTTCGTAAAAAAGTTTGATTTTAATTTTATCTAAGATACATTTTTTGAAATTATTTTAAAATATATAAAATTAAATATGTACAAATGTTTTCTAATTGAATCAAACTTTCTATTTCAGGTATGTAAACTTTGATTATTTCAAAGCCTTATATCATGTATGTATTTGAAAAAAAATGACAATTCGATATCGAAACTTATTATTATTTCATAGTAGATATTATTTTTATTGAAATATAATGAATTATATATTTATTAAAGTGTCACAAATGCGAAATCTAGTTTTCATTTGAAATATAAAGTGAAATGGCTAGGACGATATTTATTCAAGGACACCACGAAAAAGAAACTAAAATTTTAAAAAAGGTGGAAATTCTAACGAAAGCTTTGGAAGATCTAACTATAAAATCTGATAATTTGTAGGCCTTGGGTAGTGATATATAGCATTTTCGAGTCGAATTCATAGATTTTTGGCACAAATTCTGAATATTTTCGGGTTTAATTCCTATATTTTATAAAATAAAATTTCTTAATTTTTAAAAGTCGGCTGAAAAAATTGAGTCATAATTTTCTCGAATCAAATTCATATATTTTCAAATCAATCTAGTATTTTTTTAAGTAGTGAGTCTTTGAAAATCAAGATCGTAATTTATGATTTAAAAGCATGGGAATATACCTTAACAATGTATGAATACAACTCAAAAAAAATTATGAATTTAATAAAAACAGCTTACAAAAATTATGAATTTGACTCGAAAAAGTTTTGTATCTAATTCGGAAAAATTATGAATTTGACGCAAAAAAATTATTTATATCACTCGAAAACTTATGAATTGATATTGAAAATTTTAAAAAATTGATTTTCAAAAATACCCAAAAATATTATGAATTTGCACCAAAAATTTCTGGATTTGACTCGAAAGTGGTATTCGGATTAAGCACTACGCAAAGATATTTGAAATTATCAAAAACACTAAGAACCAGAATATGAAAAAAATCGAATGGGACGTTTTACAAGTAAATGAGATTTTTCGACATGTTTGCGATGATCGGCGTGAGAGTTTTGGCAGCGCACTAAGTATGTAAAGTATTAAGATTGTTCTGTAAAATCGTACAGTCATCTTGTGACTCTATCTCTCGAAACATCTTGAAACCATCTGCATATAAAAAACAAGAAGAACAGACTAAAGAAAGGATATGGTTTATGAACATTAGAAAGAGAAGAGGACCAACGATAGACCCTTAGGGACCACCTGATCATGAAGAGCAGAAATGTATAGTTACAAACAGGTATGACCAAAGACGTTAAACGTAATACAGGATAAAAAAGGACTAGTTAAGTCATCGTTCTTCAGCTTTTGAAGAAGAAATTTATGGTTGAAAGAGTAAAAAACTTTGAAAAGTCAGTAAAAAAAATACGCCGATCTACTTTTGATCTTCAAGAGCGGGTGTAACTAAATGTGTGAGAGAAAGAAGGTTGATTAAAGTGGATGTATTTTTGACGAAACCATGCTGCTCGTGCGATAGGGAAGTTGGGATAGAACGATACACTTTCCTGTAACAAGGAAGAAGACAAATGGCACGATAGTTTGGAACGCATGTGGGATCACCAACTTTATGTATAGGGAAGATGCTGGTAATTTTTCAGAGAGATGGGAAAGAACCGGCAGCTATACTTATGCTAAACAAGATGAAATGAGGGACGCATAGAGATAATGAAAGATATTTATTCAAGATGTTTGGAATACCGTCGGAACGACTACGGATATTGGCATCGATACTGTTCATCAGACGTTCGACTTCTAAAGGTTGAAAATTCAGGAACAAGCGTGGAGAGGAGATATTGTTGTGAGATGAAAGAGGAAAATTAAGAAGCAAAAAGTTCACACAGATCATGTGGTGTGGAAGCAGCTGTATCATCCAAATCCATACCATTGGTAATGCTAGCAGAGTTTTTTAAGGAACGATCGAGGGGCCAAAAGGATTTCGGTTAGTTGGTTCTGATTAATGGTTCAATGTGAAGAATGTAGTTGCGAATTGGCTGTCTGGCAGCATCCTTCGCATTAGAGTTTTACAAAAAAAATGAAGTGAATCAGATCAAAAGGCAGCAAGTGAACCAGATCTTTCATATAAATTACGTGCTGTATTTTCGAATTCAAGGGCAGCTACAACATCATTGCTAAATCACGGAGCATCAATCAGTTTTTTTGACAATTGAGGAATGATTTTCGAGAAATTCACGCAGATCTTCATCAATGTTAAGGCCAGGAAAAAAATATAGTTTGTTCTATTGATTTCAATGGCCATGCCAGCGAAATCCTATTTGTAGAAGTTAAAGCGCACGAAGGAAGGAATTACGTTCCTCACAGTATTAATGCTGAAATTTTCAATGACAAGAGAAAGATGACGACGATCAGGAGGCACATAGAGAAAGAGAGTGACACTTACAGAAATTTATTATTTTGGAAGATTGGAGACAAAAAGGTCCAGAATTATATTGATAGCATTTGAAATATTGTCAAATTGTGAGAGGCAACAAAGTGAGAGAATCTTCGACGTTATTTATGAGATACTTACTACCAGTCAGGAAGTTGATAACAGATGAAAATTCCAAAAGCTTTATATTGAAGCGTCGACAATGGTATAAAAACTCAGTCAACAAAAGGACAAAATGGACACCAGAGTGTTTCCTTGAGTGCCTTAATAATACTGCTGACAACACTTCCACCACAGTTTCCCGATCCTTACGGGAAACTGTGTAATCAGGTAAAATTTCAGATTCGAACATATAATCAATAAGCCAAGTCTGAATGTAGTAACTCAGGCTGCCATGAGTCTGCATTCAAATCGTCATGGGGCTCCGCATACGTGTGAGTATAATTAGTTACCAAGAATATGTTCATACGTGAAGTCGATTTCACCAGACGCTTACACGTTGTCGCAATATAATACTGACGCAGGAACATCGACAGCATGATAAATATCTAAACAAGTTTAAAAAAAAATGCAATCTATGGCTGGAATAATGCAGGTTTTAACTATAAATTATTTTGATTACATAAAAAAATGTTTTTTCTACTCCCTGTAATGATCCCTGATTAAATATGATACAGGAATAAATCGATGATATAAGCGAAATAACATGGTGCTCCCAGAATAATTATAAATCCTTCAGGTGTATGTCTTAGTTTGTATGGAACACACGATAAAGAGGATCAAAATCATACGACCAATAGTAAGTATGTACATGCTCATTTGCGAATATGATGTGCCAGTATCATTAGGCTCACACGTCATTCCACCATGAACATAATCCCCAAATATAATCCCTTGTTTTCTTTGTTTTTCTGAAATAAGCACTTGTGTAGTGCTAATAGCATTGTCTGCATTGGAGAAAATCTTAGTTTAGGTGAGAAGTGCATATTTGGCTCAAATTATGTATAGGCTTTTTGCGAAAAATCAATAATGTGTGAATAAAGTTTACTTCTCACATATGTTGATGTAGTATAATTGTAGTATAAATTTGCAACTTTCAAATTTTCATATTTTCTAAGTATTTAAATTATATTGCAAGACTATTTTGAACAAATCTAAAATGACAACCAACTGCCTCCTCTACACATCCAAATGCAGACAGACCGCCATCGGCTTAATGTACAAAACTCTCACCGAACCATCTGACAAGCATGCTGCCATGCATTATTTTCCAACCAACATTGAACGCAACATATCACTTTTATGAACATGAAAGCCGACAATTAATAATCCGCTCATAATTTCTCGAACAAAACACCGCACGGACATTTAATTAATGACGGAATTCTGTAATTAATTTATTTTTCCCTGTTTGTCTGCATCTCACTTGATGCATATATGTATGTATGTACGACGAATAAGTACGTGTCGTTGCTCGTACTCGTCCAGAGACATACATATGTAATGTACGTATGTCGACCGGCAGTTTCGTTTGACTTTGAACATGATTTTGCGCTTTCGGGCACATTGCAACAAATTACCATTTGAAAAAATCCAAAGTGCAAAATGCTCTCCAAAACAACATAATGTGAATGGGCACCTTCTTGTCGCAAACTAGCAAGTAGTTAAGCTATCGGTATGTGTAGAACTGGGAGTGCACTTGGTTGCATCCAACACACTGCATGCTTAGAATGATGCAGACTCCGGTTGGACCAAACGATGGTGGTTAGCGAGTTGAAATCGCAATGATGTGGAAAATCATTGCGATAAGTTTGCCGATATTGATGCAAAGATGGATTGACATAAATGCTAAACTGTCGGGCTTGTCAATTGGTAAAAATAACATGGAAATATGCTGATTTGGTTACAGTCTTTAGAGTTTCGGGTAAGCGTTTCACTCTGGATATGCCGTTATTTTTCATTGTATTGAAATGAATTTAATTTAAGTTTACACAAGTAACAAATTAGTCTCACTCACCTTTGTTGGCTGCGACTGACGACTTTCGGTGGACTCAGCAAATATTTCTTTGGTATGATTACGAATATGTTCTTCGAGTAGCAATTTAGATGGCAATGAATCCGAGCAAATGTTGGAAACTGTATTATTTTCGGTAAGCTGAGTGCCTGTAATCGAAAATTTTAATTATTTATGGTTAGTTTTACGCTAAAAATATCATAAAACTTTGGTAATAGAGACTAGTGTGAATCAAATACTATAAAAAGATTCAGATTGTTTCCAGCTAGAGGTTTTTTATCGTACAGGCAGAATACTTGTTATAAAATTAATCACTGCTCATATACAATGAACCGCATAAACATTATATATTAAACACTATACATGCCTGCACAAGATACTTCAAAAACACTAATCGATTTTATGAAGCTTCAACAAGAGGGAGTTCGCAGCATTCGAGAGTTGGGCCAATGTTTACAGGTTTTCGAAGAAAATCAGTATAAAATTCCCTTTGTCCGAAAACTCATGTCTTAAAGTAAATAGCTCGTATAGTTTAACAGATAAAGCACTATCTCCTAGCGTGAGTGATCTTTGAGTTAACGTAGCCCTGAATAGTAATCCGCGACGGTCATAATGATCGGGGAATGTTTGAATTTGAGTCACACTACCGTTCATCAAGTTTTGACCCATGAGTTGGAAATGAGAAAGATCTGCTCGAAACTGGTTCCAAAAAACCTTTCGCAGGAACAAAAGGACATTAGGAGAGAAAAGCGCCTTGACTTTTTGAAATCGATTGAAAATAATGACAATTTTTTGAAACTTGTCATTGCTGGTGATGAGAGTTGGGTGTTTAAGAATGACCCAGAAACCAAATGCCAGATCATGGAATGGCCCACTTCAGGCTCTCCAAAGCGCAAAAAAGCAAGAATGAGCGAATCAAAGATCAAGAGCATGCTGATTTGTTTCTTTGATATCCGGGGAATCGTTCACAAAGAGTTTGTGCCCCGAGATCAGACAGTGAATCAACATTTTTACCGAGAGGTTATCGAAAGACTTCGAAAAAGGGTCATGACAATGCGCGTTGTAACACAGCAATTTCCATAAACAAGGTTTTTGGTCAGTAAAAACATTCCTGTGGCTCAGCCTTCATACTTACCTTACTTGAGTCCTTGTGACTTTTTCCTCTTCACAAGATTGAAAATTAATCTCAAGAGACATCATTTCGGGACACTCGAAAACATTCGAACGGTTCTAACCAGCTGAAGGCTATTCTAGTATGCGAGTTCCAGCACTGCTATGAGGAGTAGAAGAATCGTCATTGACGCTTTGTGACTTCCCAAGGAAATCATTTTGAGGGAGACAACGTTCAGTTGTAATTTTACTCAAATAAAAATATTTAAAAATATCAGTCTCATTACTTTATTTACACACGTCGTATAGTGTGCTTCCAGGCACAATTCTGCCGAAAATAAAATGTTTGTTCCATTGGGTTTCTCATTGCTTGACTACGGACTAGAAGGAAAATCGTCTAAACAGCGCAAAATCATCAAAGCAAAAATTTGTCGTTGAAGGTAGTGCATTTTTTTGGGGATATGAATTTGAGACTTCGATTTACGATGAAATCTCAATTAGACGAGTGCAAATGTTCATCTTTCCTCCGATAAAAAAAAAATCGATTAGCGCAATCAAATATCAAGCAAATGATGATTATATTTATTTATATATTTTTCAACAATCCATTTGCAAGCAAAAATCCCAACTACAAATAGGAAAGCATAGAAATAGAAAATAAGAAATAGAAAATAAAAACAGAAACTAAAAATTGAGAAAATTAAAAATATGAAATTCAAAACTACGAATCATATAAAGATAGATAAGTTAATCAACAGCAAAGATTGCGTTACGAATACTACTTTTAAAGGTGGCTATAGAGTGAGGAGGAGGACCAAGTTGGAGGTCATTATGGGTTCTGTACGTACAAATGGTAAGTTGCCTCCCAAACTGCCGTACATTAATCATGGATGCTATAGATGAAGTCAGATAGCCACGGCAAATTTTAAACAAAAAGCATTCATCCAGGTAAACTCTGCACTTTGCCAGGAAAGGGAGACTTAGGAGCGATAAGATGATATTTAAAGAGTAGGGTGCGGGTGAACCTCGGCTGAACAGATTCAGCGGCATCGGAAAGATATTTAAAACGAGGAGATCAGACCTGAGTTTTAGTTTCCGATCGCCAAGACAGGGCACCAGGATCTTTACACACCGAGATTCTTGTGCAAATAACGACATCAGCGTAGTATCGCTATATTTTGCAGAAAATCAACAGTATAATATACCAAAACAACTCACTTGACCCCTCGTAAGCCACGCTAGTGCACGCTTTCATATCGAAAACTTTGTTGCTGATCTACTGTCTCTGAAATGAGAGATCGCACTTGACCAAAAAATTGGTTCGCATTGAAGCAATTATTTTTTACTGTTTGTGAAAATGAAGGACACAAAATATGTCATAGATTTTGGGGGATATATGGGTTTTCTAGATCAACCAGTTACAATTTTTAGAAAATTTTATTCAAGTTCTTAGTAGATCTACCATCTGTATTAAATAGTTTACCATATTTATTCTGAATTTATTAAGACGAAAATTTTGCTTTATTTATTATTAATCTCTTATCTTTGATAAAATCAATGCTGCCATGGAATTCATCGAGAAAATGTGAAAGGAGTGTCGAGTAGTAACTTAATTTATAACAACTTTGCATTAATAGGATTAAAATTTAATTTGGTAAAAATTATCAATACTAACTGCAAAGTAAAGTGAAATCACTTTTGTTTATTTATTTTTTAATTTGGATTTTTTAAACTGCAGTCACATGTTGAACTAGTGTAGGCAGCTTTAACTTTATTCAACACTTCTTTTTCAGTAAATAACTCATTAAATCTCCAAACTGCTACCTTCTGTTAAAAAAATAAATCATCTATCAATCGATATTCATGCACGGAATCCACATATTTATAGGTAATTAGTTTTTTTTTCAGAAATATTTTAACTTGAAATAATTTTTCAAATTTTTGTGGAAAAATGCTTGTATGGCGAGATAATATAAAAAATTGATACTAAAGTATTTGAGCTAAAACGCGCATTATATAAGCCTCAAAAGCAATATTTCATTACCTTTGGTCGTATAGAATGTCAGACTGTAGTAAGCTCATAGCGAAGTAAATAATGGCAAATTTTAAGATGTAGGAATAAATTGAATCACTCTTCCCGGAAAAAGAAGCAAGTCAAATAAAACCAAACATCGAAATTCGCAGCTTATTGCAAAAAGTTCTGCATCATTGGCTCAGCTCAAAATGAAACGTCCTTTTCAGTCAATAATTCTATTCGCTAAAGCGCCAGTCTGAGATAGTGATCTACTGTCCGCGGGCTCGAATTCCATTATTGCTCATGGATGTGTTTGTTCGTCTTGTGTTGTCTGAAGAGCCGGCGACTACCAGCGATCCATTGATTAAAAGTATCACATCATGACTTTGCATAAATGCTTTGAAAATGAAAAGTCTCCGATCAGATCAAACGGATGGATTAATTACACCTGCCTAGCCCAAGTGTGTATCCCCACTGCTTTGGCAAAGCACCGCTTTAAGAGAGCAATCTTCTCAGCTTCGGTATTATCATACAAAAAAAATAGTGGAACGAACCAAATGAAAGCTTTTACAGTCAACGTTTTTGGATTCGAGTTTTCAATTAGTATAAACTCAATCAGATCACAAACACGATATCATAATCATTATAAACACATTTCTAACTTCGCGAATGCTATCCTTTCTCTTCCGATATCAAATGCTGCTGGAGAGCCAGCTTTTCTCAAAGGCAAACCAAGAAATAGGCAGACCTAGAAGGGACTATGTGTTCAAGATTTCCCAACAGGGAAAAATGTTAATGAAACCCTATACGATTCAGAAGCAGTAGAAAAGAATTCACTGGAATATTTTCAGCTATTGCTTTCATTTGAATCTCAGGTGTGTGTTTATATTTTTGGCTGTGTTTTAAATTTTCATCGCGTCATATCCTTTCTTCTCGGAAGAAATTTTAGGCTGGACAAATATTGAGGCACATACATAGTGCGTGCCATTTGATCATTACAGCGCATTTTTTTTGTAACTTCAATGATTAAATACGGAATAGGGTCACCTTACCCTACGCCAGTAATTCACGTTGCCCTATTTGATTATTCAAGTTCAAAAACTTACCCTGTGTCATGTCGCGTCACACGCGCTGTCCGCGTCTCAATTTGCGCCTAGCCTTAAGTTGACAAATTTTCTTTCAGCATGAAAGTAGTAGTACCTGCTTAGCTAAACGTTTCAACATATTATTCTTGATATAACTAACCAGATGCGGAAAAAAGCATTTAGGGGATTTTTTAAGTAGCTTTCGGGATATTTTGAAATTCGTTTGGAGGATTCTGCAACATATAACCAAATAATAAATCTGGCAACCCTACCCATATACGCTTCTTTCGATTTGTTTTCCAAAATTCAAGTGTTTGCCAGAGGGAAATTTATGCTCGATTCTCCCACAGTGCATGTTGTGAATTCCCACAAATATTTCCAGGGCCAATCTGTGAGCTATTCGCCTCAGTTTGATATATATTTATCAAAATCCGGAAAATGTAACTACTTCTAAGAAGAAAACTGCAGTTTCATGTTTTGCTCTGAATTATGTTACATTATGTAACATACATTTCTTTAAGGAAAACAGATAAATGTCCATTTTATTATTATTTTATATTGCGTTCATTTTCAAACAAACCAGATTTTGTTCATCGCGTTAACGGAAATGTTTTTCGGAAAGCTGAACATTAACACAAGTAACAGTTTAGCATTGAAAATTTGAAAGGATGCAATAAATATTCAGTGAATTTCGATTACGATGGACAAAATTCTTTCCGAATAATGAAAAAATAAAAAACTAAACATATGTACTTTAAAATCTTAGTTAAACGAGGAAACATTTTCGTTAAATGAGGAAATTTTTCGTTTTTTCTATTTGTTCTGCTTTTTATTATTTGAAAAATTTACTGCAAAGTCTCTCCATTCAATATTGACAATAGATTCCCAACTCTTTTTGGCAAAATTTCTAACTGCAGCAAATTCGTTCGCTTCAAACTGTTAAAGCTTAGTACTGTGTTTGATTCCACGTGAAATTTTCATACAAAATTTGACGTGAAATCTGTTCCGTCGAAAATTTCACGCCAATTTAGTTTGTGCAGTTCATTCTTTCGAGCTAAAAAGTGACATTTGATGCTTGAATTTGAAAATTGAATAGTGCAAATGACTTTCCAATAAGAAAATCGATCGAAAATTGAAATTCTTGGCATTTGATTCTCTGCTTTTCTCCATTGCCAAAATTTTCGCTCGAAAGAATGACCAAATAATGGAGACATGTCAAAATATAGCTTAACTATAGATATAGATTATATATAGATTAACTCAGTACCAGCCTTAAAGAGCTATTTGTGGGTTTAACAGTTCAATTTACTTGAAGATATTATAAAATGGCAAATTCTCTTTGAGTTCTTGAAATGTCTTAATCTTAAACTCTTTTTCTATTTTTTTCATATCCAATTTTGTATCTTCTTCAAAAGACGCTATGAATTCTTCACATTTTGGTCCCAAATCAATATCTACATCTGAAACTAAGTGCTTCTTGTCCAATCCGACAGCATTTGTAATTGAGCCAATTAAATTGGATTTCACTAAATTATTTCTAAATTACTGAAAAAGAGTGTAAATTACTCTCGAAATATAGACATATGTCAAGAAATTGATATAAACCTAGTTTTTCAAAATATTGATCTTTAAATTTAACATTTGGCTTTAATGAAATTTTTAGTTGAAAATCGCTAACCCAATGGCAGGAGAAGCGATTTTAGTTCACTTCTAAATGATATACAAGATGACACAATGAAATGCAAATTTTCCCTAGATAGTTTGAAATCTTCAAATCAAATATATTTGGTGAACAGTTTACGAAAAAATTTTATTGCATTTGAAATATTTCTTCCACGATTTTGTTCCACGACCAGTATTATCTGCATTTTTCCTCTTATCACAAAATTTTTCCTTTTTTCCTTTTTTCATAAAATTTGCACAAAATGGGAGAATTCCCACGATCTGACAGCACTGCTGTAAAGTAATACTGTATGCAACGAGTTTTAGCTTAGTATAATAAAATCGTGTGCAACATTTTTCGAATGGCCCTTGTATGTTATGTTAGAAACAATCCAGAGAAGGAACTCACCACCCAACCGGTTTTTTTGTTGAATAAGGCCAGTTCAAATCGCTGAAATTTGACGGCAATCCGCAAATTTTTTTAGTATCTCGTTTCATAATACCGTCGCTACAAATGTCAAACATTGAGAATCAAATCAAGTTACATTCAGCGAAAAATAATTTAAGTTTCGCATATGATATTATGATCATATTGCTAATATTTTTCCTTTCAAAGAAACTAATTCCTTTTTCATCTTGCTCACAATGCTACAAATTCACCACTACCATTTCAATTCGTTGTAAATTAAAATAAGCATACGAAACCAATCAAAAATAGCCACGAACGTGACTCATTGCTGCATGACGGTGCGTACCGCAACGATCTACATATCAAAATAAACAAATCATGCAATTTACTACATTTAGTTGACAGGCAATAGTGTCAATCTCGAAAGTCATTCATCATTCAATTCATCCGTTCTGCAAGTACGGATAGCGTATCACTCTACTGCTGATATGAAACAACGAACTAAAAACAATCGCCACGTTAAACAGCAGGCCACAATACAAAGCAACGCTGCTGCAAACTATCCGTTTTACACAAGCCGGCGCAAAACGACGCGACACTTATTTTAAATTTCCTACCACATTGCAATTGCACATTCAACGAACAGCACCATATATATAAATTGACACTAAAATGTTAGCCATGATGACCGATCGCGTATTCATTTCAGATCGATCGAAATCTATTTTCGTGCATTCTTTTAATATCGACTGTGTTAACATTAACGGGCTCATTGCAATACGTGCATGTCTCCGGTGATCCACTCGACGAAAGCGACCGAAAAAAAACATGTGAAACGACACTAGAAATATTCCTGCGTCGTCTAACTCGTCGTCTAAGTTGAGTGCATTGCATTTGATTATTTATCCCAGATTGATCTTTTATATAATCAAACGACGTTGCAGCCGAATTGCAATTTCTATCCACTTGCATACCTACATAAATTTCCTTTATTCCATTTTTGCATTTATTCTAAATCTTACGGGTCATTACTCAATCACGACCAAAAACAAAAACACATAGTTGGGTTCGAAATGTCGCGATTTGCGCAGCTCGCACTACCGCACCGCATCGCCGCGACAATCTTATCTGAAATTCATTAAAAAGATTAATCTGATACTTGAACGCCATTTATGCTTCACCGAAATAAGTTATCGCTTGCTGATTATCACGAATAAAGCGTTTTCTTGATGATATGGAGCGTTAATTTATTTATATCTGTCGCGTCGTCGATTCTCTTGTTGCATCTCGTCACCTTGGATATATAGCGGATGCAACTGCTCGATATGCCGATATGCTTTCAGTACGATTCGAACAGATATTTTTAGGGTGAAATGAAATTCTTTAAATTCTAGATGCTGCAATATTTCATTGTTCGTTAATGCTTAGACATGGTGAATATGCATCATGTTGCATTAAAACGAAATTCTGATTTCAGACCGAGTGTTTCAGTGTATCCAGTTTGGGATTTTTTTTTTTTTGAATGTGGGGACAAATCGGAGAGAGCAACCGATTTATTTGGAGCCCAAGAGGAGACTGACTGGAGCAATCGGTTTTAGGCCAGGACAAAAAACTAAATACTTTTCCCTTTAATCACCACTTTATGCTCACCTTGAATATTTAGATACGGAAGCTAGATTTACATTAAAAGCGCTCGAATTACATATGCTACTTACCAGAACTACGCGCTGGTGATGATGATGTAATCACTGAGTTGGAGCCTCGCGAACTATCCAGAGCTACCGAAAGATCCAAACACCTATGGAACGTAGATACCCTTGAATTCGACGCTTTTCGAGCACTATCGGTTTGAACAGATAAGTCTAGAGCTCCTTGGGAATACTCAGATTCTGACCTGGACTTTTCATCATTGAGATTCTCGTAACTTTCGAGGTTAGTTCCATCGTCAGCATCTTCGGGATCGTTTGTAAATTCGCTTTGCTGATAATCACCATTCGATGATTCCGATCGTTTCTCTGAAGCTTCCGAAGAGCATGATTCCTGTCCATCCTTATGGCCGAATTCTGGTTTCCCATCGCGACTTGTGTCCGCTGCGAGTTCTATTTCCTCGTTTGCATGCGATCGAATATGCTCGCGTAAACCGGTTGAATTGGAAAATTTCGTATGGCAAACAGGACACTTAAACTGACTACGAATAGGTGGCTTGATTTTGTGGATAATCATATGAGCTTTCAAGTTGCCTTTCGTTGCGAACGCTCTTCCACAGATACGACACCGGAACGGCCGCTCACCGGTGTGGGTCCTTAAATGCATTTGCAGCGCGCTACGACATGACAGAAAGCGTTGACAAAACATACACTGATTTGGCTCTGTTAACTTCGTTTCAATGTTGTCCACTAGGTGTTGAAGCTTAGACGTTTCCGAAGTTCTTGCGATTTCGATTAGACTCTCCCAGGAATTGTCATTGATTTCGATGGTGCCGTCACAGCTCTTCACTATAGATGGCGGATTAGGTGAAGAAGAGACGTTTGAACGATGACTTGGCGAAGTGCGATGGGAAGATGTAGATAAATGATCGCCAATGTCAGGTTTCTCTTCGACGGTATGAGTATCAACCAGTCGATCATTGCCGTTCTCAGTTTTATTCGTTTCGAGTCTAGCGACTTTCCGAAGGTCCCGAGGTTCGTCGCATTCTTGCGACTCTAACGCAATGTTTGACCTAACCGTAGTCGGCATTCGCTGGTCGATCGGACATGGGAAGAACGCTTGATCCATTTTCGGGAACGGCGTGCCAGAATGCATTGGATTTGGTCCCATCGCATATGGGTCAGCCATTTGAAAACAAGGATACCTTTGTGTGTGTCGCTGATAGTGTACCTTTAAGTTACCTTTGGTTGTGAAGCTACTGCTACAAACGTCGCACTTGAAAGGCCGTTCACCAGTATGCGACCGGATATGTATCTGTAAGGCTGAATCAGATCCGAATACCTTGCCGCAGTAACGACATCTGTGTTTGAAAAACGGGTCGTTTCTTCCCTTCCCGTCAGCCGAGTCTTTGTCTCTACGAAACAGCAAATCATCTGCTAGATTGCCGGTAAGATAATCACGCGAAGCCGAATCCAAGACCTCTTCAGTTCGTTTCTGTAGCATTTCGAGAGAGTTCGGCTCGTCAAACGGTGGCGGAGGGTCGTGATTGGTTATAATGCTAGATGCTAGAGTTGAGCTGATTGCAAATAACGAAGTGTCTTCATTTTGATTCTCTTTGGTTTCTTTCGTAGTCACCAGACGTTTTTTCTCTTCAGCTATTTCTGGAGCTTTTGCTACGTCTAGGTGTGTTTCAGTCTTAACAGGGTGTACAATTTTTTTTGTATTATCTACCTTTACAGTTGTGTCCTTCAGACTAGCTACATCACTGTGTTCATTCTCTTGAGTATGCGTCTGATGGATTTTCGATTTCAAATGGTGAATTAGTTGTATTTGCAAAAGTTGTTGACTCTGGAGGCTGAAAAGTGACGACTGTATCGTTGCGATTTCCTCGAGGGCGTCTTCTTTCGTGCTACTGTTCGCTAGTGCTGTTGCTGCAAATTGAGCAACAGCGACTTTGGTATTTTCAAGGGCCTCTAAAGTAACGTGACTCATGGCTGGTAAAGAGAGAGCTTTTGCAGCTGCTGATAGATCTAACGCCAACATTTCGTCACTCGGGTTTGTATCGTCTATTTCTTTCAGTTCTGTTTCAATATCATACTTGTTATTTTCAAATAGTTCCGAGCATACTTTCTGAGAGCCTAGACTAGGTGAGGAAACTACGAAGGGTGTGGTGGGTTCTACTTCGTCAACTTGTTCGTATTGTTTTGTATACAGCTTCTGTTGCACGTGCTCTGTCCCTGGGAAAAAAAGAAAATAGTCGCAATGAAAAAAGGATCCAAAATGACAAAGAAAATTTTATCAAAAAAGTGCTTATAAGTAAAACTATACATTCTCGTCGGCTTAACATTTAAAAAAAAACTGGCTAAACTCGACTACTTGTTCCCCCTAGCTGTCAGATAATTTAACCGATGGATATCTGACTAGTATATTTGTGTTTTTGTCGTTGTATGTTTGTTTTTGGGAGTAGGTATTTTGCGTTTGTTTATCGGTTTTTTTTCAGTGTGTTGTGGTCTCGTGTATTTTTCTGGTATATTTTTGTGTATTTTTCATCAAATTTTGACCTCTGCTGCTATCTATTCGTCCTCTGGTCGTAAAATTTTCCGGTTGGGAAAGTCGAGTTTTACCAAAAATCTGACATTCTTCTATATTGGCTCCTGCATACAAATCGTCCAGACTTTGTCTTGACTTTCATTAGTTTCTACACATCTAATAGAACATTGTGCAACCAATTGAGAAAAATATCGTCAGTTACTGTGTATGTTACGCACTTATGATTTGAAACTAGTGATTGCCTAAAAACGTGTAATAAGCAAAAAAAAAAATACAAATAAAAAATAAAAAAATTTAATAATGCTTTTGTTAATTTGATCGCTATCGTTTTTACGAAAGTACAGCTTCATTTTCATTAAGTTCCGATTGCAAACGCATTCACACCTATTTCACATATTTTATATGTATCTATTCCTAACGTTTCGATACTACGATGAAATCCATGTCGAATTGATTTTTATACAATAATCTACGAATATAGTGGTAACTTGCAATGCAAAGATCAGCGTATATCAATAGAGACGCATGAAAATCTGTTCATAAATGCCCACATTGGGCGCTTTTCGTTCAACATCATAAATTCGTTTAAAAAATGAACGAAACGAAAGAACCACCATCGATCCTACCGCGAACCATCTGCAAGCATCAACTGCAAGTTTTGAATTAGTCCGTCAACTGTATCGATGCTGGAGGTATCTTAAATCTTTTGCATATCTGTTTTTCATTCATTCCATCATTAGCGTCTTATCAGTATCTTGAATCTTGATTTGATTAGCCACCGGCAGACAACCCTAAATTGCTCAAAGGCGAACTGGAGTTTCATAAGCAGGAAACAAGCGACCAACGGGGCTTTTTCGTGGAAAAAACAATAGCCTGAATAAAATGCAACTGACTATTTGCCATTGCATTCACAGGAATCGAATGGATGCCAAGAACGTAATATTGTCTTGATGAGCGAATTGAGAGTAAAAATGCAACTATAATTCAATTTAAGTAACATTCGATCGAGTGAAGATCAGCAGATCTTTCACCATATCGCAGAAGTTTCGAGCTCTAAAACGTTCAAGACTAGAAATCAAGAGCACGATGTTTGTGAACTCCAGGTGTTTGAGTCTTGATCTTTTCGGGGTGTGTATGATTCAAGAGAGTGATTCGAGTCGATGCGGCTCAGGTCGTTGCTGGCTAGGCATCTTGTAATTCGTCCGCGATCCATCTGGAAGTTTGAGAGGTGACCGCTGATAAACTGATGCTGCGAATGTGGAGCATATAGAAGCGACTAATTCGCGCTCAATTCGATTTTGATTGTTTAAGCGTCGTTATAAAATAATTTCCGACCTCTTATAAAACCTAACATGCGTAGATTTATTCAAAATAATACGCTCAGATTTGTGATGTAGTTCAAACAAAAACGAATGTGACAAGATACTGGCGATCTAAACATTTTGCTATCCGTCAAATTTCCGCATCTCTCAGCCACCACTGTAATTTATTTATATAAATCCAATACTGAAATAATTTAAGCCATTAAGTTATTCATATTAAACATTAATTCATCACATCGTGGCGTTGTACCCGTTGCAAGCAATTTAACTGTATTGAAAATCTTGTATAAGATAATCTATAGTGATATAAGTACGTACCATATGCCGGATTCATCGAGTTATATCAACGTCTTTGCGATATTGAGAAGGATATTTGCGTAGAACAGATATTGTTCAAGAAGTTGAAGTAGATTTATTTTTGACTAAATACATAATATTATAGACAATCAGAAGCAATGATATGAATTTATTCGATCGATTTAAGACAATATGCGCTGCTCGTATTTGCCCACGAATCAAGATCGATCATATCAAGGAAGTCAATAATATAATCCGTTTGTTATTCAATCAAAAAATTATTTCTCAACGTCCATTCAGTAATATATTCATTAATGACTATTTGCATATGATTGTAACATATTCGCACTTGCGTACGTGCTAGATGTTATTGTTCAATCCCAACAGTTAGTGAACAACATCATTTTCGACATGGTGACCGCACGCTTAGAATATGACCCTGTGAAAATCACTTCGAAACGTGTTACCTTACTTTCCTATGCGCATCCTGTTCTGGATGTTTCTTCGGGGCATTAATTTGGTTATGAGACAAATTACTAACATACTGCATACATCACTTCAGCAGTAGTAGCCAATTTATTCAAGAGACACGTTATCACATTGTCGAAAATGTGTTCAAATAGCGATTGTCAACCAAAATTAGATACCGACGTCTTCTTGCAGTCAACAAATTCGGGTACCATTTTTTCGAAAATCCATCATGAAGCTTCTAGTCTTTTATTTCGTTTGGAACGATTGGCTTTCGATTAGTCAAGCGTCAGTATAAAGTAAAAGTTATTTTGGCTAGGAAAGATCTGCAAATGCATACGGGTGAGTTTGTTTGTCGACAACGTAAATCTAATGGTGCGTTTAGACATGCGTCCAAACATTTTGCACCTATACGAGTTGACTCAAGTCCACTTTATGAATCGGAAGTGAATGGGTACTTTGATTCGTGCATTTAGAAAACAAAATATATAATTTAAATTGTAATTTAATTGGCAAATCAGCTAAAATTTCACTAGTTAATAAACCACCTCCACATGACTCTGCTGTTCCTCTTCTAAAAACTGGAAATCCAAAACACTCCGACACATGTGTAGAAACACCATAAGAGCAGAAAATAATGTCAATGCTTAAGGTAGGTAAGCAGTTAGAAATTGTAAAACCTTCATCGCACAGTATTTTGCCAACATTTCTTCGGTCACATTTTCCAAACGTAGGTTCGTAAATTTCTAGCTCTTTCTAGTCTTCCCGGTTCTGCTTACACAATAGATAGGATTTAATATGCAAATCGTCAAGGTTTCAGATGAGATCAATCTCTCGAATTAGTTTAAGGGTTTAACTAAACTAAATCATTGGTACTAGAAAAAAATCCACCAATGAGAAAACGTTTCCTGTTTCGTATAGTTTCTTAAAAATGCATAATTTATATACCTAAATCCTTGAATCTAAATGGAATACAAATTTGCCGAAAGTAACATTGAAAGAGACAGCTGGTTTAAATCTATTGAGTCTTGCACAATCTTTTGTTCGTATCATGATTTTTCTAGTTCAAAAACAAGTATTTCAGGACTCAAATATTATTATTATGATGACTTAGTGGTGACGATTAGTTGAAAAGTTATTGCTGAATCCAATGACAATTTTCGTTAAATGATTCATCCATCCTTCTAGCTGGAGCCACCTGTGAGAGAAATTGAGTTTCAATTGTAACAAAAAGATGTTCTTAAATCGGGCTTTCGTCAAATTAAGGTCCATTTAGTTGCGCTTGATGTTGGATATAAAATATTAAAAACGATTACTTGAAATCAAATATAAATCACTCACTCTATATAATGAGGACTAAGAAATTAGTTTCCAATAAGAATCACACTTGAAGAATGCTAGAAGTAAAACCGAGCAAGAACTTGAACGTTGGTATGTCCAAAGTATTTTTGAAGGCATTGAGTTCCACTAGCGAAACATTAAAATCTACTAGTCACAAGAATTCCGTCGAACGGTCACAGTCACTGAGGAAAAAATAGGAAACGAGTATACTTTGAAAAAAAAAACTGTTACCATTCAGGATGATTGCTCCTTATGACGGCCTACTCCAAAAGTCGGCCACCCGCATATTTTTTGTCTCATAACTAGAATCAGACTCGTCAAAACGAAATCTAAAGTGCAATGCTTGAAAGAATAGTCACTGTACTTACTTCAGACGCCTTTTTTAACGAGTTTGATCCGTAATGTGAGATAAGAAAGGATTTAAAAAAAGAGTTGCAGCAGGCCGAACTTTAGAAGCAAGTGGACTGACTTTTAGGACAATCACCTAGTATGCTTAAGATAAGGAGTGCGACTGCCAATATCTATGGAATAGACTACCAATGATAGCTGTGACCATCAGAGGCAAACTTTTACGTGAACTTTTACAGTAACATCCTGCGAAATAGAGTTTTTGAGGCTCTTCTTCAGCTAGAAGAGCCTCAAAAACGAAAAGAGAAGCTCTCATTGTGAAAAAGTTTCTAAAAGCTGCAATATACGTTACCCAATCACAACTGTACAGTATTTTCAGAATGGGAAAAATGAAGCTAACCAAGTTGCTAACTGCTAACCAAGTGGGAATATAATCAAAGAGCTCAGGTGAGCACTGATGTTGTCATAGAACTGGGTTTTGCTGGAGCTAGTGCTTTCAGCACTCTTTCAATGGTATATGCATTCAGCACTCCCCTCCTCTAAATGGGCAATTTCTTCAACCCAACCTTCATCTAAACATTAAATCGTCTCTTAGTTCATCCCGTTAGCTATCGGAAGCTGGTATATCGATCATTGGGGCGGCTGAATAGATCTCTCAATTCCTCCATGGTACTGTTACGTGAACTTTTACAGTAACATCCTGCCTAAATAGAGTTTTTGAGGCTCTTCTTCAGCTGGAAGAGCCTCAAAAACGAAAAGAGAAGCTCTCATTGTGAAAAAGTTTCTAAAAGCTGCAATATACGTTATCCAATCACAACTGTACAGTATGTTCAGACTGGAGAAAATGAAACTAACTAAATTGCTAACTGCTAACCAAGTGAGAATATAATCAAAGAACTCAGGTGAGCACTGATACTGTCATAGTACTGGGTTTTGCTGGAGCTAGTGCTTTCAGCACTCTTTCAGTACTAATGCATTCAGTACTCTAACTCCCCTCCTCTGGATGGGCAATTTTTTCAACCCAACCTTCATCTAAACATTAAATTGTCTCTTAGTTCATTCCGTTAGCTATCGATCATTGGGGCGGTTGACTAGATTTCTCAATTCCTCCGTGGTAGAATGTCCGTCTAATCGGTCCAATAGCTTTAATGTTTTGTCGCGTATGTCAATCGAGTCTATTCTTAGTTCCCTGTGTATGTCCGTATTCCTGACGCATCATGAAATTCGGAAAAATGGTCTTAGCACGAGATTTTGACAGATCTGAAGTTGGTTTTTGTTTCGTCTTGTATGGCCTTGTTTATGTTGTAGCTAAAACAGCGTTGTCAAACTGGCGCTGCTATAGTAGTAGCGTTTACACCATACAACTTATTAACCAAAGCAAAAATGGCGTGATATCTGAAAGGAGCTCAATACTAAGAACAAAAACACCCTTGCAACAAGGCTTCCAGATTGCGAATGTCACTCGAAACTAGAAATCCTATTTATGACACTTCTGACAACGAAATAGCTCTGTTATAGTGTTTATACCACTGTTACCTTCACACTTATAACAGCGCTAAATTTTAGCAGCACTAAAGTAGCGTAGCCAAAATAGCAAGCTCGGCTAATTTAAAAGTGGTTTATACCGCTGCTAAATAAGCAGAGCTCACTAATTTGGCTACGGCATGAACGCACTCTTTGTCTGGTAGAAGGCAGTGCTACCGTATGTCAGTATGGACCTATCTTCTTTTCTTTTTTTCAATAATAATGCCATGCCAAAGCTCAGGGGATTACCCTTTGAAGCGAATGCTTGACTATGGCGGTAGGAAGACACATATGGGAGAAGCTGATAAACTAATTATTCCATTTAACTGCTATAGTTTTACTTATTTGCTGACACGCTGGTATTATATGCCCAGCTGCCACTAAAGTTATGATGTAACACTTAATTAATGGAGCACAAGAAGAACAAGTACAACCATGAGCACGGTGGGAATCGAACTCGCGGACATTGGATCGCTACTGCGCTAGCGAGCAGAGCTACCGACCTCTTAAATCTGTTCTCAGATCTGTTCATAGAATTTGTCGAGTGTTGTTCGTCATGTTTTGTTTGTTTGGTTTGGTCATGATTTGAAGTGTGCTTAGTAAACCTTTCACCATCGGTAATGGAAGTAATCTATTATTATAGTATATTTATTCATGTCGACTCACTTGTCCATGTTGTTCCTTATCGCCAAATTCTCTAAATTAGCTGTTTATTCATTTATTTTATTTTATTGTCTCCATCAACAAATTTACAAATTTTTTGTGTTAAACGGTTTCAAATAGATGCAACAGAGGTGAAGTTAAGCCAATGTTTAGACTATTTTGTTTTCTTGGCATGCGAAAAAAAAAGCCAAAAAAAATATCAGTTTGCACAACCGGTATGTTCAAATTAAACGAATCTCGAACGGAGTGTTGAATACTGCGAATAGTAATTATAGAACGATGAACAATTGTAAAAAGGAAATAGTAGGCAAGGAACACTCTTCATAGCACGAGAGAAGTGATTTCTAGGACGGAAATAGAAATACAGTTGGGAATTTTGAATTCCAGTACTAGCGGGCGAATAAATCTACGTTGCTAACACTCGACAGCGTCAATAAAATGCCGATGATGAGGACATCAAATTTCAAAAAGAAGTCAAGGATACCATACACGAATAATGTTTTGCATCAAGTACCACATTAAGGTCTTTGACATTATCAACGAGGCTGCGAGATGGACCAAAGATAGACTAAAAAACATAGCAAAAGATAACTTATCTGTATAGGACTTTTAGAAGCATTTGGCAACATAGAAAGCTATAGAATTGCAAGAACTAGTTGCCCAGCACGCAAGAGTCACTAGTAATCCTCTGACCTGATCACCTTAAATATTTTCCGGTTGACAGCGTTCAAAAGATAGGGGCACTTAAAGAGGGAAGAAAAATTGTTTTTAAACAATAGGAACAGCAGATGGCTAAGAATGGAGCCTTGTCTGTCTTTTCAAGTCTTGTCTTTTCCTCTGATCTATGTAGCCATGCTTGCTTCTTAACTGTCAATTCTTGTTCTTTTTCCCCTTTTTATCCTACTTCTACTGTTACCTGAAGTAGGATAGAAAGGGGAAAAAGAACAAGAATTGACAGTTAAGAAGCAAGTATGACTACATAGATCAGAGGAAAAGTAAAAGCAATGGCAACCCTACTTAGTTTTGAGCGGAGGACTTTATAATTCACTGAATTGAAAGCGCTGGAAAAGTTTATATTTATTGCAGTATCAGTGAAAGATAGTAAGTTGGATATGGCTATCTTACCTCTTATAAAGCAATGCTGTTCAAAAGTAAGATGATGCGCAGTTATTGAGTGTTCATTATCATAAATCACCCTTTAGAAGAGTTTACTGAAACAAACTAAAGGAGATAAGGTGATAATTGGAAATCCTGGCAGATTTCCTAAAACAAAGAAGCATATTAGATGAAATACTAAGGTTCTAAAACATTGAATAAAGAACACATACGGATAAGCAAAGTGACTTTCCAAAGAAATTCGGTAGATTCTCACTTATAACCTCCAGACTACAAAAATGATGCACGCAATTTTACAGATTCGTGCAGCAAAACGGCTAGCAATCGCATACGAAGCTAGAACAGGTGAAACTAAGTTATTAAATGTGCCAGTTACTCGTAGATTGAACAAGCATCGAATTCGCAAAAGATTTTAGAAAAATGCCACGCTACTTTAAATTACATCAAATCACAACAGAAATATTGCAATTGCAATAAAACGAACGGTCCCAAGTATTTTCACTTGCGGACTACTTGGGACACTGATTTCCAAGTATTTAGCTGTACGTTGCCAGCCTATCGTCTGGTTCTTGATTGTTGGTTGTGGTGGTAGTTATCCATGTCCTTTTGTCTAGGAAGATGTTTTGTGTCTTTTTGTGTTTGCTTCGATTTTCCATTTCTGGAAATATTCCACTATGGTATCAATGCAGGTTTGCAGTTTTAAAGATGTAGCTTCTGCTTAGTATATGCATGTATCATCTGAGTATATGGCTACTTTTGCATTGGAAACAGTGTGAATATCTACTGAGTATAAACTATACAATATAAGGGAGAGCGATGAACCTTGTGGAAATCCAGCTTCTATTGTCCACATTGCTGAAAAGTAATGTAATACCACGATAAACCTCGTACGGGCTTAGGGGTTTAAGCTAGTAGAGAGCTTCATGTACATATTTGCAATCGATTTGAACACGAGTGTAAAGTGATTAGTTCTACGAAACACTTTATCCCTGATCAGCTCAGAGCTAGGTGAACTCATAGCTCGATACACGATCCCTATCATCATCATCATCATCGGCGCTACAACCAGGGTTTGGTCCTGGCCTCCGTCAACAGTTTTTCTATCGGACCCCATCGCGAGCCAATTTCATCTAGTTTGGCACACCTAAACTCCGAGTGTCCTGGTCAACGCCATCTGTCCAGCGCAGGCAAGGTCTCGCACGATGTCCTTTGCCGTAAAATCTGCCGCAAAGGGTTTTCGGAGCCGGATTCTTTTCACTCATTCGAGTTAGGTATCCTGCCCACCGGAGTCAACCGAGCTTTATTTTCGTAATTATATCTGCTTCTATGTATATAGCGTACAATTCATGGTTGTAGCGTCTCCGGAATCTCCCTTCTTCACATAATGGGGCCAACGATTCTCCGCAAGACTTTCCTTTCGAACGTGACTAAGAGGTCAGAGTGCCTTTTGATGAGCACCCAAGTCTCGGATCCATACGTGACCATGGTCTTGTACAGCAGGAGCTTTGATATTCGGGTGAGATTTCATAATTTGAAGATCCTTGACAGACTGTAGTAGGCTTTGTTGGATTCGAGCAGCCGCCCGCATATTTCTTCCTCCATGTTGTTACCGGCTGCTACAGTTGACCTAAGGTAGTTGAATGATAACACTATTTCAAATTCATGCTCAACTACCCTGAAAGTTTGACCAACTCTAAGTATTCTTCCTGCAGATGCTGCCACCGTGAACTTTAAGTTGCTTTCATTTTTGTGCAGCCCCAGTTTTTGTGCCGCTTGCTTGATCTGGATGAAGGATTCTCGTACAGCTAGTTCCGATCTTCCAATTATGCCTATATTATCTAAATAAGCCAGTATCTGGTGACGATAGTCCCTTTCGTTGACGTGCCAGAGTCTCAGATTGCTTTCTCCAACGCCAGGTTGATATGGTCTGGGTAGCAATCCGGCTGTTTGAACTCTACTTGTTACATTGATCATGATCAACCTACACAATCGTGTCAGTTTGTTTAGGATGCCGAATTATCTCGTGGCTTTATACAGTTCTACCATGGCTATGCTATCATAGGTGGGCCTTAAAGTCTATAAATAGATGGTACACAGGAATGTTGAATTCCAGACTTTTACCATCGCCTGCCTGAGAATAAAGATCTGATCAATTGTTGCTTTGCCTTAGATGAAGCCACATTGCTATTGTCCGATGATGGCTTTAGCTTATGGGGCTATCCATTCTTGCAGGATAGAGGAGAGTATCTTATAGGCATATTTGACAATGTTATACCCCTTTAGTTACTGCACGCACGATCCCTATACACGAGACCATACCTGGAATGGAACCAGAGACCCCACACACAAGAAACCAATGTTCTACCCACTAGGCTACTGAAGCTTGTAGAAAGGTGGTTGTTAATTCTAACACAAAAAGTTTTTCCTTGGAGAAATGATGCAATAAGTTGTATAATGGGTAGTCGAATTTGGAATGCATGCAGTTTGAAAATCAGTCCTGCTTGCCAGACTTCTTCAAATTCCTTACCCACATCAAACATGACCAGGCCTGTTGATTTTCTTTGGTTTTACCCTGTATGAATGTGCTGCACCACTCTTGCAAGATGGAGTTCAGTGGAATGCAGTAGCTTGAAGCCAAACTGTATCTCCGGGTTGATAAATTTTTCCTCAACTACATCATTAAGCCGGTCGAGAAAAAAACGCTCAGTAATTTTTCCTAACTAAGAGACTTTTAGGTCTCCAGTTTTGTGGACAGTCAATGTCTTCTAGACCTCATTGAAGCTCCTCGATTGAAAAATAGCGTTAAATATGACTGTCAAGGCCTTCAGTGTGTTGTAAGGGAGGTGCATCAGCCAATCATTGCCAGGTGCTTTTCGCTTATTTATTCCACTGACTAACTTTGATTTGTCCGAAATTAGGTGGTCTAATTCGAGATTTTCTTGCTGGCGCAGAGCAGGGATTTGAAATTGAATTCCAATACCTTGGTGAAGACCTCCACATTTCCAGCACTGTCATATTTTAGCTCATGTCGCCCATGTATGCGAGGTATTGCAATATTTTTTATGGCGAAAGTATTTACTCATGCGCCGATAATTTTTATCCGCAGACTCCATACTGTGCAGAAAATCACCCCACTTCTCATTGCGAAACTGCACAATCCAACAGCTAATGATGTTTGTGAGCTAGTTTGCTTGTGAGCCGGTTTGCCCTTTGTCTAGGACATGACTAGAAACTGCGCCAAAGTGTTGTGGATTCATCGGGGGAATGTAGGCTTATGCAGTTTTATATGATGAACCTTTGTAACTCGATTCCTACTTGGTTGCTTCTCACGTCTTCGCAAGAAACACAGGACCTTCGTGTTCGAATAGTTTGCTTAGATCCAGGCCAAAGTTAATTTATTTATTTATTCAAATCTCATTTAACAGAAAATCCAATTATAAAATGAGATACAAAAAAATAGCAAAAATCATTAATATAAAGCAAAACAAAGGAATCAAAATAATTTAACAAAATGGAAGAAAAAGTAAAGAGGAAAATGCACAATAAAAATAACTAAGAGGCTACGTTAACGTATCAATAACGTGTTTTTTAAAAGATTGAAAAGACAAGGACAAAGAACTAAACTGATGCTCACCATGGCTTCTAAGTATCCTAGGTATTGGTGAGTTAATACACAAGACTACGCGCAAAAGGAGTAAGGAAAAGCGATTGAGTTCTAACCGGGCGATCAGACACACGTAAGAAATGACACACGTGGATGTTGGAAGAGAGTAAGCCATGATAAAGCTTATAAAGAAGGCATTCATCCAGGAATATTCTGCGGGTACTCAGCAAATGGAGATTTAAGAAAAGCAAATGGTCATAATAAGGACGATAAGCAACATTAAACTTGTACAAAAGGCAGCGAGCAAACTTAAGCAGAACGGATTCAACAGCATTAGACAGGTACGCAAAACGAGGAGACCACACTTGGGAGCAATATCCAACACTACTACGAACAAGAGAAATAAAAAGACGAACACATGTGTTGATATTGGTTGCAAAGCGAGAGCAGCGCAGAACGAAACCAGCTACGTCTGAAGACTTAGCAACAACAAAAGAAACATGCAGATCAAATTTAAACTTCGGATCAAAGGTCTTTATGTTGATCTACATGCTTCAAAAGACTATCCGTAAAAAAATGTTCAAAGGAAATGGGATTAGGCTTATTGGACAAAGACATCACAAAACACTTGGAAAGATTAAGAGCAAGAGAGTTCGCAGAGCACCAATAACTTAAAACAAAAAGATACGATTGTAACTTACAACAATCACTTTGAGAAGCGACAGCACGGAAAATTTTAAGGTCATCAGCATACAACAGAGAGTCAGACTGAAAGTTAAAACAATATGAAAAGGAGGGGACCAAGGATGGAACCTTGTTGATAGTTGTTCTAGGAGGATGTACGCAGATATCGCCACGAATTCAAACGAATCGGTGGGCGCTTTGATGACGGTCTGAGTACTGATGCTGTGAAAATTGTGATCTTAAATATCACGATTTTATTCCTTTTTATTTTCCCAACCTCTGTCTCGCAGACGGTGAGTGATTGAAATGTTACTTGGTTTTTTAAAAAAAAAAATATCATATTTATATCCTTTGCATATGAATATATGCATGTTCGGCCTAGCACTGCTGTGTCGATATTTATGAAATTGCAATGTGTTGCTTTTTGCGAGCAATCTTAAATTTGCTCACTCTATACAAGCACTTTGAATAATTTTCGCTTATCTGAGGTCCTACATAGTTATCCCGCTTATAAATCTCCTGGGAGCCCGAAAGCCATTTTGATTATTCGATCTTTCGATTTCGCTCATTCTCAATCACGACAGTCCGTAACTTGGTTTTAAAACAAATCATAAAATATCTGAGCTTTATCATGACTGAAATGATGTTATTGGTCTGTGCTCATTTCATAATAGTCTGAATTTTTTTCCGCCACGTCAAAAGACAAATTTTCGATAATCGAGCATGAAAATTCACTGAATATTCCGCATTCGAATGAATCAATTGGGTAATAGAAATCATTTCTATTTCTTGATCGTTCAAAGAAAAATTCCGAAAAGCAATTCTTACAAAACATCAAAAAAACATTCAAATCAATTTTCCGAGCATTAATTGCTCTAAATCGAAACTAAAGCGATTTCAACACTGAAATTAGTCTATTATTTTGCGTCCAAAATAACATTTCCCAAACAACAATCAAACAATGGCAATGCAATTAAATTCTCATTCATTATATATCATACTGTGCTTGAAATAATATCAACGTTGAAAATATCAAAGGATTATTGTGAAATATGTACTAACATCAAATAACCACCTATTGTGATATTTTTTTTCCTTCGAATTAAAAGAAAATCAACATTAATACTTTTCACACATTCGATTTTTTTTCTCGAACAACAAACGAACTCCGATTAAAGTGATGCGATCCAGAAACACGGCAGCCAATTGATGTTTGTTAAACAAATAATTGATTCAATCATCTTTTTATTCGATTCAATCACACATTTTAGCTGAATGTGCGGCGAGATGAATACGGGACTTAGTGGATGTAAATGAGAAAAATTGATCTGAAGATATTCGCAGTAAATATGACCCTGTTCGTTGAGGGGGGGGGGGGGGGGATCTGATTTTCTCGTTTCGAGTAATTATCCAGAAATAAACCAATGAACTGAGTTAATTAACGCATGTCATAGCAAACGTGAAGCGATCGCGTGAAGTTTTTCTTTTGTTTTCAATGTACATAAAAGATTAAGGGGTGCATTTCGACATCGTTGCGTGGATTTACCGGAAAAAGCTGGGAAGATCACTCTGTGCATTAAATATTAGTTCTACGTATAAGTTCTATAGAACATATACAGTTACTACAGTTAAAAATACTTCCGAATGATGTATACGTCATTCGGAAGTATTTTTTGCTAACTGATAGCTTTTGAGCTGGTTGATCTGTATAACGTTTGATGAAAATGTTAATGCTCATGCTCTAAAATGATCGTTACAATGCTTGACATTCCTTAAAGATTCTAGGGAAGTAACGAAGAAACCTGCTCTACCGCAATGTTTCGGATCAGTAGTATGTATTAATAATCAATCACCGGCCGTTTTTGTCAATCAGAATTTTCCGAATTAGCTATAGCTTGTCAAAGTCATTCACATGCCACTTTTCTTCAAACTTGATATCCTTCCCGTACAAATGTTTGCTGCCCCACTGTGTGCATCAAATTTAGAATGGAATATAGCGACTTCAGCACACCATGGCTGGCACTTCACTCGTCATAAGTCAAATGTTTACTCGGAGATTTTCAATTTTTGATCGTTTCATGTTAGCGCCATCATCACTTAATCCACCAAAAATATCACTTGTTACTCATATTGGTGTTTTGTTGAAGAAGATTCTCGTCAACGCCAACGCATTATGCGAGCGTGCACGTATGTAGAAGATCCGCGACATGACTTCGATCTGTGTTTGAAATCAGGCATCCTGTCCATGGGATATCTCCGGTTAAAAATCATCTGTGATTTCATCCCAGATAATTTTTGGGAATATTTATTCAGTCATTGCATTCAGTAACGATTCAATTAATATGATATTTCCTTAATTTGTGTATGCGATGGTGTCTTATGCGATTCGAGAAAAATATTTTCCATTGAAGTCTGTTATGGTGCAGGGGAGTGTTTCGAGGAAAAATGTTTAGATACTCTCTCGATGTCGACTGGATTCGGTTTGTTCAGGAATTATGACTATTGATAGATATCTACATACATACTTGGTCGATGAGACACAAAAAAGTTTTTATTGTTCTGTTGTTGAAGAGCTCAGGATGCCTCAAATTTGATGTTGATTAAAATAAAATCAAGTAATACTGATTTATTTGAGCATTATTTTGCTGAATTTAAGAAGGTTGTCAGATGTACAACCACCCGAAAAGTGATTTCTAAGCTAAAACAAAAAACCTAAATTTTTATCATGAGACAGAAGGTGAGTTTAAAGAGCTGCTCTAGGTTGAGCTAAGCTGAGATATTTCAGCAAAATGTGTTTCATGAACAACTCGGCTGCTCTAACTTGCGAGTAAATCCTTAGAAAATCGACCAATTTTCAGATAATTTTTGAACTCACCTCCTTGGAATTTGGAAATATTTTGGTATCGAAAAGGGCTGATGAGCTAATTATCGAAAATTAAATATTTTTGGAAAATATGTTATATTTACGGAAATATGGCTTTTTGAAGTTTTTGGGAAACGTCGGTTCGTGTTGCATTGAAAAAATTATATAAAATCTTTTACTTTACGTAGACCCTTTAAATATGGCTTTTTGAAAAGAGTAAAGTGTAGGTATCCTAAAAAGAATAAAGCGAGAAACATGCTGGCCAAAAAGGATAAAAAGGATCACTATAATGTCCTTTATCGTTGAATATTTCAAAATGCACACCTTAGATTTCCTTAATTTTTTTATACATTGTAAACAGTTATATAAACTACAAATGCGCAAAATTTCAAACTGGAGCTCGTAAAAGTACAGCCGTAAGAAATTTTTAAAGGTGTAGAATACTATAACCGTTAAAGAAAATTAATAGAAAATGGTACTGAAACAAGGTAAAACTTATAAAATATGGTACGAAACAATTTTATTTTTTAAAATAGACTTAAAAGCTGTTTTGCAATGTTATTTAAAGCCCGCAGAAGATTCTAATCTAGTTTCTTACGCAGAATGATCTGTATATGTCCATTCCTTATAACTAATGCCAATGACGCAATTTTCATCAAATTTGTTTTCACATGTAATACTTCGAATAACGGCTGATCCAAGGCAATCCAGGCAGCTACCAAAATACCGATCTGATTATGGAGGAGAGCATATCAGCAGAGATAAAAAGTCCTTATAATCAGCCAAGCTTATATCGGAACCATTTGTTAGAAAATTTATTTTTGATCTTTTAATTTTGATGTATACCGTTTTGATGTATACCGCAGACACAGACAGAATGTATTCCCGATACTTCCGCTAAATTGAAGTATTTAGGCAGCTTATTGTTTGCATTGCTGTAATAGAATGATTTTAATAGACCAGCGACATGTGGACCCATACTTCTTCGCCTTTTCGGGGAACTATAGCTTCGTCTAATTTTTTTTTAATCATATTTGGGGATGCGTCAGAAAATTCGGACACTACGTTGGCACGTGAACAATTCATCGGCAAAAGTGATAAAAGTAAACACTTTGTTTCCTTTTCTGTAGCTTTTGCATATTCTTCTTTGATAGTATTTACTATAGATAGCTCATTATTTGTTTTTGTTTCTTCTGTGAGTAGTTTCTGCTTTATTTTAAATACATTTTTGTACAGTAGGCTAGTAAAGTTTTTTAACTTTCTTCTTAGAATGTCCATTTTACAAAAATGTTTGTCTATAAGAACCCACGACTTTTCTTAGCTTCAACTACCTCCGATCTATACCCTGAAAGCAATTTCTTGGAATCAAATTTAACTACAGGCATTGCAATTAACCCTAATTTTTAGTTGTCAAAATATGCAAAATAGACAAACAAAGGCAGTAATTAAAAATATATGTACAAAAACCCTAGATGTAGGGAAAACCCAGAATAATCCTAATTGTTCATGTCACTAGTATATGAGTGTTAGGTCTGTTAGTTACAGAAAAAATCGAAGTACTATTCCTGTTAAAAAAATTAAAATCATAAACAATAATTACCCATAACTGAGGAATACACGACCTTGATTTTGCAAAAAAAAAACGTAGAGCCACCATCAAGTTATTTCATATCATACATATATTGTAAGATTCACTTTGTGTCGGTACCATTTTCTTTAAATTTTTTTTGGCGGTTATTGTATTTCGTGCCTTTAAACATTTGTTTTGATTTGTGTTTCATCTGAAAAAAATTTTGGTTGAATTTTACCCTTATAATAGTAGGAAACTGGTTTCCTACTATTAAAGATGTAAATTTGCAAAAGTGCGTAAAAAGAATATTTTTTTACTACCAAATGGTGTAATTTTACCCTAAATAATGATGCAATTTTATGGCTTTGGCGCAAAGGTGAATAGCAAACTAGTAAATTTACACTCTTTTTTTTTACTCAATTTACAAAAAGCTGTGTATTATTCAGCTGATATGACGTAAAAGCAAAAAATGCACATCGAATGAGTAAAAAAATTTGTGATTCGTTATTTTAAACGAAAAAATGAAAATATTTCCTATTATCAAAGTATTAATTATAGACCCACTTTTAAGAGTGTGCTCTTAGTTGTGCTAAAGCAATTTGGAGCACGATTTCCGCTCTATCTATTTTGGTAATGCAAGTTTGAGCAAGCAACCAGCTGTTTGTCAACGGTCAAAATTGTGACTGGAGTAGAGTTTTTATTAGTGAATTGACAGGTTGAACTTTCGACAAGAGATCCACTTTGAGAATTGACTCTCAATTACTCTATTTTGCTTGACTTTTTTTGCCTCTCAATTGCTGTAACTTGCGTAACTTTTTTGACAGCTGCACTATTTTTTTTAACTTGCCTTGAGATGTTCTACTCCTTTTTCAGGGCCATGAAACTCAGCTAGAATCAACCAATCGTATTTAGGAAAAACGAATCAAAATGAAACATGTCACACCCAGGAATTTTCGTCAAGAAAATTGCTCAGTGTTACACAATTCATTTTCGATACGCACTGTATCAAAATTAAATGCTCCCAACTTCCCCACTCAAAGGTAGTTTTGAAATATCCCCTACGAAGCTTTTAATTTCAAAAACTGATGCATTGCCATATTTGACAATCACCCTATTCACCGCTAGACGAGTTCATGTCACTCGCTTCTTGTGGTCTGAGGTTGAGTGGAGGAGAAGCGACTCTTGGAATTTTTTGAAAGTCGTTTTTTGAGTAATTTCGTTGGTCTTGCGGTTGCTTGCTAAGCGCTGTACATTTAAATGTCGCGAAATCGATATGCTTAATTGAAATGAAATTTAACACATCGCTATAAGTGTATATAGAAAATTAGTGGTAAAGCACTCATTGTGCAGTGCATTTCGGGCAATAATGTCGCTGATGAAATTTTTGCATTTTTTTTTGTGGATTAGATTGGGGCCGTTGCGGTAGTTTCTACTTGGTAAAATTTCTGTGCAGTGTAGGTTGAAAATATAAGAACAATATGAATGAATTCGACAGCTTTAAGAGCATAAGAAACTCAGAACTTCAAGATTTTTTTTGTTTGGAAAACAAAAGACTCAATTCAACGCTCAAATTCACGAAGTCAATGAAATTTGCTGGGATAAATTCGTAGATAAGCTTGGCACTAAAATGAATAGGAAAATATCAAATGGATAGGAGATAGCCTTCATTGATACTTCGCTGTTTATTACGAATTGATATGACCAGTTGTTGCAGAAGAGCAGCTCGGAGCTGCAGTGATGGATTTCGATGCGAGAAATTACGGAATCGGATGCCGCCTCGTCGTTAATATTTTTGGGATGAGGAGTTTGTAAGTGTTGACTTGTTTTCTCGATGCTAAGAACGGGGCATACATGAAACCGAGGTATCCCTGTAGTTTCAGTAAGTCATTCAGAATACAATTCGTAACTACTTCTAGGTAATAAGTCACTAATTACCAAGGTAAGCATTTCCAATATAATTTCTGCATTACATTTACCTCATTGTGTCATAGAAGGCAATGTGTTGTGATTGTGTTGTGTACTAATTACGGAAACAGTTTTGAGGTGAAAAGTGATGATAGAAAATCAGTTCAGTAAGTGTCAATACATTACAGAAGTGGTGATATGGATGGAAATCAAAGTCTAGTTCAGAGTGTAGCACACTAATGACGCTGATTCATTTAGTTGAACAATAAATAAATACAAAGTTTTTACAAAATATATAGACACAGAACGAAACAGGAAATATCACTATAAATTGGAATTGTTTTTGCGGGATGATTAAAATTGAAAAATTTTATTGCAAAGATTTTTATTTCGACAAAGTGGTTTCGAAAGTATGCATCTGATTCTCATCAGACACCAGCTCACAGTGTATACTTGACTGATGTGACCTCTTGCAGTTGGAAATCATTAATTTTTATTTACGTTGTGACAAATTTTAACATCTCCGACTTATATCCATCGACATAATTTACTCATAAAGCACCTTTTTTTTAAAACCACTTTGTCAAAAAAAACAATATTTCAATAAAATTTTTCAATTTTAATCATCCCGCAAAAACCATTTCAATTTGATTCTCCTTTCGGAGGCTTACTCCGCAAAACGATCGAGTTTCCCGTATCAATTATTCTCTGCTTTGATAAGCTTTAGAGACGATATACGTTGTCTATGCTGATTTATAGACAAGAAGGGAACTATGATCACAATTCAATAGCCTTTATCACGATAAAGTTAATAAATTTTATTTATTAATAGAAGGATATAAAATAAAGATATTCCAGCGTTATTCAAAATATACTTGGTGTTAAAACCTGGTTCCAAAAGGGATACACACTTTCGCACCTAATGCCGAACGTCAGTAAACCGCACATCAATTTGAACCGAATTTTACAGGTAACAAAATCAGAAAAGTGGTAAATTCGATTGTTCGTCACACATGTTTGCGCACCAGAGATTTGATGTGAAAACACGCCTACTAACAGATTGTATTAAAGTTTTACATCGACATCTGCCTTTGGTCTCTATTTGATGGTCCAACAATAGGACAGTACTCATTATACTGCATGAGTATCAAGGTATTAAAAATACGTCAAAACTACGTTTCTTAGTTTGACCCGTAAAATCAAGTTCATCAATGGTAGAATTTGCACCTATCTTTATGCTATTTTGTTTGCCCATTTACCCGGGTCCAGGCGGAGAACGTGCGTCACTCACATTACACTTAAGCCAACGCCAGGTCCAGAAACGATTTATAATGATAACGAATCCATACCGGTAGTCAATAGTGCTATAGTGCTGTAGATCATTTTTACCACCAGTTTTAATAATGAATGGAGTCAATAGAAAATTAGAATTTTCAGATGGTTTGCCCAATGGGTCCACCGTCTATATGAGCAAAAAGTCATCTTACATAAATGTTGAATTGTTTTTCAAATGATTCAAGGAACACTTTTTGCCCAAAAAACCAAAGGCAGGTAAAACTATTTTAATTTTGGATAGGCACACTTCCCATTCCAATTCTATAGACCTGTTGGACATAGCAAATGAAAATGACGTCATAATTTTACCAAGTTATAAAACACAAGCTCTTCAACCTCTAGATCGTAGGTTTTTCAAACCTTTGAAGACTTATTACGATCAGGAAGCCAATGCATGGATGCTAAGAAACAAAAGTAGGGCAATCACAAGACTACAGGTTGGATCTTTAATAGGTCAAGCTTGGGGAAAAGCCGCATTTGTTAGGGAACGCACCATCAAAGTTACAGGCTTGTGGAATATTTCCACTTAATCCAAATGCCATACCAGACCATTTTTTCGCTACATCTGGTTTAATTGAACCAGCGCCCTCAAATGTTTCTTTTATTCAAGCTCAATCCCCACGAAGACAATCAACTTTTAAAAAACGTAAACAACCTGGTGCAACATTAGCATCCTCATCTTCTAGTCCTATCGAAGATCATAATAATGTGTGCATTGAGTGCTGGGATTATTATTTTTTAACAAGAAAGAAAATAGATTGGATTAATTGTTTTTCGTACCTAAAATAGTTTCATGAGTCATGTATAATGTACTCTCCGCATTGCAATAATTGTGGAAAGGAGATACTACGAAAAAAGAACGAAAAAAAACAAGTATGACATGCATGGCATCTCTCCCACACTCTCTCACATAGTGTGGCAGAGATGGCCTTCTGCCGAATGTAAGCTTTTTGAGTTTCATATTTCTATTCTTTCGTCGAGAGATAAAAACATTGTGATCACAATATTTAATATTAATGTACCTTTAAAATGAAAAATAAATATATTAACTATTTCCCATATCTTTTATTTGAAATTGAAAAAAATGAAAATGGAATATAAATGAATTAACTATTTTCCATTTCTTTTATTTACTATTGCTTTTTGCAAAAAGTATGTCGTCTCTCCAACTTTTACCCAATATCTGTTGGATTCGTTAGTTGCTGATAAGTATTTTGAAATTCTTCACTTTTGTTTCAAAAGAATGTATGATTTAATTTTATTTTATTACGAACGAAAGCTGCTGTATAATCACTACAAATGAAATTATAAATTGTTAATTATATCAAATTAGTTATTTTTATCTAACTTTAATTATTGCCTTTAAGAAAAAATTGATGTTATTGTTTTTTCAAAAACAATTAGGTACTGCAAACAATTTAATTTAATTCGCAGCCTTGTTCATTTTGTAGAACAATGCTGTGCATTAAAACCGGTATAAAACCAGTAAATTTAATGAATTTCGGTAATGACAGGTAAATATCATTGATTTTAAATATTATTGAATTCAATTCAACATACTTTCGCCTTGAAAAACTTAGTCATAACCAACTTATTTTGTTCTTATGACTTTTCATCGTCGAATCGTAAAAATATAAAATCGACGATGATGGGACTTTCGGTGGCACAAACTCTCGAAATAATATAATGAATAGCGAAATGGAATGCGTACTGATGAACAGACAGCTCCTTTTGCATGAAATTTGAAGTTGCATTTTGTTTCGCGAAGAGTATATTACCAGGCTTCATAGAGAGCTGTAACAGCTTCCTTTATCGCGTTTTGGACCATCATTAACTTTAGAATTGGTTTCAGATTGTAAGCCTAAAAACGTCCATCGAATTATATTCTAAATGCATTTTACAGTATCGATACATATGGTCCATAGCTTTAAGTGCCATATTATCTGAAAAACGGGGATAGCAACAAACAACGTCGTATGCATCGGAATTCTAATAATTTCACCACATATTCTTACCAAAACATCTTGAAACATAATACTAACTTAAAACTACTAAACAATTTCAACTTAGAGTAGAAAATAGATTACAAAACTTTTAATCCATCTCTAAATCGAGTCAGCGAACTGCTCATAGTGGTCGGTTTTCATTCCATACTTAAATTGAATGTTTCTTCTAAATTTAAAGTCAATCTAAGTCAAAATTTAACTAGCATACACTGCCGAAAATATCCAAACATAATATCTATAGAAATGGAACGAAAATCACCTCAACACCTTCTCATTGCAATTTTTTTCGTCACTAGTGGGGAGAAGCAATAGTTGCAATCTAAAACCACCAATAAACACTAATGACGAGAATGGAAACCAATAAATTACGTCATCTCAAATTTTTTGACAACATACCTTTTATATCTCTGATTCGTTCCTTAATCTTTCGTTGAATTCCGAATTTCACGATACCAAATTGCATCATATTTAATGCATCACTACCTTCTATCCATCAAACATTGCACCATTTACCACAAGTTCAAGTTCTTAGTCCTGGTCATTTCACATTAAAGCACTGTAGTTAATTTGCAGTAAATATTTTTCAAAATTACACTAACATCAGGAAGACCAACTAATTTAGGTACGTACATAGTATTCGCACCACATGAAAACAGGCTCATATTATGTACACATTGTCGATGTATAGCTTCCTCGCTCTTATGGACTTGGCGGTCTGCTTTGGGGATTTTTTTTTATCGATGACACTTGTCAGTGACATGTTGCCAACATGAAATGATGCCGAACATGATCAAATGTCAGCATAGTCACTAAATCACTGTCCCGTTTACTATGAAACACGCACGCCACTGACACTGGTCGCTTCCTTCGTCGCATATTATTTGAAGCGCTTGTCGGTCCATATTATCGGCTAGTGATATTATAACTTTTGGCCAAATAATTGAATTAACTCTGGAACCACTAAACACTTAAAACAAACATTAGATTCAGTTTAACTCATTGCTGTAACTTGTTAAGATAATCTGCACGAAAACCCGACGGAATGCGCTTCACCCAGAATATATACATTTCCCTACATGACTCTTCTCAATAGTATATGAACAGCAACGAATCAAAGACAAAAGACACAATGCACCTGATCTGGATGAATATGAAACTCGCCAAATTTTATTTGGGCCCACATCGAAAGGGTTATTATCAACTTGCACTCAAAAAAAGATCGAGACTTGTGTTCTGGTTGCAAATTTCCACTCACATCGATGGGCATCGTCGTCGACCAAGCAGGAAAATTCAGTTCAGAAGATCCTAAAAAGTAGGAGTCGGTGCATTCTCGTCGCTGACATTGCGCGAGAAGCGCGCATGCATTCCACCGCCACATAGACCCTTTGCCGCTCCAGACTACACCCACACATATTCCCATGATAGCGGCTCGTTTGATACAAAAGCCGCCCTCGCCCCGCTTGCATGTACTTCTTATCGTGCGGTAAAACACGCTCCCATTGAGACGAAGCAATCTGACCCAACTCAATCTTTCTCTCCTGCCCAGTTACCAGTTCGTATAAGAGATAATTCGAAAACAGAAAAGATACAAAATTGAGAAGCGCCACATGCAAGAGGAGAGATTCGAAATTGAATCGAGGGGAATTCCATACAGTTCGGCTGTGTTCATGTGTGTATGTCGTCCTCGGAGCGACCGTCTAGTATGCACATTTTCATTTCACACTCCGTCTCTGGTCGTGCCTGTGCTCCGTGCCTTTGAGTTCGGTCCGACGGCAAGTTGAGTCTGTATCTATCAGGCAAGAGTATCTTTTCTTAATGTGTGCCATTACCCCTCTGCGTCGCGGATTATTATGACAAGGTTAGGCGGAGCGAATATAATTTTTGAGTGGTGCCAAACTGTTAAGCCCTGTCTTCCCTCTCGTTCGCACCCATTCTCGAAAAGTGATATTCCCGTCGGGCAACTCATTGATCGGTGAACCCATAATTCATCTTTCTCTTGGGAAAAAGATACATACGGCAGCGACGTTAAGCAAACATCGAGCCATATCGGTACGTGCAATACATACTGTATGGTTCGAACGACTTGGAACCCGATAATCGTAGACTGCTGTAAATGTCAGTTCAGTTTTCAAATATTGGCGTTGGCTCCGTCCAAGTGCTTGGTAGTAGTGTTGAAAATGAGAGGTTGGCGCTATAAAATTATATTTCATGATTCGAGGGCGGAGCATAATTCGACTTATTAAAATTGAAAAGTTTTTATTTGTTAGATACGAAAATAGGGTAGATGCTTGATAGCACATGGTTAGAGATTAGGGGTATAAGATTGAATCAAGAAAGAGGTGTAGGTGCGAAGATAATCCGGCAAGGACACGTTAAAATGTTGAATACTTAACGGGAGCTGTTGACTTTGTACATGTTTGTTTATGGCTGAGACGATTCATATCATTCGTTGTTTAGTCTAATTAAGAGTAGTTTTGACGTCGAATGAAGCCTCCGTGAATAGTGAAATTTAGCGATAAATTCGTTAATTTTTAAGTATAATGGCATTGCGTATTTCGTTGGCTAGCGAACGAGCTGCTAACAAATTGTTACGCCTAAAATGCCGGATTGTCAGATAATCGGCTATAATTTAGATATTGTACCTGCACCTTCCAATCTATTTTTGCAATATTTTATCTGCTAGATATATGCCGTTAGCCTTTAAATTTGAATCAAACGAATGATTTGTTTCGAGATCACATTGTAGCTGATTCTACCATTGTACTTTTCATGATTTACTTTATTGTCATCTCCCGGTGCTGCCATAATGTTGTAATTATTGATGTGTAGTCGACACTGAAATCGGAAAGATACAGTTTTTTTGAAAAAAAATTCCAATCTACTTGACATGAACGATGTGTTCTTCAGAAATTACTTATTAATGCAGTTCATTTCTTGAAAAAAATGTTGTTTCGTAGTAGTTTTTGCAAAAACAAAAATTATATGCTATGCGATTAGGTGTTATCTATCATTTTCTATTGTGCTCGGACATGCGCAGTGTCAATATTTGAATGTATTTTTTGAAGAATCTAGCCTGGGAATTATGTATTTTTATTAATGCTATTTTGTTCAAATGAGGACATTGGAGGATTTTACGATAGTTTTATTTGTTTGATATGGATTTTTCTGCATTTGTTTTAGCTACAGCTGCCGACATATAATTAGAAACACTTGAAGCTTACCAAAACAAAACACCATTTTTATCAAAAAAAACAAAAAAAAAAACCTTCGATAACTCATTCGCTTCAAATTAATTTTGATTGGCATTTCATGGAAATAAAGATTTAGCCGCTGCTGACTCTAAGAGGACGACAGGACAATCAATTCCCAAAAAAACCCAAGACAAGAAACACTGTATTTGACTCTAAATAGGATGACATGCAAATTCGTTATGATCAGTTTGAAAAAGCCAGTGAATACTTTGCAGTTTAAACGTGATTTTCAAAGTTTTAACGAGTGTTTCTAAGTTTAAAGGAAAACATTGAACTCTATACCTTTACGTTTAGACAAAACATTGTAGAATTGAATGAGTTAGGCTTGTCATATCAACAAATTACCAACCGCTTAGAGAATTCCATCAAAATTGTTGACGGAACACTGAAACAAGATATTCCATGAGCTAAAATAGCCTGAACGACAACTCATAGTATGGATAGAGAAATTGTCCTCGCAGCGAAATGGATCCTATTAAAATCAACTGTCGAAACTCATCGCCGGCTTTTCGGGGAGAGCAGCGATATTTCAGTGAGAACAATCAAAAGTCGTTTTATGGAAGCCGGACCACATAACAAGATAGCCAAAAAGAAGGCAACGGCAGCTAATCGGGGAAAAACTGAAGTTTGCATGGGGACATTTAACCTGGAAAAATAAGTGGAAATTCATCGTTTGGAGCCACGAAACAAAAATAAATCGCTTTGATGGTGGCAGGAGATTTGTAAGGCGATGAAGAGGTAAACAATTTGGCTCTCACTAAACTTCCACCGTATTTAAGCACAGAAGTGGCTCCATCAATGTTTGGGAATGTTTCTCTTGGTTTGATGTTAGACATATAGAAAGAATACTAAGCAAGGAAATGTACGTCAATATCTTAGAAAATATCATGTTGTTACCTACGTGCTGAAGAAAATCTTTCTATTATATGCAAGTTCCACTACGACAACGATCCCAAACATGCGGCAAGACACTCACCGAAATTTCTGGAGGACAACATCGTCAGCGTTTTAAGAGAAGCATTACCTGTAGGCACACGCAGGAGACAAATAACGACAATTCCGTATCGTCTAAAAGAGGTTGTAAAGCCGAAGGGTTTCCCGACAATTTACTGATATATTTTGGCTGTTAATTTTTTATTCGGTAATATTAAATAAATGAATTTTAAAATAATTTGCATGTGCTTCTAATTACATATCCGGTCAAATTATTGGGTTTTACAGGACTTAGGTGCATCGGCTACATAAAAAGCAACAAAAAGGAAATGAGCTTGACTTTTCGGTTTCTTTTTCTGTAAATGCACTACCATGGCTATACTCAAATAAGAAGGCGCATCTAACGCGAGTCAAACGTCTTCTTAACCTGGTTCCAGAAATGTTATAGCCCCGCGAAGCTTCATTTATACTGAGGTCTTTATTGCGGATGGCCGATACTGCTCCAATCAATCTCTCCTCTGTCCACTTAGCAAGGTTTGAATTGGCCTTACGATTGTAAATTAACGGCATTTCTGAAAACGAATTAAAGACATAAGCAAACATTATCAAAAAAACATTATCAAACCAGGAGGAAATATGAGAAAACGACGCTTATAATTTTAATTTGGGTGATATGGCACCCGATGCTATATCACCCAAAATTATATGCGCCATTTTTCCTATTTCGTCACACTTATCAGTTTTGGCAACACAAACTGATCGTGTCTTTGCAAAGTATTTTGCACAAAAAACATACAAACATACAACACACGTGTGCCCTCGTTTATCTTTCGATACCTTTACCGCTTATTTCTATGAATTACCTACCGAGAACAAGACGAGCTAAGAATATGGAAAATAATTTTACTCCCGAAATTCGCGATTATTTTGTTCTTTTTGTAGTTTCGACACAACTTCTCTGAAAAGCAGAACGTCGACTAAACAGCGAAAGTTTTGGCAGGTGACTGACCAAATGAAAATGAAATGGGGCTTAGGGAGGAAAGGTATCAATGAAAAACGGATCGTATGCCATATAACCTCGTGTGCCATATCTCCCGACACCACCCTACATTGATAAAGTTATACAAGCAAGCCATTTGGGTGCACGAAAACATTACGTAGATGAGTTGAACGGGTTGTATACAAAAAATAACCTATAATTAACCTTAATTCACTAATTATTTGATTCAAATTATACTTTATACATTTAATAGGTGTCCTTGGGTACACACGTATAGGTATCCCTGGAACTAATCTAAGCTTTTGTCCCAACCTTAATGTTAATTTAAGCTGACGTTTAGCACAGGGCCTTAGAATTTTCTGAACAGGGTACGTTCGTGGGAACGGAAAATAGGCAGTCAGATTTTGCGCGCGAAGTTTCAGGGTTAGTCCCATTGATATGCAAAGATTGTCATAAAGTTTTCATGAAATTCCTCTAATAACTTTAAGCACATAAAAACTTAGATTAATGTTAAGAACTGTAATAAAAATTAATATTATTACAAGTAAAACGAATTTCACGAAACCTTTATGGCAATTTAAAGATAGCTAGTAGGCAAGTTCTAAAAAAAATGAAGTTTCTAGCTCTTAACGTTTTGAAGAAACATTCCGCGTAACAAACTGTGAAATTTTTTTGAGAAAAACATGTTTGTAAATTGTTTTTAATTTGTACCAACTTTTTCCTAGCTTGTAAAAACATATTTTAATAAAAACACCGATTTTTCCTTTCGAAGCTAGATACATTGAATTTTGTGACAGATATCAATATTTCGAGGGTAAGCTCACAGCCATTTATTTTCTATCTTTCTGGATTAAAATGTCCCAGCACAATAGATATGTCTTTCTTTTTCAAGCTGCTTCCTGTCGTAGACGTCTCCTGGTAGCTCTGGCTTTCTTGATTGAAGAAATGGAGCGCCTTTACCCGTGCCACAAACTTTCTTTACCAATGTCATTCGCCCAACCTCTATCAAGTACTTTACTGCAGTGACTACTAGTGCCTTCAAGACACTCACTCGCCTTTTTTGCCCATCATTGAATGCTAAGACTGCATCATCAGTTCCAGCTTCAACAATAGGCCTTGTGCAAAAAACTGTTTTTGGTACATTCTTCCAAATAAGTAAGTTAAATAACTCGTATGAATTTTGGATGAATCCTCTTTTCCAACGTGACAACAAAGATTAATAACTGAGTTCATTGAAAGTTTTCTTATTCACATCTATGATAGCTAAGAGATTGACGATTTTCGCTTGAAAGTCTGCTCTGTTTTATGACTAACAGCCTGATTGTATTCTCAGATCCAATCGCAGAGAAAAATTGTGTTTAGAATTAAAAAAAAAAGAATGTTTATTCTTGATCTTCGCTACAGACTTGCTGCTCTGGATTGCATTGCAATAGACGGAGGCCAGTTTTATCTGTTAATCTTCCTATGCCTCCAATCGTTTACCCATCATTTTGACCACCACATTCCTTCTCTAAAGCTCGCAGCCTGGTTCCCATTCTCATTTGCACATGACCAGTGCATTCAGCCTGAATATAAAAGTCAGCTAAGCAACATCTTTGAGATTCTTACCTTCACAGGAATACATCTGTCTCCATATGGTTAATATTTTACTATCCCCATTACCATGATCACAAACAAAATCCATGATCACAAACAATTTTTTAAGTTCAGCATAGCCCAATCCTATGCTCTTTGTGTCATCAATTATTCTTGTATCTAGATCCTAAGCTAGCATTAACCACCACCTGCCGGCATACGCTTTCTCTGGCATTTCGGGGAATTTCGCAGGATTGCATGAACTTAGAAACTATTTTTTTGGGGCACTTACAATTTTTTCCGGGACAAATTGCTGCTCAGTTCTATGCATAGGAAAAATGTTAATAGATTACTTGAAAGAAAGCTTTCAAAAAGAAAGGCTCATAGTCATAGCCTTCACTTTCCAGACCGTTGACGAGTCACTGATGAAATTCAAAGAGCATTCTTCGATGAAACAGTACTACATGCCTCTCAGAATTGTAAAAAAATATATATGAAATTACCTCAGATGTGCCTTTGAGTGAATAATTAGATTTATGTCGATAATATATTGTTTTGATTTCAATCATAGGCAAAATGATAGTTCGAAATCAAATATGCCATTTTCGACTACTTCGTTCTTATATCAACTAAAACACATAGGTACCGAACGCAATATTAATTTTCGGCCATTACAAAACCTCGACATCTGGATCATGCAAAGCTTATAAATATGGCCACCTATTGAAACCCAACCCTTTATGAAACCTTGATTCATTCCCTATTGTCGCATATCAAACACTGGATTAAACTTATGCCATCGTTTTACAACCCAGATGCATCCCTAAACGTACATACATATATGGCGCATCCTGATCAGGAAAAGGTGTGCGCGCGGTTGGTCGATCATACAACAGCGCCTTCGCATACGCATATGTGTGATCTAGCTATATTTTTACTCATTCAATTTTTGAAATTGCTTTGAGGAATAAAACCAGAATTATCCAACTATCGAAAGAGATTATTACTACCATTGCCTTTGTCCGTGTCATCCCTCATGCTGTCCATGTAAATATTTCCAAATAGTAGATATCTGCATTACTTATGATTCACTGATTTTTAATACCGTTCGAATAAAAAAAAACACGACCAGAAAAATCATAGCTATATTATAGTGAATGAAAAAAAATCTCTCATTTTTAATTTCAGTCGCATCGCAAACAGTTCTTATTTTCTGGTTGCAAATTGTCAACTGTTCGGGTAGATCAAACCCCACCCGGCTAATAGACTTGTCATGTAATATAACATGTTTATTTAGGATCAAATAATTCCTAAAGATTTTCAAGCTACCGAGGGATGTACTTATGCCTGTATTATTTTCCTGATCAATATTTCTGCCCGTAAAAAAATGACTTGTCACTCGATTAATTCCCTGTTTTTTTTTGCAATGTGGTGAATATATGGGCGCATGTTCCGAAGGCTACAGGGTAATTATGCCATGAAATTATATTTCCAAGGGAGGATTAAGCAGGATTTCGTTTTCCTTGCGATTTGTTCATGAAATAGCGATGATAATAGGATTTGTTCAATCATGTGTGCAATAATTCTAATATTTGGAAAGCTAGTGAAATCGTGATTGTTTTCCCGTAGGTATGTAGGATTTGACATTAAAGTTCGTGAGAATGTAAATTTGGCGCCAAATTTTTCTGTTCAAATCTAAGTTTTTATCGCCATACTGGTCCTACCGAATGGTTAAAGAAAAATGAATAATTGGTTTCATCTGAGATTAAGTGAAATGTTTATGCAAGATATGAAGCACTGATTTGACATATTCGATTGTGGTAAAAAAAAACCGGTACATTATATGGTGTGTTAACTTAAACGTCATTTCATGGACAGCATCAGGTTTGCAAAAAATCAAACAAGTGAATTCGCCAGTAGGATCAACCGGGGGCAATAAAAACATACCTAATCCATAAATATGTTTCTCCAAGAGCGCACTGAAAGAAAAACTCTTGGTTGGTTCAACTATTTTTAATAGTATTGCAACGATTCATACAAAATCGTTAAATGAACTACGGAAAATAATTATTTTTACTATGTTAACATAGTTAATTTAACGATATAAAAGTAGTTGGCTCTGGTTATACAAAAAATATCGCAACGTTCATGAAATCAACTGTTTTAATTGTTTCATAACCACGAAAAATAGTTCAAACTTCAACGTTTCGAATTATCAACAGTTTTTATGGTACTTAAACTACTTTGCAATAGTTGATTTCAACAAACGTAATTCAGTGAGCAACGTCTTTGGAATTATTCTACGCAAAGTAGAATGGTTTCAACATTTGGACGCTTTTCATGCTCCGAATGAAATTTTGTTTGTTTATCAACCACGCATCATGGTGCATAAAAGTAATCAACAATTTTCTTATAGTTGTTTTAACTATAGCCCTAGTTGATGTAAAAACAACTAAGGAAAACTGTTGATTTTTCATACTCCTCATACTCATGCTCCTATTCTATCATAGAAGTTTCATATGATACATGGAAAAATTGTGTTCGGTTTGCTGTTCGATATAATTCATATTCATGTTATGCTGTGAAGCCTTTATATTACGTTGTATGACGCTATTTTGTTCACAATACAGCGTTTTCCGCTGTGGCAAAGCAGTGGGCTGCGGCAAAGCGCAGTCAAAAAATTAGAATGCACTGTTTTGTATGGTAACGCGCACAATGGTTGCGGCCGAATTTGCGGCAGCGGCAGAATTTACAAAATTTCTAATTTTGCCGCACCGCTAGCGGTGATACCTACCATAGGTTGGCATCACCACTAGGTTGAATTAAATCTGTTTGAATTAGGTTGAATGGTCTGATGGAATAGACAAGCGATGGCTGATCTGTATTGCGATAAGCCAACCTAATCCTCGTACAACAGGATTTAGGAAAAAAAAATGAATTTGGTTGGTGCCTTGGTTGCATTGACAGCGACATTGTCGCTGCATTGTGATTCACCAAATTCAACTGCGGCATTCACGCCTCCCCTGCCCATATTTCGTACTATGTATATGGTTGGAATACCATTGTTTGTGGTTGCTTACTTTTTTTGCACCACGGACGTTGTTTATCAACCACGCGTCATGGTGCATAAAAGTAATAAACTATTTTTTTATGGTTGTTTTAACTATAGCCCGTAGTTGACGCAAAAACAACTAAGGAAAATTGTTGATTTTACTAAGATTTTTCTTTCAGTGCGTATCATTTTTTTAAATACAAAGCTGATGATAGTAAGGATATCAGGTCTAGTTAGAATTTCAACCTAAGTAATTTAGAGATTTTTTTTAGTAAGACGCTGAGGGCATTAAAATATTTCATCCTCTCACGTGGCAGCGACAAATGGGGCACCTACCACTACCTTAGAAAATGTTGACTTAAATAAGCAATTGTGACATGCACATTGATAATCTTGCGGAATAAATACTTCATGGGACCAATTATGACATCAGAGGCATAGTACCCATCGCTCCAATGTTTGTAATGTATAGTTCTAAGCAAAACAGTACAAACAGTTCGCTATGAATATGTTCCTGCTTTCTTCGACTTCCTAGCTCTCTTGCTAAATGTTTAAGGTTTTTGTTATTTTGCTTCTTTGTTTTCGATTCATAATTCTCTTGAGTAGCATTTTTTACGAGGGTGTTAGTATGAATTGTAGACTTCCCAACTTTTCGTTTCTTAATTGGTTTTCTTGGAGACACTGTCGGTGGTGGTCTAATGTTTTCAGGAGAAAAATGTAAGTTTTATGGCATCGGTGTTAGCTGATTCTACCGATGATACTGGCATGATATCAGCTCTGTGAGTAGGGTTGCCAACTCAGTGGATCGGAAATCCGGGAGGAAAATAAAAAATTAATAAAAACCTATTTTATTTATATAAAATATTTCTTTACACTACGAGTTGCTAGTAATGCAGGATAAAGTTATAGAATTCTTTACATGTGTAATTAAAATTTGTGCATTCCTGTATTTCTGATTTTTCATGTATTTCATTAAGTCGATTGCGATTTTTTGACCACAGTATACATATATAATACCAGTTCTGGCGCACTTAAGAGGAGCAAAACGGGAGCAAATAAGAGGAGCAATAAAGACATGGTGCCTGCGATTATCGGCCCGCGCATGACGTAAGTGATGATCTCGAACTGATAAACAGCCCAGTTGAACTGACAAACAGCCAAACTGAACTGATAAACAACCCTGTTGAGCTAATAAAGAACCCTGTTGATCTAATAAAGAACCCTGTTGAGCTAATAAAGAGCCCTGTTGAGCTGATAGCCCAGTTGAATTGATTATCAGTTCAAAGATCATCGCTTACATCATGCGCGGGCCGATGATCGAAGGCACCATGTCCTTATTGCTCCTCTTTGCTCCCCTTGTGCTCCTTTTAAGTGCGCCAGAACTAGTATTATCTATCTACTGATCACAGGTCGCTTACACGCTGAAAATATGATCAGCGGCAACATTAGCGGCGGGGATCGATAGAGCGAATATAACAAGTTTTTTTTATTTCTTTGTCCGATTCTTCTTTAGATTTAAAAAAAAAAAATAACCCAACGCAAGTTTACCCTCTTTGTTTCACTTGCCACAAGGTCACGCACTTCTCGCAGCAAACAGCAATCGTCGTACAATACTAATACGGATATCAATTCGTCAGTAAAGCTCTTTTTGTATGGAATTTGACCGTTGAATTCGTTTCGCGAAGAGTATAGTACTAGTCATTACTGAAAAGAGTCTCACAAGTGCAAAGATTTTCATATATTATGATTGATAACAATCCGATTGATTTTGAATTCAAGGTTTATTTTTAAAGTTATGTTACATATTATGTTACGTTATATTTTTAAAGCTGTTATTTTATATTACATTTTGGTTTTTTATTATTATTATTAAAACAATAAAAAAACAGTTCAGTTTCCACTTTTTAAGTATGAAAAAAGTTGCTTGAAATGGCTCTTTTAAATGCCACTTAAAGAGCAGCTCAGTAAATGAGTGAGCTTTACTGAGCTAGCTCACTTGAAAGAGCCGTTTTGCCCATCACTAATAATGACTAAGCGGTTTCTTTCATCTGCTTTAGAATTAAAGACCAGTTTGGTTGCCAACGTTCCTCCTCTCACTACTAGCCACATCTTCTTCTAATCTGTGCTTTTTCCTCTTCGGTGTTTTACTGTCTTCTGTCGGAAATGTTGTTTATACGTTAATAACGGAAAATTAAAAATAAGAGATACGCTGCTACCAACCGCATTTACGGTTGCATTGATAATCACTAACGTTTAACTTTTGTAACTTTTATACTAACTCAATTAAAATAACAATAACTTTTCTTCAGCATATACTTTCGTGATTACATCGTATTGTCGATCCAAAACTATTTACATGGTCCTCGGTTCCATGGACTTTGTCGTAAGTTTTTTGATTTTTTATTGGACACAGCTTTAGAAATGTATTTGCTTTGCAACTTAAAACTAATCCAAAAAAGATTGTTATTTACTTAATAAAGAGGAAGGGGCTCATGTATAGAGATTAAATTTAAAAAATCTGCATAACAATCAATCCAAATCAATCTGTCCAAAGTCGAAAAAACTATGTAAAAGTAATAAAGTGCTCGGTCTTTGAATAACCCTTTAGTTCGCAACTTGATGAAACATGCGGTTAAAAATACATCATTTCTAGCATTAAAATACTGAACAGCCAAATCAGCTCAGCTACACGTACACTCTCACCTTGGCTTAAGGCAATCAAATCCTGAAACAAGAAAATCAACGCAACAATTGTCAACAAGACGTTTTCATTTCGTTCGAAAATAAACGAAGCTTTAAAAGGCGTTTGCACCAAAATTTCTTGCTATCATACAGGCCAGTCGCCATCGATTTTCCGTAAGCTCACATAAGCCTTCTTTAGTCGAAATCGAATCTTCGGTATCAATTGTTTGTTCAGATTCTATACATACTATATAGATCTATGTACAATAGATTGTAAACTGGAGACATAGAAAATCATGGTATGTATGGAGTTGAAACGCAGGATGAAGCCTTTCGGACTCCAAGTGCTGTACGAAAAAAGCTTCATGAAAGTGATTATACATAGGCAAAATGTATAGTAGGCTATGTAATGAAGACTGCTATATGCCTACGTCTAAAGGACATACATAAATTGAATGGATGTGGGTATACGATTGCCACCCAGATATTTTCTAAAGATTTTTGACCTTTGTATTTGAGTCCTTGTATTCGAGTCCTTGAACCTAATTTTCAGGGCAAGGAATTTGACAATTTCTTCAAAGTGCATTTTATTGTCATGATTTTCGTATAGACGAGATTAGTTTGTACATTTCTGATAAAGTTCAACCAAATATGGATAGAAATCGTTGAATAGATTTTGAAAGCCGTAATTAACCAGTAAATTAAGTTAGTATTTAAGTATTATATAGCTAAGTCAACCCCAGGTATTGTACTACCTGGGTAATAATATAAGTGTAAACAAAAAAAAAAATAAATGAATGATAAAAAAAAAACTCTAGCGCACCTGAACCGCTAGAAAACTAATTTTCGAAGAAATTTTCTTTGAGTGACAAAAAAGTGTGGAAAGACGTAAAACACTGTTTTCTAGAATCATATCAACCATTCCTTATCCAAAGCAACAAAACTCAACTATAACACAAATGATAAAAATGTTCAGTGCTGGCAACCCGAACGAAGTAGTCCGAACGAAGCGTCCGTTCGGCAGTCCGAACGAAGCAGCAATAAGTTTACCATAACAAACTCATACTCAAATCAACTTATCCTCTGAATTTCGTTCTCATCGCAGGATTTTATAGAAATTTTCAGCGGTTAAACGTTGTTTGAGGCTGCCATCCGAAAAATGTTCAAAGCTCGGAAAATTTCGAAATTGGTTTCTTATTTTTATTGCAAATTCTTTGCATATGAGAACGTAGTTTGAAGCATCTGTTGGTGCAATATTTACGGAAATGGCTAATGCTGGTTACCCTGTGTAAGCAGCAAAGCAAAACACATACCAAATCTGCTTCACGTTAAGTTAAACCCAATCAGCAAATTTCGTTTCAATTGAATCACTGCGCTGGACGTTATACGGGTGAAAAGAATTTTAGGGTAACCACCCTCAAAACTTTTCAAGTTTTTAAAGCGTTAATATTTGTTGTTAATTTTCATTGCATGATCATTCCCATTTGCAAATCTAATGACATAATCGCTCAGTAAAAAAATTCCACAAAATTACAAAAATGGTCATAGCTGGCAGCCCTTTCATGATTTTTGTACGAAATTCTTACGACATTTGGCTTTTATTAAGGTCCATTTACTGCGTGAAATTCGTTTTGATTTCGACACTGGACCGGAAGTTATAGGAAAAAAAGCTTTATTATGCTGAGCAAATTTGCAAGATTTAGGAGACAAAAATCACCATAGCTGGCAACTCTATTCTAGTTGTTCAGCCAAATTTTCACCAAATGTTACATAGAGTAAGATCCAAGTATTGTATGAATTTTGTCAAAATCTGATGGCTGAATCGGAAGTTATAGGCCAAAAACCGGTTTTTTTTCTCAGTGATTTTTCAAGATGGTACCACTGGCACAGGGTTGCCCGCATTTCAAAATCACTTCTATCAGACTTGGTCCTAGCTAATATTAACATGTCCTGTAAATTTCACTATGATCGGATAACCCGGTCGTCAGTTCTCGTGAACAGAACTTTCGAGTGCTGAAAATAGAGGTAGTTTGGTGATGGGTTGCCGTTCTTGTGCGAATCGGAATTTGGAAAATTTTAATCTGACGTGATGGACAAAGATTTAGATTTATCAATGATTTGAGTTTTTTGGCAAAAAGCAAAAATTTTTCAGGAAGGTCGATGATTTGAAGGATTTTTTTTTAAGAGCCTGCCATAGCTACAGGGTTACCCACACTGTCTTTAAAATCCATGTGTGCTAAACTCTAGCCTACATCAATACGCTCTATCAATTTCACGATGATCGAATGTTTCTGTCAGAAGTTATGACAAATCAAAATTTGAGAAAAATTCCTTGCCCACTTTTAGGCACTCAACACCCACACACGGCTCAAAATTTCCAATTCTTTGTCATGGGCAAACCTAAAACATAATAAGTTTTTATTTCCAATACTTTTTGTTACAAAAATTTTACACTGCTTGGAAATATAGGAGTACCTGAAAATTCACTAAAATGCCCGCCGCCGCCAAAAGGTTAAAGATAACTGAATTCGAACAAGTCATGGACCTACCTACTATATACATCTACGACATCCGAAAATTTCAGCTCGATCGGATCGGCCACTCCAAAGATTACTTCTATTAACCGATTTGCTGATATATATATATATTTATATATATATATATATATATATATATATATATATATATATATATATATATATATATATATATATATATATATATATATATATATATATATATATATATATATATATAAATAAAGAAATATGAATTTTCGGCGAAACGAGTTTAATACTATTGTTCTTCGAACATTAGTAAAAAATATAAAAAATCCATTAAGGGCCAGTAGGCTGAAATAGGATAGCCGCTAAGTATAAGTCATTTTATGTTAAATACCCCTTTGATACTATCATCAATGCGTTCATACGACGCTCTAAAGCGGACAACATTCCACCGTTAGTAATTCAATTTCGAACATCACTCGCTGCAGTACAATTTTTGGCAAAGCATAAAGGTAGAAACGCTCTGGAGGATAAAGTTTACTACATTAACCCACATTTAACTCCAACATTGAGAAAATTATTGTGGATGGCTAAGTCTAAGGCTAAGGAAGCTAACTACAAATACGTATGGTTCCGAGATGGAGTAATCCGATGCCGAAAAAATGATGGAGACCGTATCATAGTCATTAAATCTGAAGCCGACCTGGATTTTTTAGTTTAAGCTCTTTATTATTACCGCTGTTATGCAAAAAAGTTTCATTTTTCCTTCTTAAACTATACAATAATTTTCTCACAGCTAAGAACAATTTATTGTTCATATATTCTCACCTTTTCTCTTATTCTATTTTTATTTCTTTTATTTCCAACGACTTTCATATTTTCATAAACACACACACATCTCTCCATTGCACAATGCACAATCTAAATCAAAGCAAAACCAAAGAAAAACCTAGCTTAACTTTATTCTTTCTAAATCTTATACGTCTCACCTTTTTTTCTCTCTTTGAGGGCATAGCCCAGATAAGTCACTGCATTAAATATTCTTTGAGTTCTTATGTAAATGGCTAATGATCTACTGAACTGTATAGAGGAATGTACTGCGTTCACGGAATGGACATGCGGCAATTTAATTGATTTCGCAAAACAAGCAGATCTAGATAGTACAGAGCATTTCAGTATATTCCACACCAACATTAGGAGCCTTAACAAAAATTTCAATGAGCTTATTTTGACACTTTCCGACATTGAAAACAGATTCGACGTATTAGCTTTGAGTGAATGCTGGAATATAGCGAATCTTCAATGCTTCCAAATAAATGGTTACACGGGCTTCAAGTCTGAAAAAATATTAAATCAAAACAGCGGCGTTGCGATTTATGTTAAAAACCTACATAGCGTGAATAACTTTGAGGAACTTAATTTTTCTGGGGCGACAGCAATATCAGTGGACATAACATTATTGAATAAAATTCCCATAAAGATATTAGCCATATATAGATCACCAGGTCACTGTGAAAACACTTTCCGTTTTGAGCTTATTGACTTGCTATACAATATCAAGCATGAAAACGTTGTTTTGCTAGGGGATATCAATATCAATTTGTTAAATCTTTCACTAAGTGAGTACATAAACTCGTTAAATGAATTAGGGTTTCATTCATATGTGAACCAAAGCACTAGAGGGGAAAATTGTTTAGATCACATATTTTCTAACCTAAAACCTGTATTATTTGGTTCCATCGAGTCTGCAGTGGTTGACACGGGAATCACTGATCACAAGAGTACGGTTCTACTTCTGAAGTACAAGTCAAGGGAAAAAACTCCAAAAGCTGAAGAGCCAACGATCACCAGAAAAATCAATTTTCCTCTATTGGTAGACTTTTTAGTCAAGGAAACTTGGACCTCAGTTTTGTTTGGTGGTAACGTAGACGAATCTGCCCAAGTTTTTCACAACACCCTCTGTACCGCTATTGACAGAAGTAGCACATCCTTTCCTCAAATTAAAAAAAAATGTCGTAAACTTAAACCGTGGATAACAGCCGGACTTGTAAATTCTATAAGAACGCGTAACAAGCTAGGAGTAGCTCTGCGAAAAAATCCCAATAACAATAGTTTAAAGCTATATTTCAAAAAATATAGAAACAAATTAAATCACCTCATTTATATAACGAAGGCTAATTATTTTAGAAAAATTTTACAAAACTCCGAAAACGATGGGATGAAAGTATGGAAAGCTATCAACTTAGCAACAGGACGAAAAAAGTCAATAAGCCACATATCCAATATAAAAACGGACACTGAATTGCTATCAGTAAAGGATAGTGCAGAACAAATTGCTAATGCTTTCAACCAGCACTTTTGCAACATCGGGAAAAACATGGCGCAAAAAATTGCCAATACAAATAATCATACATCAACTAGTGAATCATTTCATTCTGCATCGCCAGGAATGATTAATCCTGTTTCTGAGGATGAAGTCATTTCAATCATCGAAAATATGAAAGGCAACTCGAGCCCAGGGTTTGATAACATCACAGTAGAATGCCTCAAGAAAATTAAGACTTTTATTAGCAAACCTCTAGCACATCTTGCTTCACTCAGTTTCGATTGCGGAATCTTTCCGCAAATTTATAAAACAGCAATTGTAACACCAATTCACAAGGCTAATAGTAAATTAGATGTTAATAACTACCGCCCAATTTCTTTGCTGTCTAACATATGCAAAGTTATAGAAAAACTTGCAAAAAAACGTTTAATGACATTTTTAAATAGGCATAATTTCATAAATGAAAACCAATTTGGTTTCAGACCAAAATTTAGTACCCAAGATGCGCTGGCAAAATTAACAGGTTTAGTTGCAGAAGCTTTGGACAAAGGACGAAAACCATTAGCTGTATTTCTAGATCTAGCAAAAGCATTTGATTCCATCCCCCATAAAATGATTGTTGCTAAACTTTACAAATATAATTTTGATTTAAAATGGATTATATGGATTGAAGACTATTTGCGAGACCGTAAGCAATATGTTAAAATCTTGGGAAAGCAAAGTAAAGTTTTAAACTTCGAATACGGAATTCCTCAAGGGACTGTACTAGGCCCTATTTTATTTCTGATCTATGTAAATGATATCTTTGCGCAACATATCAAAGGGCAGCTAATATCTTTTGCTGATGATACAGTGCTTTTGATAGAAGCAAATAGCTGGCATGAGGTAAAAGTTAATACTGAATATAGCCTTTGTTTACTTAATGAGTGGCTAAGAAATAATTCCCTTACCTTAAATGTACAAAAAACACAGTACATAGCCTTTGCTTCTACTCAACGTGGGATACCTGAAGGACTAACGGTAACGATTCATTCGATGAACTGTGCAACTGGCTGCCTTTGCCCTCCTTTGCAGAGAGTTACCAATACTAAATATCTGGGCGTAATCATAGACCAACATTTAAGGTGGGATCAGCATATTGAAAATGTTGTAAATAAATTAAGAAAAATTATTCCGATATGCTTCGAGGTTCGTTCTTTTCTGAGCAAGCACACAAAAAGAATGTTTTACTTTGCTTTGATACATTCTAATATTCAATATGGAATTGTTGCATGGGGCTGTGCATCACAAAATGCTTTACTCCCACTGAAAGTTATGCAGAAGTCTTTACTCAAAATCTTATTGCACAAGCCTAGACGATTTAGCAGTGAACAACTCTTTAGTTCAATCAATGTTTTATCAGTGGAGCAAGTAAATCAATTATGTACGGTGATACAAATATTTAAAGAATTTGCTGCCGGTAAACTCCAAACTAATACAAATAGAACGAGAGGTGGTAGCGAAGAGTTTTTGTTACTTCCAAACCGTATGACGCAACTAGGTCAGAGCCATTATACATATATAGGAATAAAACTTTTTAATAACTTGCCAAGGTCCATCAAGAGAGCTCATAATTTAGAAATGTTCAAAAAAAAACTGAAAGAATTATATTACGAGAGTTAACAATAAATTCGCTCTCTTTATCTTTATCTCTCTCTCGCACACACACTATTTCGTTGTTTTTGGTTTATGCGTTGGTCTTAAGATAATGCTTTAGCTAGGTGTGTTTTTTACTAATATGCTTCTTTTCTCTTATTTTTATATTGTTCTAGACATTAAATTATTGCTTTCATTTTATTATTTCACACAAGGCTGTGCGAATTTTATTTTATTGTGCCTAATATAACGTAGACGGTCTTACTCGGCTATGTATTTTCTTTTTTCTTTTTCTTAATAATTTTTTTATTCAAATTTTAAATATTATTTATGTATATATTTTATAATGAACTTGAATCGCTTCTTTCTTGTAATTGTATAGTTTGAAATGAAAAATTATCTACAACTCCTCACTCCTAATACAAGGTTCCTTACCTTAAAAGGAGGAGTAGTGTATTAAAATTGAATTCTTATTCTGTAATTTATTGTCATGTTTTGAAAATAAAGCACTATATAAAAAAAAAAAAAAAAAAAAAAAAAAAAAAAAAAAAAAAAAAAATTAAGCTATCTATGTACAATGTAATGAATAAAATTTTATTATTATAAAAAAAAGCCGGAATTAAATACCATCCTCTGTTTAAATCCATCAACTCAATGTACCAAAGCAATTTCTGATTAGAATTTGTCGCTGGAACATTTGAATAATGCCAAACGTGAAGCTCATTTTTAACCTGCCTTATATAGCACATGCTTTGATACAAAATCCAATCCTTCTTAATAATCCTCTCAGTTTCCTCGTTTCCAATTTGATTATAAAACCGAAAGAAACACATGCATTTATATGGATTCGAAAATGTTTCAACATTGCAATGGGACACAATGTTTGAAATTAAAATTGAAAGAATCGAATATCGGTTCCGTGTATGCAGGGTAAGGCCGCGACAACGTATGTTTTTCAGAATGCCACAATTGAACTGACCGGACGCAGCAACAATAGTTCGACCGCTTCGTACTCTTCCCTATTAATGTATTCTTGATTATAAAATGGATATTTGTATGTTTTCAATGAAATTCTACAATGCTGCATACTCGTGTGTATGTTACGTGCTTAGTTAGTACTTTGAATTGTACTGGTTGTCCTGCATCGCAGTATGGTTGCATCGTTTGACTTTAATCACCAGTCAGTCATTTGTCTTTAATTAGATTATTGCTGGACATAATATCACGATATAGAAAATACTTAATTCACGCGCAACGATCTCGATTAATACACTTGTCCTCAGCCTGGATTTGAGGCTAATTTCATCGTGTAGGTGAAGTAGATGGTTTCGTTTTTTTACTGTATCAAAGGATAATCAAACAGTATGGCAAAGTTAACGTTAAAACCTGAAATAAATGCTGTGGTAGCAGATGTGTGGATTGGTATTAAATGAAATTTAGAATTTGTAATGCAAGCATAACAGAATGCAAACACGAAGGCTTTTTATAGTGGAAGCTGATAGTCCCGCTAACAAGACTATGGAGCTGTTTCGCAGGTTCATATTGTTTGTATTCCGAGCTGGATTAGTTTCTTAGCCTCGACTTACATTTCGACTCGTGCAAAGGCTTACAGGAATATTAACAACAATATAGCGAAAATGTATTAACAGGGCAGGTGGCTTGTGGCAGAAATAATACTGCTCGTTTACTTTGTATACTGTTGATGTGTATGCTTGCTCCGTCTAATGCTTGTATGACATTGTTGAATATCTAATATCTACATTGTGTATCATATATCTATGTATATTGTAGTTTGATAAACGCTCGACAATTATTTATTAGAAATAGCGATGTACTGAAAACGTGTTGTATTCTTCAATAGCATGCCTAAATTCATTTTGATTCTTTGGTCTCTCAGAAGTATAGATGGTGATTCTATCGGAAACCACAGCAATTTTTTTTTTTATGTTTTTATCTCAAAAACGGTAGTGCTTTAAAGGATAATAGGCACTATAAAGTAGAGGTGGGTTGTGAGGAAAAAAAATTGTATCAGGTACAAGTTGATACTGTTACTTCTTTGTCACTGATACTTGACCTGATACCTTTTGTTACTGATACTTTTAGTCACTGATACTTTTTATGACTGGTACTTTTAATGACGGATGCTTATGAACCGATCACACAACCCGTTCGACGTTCGTTAATACCTGCACATGTCGGCCCATGCGAATTATTTGCCTGTACTCTGTTCGAGTATCACACCAAAAAATAAGCTCTGCTAAAAAAATAAGCCGTCACCAGAATTTTCTGTATCTAGTGCAAGTTGAGATTGCTACTTTTGTCACTGATACTTTTTGAACCGACAACGACATAGCGAGTAGAGGAGCATTAATACCAAATCGTACGCATGTGCGCTGTACGGGTCGGGTATTGCACCAGCAAGCACAATTTCTCACACATTTATAAAATGCGTAGCATATAAATTTCATATACATGAAAAGTACAAGTATTGTAGCTTGAGATTGACTTTGTTTCGGCTAGGCATGAATGAATGTACCTCGTATTGACACCTCGAATCAATATGATTGTTGTTACTAAAAATACCTGATACATTTGTGCTGAATCATTTTCGTGTATCAGTGAGATTCGTGAATCAATGACAAAGTATCAAGCTGATGCAATACGACCCACCTCCACTCTAAAATCATTGCACTATCAAAATTTTCAAGCAGTCGAAATAGAAGTAAACTGAAGTGAAAGTCTTAAGCTAGCTGTCACTTCACGTGCTTAATGAAAATGCTCTTCAAATAAAGCTGAAATATTGAGGTTAATTTTCTCATTTACAAAAGGCAGAGTATCTCAAACAGTTCTGGTTATTTCATCATTTGATTTTAATTTATATGTCATCCATTACCTAGCCGCTTATTATTTATTGTCTTTGAACACAAGGAAAATTTCCTGCTCTCCTCAATCATATTCAACTTCATTTATACGTGTAGGTAATTGTTTTATTCAAAGCCAGCTGATTTAGCTTCTCGGAAAAACGTTCATTTAATACATATTGAACTTGGAAAAAAAATTAATAGCATCACAGATCATAAAAGTGAATGTGCTATTTTATTTCAAAGCATTCTGTGCATATTAGTCGATGATTCGGTACTAAAGCTTTTTCAGTTTCGTCAAATAGTCTTATGTCCTTTCTAGACGAAACGATTTGATATTCAATTCGATGCAGTCTCAGTTGGACCAACATTCTCTTTACACCGAGAGCGCGCCGCAGTGCAACATGAAAAGATATGAGAAACCAAGAAGAAAAATGCGGTTGCCAGAGGTCCATGAAGCAAGCTCGAAAACCGTTTCCACAAAGCCCCTGGATAGGATTACAGAAAAGTGCCCGTGAACGGTGGAGCAGACTACTTCTCCTCTGGAAATATTGGAGCAATGAAACTTCTCGTCCGCCTACAGTCAAGAAGATGACTTCTTGACTTTACCGTAGAAACAGACATCTTCTTGACTGTACTAATTGAATTAGGAGATTCAGACCTTTGTCCGAAACGTTTTGGTTTTTTTTTTGTTTTTTTTTTCTGGAAACATAATACTGTTATGTCCAAACTCAGATCCGTTATTGACAATGTGTAGACACCAAAGTTATCCCATGGTTATCGATGCAAGGTATGGAGGCACATGCTCAGAGCCGGGTCGGTACTAGTCAGGAGTCCTACTCAACTGAACCTAATGGCTACGAAACTAAAAGCGTTTTCTGAGGACGTTGATGATAGTGTTAGCTCGGAGCCGTTCAAGAAAAGATTTCACTATGCAGCTACCGCGCTAGGACGACAATGCCAAAATCACCAGCCCAGTACGAAGATCATAGTCAGGATCTAAGAATAGTCAGAGATGAAACCTAGGTCGTGACATAACTAGATCATTCAGCGTTGAAGGTAATCTAACTGCGACCCCGAGACCATACAACAGAACAGTATTCTACGGCAGATCTAACAAAGTATGTATATAATAGTAGTGATCATTGAATGGAAGAAAATGGTTAAGATGATCTGACAATCAATCTCGACAGCTTGGAGGCCTGGTTGACCACATCGGATAAATGAAAATCAAATTGGCATTTGTTGTCAAACGTAACAACCAGAGCTCCTTAATACACTAGAAGAAGAAAGTTTATTAGTGTCCAAAGAATAAACGAACATTTTTGGAGTAGTCTTATAGGAAAATAGTTCCGTATTTCATTTTTTCATATTGACAGCTAACTTGTTCTCCTGGCACCAGTTTGCAACGACAGAGATCTTATTTTCATAAATAATTTAAGATTGTCAGCAAAGAAGAGGCATTCTCAAGAGAGGCCAGAAAGAAGATAATTGTCATAGAACAGGAAGAGTAGAGGACCTGGTATGGAGCCTTGAGGAACTCTAGTTTTGAGCTTGAAGCGAGCTGATGAACAGGAACTATAGCATGCATAACAAGATTGATCAAATAGATAGGTTTCAAGTCATCTGATGATTCACGGTGAAAAACTCAGGCAGCTTAGTTTCCAGAGAAGCAGGTTGTGATCATCATGATCAAAAGCTTTCGAGAAGTCCTCATATTGGATTTCTAGTGCTTTTGCTACGAAAATTGGAAAATGTGCTAGATTTTTCGCTGTATAGTGGCCCGCCAGGAAGGCATGTTGTCCTTTTGCAATTAAATAGCCATAACCATTCATGACTGTATTGTGAAGGCATCGCTCAAGAGCCTTAGAAAAAAATGGAAGAAAGGAAATAGATCAAAAATGTTCTACAGCATCACTTGTTTTTGGTATAGGATGGGTAAGGGTTTCTTCCCAACATTTTCAGCTATGTTTTTGTTATAAATGGTAGAGAATGGAATAATCAAAGAGTTGCTTGCCATTTTTTTATAATATTATTGGTATTATTATAGCCCCAATCATGACGGAGAGTGATATAAGCAATAGGAAGATGCGAATGTGATATATCATCACGGCTCTCCAAAGTGTATGTAGAACTAGTTGATGACGATGATATGTGAGTCGAAGAAATATGTTCAGAGAGCAAGCTACAGGCGTATTGGGGAGAAATAGTTATTTGATCACTTAGCGTAATCGAAGGTTGGGGTATTGATTTGAGGGTCCGCAAATGCCTGGAATGTATCCAAAATATTTTTGAGTTACCACCCTGCACTTTGTTCTCAATGTATAATACAAATGAGCGATGCGCACTTTTGATTTCAAACTAAGTATGGGCTCTAATAATGAATAAACTATTATGATAAACTTTAAGGTGCTCGGCAATGCCTAACCGTTCATATTTGTGTCATAATTGATGTTTTTTTCACGCAGATTTGAGATAATTGATTTCGTAAACGAGGGGGATACTATGGACTTTAGAGATAATTAATAGGTATCGTGTAAATAAAGGAAAAAAGGACTCCAGGATGCTGTAGAGAATATCAACATGACTTTCAGTTGGAAGAGATGGATAATTGCTTGCTAATTATTTTTAAGAAAATTGAATTTTTGACTTTGAGCGACACTGAACTGGCGATTGATATCAATTCCTAAACACGGAAAGGTTATTTCAGAAACAGTTAGATTATCCATAAAAAGAATGTTGGAAAACCAAAAATCAAGAGTTCTATTGAGGCGATTGCAAATTCTGTTGAATTGCAGGAGTTCACAGATGTTCATGAAACAAGTGAACATAGAAATCGCCGAAGACAGGTTGTTTGATGGCTCAGAAAAGCCCGGATGCGAAGGCCATCGAATGGTAGTCGTCTCCACAGAGCATAAATATTGAACTAGTATGTGAAGAATTGATCATTTCTTTAAACGACTCCAAGTATTTATTATGCTTACTCAAGCTGTTTGCAGCAGGCAAATAAACGCACGAAACAATAAGGGATGTCACCCCAAAGCTGACTCTCACAGTAGCACAATCAAACGAACTGTTTGAGGTAGTCTCTATAAGCTGTGAAGACATTGAGTTTTTAATCGCTATGAGGATACCGCACCACCAATATTAGTAGACCTCATTTTTAGGCTGACGAGGAATCACTTCCTCGAACAAAAGATGTTTTGGATGACAACTGTAGCATAAGTCATATTCTTTTTTGTGCAAAATATCAATTCTTGTCTACCTGATATATTGTATTGCTATTATATAGGCTTTATATTCATTCAGAGCATCCGCTTGCAGAGCTATAGAACTTTCCATGAGAAAATTCTCAATTATTTTAGACGCTTTCGTATGTGTGGTCGTTGTTGTGATATCAGTCTGGTTCTGAAGGTTGTTGTTGGACACGTGATGAGGGCTTTGGAAAGCGTTTACAGAAGAAGCTATTGGTTTCCCGCCAACTTTACTTAGAAGGGGTTAGCTGATAATGTGAGCCCATATTTCATGAAAAAAAGATTCTTATCCACAGCTACTACGAGATTCGACTTCCATTACTCGAAATAGTTACGGCACGTGTCATTCATGTACTACATACTATTCCCCTATTTGACTGAAGACTTTATCTGTTTATCTTATCGTGGACTCGATTAAATCAAAAAGCTCAAATCAAGCTCCGGTTTTACTACTATAAGTTGCTTGAAACAATGAGAGAAGTATAAAAAACAATATGAACATCAGAAACATTACGAACAAACTAATTCTTGCAACAATGAAATATGAAAATCACTGCTAAAATTTTGTACAATATTATATGATAATTTATTGCCGACCATTTGAAATATTCAAACAATTTTTATTTGTTCTGCGAATCTATTTCGCTTATTATAGTGGTAAAACATAAGTCTTGACTACCCACAGCAATACCATACAATATACATATGAATAATATACACAATTATAACAGATTGAATTCACACGAGAAGAAAGTACAAAGAGAGAAGTCAGCCACAATATTTTAATTCTTTATACACTATGATTCATATATGCCCACTGACCAAACACCTGCCGATTAGAAATAATGATGATCAGATATCACAATGCGGTCGAGTCAATGCATCCGAAATGAATTCAAAATTATGCATCTAAAAGCTGATAGATAAAATATTCATACCGAAGAAAGAGACACCATCCATAATAGTCAGTGATTGCACTGGATGCTACCGTGAAATGGATGCAGTACGTATCGAATGTAACATATTCGAAGCTATTGTTTTTTTTTTGTAATTATATATTTGGTCTTTTTTCTAAATTTTTTTTTTTTGGGCTACGTTCATGAAATTTGTGAAGGTTTAAATTCAGAGAGCTTAAAAGACCTAAATTCACCAAAATGTCGAAGGCTGAGTGACTAGCCAAAAGCTTCAAAATCGTTGAATAGGCATCACATTTATGATTTATTGAAGAATATGAAAATTCAGAATCAAAGGATAGTTTTGCACGTTTGCAATAATAGATTGATTCAAATTAATTCTGATGGATTCTCTAACCATCTCTAGGCAAACTTTAGTAGAAAAGAAGCCAATGAGAAAATTTTAGATTTCTCTCACTATTCACATGATAGTTCACCAGTTAGTCGGATGATTAGACGGATTGTTCTATGTACCTTCCTACCCACTTGTTACATCCAAATTAGATCTCCCGTGTTCTCTTCGTGTTCATTACAGAGATATTGAAATATATTACTCCGACATCAATTGTGAATTTCTTTCATCTAATATATCCTATACCCAACTGAGGTTCATATACCTACGAGTATGCGATCGATCGATCGGCGGCATATATTCTTTTTCCTCTTCATTTTTTTAAAAAATAAACAATTTTAGGGAGCATATAAATTTCTGCTTCCCATTTATTCGCCGACATAAGCATCGGTCATTATAATAAATGTCTGATTGTCACACGTAATCTAAAACACTAAAAGATAGCCAGTGAAACCAGTGAAACAATTTCTTGTGCATCTCACACGACATTCTGAAGAGATAATTTACAAAATGAGAACCGACCGTTGAACCAAGAACGACGCGACGGTACGACGACGGCCAAGAACGATCATCGGAGCTCTAAACACAGGTAAACGTAAGACAGCGATGATGATGATGATGATGATGATGCTGGTGATGATCCCAAAACCGTTCGCAGCCCATGGATCCGAAATGATTTCGATTTTTAATTTTTCCCATTTTTATAGCTTTTTGTTTTTTTGGTATGATGTTATGGCCGAAATTGTGGTAGGGTCTGATGATAATGTGTATTTTTCAAGGAAAAAAAAGTGTTGAGATTTATTGAACAGCCGAGAGTGGACGTTGAAGAACGCAACTTGGAGACACGGTGACGGAACCATGAATGGAAACCCGAAAATTGTCAGAATGAAACTTGGAAACAAGGAGCTCGACGAAATGTCGGTAAACATTATTGAAACTCCGCGGGAGATCGCACTAATGAAATCGACCTGCTTCGTCGTTCAAACAGTTAATTGGGAATGAATTAGGGTTGATGTTGGCTTTTTTCAATTATGAATTATATTATTAGTTGTTAGCGCTTCTGTATGACGAGCAGTTTTGAAATAGCTCGCGAACTGATATCGTTTGGTTTACCTCTCTAAAGAGAATCGCTAGTACCTCTGTGCGTTTTCCACCAGCAACACTCCTCTATTATTTTTACGACTTGCTGACAACCATAAATTATTTCATAAGCATATTCTCCGAATCGATCCACCCCAATGAAACATATCGTAAGCCCACAAAAATTTTTTATTAAAAAATATTGCCGGCAACATGCCATCATCGTCATCATCATCATGACATGTGTTGATATGAAGGGCCCTTCAATTTGAAATGTTACACAACTCATCACTATAACTGGCCCACAGGCAAAACTCTCATGTTCCAGTTGTTACAATAAAGTAAGTAGTCCATTGTCGTCCATCGACAACGGCGCCTATTTAATTCGTCGCTTATTTGGGCAACAAATTAGCCCACACATGACTTGATGCAACGAAGGCAACAACAAAAAAACGAAAAGTAAACGAAAAAAATTGAAAGAGAACGTGTATCTTGCTTGATCGTAAATTAAAATAAACTGCTCAGTCAAATTACAGGAATGGTTTTGAAAATAATTCATAAAAACCGGAAACATCGGAATTCGAATTCGAAAGAGCGTGGTATCATATTTCGGCATATTGTCGTGTCGCTTATTCCGTCATATTAAAATTCGCTTGAGGATAGTCGTAAATCGATAAAGGGAAACACAGCAACGAAAAAAAGACAACAACAAAATAAGAATCGAGAATGAATTGAAACCAAGTAAGGCATAAAACATCCCACAAAGGATGACAAAATTGAAAACTAATATTTGTCAAAAGGCCCCTTCCCCGAGTCGTCCATGTGCATAATGTAATATGGTTGTCGTTTCTTGTGCGGCTCATAATCGTCACGAATTGAAATTTTAAGACCATAAAGAAATTTATATCTTCCAAAAAGATGTCACCGCATGAATAACTCCGCACAATGACGACAGTCGTGGTTCATGTTCGTATGAGCGTTATTATTCGCTTTGAAGGACAACTATCGCGAATGTCGAGCTTGTCGGCAGAATAGAAGAAAATTGTCAACCTTACGAACAATGGCTCTGTTTGACATGTCTTAGGCTGATGATGTTGAGAAAGAAGGTTTGGCTTAAAAATGGATCGTAGACTTACGCATTATATCGGTCGGATCATAATAGAGAAATTACATGCTCTTGATTTTCGTCGAGACTACTTCAAAGATGACATGGGACTTTTGAAGGTATAGGATCGTTGTGTATCGATGTTTTTAAGAATGCTACGGAAACTATGTATACAGGATATGAAAAACGATTCAAGATGTTAGTATGATATCGTGAAGACTGTTTGAAAAGCAATTACATTGATTATTTTGCAATAGATACATTATTATACTATTATGATTAGCGAAGCGATGAAAAGAATGCTTCTTCGAATAGAGGCAGTAGAAGTATCTACAATGTTTAAGGTGATTTTGAAATGGAACTGTATTTTAAATCAAGAGTTCGCTTCGCGTACTTTTGAAAGTACGTTTTGGTATTGTGTAAAGTGCCGAAAAATATTGTAAAATTTTCACAAACTATCTCTCCGGATAATACAAAGCTTTTCAATAAAAACATAATAATTTTGGACTACAATAAAACATAGAATAATTAAGACATTAAGGTGAAACTCATACAATACACAATTTACGTTCAAGTACAAATTTCGACTTTCATCATACGACCACTGCGAGCAGGTTTGCAACGATCGATTCTTTAAAGCGAGAATAACTGCCTGGTACACACATAGAACCGAAAATTTCCAAAACGGAATGATTGAAAAACATTGTATAAAGTAAAGGATAGCTTACTTATGCAGACTTAGTCGCATAGGTTAGGTGAGGTTAGGTTAAGTTGAAATGGCTGCCGATCCACAGAGGCCTGACGACCGACACACATAAGCACAAGAGAAGTCCGTTGTGATGTCACAATAAATTAGTGACTCTCTCTTACTCACTAAAATCAGGAAACCCTCTGCTTCCTTTGACAAACCGGACTATCCCCTTTAAATTGACCAGGGACAGTTCCGTCAGGTTTGAGAGAAAGGGTGCACCAAGTGCTACCAATTTTCTTCTTGCCAAAGCCGGGCACTGGCACATGAGATGGAGGACGGATTCCTCCTCGTCCTCAGAGTCACAACTCCGACAGAAATCGTTAAACTCTACGCCCAATCGTTGCGCATGGCGCCCTATGAGGCAGTGGCTAGTTAGAGTGCAACGCAGAGCGCTTCGAGTTAAGCCTAAAAGCTGCCTGGTGCGATGCGCATCCATGGATAACCAGGACTTCCTTGCCATCGCGCAGGATGATTCCTCTGCCCAGGACTTTCTACCGTCCTCAAGATAGTTTTGCTTGATGGCAAATTTGACCGATGCCATCGGTATTCCTATTGAGGAGCAAGAGACCTTCAGTAACAAGGTTCCTCGTTTTTTAAGTGAAATCCGCAGGAGTGTTTGCATCAAGTGTCCACCGTTGATGAAACCTGGATTCATCACTATACGCCTGAGACCAAGCCACAATCAAAATAATGGACTGCGCGATGTGAATTTGCTCCGACCGTAGAAGGCGAAAATTGTTTCATTGGCCGGAAAGGTCATGGCCACGTTTTTTTGGGGATTCGAGCGGAATAATCTTTATGGACTTTTGAAGAAAATACACACGATCACGGGACACGGACGATCACAGTGAATTATTGGGTCAATTTGATGATAAATTGAAAGAAACACGACTCCATTTAGCAAAGAAAAACCTACTGTTCCACCACGACAGCGCACTAGGAATCGTCATCACTCTTCCGGAATCGTCACGGCCAAATTGTATGAATTGTGCTATGAATTGCTGCCGCATTCACCGAACTGTTTATTCCCCAACAAGAAATCGGGGCTCGTGGGGGAAAGTTCTGCTCAAATGAGGGGGTCAACGTTGAAATAAAAGCCTATTTTGAAAAATTTGACACATCGTATTTTTTGGAGAGTTTAACAAAATGGCAGGGATATTGGCACGCCTCCATTTATCGTCCTAAAACTAAAAAAGTCTGAAAAACTTGCACATTCATTCCGAACAATCCACTCTCGTATTGAAATTAAATTAAAATTAACACAAATCAAACTTGTTTTATTATGGTATAAAAATAAATAACTGACAACGTCCATCTTTTTCAATTGTTTAAATTAATATGAAATATGTCTGCAAAGTTAGATATTTTATTTCCTGGAGCAGTCAATCTCTCCTTACGTGAATATGTACTTGGAGTGAGTGGAGTGCTAACCGAATGCGACTGGTCTTCGTTTATGAAGAATTACGAAATATATTCGTGTCTGAAACCTCATCTGTCTACTCAAACTACATGGAGGAGCTAAGGCAGTCTTTCAAAAGTAATCCTAAACGTTTTTGGAATTTTGTAAATTATCTATGACGGCACGGCCATTAATAACTCGCTCGCTATCAGTAACATCCAAACTGCGTATGGAATACCTGTCTATGACTTCGACATAACTAATTTCAATTACTTAATGGACTCCCCTAAAACGGCGTTGACAATGAAAGACCTATACATCGATACTGCCATTATCCTAAAGCATATATCTCATCTTGAGAATAGCTTTCATCCTAGTCCTGATGGTTTACCGACCATAGTCGTTAAACGGTGCGCCGATTCTCTCTCACCCCTGTTAGCTCACCTTTTTAATATATCCATATCTTCTGGCATTTTTTCCAAACTTGTGGAAATATTCATCTATAGCTCCGATTCACAAAAAAGGCAGTAGAGATGTCGTGCACAATTATAGACCAATCGCTAAATTATCATGCGTTGGCAAGCTCTTTGAAGCTATAGTTGCGAAGGTGCTATCTTTCCACTCTAAGGCATTTATCTCGCCTTGCCAGCATGGCTTTATGAAAGGCAAATCTACCACTACTAATCTTTTAAAACTTGCAAATCTAGTCATCCCTGCGATTGAAGAAGGTAAACAAGTTGACTGCATTTACACCGAACTCAAAAAGGCTTTCGATAAGCTGGATCATAATATTCTTATATGTAAATTGTATATTCTTGAATTCCCTAATAAATTTATTGACTGGATTAAATCCTATCTCACAGATCGCAAACAGAACGTTCGAATTCGGGGCACTCTTTCCACGGACATAATCTCCACTTCGGGTGTGCCACAAGGCGGCCACCTCGGTCCGATGCTTTTCGCTATTTATATTAACGATCTTATCACCTTCGCTCCTGGATCCTCCATTCTATTCTACGCTGATGGCGCAAAGATTTTCAATATAATATCATCACTTGACGACTGTACAATCTTGCAACGCAATATTTCAAATTTTTCTAATTGGTGCGCTCTAAACCATCTTTCACTAAACGCTGACAAATGCTCAGTTATCTCTTTCTCCCATAAATCATGTCCCATTAATTTCAATTTTTGAATGATATTCTACTAACAATTTTTGAATGATATTCTATTAACAATTTTTGAATGATATTCTATTTAAATGATATTCTATTAACCCGTTCCAATAAAATTCGTGATTTAGGTATTCTATTAAACTCTGCCTTTACTTTTAATGACCACATTGGCTCTATAATAATAAAAGCCAACTGTGCTCTTGGCTTCTTAATAAGGCGGTCTAAAAAAATTCAATGACATTCGGATGACAAAAATCCTATTCTACTCTCTGGTTCGCCCGATCCTAGAATATGAATGCTTGATGTGGCCTCCATTTTATGTGGAGCATATTGATCGAATTGAATCTGTTCAAAAAAGATTCTTAATTTTTGTTTTTAGTTCTTTCCGCTGGTCTGTCCTTTGTTTGTGGTCTGCGGTCTGTCCTGTTTACCTCCTTATGAAAGCCGCTTGCAGTTATTGACCATGGACACTCTTGAAACTAGACGTCAAAATTTCAAGGCTCTATTCGCTGATATAAAATAAACTCTCTTAGGTCCTCAGGTCAAGGAGCTTATTAAATTGTTTCAAAGTAAAAAGTATAGTCCCTATGATGAATCGCACTCAATTCAAATTTTGCAGAAAACATATAACTAGTCAATAATTAATTATGGAACGCAATTATTCAACTCAAAAAAATTTTCGCTTTCAATCGTAAAAAGTTCCTGCATATGCAGACAGATCTGTAAAATAATTACCAAACTAAGTTCAAGATTGAAGTGTGAACTTTTGGATATGCATCTTGAATTTGAATTAAAAAAAAATTAAACGAATCTTCTGGCCAATAAAAACATCTGCGCTATGAAATCCAGCTCGATCTATTTCACTCTGAAGCTCAAAACTTATTTCGAATTCACGAAAATGCTCGAAAACCATAAACTTCTATTCGAAATAAAACGTGTTCGTGATACTTCAATACATTGAACCTCACCGTTCTATCTATTATATGCAAGCCAACATGCATTATTTAGAGTATTTCAAATTCACATAAAAATTGAGACAATTACCTGACAGGCACACCATAATACCACACTAATGCCGACATAAACCACGAAATTCAGAAACATGAAAATACCCGTCGTCCGTCAGTTAGTCCGTATGTCCGAAATGAAATGCATCACCTTATTTGACCCTAATAGCTATCAAGTATATATTAATAGAAAACTCACCGAAATCGAATAGGAATCACCTTGTTAACATTTCAATGGATAATAGTTTTGGAAACGAACAGTTACTTGGTTTGCTTCCGCACGTTCTTGTAAGTCGACCATTCTGTTATAAATCATTCCATATCACTTCAATTTCTTTTTATGTAATGAGAACGATGTCTATTGAATCTTTGATGGCTTAGTGCAGGCTAGTCGTTCCGGGCACTCCAAGTAAATTTTTGGAGTAGATGAACGATTGGCTAGTTGTATATTCCAATAAAATTGAAAGCTCACAGTAGAATTTTGGTGTCCTGCTATTATTATAATAAGATACACCGAATTGGTAATTTTTTATTCATTATCTTTGCAATTGAAGGTTTAATGAGCTTAATCTAATGCTGATGCCTCTAGAATTCCACAAAAAAAAAGAAAAGGGCATTTAGTGGTTAATGCGTGAAAATTCACTGCCAAATAATGTTCTATCATATATAATAAAAATAAAAAAATTAAAATTAAAATAATAAAATAAATAAAAAAATAATAAATTCACTACCGAATAATGTTCCATCAACAACTGCTAAGCAATGTTGTTTCCATTAGATGCAAACAGCTTATGCATTCGACCTTCTCATATTACCTATACTTCAAAGTCAAGCGACCGTTGTTCGTCAGATCTGTTTCTGATTTGCAATAACTCAATCTCAAATACGTTTCCGTTCCTGCGCATTTCATTTTATGATCCATCAAATTCACGCATAGTTTTGACTTATTAGATCTTCATATTAAAGCATCGTTTATGTACGATTTACTGTGACCGCACTTAACCGATCTTAACTGGTTATCAACGCCTCGTCAAAATCATCTTTAACGATTTTGTGGCTGACGGCTTGCATCCGTACACATGGAGATTCGTTCATTTTCGCGGATTGCCTTTGTATGCGATGTAGATGAATGGTCCGAAAGAAAAGATTTGCCTCAGGCAACAGAGCGGATGGTAAAAATATAAAATTCTGAATATAATAAATCTTTGAAATGCATGACAAATCGAGAAATGCCATATAAAGGTGCAATAAATATTATGTGAAGTGCTGTAAAATGTGAGCTGGGAAAACTTGAAATAACTTGCTGGCTCGTAGTATATGGCAGATTTAGTAGCTTTGAGAACGAATCGGTATTATATGAAAGTTAATTACTATACTTTTCAAGCTGAAGATCCAGATGCTGATGTTATTACTGATGTCTACAATAAATGCAGCCATACAATTCTATATGGATTGTCGTAAGGAAATGTACGGGCTTAGACCTCCTGAATAATGGTGAGAAAATTATTTGCACTGATCAACAATGAGTAACTTACGACTCCTAATTGGTAAGGAAACTACAAAAACATTTTATTGATTGAGAATTCAAAACAACAGCCAGGGGATACATATGCATTCACATTGAATAAATATTATATTGTTATCGTCCAAATTCTGATAATAGTGTTCAATCTTCGAACTAAAATAAAAAAGGACCCGGCATGAAACAGGAGAATGCGATTACTATCCCAACTCAGTCAGTGGGAGTCACCTCACGTGACAAATGAAGTGACTCTTTTCATTTCGTTTTCTGAGAGTCACGTGAGGTGACTTCATCTCATCTCAAGTGATATTTTCGATCTGTCGATTATTCCGAGAGTCACATGAAGTGACGAGCGTCACATGAAGTGAGATTCTCAGTTACTTGATAATATCAAGTTAATGTGGTCAGAAATGATATAAATGGATATTTGGAATAGAAAGAAGAAGGATTTTGTTGAAGCGTGGATCGTGAATCATGAAAAAAAGTAAACAAATCTTATTTTGAAGATAATTTATATATTTTTATTTGAATAATGCGGTTAAACTCGACTACGTGATCCTCATAGCCGTTAGACTATTTTCTTGATACAGTTTTGGCTCGTATGTTTGTGATTTTGTTGTTGTGTGTTAATTTTTGGGGTGTTTTATGTTTGCTTGGTTGATTTTCTTTAGTGTGCTCTCTAGTACATTCTCGAGTTTTCTTATGTTGTGTTTTTCTTGAATTTTATATTTTTATTAGGTAAAGCTTAGTACTGTTTCCGATTTCACGTGAAATTTTTTTCGTCAAAAATTTAGCTCGAAAGTTAGTAAAATCTCACTACTTAGAATGAAAAGTTGCTTTCGCTAAGAAAATGCAGACAGCATTGACACATGGTTACAATAATTTCACGCCAATTTAGTATGTGCAGCTAAAAAGTGACATTTGGTGTTTGATTTTGAAAATTAAATTGTGCAAATATCTTTCCAATAAGAAAATCGATCCCAAATTGACCAGCCAAGTACCAGCCATAAAAACGAAAAGCTGGTACTGGGTGAATCCTGAAATGTTGACAAGTCTCCATTATCTCGTCATTCTTTCGAACGAAAATTTTAACAATGGAGAAAAACAGATACACAGCTTATTAAATGTCAAGGATTTCAATTTTCGATCGATTTTCTTATTGGAAAGACAAGCGACAATTCGAATGCATTATTGAACTCATGGAGAGTCATCCACAAAGTATGAAACAGCACAGCGAACATAAAACCACTTTTAATATTCACCAATACTTTTTCCTAATTTTTATATTTATAATTTTGTATAGCAAGTTCATAGAATAGTATTATCGCTAGCTATGACTGTGACACTTATGACGAAAATAGAATGGAGCTGCATAGATAGTCACATTGACTCGTCTTACTTTTTGATTTTGACGAGATATGCAGCTTCAAAAGCGGCAGCTCTGATTTCAGCTACGTTTCACGCTAACCATTGAATGAGCTTTCCGGACATGTGTAGGACCGACGGAGGGAAATATTGTCGGAAATATTTCAGAAAGATGTCTGGAAATATTTCGGGAATGTTTCTGAAATGTTTCCGGTCATATGTAGGACCGGCTTCAGACATAGTGACGAATAGCAGGATAGGAAAGTTCTAGTGAATTCTAACACGTGTTTTCAGGCTTTGCTTTTGAGGGGGTCAAGCTTTTTGAAGAAATGTCTCGATTCTGAAAAGAAGCTGGTCAATTAGGCTTCGGTTTTAGCTGTGGTGAAGACTTTGTAAGCTAAAGTACTTTTTTCAGGGTGAACTTCTCTGTTTTAGCCCATCACAATGCGAAGGAAGTAAGAATCCCTGCTACATTTTTGACTTTGTATTTCAAAGTGGTTGTAAGACTATTGCTTAGGTATATACCGAAGAATTTAATTTCTTTGAGCCACTTTACAATTTTTATGTATTTTTTTCACTTTACTATTTACATATATTTTTTATTTATATATATTTTTGTAAGAGCAAATAATTTTTCCACATTAAAACACTTTGCCGCAAAGAACAACAGTACTTTCAACATCAGCATTGCTTAGAATAACAATAGGGGGCCCGGTAGCTCTGCTCGCTAAAGCGTCTGGCCGAAAAGGGGCGTGCTACGGGGCCTGCGGGTTCGAATCACGCCAGTGCCATGGCTGTAAGTGTGAATGCATGTAATTGTCTATGAGGGTGGCAAATGGGTCCAAACTGGTGGCTTAATGCTGGCCGCGATCCCGGCAGCCCTTTTAACTAACCTAACCTAACCTAGAATAACAATATGTGCATTATAAAATGCATGCCTATGTTACATATTTGTATTTCAATTTATGTGTATTTAAAAATCTTTGTGGTACTGTAGTAATGACATATTGCATGCAGGAAATTCGATACCGCAGCGCGTAAAAGCTCTCAATGCCGCTTTAGCGGAATCTCACACACGGCGGCTCTACCCAAGCGTTTCCCGAGTGGAGAACCGAGTCAGCTTAGTTTTACATTAGAAAACCGAGAGGTGGCCAAACCGCTGTATAAGACATCACAAGTAATCCACGACTATACCGACTCGGTTCTCCTCTCGGGAAGCGCTTCAATAGAACCACCGTGTGTGTCTTTGCGCTTACGCATTGTTTAGCGTGAACGCCACAGCACAGCAAAAAACGCAGCTGAAAACGCGTTCGTGTAGTTTGATTCTTATAAGCCCATATGTTCCATTTTCAAGCTCAAAAGCTCAGCGGAAAACGCTCGTGTAGTTTGGCTCGAATGTACATATATCACGAGCTTTATGGGAAACATATACTAACTATACTGCAGAGGTAATGCATGAATGATGCATTCTGGTTTCATGAATCAAGAGTACTAACCAGACACACACAATATTTTTTCATACATTTTCTGGGGAAATTTTTATTATTACGGTTTACTTATAATCACCTTTTCTAAGTGCTTTTTAAGTAAAAAAGATATGCCATTCGTGGAATGTTGGTATTAGTAAATATATATAGGTTAGGCTATGACTGTACTCATATTTGTCATTTGCTCTCTTAATAACTTTTTGTCAGCTTTTGATGTTGATTGTTAGTTTCCTATTTTGTAGATAATTCCTAGATCGAATCGAAAACTCGTTTCTTTTTATGAAGGATAGTCAAACTAAATTTAAATGTCACCATTCTCCTCGCGTTTTCTCTCTGTGCTTTTTTTCGGAAATCATTGGATTTCGTGCATATACAAAAACGCATTACAAGTGGAATGTTTTTTTTACTGAATTGCACACTGAAAAAATTCCACACAGCACATAGTCCTATGTAACACAGCCCAGCATTTATGGTCGTATACGCTTTATAAATAGTACCTTGATCTACAAAATATAGCTTAAAAGGCGAAATTGTCACAAACTATGAGCTTTTTTGCTATGCATATAGTTTTAACTCCCATGTAACATAGCCCGAACTACTACGAACATAATCTCGGCACATATTTTTTAAGTATGCTAAATAATATTAGCTTTCTAGTGGTTAGAGCGCCAGCTATTGAAGAAAAGAGGTTTGTCTGTAGTAATTGAAAAATTAAGAAGTAAAATTTATGTATTTTCACCAATTACAACTGTCAAACTAGCAAAATTGCTCAAAACGCGGAAAGATTCGCCTTTACTTTGATTTTATAAGATCTACATTGCATGGCGTTGTGGGCTTTAATGTATAACAATAAGAACATTCATTAATTTGTGTGCAACGTGAAAGGAATGCAACTAAAGAAACTTCATAAATTTCAAAACCATCACCCAAGAAACATGACGTGTAAATATTCAATAACCATATCATCAAAGTTATTTCCGCATTTCTTACAAACAAACGAAAATACATACATTTTAGCCTGGGTCGTTTCGTTTCAGTTTCTATCGTGTGCAAATATTTACCTTTTCCTGCTATCCGACACACAATAAAATTGTTATTCTTCATTATAACATAAACTCGAATATTGGTTTCTATGCCACTTCAGTTAACACTTCCGAATGGGACCTGCTTCTCACCGAATCGAATAGAGGAAGCTGCCGGACAAAGTAGCGAGTAATAATTGGGTTTCAGTTCATTAGCTTTTAGTTTTGGCATTCTACGCTGCTAATTTATATATTTTCTTCTGATTGTATGAATTATTTATAATTTAAAAGAGCGTAAACAACATACTTTCTTAATATTTGCGTTTGAAAAAATGCAAGAACTTGTTTTACGGAAAAACAACACTGTCCCCTACATTTCAGCACATCTCCAGCCCAACGGGTGGTAGCATTGGTGTCGGAGGATATATCAGAAAATTTTCCTACTTAAGATTTGACAACTTTATTAACTTTGATATTGCACGCGATTCGCTTGTCACCCTCAAGTGTAATGGAAAGCTCTGTCCCGAAAGGGTAGCGTAACGCTAGCGGAAAATCATACAAGCCGCAGACGACAAACTCACTCAACCCTTTATGCTCAGGACTTCCAAACTGTACCTATAAAACCCATATTGGGATTGTGGCTTTCCGCTACAAATATACTTATGCATGTATGTACTACACTCTCTCGTATCCTACTGCCGTTTAGATATTGTTACTTGAACGCCTGAAGGGCTGATTTCGATGGATAATATTTACTCGATTTGAATTTATGAAGTAGCTTACAGAAGTGTCCCGGCATTGTGCACGGCTTTGCATGACATATTCGGCCGGAAAGTCGCCGTGCCGGGAAAATTGTCATCTCATAAGTCAAAGCAGATTTTCAAGTTACATGTCTTCATATGTTTAGCTGTTTTGTTCGCAGTTGAAATATGTGCTGTTTGTCATAGGAAAATGGATGGTTTCGGTATTTCCCACTGTCGAGGATATTTCGGTTTGAAAATCTCACTTGAAATATTGAATGTAGTGAATTGTATTTTAGATTTTCTGCAAATGGGATTGCTGGATTGCTTTGCATTGTTGGTTAGCCGAAATCATTTCAAAGTCGAATGAGTGTTGATTTTGAAGGTTTGTATCTTAAAGGAGAGCGAGTTCGATCTTAGTTTTTTATTCGTCAATTTTCGCGGAAATTCCTGTTTGATTTCTATATCCAGAACAGTGGTTTGCTAAAGAATATGGGTCCCAGTCAATCAACTATTTTACTCATTTTCGGGGCTACTGAAACAATTACATCCCCAACTACCTAACATTGTGCGAAAAATGTCGCTTAGCGTCACTAAGTCTCATGAACGCACCTCGTCTTTTTATGAAACTCAAATTGACGCTTGATGGCCTCGATAAAATTCATTACCGGGTGCTTGTGTGGCGCCAAGTATTAGCAACATAATTTGCTCAACGCAGCGATCAATTTAACACCCACACAGCTCGTGAAACGTTAACATTCGATGGAGTTTTTCCTAAAATGTTTATGGCATTAATTTTCATGGGTAATCGAGCAATCATGTCCACATGTTGTAAAATTCACTCAAAATATGGGAAATGGTTACTCGATTCCCTACTCTCGTTCTAGTTGTCACCGTTCTTTTAGAGTACGGTTCGTGTAAAGTCAATTACCTGTAGGAATATTCTATTGAAAGTTATTTCACTCGTCGCGGAGGTCCGTGGTGTAATGGTCAAGGATGAATAATTCGGTGCTTATGTTGAGCGAAAGAGTATAAATGCATATGTAATTTATTCAGAAGTAGTAGTGCTTTGTCTAAAAAATGGGACTAGATTTTTGCGTTCAGCGATACCACTAGAAAGAAATCAAGTCTCTCGTCATTCAAAAGGTCAATAGAAATATCCCACGCAACAAATAATTCAGATACTGTGCACTAATGTTCGAAGAACATTAGTATTAAAATCGATTTGGCCAAAAACTCAAATTTCTGGTGCGTGGTGCCATCTTGAACTTTCAGGATACATTTGTGTATATGCAGAGTAGGTCCAAGTCTCACCAAATGTTAATTATTTTTAACCCTATGGCGCCGGCGGCCATTTTAGTGATATTTTTAATATACCTATTATTCTGTCCACAAATAAGTTTTGTAAAAACTAAGCTAGCGAAATAAATTTAGAACGTGTTTCAAATGTGAATCGGATCGTGTTGGAATTTTTAACCCTATGTGTGCGCTACGTGCCTAAAAAGAGAACGGGAAAATTTGAAAATTTTCAAATTGCGATAGCTTTTGACAAAGCTATCAAATCATTATGAAACTTTCAGAACATATTGATATCATTAATTTGTAAATTTATGTTGCTTTTGATGAGCGTGTGTGCAGTCCTGTAGCTAGGGCAGGCGCTGAAAGTGAAAACCTCCAAATCCTCGACTCTCCTGTAAAATTGTCGCTTTTTGGAAGAAAAGCAACTCATATATAAATCTTCTGGGTTGTCTAGACAGTTAAAGTAAAACATTTGAAATTTTACAGCGGGCAAGAACGGTAACCCTTCCCCAATTTACCTATATTTTTTAGCCTCAAACACTGCTGTTCACGGGAACTCACAAACCAATCATCAGATACAGTTGAAATTTACAGAATACATTGAACTTAAATAGGACCAGGTCTGATAGAAGCGATTTGTAAATGCGAACAACTATGTGCCAGTGGTGCCATCTTGAAAAATTACTAAGAAAAATAACTGCTTTTGGCCCTATAAATTCTGATTCACTTACCAGATTTTGACGAAATTCTCACAGTAGCTGAATCTTACTTTGAGCTACGTTTGATGGAAATTTGGTTGAAAAATTCAGTTGAAACTGCCAGCTATGAAATGTGAAAATTCGATCAGGAAAATAAAGCTCTTTGCGCTATAGCTTCCAGTGCGGTCATGGAATCATAACGAAATTCAAATGGCAAATTGAACTTATTGTAGACATAACTCAGCAGAAATCGACTTGGAAAAACAATGATAGGGTTGCCAGCTATGGTTGGTTATGATTTTTTCGGGATATCTTTGGTAAGCGATTTCATCATAAAATTTTCAAATCGTAGTGATTTTGTAGTGAAAACAAACAACAAATATTACGATTTAAAAAATTCAAAAAAAAAAGGTTGCCAGCACGAGACATTTTTGTTATTTTCGTACCAAAAAATACTTTCATAAACATTTAAAAATAAGTAAAGAATATAAGTTCAGCAGACGTAATAAGTAGAGCAGACGTTTAGTTCGCGGACTATACACCAAATTCCACGTAAATTATTTAGTCCACCTGCTGTAAACAGTACCCGACCCAAGCGATAGGTCAGTACATAATTTAAAGCAACCTGACCTAAAATAGGTCGTGGACTATATCGCTGTAGACACACCCAACCTAAGGCTTGATTACTGCGCGATTATTAATAATATATGTACGTTGAATTTAAGCTCGCAACCATCTCGTTTGCCCCAACATCATTTAAATAATCACATTTGAGAGACATATGAAAAGATAATAATAGTATATGAACTAAAGTTAAACTAAATGACAGCTGTCACGTATATAAAAACAAAGACTAAATTCGACCTGACCTAAAATTTTAATAAACACCTTAGGACTAAATTCACTTAGCCCGCGCTATAGTTCAGGTCACATTTGGTCGAACCGCTGTAAACCCTACCAATGTTTAAATTTCCCTAAGGTTTGGACATTTTTTGGATGGCAACCCCAGACACTTTTCTATCGCTGTAGCTTTCGATGCAGTCGTCGAAATTAACTTGGCTTAGGGTCTATTATTACTAAGGGTGTCCTTAAGTAGGTAGAATACACACTCAAAATCTGCACAAATCCTCTACTGTTCTTCGAACATTAGTGTTTCTAGCGGTTCTAATGCGCTAGAGGTTTTTTTAAAATTTCATCCGGAAAATATTGTGGTTTCAAACTAACGAAATAATGATTTCTAAACTTATGAACCAATGTAATGCTCTTCCAAATCATTATTTGTCAGTTTACAAGTTTTCATAGACTATCATCGCTCCCAACGCTAAAAAAATTAGCTTGTAGCTGGTAGCGAAAACTGTTGTTCCTGCATCGAGTACCATTCATTCACCCCTGCACCGACATACAAGAGTCGTCGCCATACGATCGAACCAAGCCCATACAGTCGAACAAAAAAATCGACTGTAAAATCGAAATGAAAATAAATAAGAACATAAAAATAATTAACAACTTTTTACTTTTACAAATGTCGAATAAAACTCGAAGACAGTACGAGAAAATCGTGACTGAGATTATTTGCATACAGAAATTTTTCTGCAGCAGTAACAGAATCGCCGAGAGATGGGAAGAACTTCGTCTAAAATTGTTCCCGCACTGATTCGCCCTTCTCGCGGCACACAGACGCGATTGTTTTTTTTTTTGCTCGAAAACTTGGTTTTCGCTAAAGACATCCTCCTGCCGTAGTTTTGTGGGACAGTGGAAAAGAACCTTGTTCTCTTTCTTTGCGGCGTAGCGGGTGGGTTATAGAATGTCAGGATGTGAGTCAAGCTTTTTTATAGTTTAGGCTATTTGGCTCGATTTTTCAATATCCATGAGTATTTTTCATATTTTCAACCTTTCATCAATTGAACTAATTTAGCTGAATGGCATTTGATTAACTATTTTTTTTTCTTACGCTACGCTCAGTCGCTCAACCTCTGCCTTTCGATATTATTAAACACGAAACTAGGTAATGTCCGGAGATTCTACTTTAAGAATCCGTACAAGACCACGAATGTGTAGATTTAAAGTTATAATGTCGAATTTTCAATTTCTTTTCAAAGCAGCAAGTTATATTTGCAGTCGGATCGTAAAGAAAGGATTCGAGATTTACTTTTGGGTGTAGCTGCCTACGGTATTGAGATGTGAGATGTACTTAGAAGGCATGATCTTGTTGGGCGCCATGTAGGTACTTAGCGCGGACGCGAATAAAAAACTTCGCCGTCGCTTTATGGTCGTTGGTCGATACGATTCGGTGCAATGTGTAGTAGGAGGCACACTATGGTAATGTTTTTGCAAAGATCAAAGAATTTTCGCAACTATTTGTCGGCTGTGTATTTTGTGCATTTAGATTTCCATAGTAAACTAGTTGCAGCATATTTCTCCGGTTCAATGTAATTCAAATCTTTTCAGGAGCGGTGCATATTTGATATGCCGCGGCTCCTTGCTGCTGTTATTTTGGATTTGTGTGGTGTTAAGCAGGCCTTTATCTATGTACGATGTCATGTTTGGGTTGTAAATTCCCGACTACCGGTCTTCGGGTTTGTTTATTACAAAGATACACTGGCAGATTAGCCGACCAACATTGAAAATGGATATGTTCGGTTGCAACGGCTGTGACCTTAGTATTAAACTAACTGAGGTCTGCATGGTCGTAATGATTGTTCCATTGTTTCGAGCACAACACTTCATTGCGAATCATTTTCTCGGAGAAGTATTTTTAAGAACATTCAAAGGATCCAAATGAGTCATGACACCTCTCCTCGGGGAGGTGCATTCGAACGCACCAAACGATCATCAGAAGCATGGAACCATTTTATAATAGTGTCTCCTCGTTTCCTTTTCATTTGCATCACGCTCACCGATTGGCACAAAATATGTTAATGTAATAAGAGCCTAACGACGAATCCTTTTGAATCTCTGGTCGACCATACTACGGCAAACAGCATCTGTGGATAAAAATATTTATCTGATTCGGTCAGAGAACGTGTATATATGTTGGATTTGTCTCATTATAATTAAGACTCTTATTAGTACGTTCGATTTTCAAGTATGTTTCCCTTGACTTAATGTAAAACGTGCCGAGTATGCAGTGTTCAAAGCACAGCATGCAATATGCTCTGTATGCCTGCCGTATATAGTTAATAAATAAAATGAAGCAGAATTCGATCAGATCAGAAGCCACGCTCAACACAACACTGCCTATTACTGACCGGAATATTATTTAAAAGAGACTTTAGTATGAAAGTAAGATGAAAGATTAGCAGAAGAGGAAGATTTATGAGATTGAAGAGTATATTTGGCTATGCCGATGATGTCGTTAATGGTCAAGGTGACACTGAAATGAAATCAATAAAATTTATTTTGATTCGGCCATTTGAATACAGAAATAGTTGAATGTGAGCGGAGTTTCTAGAATCGCGTAAACATTTAGTTTGTTTTTCACAATTAAAGTTTCCGAAGCGCAATAAATTAGAAGGCTAAATATGGTGTTTGTGTGAGATAAAATCACTGTGATTATTGTAGGATAATCTCGTAGCTATATTGTTTTACGCGAGGAGCACTACGCTATTTGTTCCATCCCAAACTGATGTCGAGTTTACGGCAATTTCATCTGGAAAATATTATTTGTCAAGTGTTGACGGCAAAAAAGACCTCGAAAAATCCAGAAAAGATCATAATATTCTAAGAAAAAATAACTGAACAGAAAAAACCAATCACGCGGACCAGGAAAATATCATAGAAGCCTCGAATATCTCGGCAGGCACAGAAAAAATTATAGAACACTAGAAAAAAATCAAAATTGGTCGTAGTAAAATCCGGACCTGAAAACAATCAAGGAGGCCTAGAAAATGGTGGTACCTCTAGAAAAAAATCATAAAATTCTAAGTAAACTAGCATAGCAGCAGTAGAAAATCACGGAGACTTGGGAAAAATCAGAAAATCCTAAAAAGTTACAGGAAGAAATCACTAGATTGTACTAGAAAATAGTGAGAGCTTGGAAATACCGTCAGATAAAGAAAATGGCATGAAATTCCTGAAAGAAATTTCAGACACTTGAAACAATCGAGGAAAAAATAACTATATCGTAGAAGAAAAATCTATGAGAATGGCTATCTTGTCAAAAATACAAGATAGCCAGACATCTGAGTAAAGTTGTATCGACATTTCATACGGCCTGCGAACGTTTTAAGGTTATTCACATCGACATAGTTGGTCTCCTAATACACTCACAGGGATACACTCATTGTCTCACCATTATCGACCGTTTCACGAGTTGGCCTGAAGCAATTCCTTTAGCTAGCATTACTGCCAATGAGTGTGCTTTGATTGCTTGATTCGGAGCTCTCCAATACATTGTCACCAACGAGGGCAGACGATTGAGTCAGCGCTCCACGATGAGTTTGGTTAGCTCTTGGGCTTCGAACGCAATCGTACCACAGCGTACCACCCTCAGGCCAACGGTTTCGTTCATACTCTAAAATCGATTATCATGGCTCACAACGACGCGTCCTAGACCAGAACACTGCCCCTAATTCTTCTTGGATTACGATCTCTAATCCGAAAAGAATTCACAGAGCCACCGGCACAGCTTCTATAGGGAGAGAACCCACGTCTTCCTTGTGATTTTCTTCATGAAAATCCTAGGAAAATTGGTCAAACCGACTTTAACTTCGAACTTGGAGAAATGGAAAAACTCTGGCCAACTGACGCAAAACACCACACAACACCGAAGATATTCATCTTCAAGCAACTCGACTTTTGCACGCGCGTCTTCGGTCGAGTCAATTCTGTTCGTCCACCACTTCTTCTACCGTATGACAGCTCTTTCAGAGTTCTAGCCAGGTATACTAACTATTACACTCTTGACATAAGAAATAAATCCGTCAATGTTTCAATGAACAGGCTCAAGGTATGTTACATGTCATCCTTCACCATTACTGTCTTCAACTCTGAGCATGAATCTAGTGAAGATAGTTTCTTTTGCACCATACGTCTCTCTGGCTGGTAGAACCACAAAAGTGGCACTCTCCTTCGTCTCGCGATAACGATAAACTTACAAAAATACACATCTCCACACTCACATACACACAACGTTCAACAAACACTTAACAGTTGACATTTTTAATTCACTTAAGTTAAGTAAACAAGACAAAAATAGTAGACAAAAAAAATTGTTCGGTTGGTTTTGAAAATAATCAGATAGCAGTTGATTTTTTAAATATAATGTTTTAAGTCGAATGTGGTAATTTAAAATAAATGAAAATATATGTTAAATAACAATACATCCATAATCCGCAATGACTTTACACTCAACAACACTAACATTAAGACTATGTATATACAAGTAAGCTCTATTTAAAGAAAAAAAAACATATTGTTTTTTGTCAATAATTCAATATGCTTTCTTGTTTTGTTTTTATTTTTTATGGAAGATTATAAAGAGCTTCCAAAAATCATAGAGGCCTGGAAAAATCTAGGAGACCTAGAAAATCCCCGTAGGCCAAGCAAATATCATGGAAAACTCGGAAAAAAATGTCATTAGACCATAGTAAAAAATCATGGGGGCCTGGGAAAAATTAAAGAAGACTAGAAAATCCCGGCAAGTCCAGAATAAATCAAATAAATCTAGAAAAAAATCATTAAACAGTAGCGGAAAATAATATCGTCCTAGGAAAAAATCAGGAAGTTCCAGGAAAAACCATTGGAATTCTATGAAAAAAATACTTAAATACTTGATCGTAGAAGAAAAGCTTCGGAGCTTGGGTAGATCAAGAAAATTCTAGCAGTTCACAAAAAAATCATGGGTGCATTGAGATAAGCCCACAAAACGTCATTAAATTCTTGAAACGGATTACTTGTTTGTAGTCGCAAATCACGATGGCCTTAAACAAATTAGGAAGGAAACGTAATAGATAACATGATTTTTTGCCATGGTTTAGCGGTTTTTTTTAAATCCGAGGATTTTTCTTGATCGATCGTAAGATCGTAATATGTTAGGCCTTTCTGATTTTTCTCAGCATTCAATGATTTTATTTTACGTGCCACTGATTTTTCCCTCGAACCCCATGAATGCTTTGGATCTGCTCCTGTCCTATGGTCTAGGCCTCCCTGTTCTTTCCCGATCTCCATGTGGCTTTGTGATTTCGTTTTTAAATGTCATAATTTTTTTTGCTAGAGCTGCCGAGATTCTCTATTCTTCTCTTTTTCCAGGCTTTCGTGAGTTTTGTAAGGAAACTCTTGATATTTTCCGGTATTCTCCTGGGCTCCCTGATTTTTTTCAAGACCTCATTGTTTTTGTATACGATCTATTGATTTCTTTGTAGAATCTCATAATTTTTTCTGAACTTTTCCAGACTTCATAGACCTCTCCCTAGCCACTCCTTTGCCCAACATCCTTCCGCCCATAAGACTTACTCATCACCTTCTCAGTCTCAGTCTCTAGTGACAACATATAGTTCTTCATTAACTGATGCTTTTACTCGTAATGCATCTACTCGTAATAATAATTATGCATCTATACCCCCAGCATTTGACGCGTCATCTTCTCACTCAAGCAGGTATGCTAACGTAGCTAATAAAATCTGCTCCAATGTTTCCAATCAGGCTACCGCAAACATAGGTATAGGTAGCAATATGACATCTGAATCTCTTCGAAGATCAGTCAACCCTGTTAGGCATTTTTCCTAACCAAACTCAGACAAGCCTCAAACTTTTTTACCACAACTGTGGTGGTATGAGAGGCAAGCTAAGTAAATTATACCTTGACGCCAAATCATGCCATTTTAATTTACTCGCCATCACGGAAACTTGGCTTAATGCCTCTCATAAAAATGAGGAGATTCTTGATAGTACTTGGACCATTTACAGAAGCGACCGTGATTATTGTTCTACGGGTCAGTCGCGAGGAGGTGGTGTCTTACTTGCTGTTAGCAACACATTTTCAAGTGAGCTCGTTGATACCACCCCAAATGCCTTTTTCCAATGTATAATTGTTCGGATCTCCTCTAATAACAACTCAATTTACATCGCTGTTGTCTACATCCCCCCTAGATCTGACGAATCCATCTACAGCAATTTTTGTGACACAATATCTTCACTAGCGACATCACTTAGCGAAAAAGATAAAATAATAGTTTTGGGTGATTTCAATCGTCCGAATCTTTGCTTTGTTCCGGATGAAAATGACTCTTATCTTCTCCCCGTAAACCTGGTAGACACCAACGATTTCAATCTTGCGAGTGCTTTTTATGGTAATGATTTACAGCAGGTTTCCCACATCCCCAACCAAAATGGAAATTGGTTAGATCTAGTCTTCACGAATGCTTATGACGAAGTAGTGGTTAGTCCAACTAATGACGCTGAGCATCTTTTTTGCAACAGTATACACCATACAGCACTGTCAGTAGAACTTTCCACTTCTAATTCCACCTACTTAAAAACTTACAATAATTCAATTGTATTTGACTTCCGTAATGCTGATTATGAAAGCATTAAACACGTTCTTGATACTACTGATTGGACGAATATTCTTTCAACTCAGGATCTTGATACAGCCATTTCCTCTTTTTACAATAAAATTTTTGACGCCGTTGAAAGATATGTACCAAAGATAAAAAAAAAAAAATAAATTGTCTGAACCATGGCTTGATAGAGACCTTAGGCATTTGCGAAATCGTAGAAACAAACTATATAAGCGGATTAGAGAAAATACTGACGTTAGTTCTGCTATTCAGGAAGAGTATAATCAAGTCGCTAAGCAATTTTCAGCAAAGTCTCGTGAGGCTTATGATACTTACATTAGGTCAACCGGCGAAAATATAGTCCGCGACCCGAAAAAATTCTTCGATTTTGTTAATGTGAAGCGAAAAACTACTGGCTATCCATCGTCGATGTTTCTGAATAACACAACGTCTTCTTCTCCTAAAGAGATATGTGACCTATTCGCAGATAGTTTCCAAAAAGTTTTTAGTGCAGCAGACCTAACAAACTCACACCTTTCTTCCTCTGATTCAACTCCAACGGCTTTTGTCAACCATTTAGAAATCTCCCGCGATGAAATACGTAAAACTATTTTGGAACTCAACTGCAACAAAGGTCCTGGGCCCGATCTTCTTCCTCCGATCTTTTTATGCAAGTGTGTAGAGCAGCTTATAACTCCTTTGCATATTTTTTTTAATAGATCACTCTCGTCAGGAGTTTTTCCATCCAGTTGGAAGCTTTCTCATGTCACACCCATATTCAAGAATGGTGATCGACGCTGTATTGAAAACTATAGGGGCATTGCCATTTTGTCTTCGATTCCGAAACTTTTCGAAAAGATAGTATACTACAAATTGTCTCCGCTAGTTGATTCCCGTCTGAACGAGCAACAACATGGCTTTAGAAAAGGTCGCTCAACTACCACGAATTTGACAATCCTAATCTCAGACGTCCTATGCAAAATGGAAAAAGGTTACCAAATTGACGCAGTCTACACAGACTTCAGTAAGGCATTTGACAGAGTTGACCATTCTACCTTAATTCTTAAGCTACAGAAATTCGGTATTACCGGGTCTCTACTCAGCTGGCTGACTTCCTACCTTTGCGATCGAACACAATGTGTAAAATTTCAAGGGTTTTTATCGAAAAACGTTAGTGCTACCTCTGGTGTACCCCAAGGTAGCCATCTTGGTCCACTTCTCTTCAATATATTTATTTCCGATCTATCTGACGTCCTAGCAGGCGTACCTCATTTACTCTATGCAGACGACCTCAAACTTTATCTGACCATTGAATCGAAATCGGATGCCCTCTTTCTCCAATCCAAACTTGATTCCCTTGATCATTGGTGCAATGTAAATAAGCTCTCTCTCAACATTAATAAATGCCAGGTTATTAGTTTTTCCAGAAAATGCACGGTCACACGCAATTCGTACTTCCTCGGTAATAATGTGCTAACTAGAGTTGATAACATTGTTGACCTCGGTGTTATCTTAGATGAAAAACTCCGTTTCACTTTACACTACGATAAAATACTTTCTCGTGCAAACAAACAACTTGGCTTCATCAAAAGACGAGCCAAAGAATTTCGTAGTCTGTGGGTCACAAGATCTTTATACACTTCACTCGTACGTCCTATTCTCGAATACGCTTGTATTAGCTGGAATCCTGCTTTTGAAATCCACAGTGACAGACTCGAGTCAATACAAAAGCAATTTTTACTTTTCGCCTTGCGAGAGCTATACAACCCTTATGATTTTAATAGCCTACCCCCTTATGAGTTTCGACTGGGTCATTTAAACCTATCCACACTAGCCTCCAGAAGAATGGTGATATCGGCCTGCTTCACATTCGACGTCATTAGAGGCGCTATTAATGTAGAATTCCTGACTAATGAAATTTTGATAAATATCCCTGTGAGGAACACCAGGTCCAATCGTTTCCTAAAAGAATATTCTCATTCGACCACATATGGAGCTAATGAGCCAGTAAATAGATGCTGCAGAGTATTCAACAGAATAAGCAATTTATATTCCCCTACGATTTCCAAATCATCCTTCAAGTCCTCTCTTTTCCATGCCATCCGTACCCTTAACCTTAAGCTATAGCTTTTTTGTCAATGTTTATTTATTGATTGCTATTTATTAATTTATTTGTTACTCTTTTTTCTTTAATTTGTTTGTTTTTTACTTATTTAACTTGTTTGTTTTTACTTTTCCTTTACTTTACTTTACTTTTCTATTTTTATTTTTATTTGATGTCCTTTTTTTAATATGTGATTTTGTACCTTGTTTTGGTCAATGAATAAATAAATTATTTGCAGGACCCTGTGAGTTTCAACTATATTCTAGTTATATTCCTTAGAATTCAATAATATTTTCTAGACCCGGGATTTTCTAGGCTTCTTTAATTTATTCAAAGTCATCATGATTTTCCGCGATGGTCTACCGGGGTTTCTATTAAATCCCGTAATTTTTCTGTGCCAACTCCCATATTTTGGGCTGCCCTGATTTATTCCATGCTTCCATGATTCTCTACTACGGCCTTGTAATTTTTTCTTCAAATTCAATGACTTTTTCTGGACTCCTGTGCTTCTATCAACGCTCCAAAAAAAAAACGCTTAGAATTCTATGAAAATGTCAGATCTCGCGCATTTTCTTCTCCAGTCAAGTTACTTTTCCCAGATTTTGTTCCAGAAATTTCAGATGAATTTCTTCGGGACTTTCGGTGTTTCCTTACTTCATTGATTTTTTTGCGGCCCTTCATGATTTTCCATATGATTACTTTCTGTTATCTACTATGATTTGGTAATTTATCCCGAGAATCCTTAGATGATTTCTGAACTGACCAATTTTTAAATGCTCCCATGTTATTTTTCTTCGCCTAAATATTTTTTCTTCATTCACAAAAAATGCAATTAATACCGACAAAAATGTAATGCTTTGTTTTGATTTATTCCCAATTCCATATCGTACAAGAACTGTAACCCTTCCAAGTGTATTTATTTTTTTAATTCGTGAAATTTGTGTTCATAATCCGATCCAATTGAAATTCACAGAATGTAGTGGTCTTAAGTAGGGCCACATCTGATAGAAGTTTGATACCTAGGCTGGCAGCTCTGTGAAAGTGATGACATCTTGAAAAATTGCCAGAAAAATAATACTTTATACCCTAACACAAACATCAAATTCAAACGAAATTCTCACCGTGAACGGTTCTTATTACAAGCCAGCTTGGCTTTGATTTTGACTGAAAAATTTGGATATTCGTACTATTTTTGGGAAATAAGGCTATACCATTAAATTTTTCGGTGATAATGGTATTATACTGAAAGTGAGCAGCGATGGTTTAAATTGTGCCTACTTTTAATTTTACGTGGGTGGCAGCCCTAAAAATCTTTCCATTCCACTTCAATAGCTTCAAAAGCAGTCATCATACCGAAACGATATTAACAGATGGTCTTATCCTGAACCAGACTTGATGTGCTTGGGACTGCGCTGGTACCAAATGGCTTGCAGCACCGAACATTTTTTTTTCCCGCACCGACAGATGCTACTATTTAATTTTTAGATGATAGGTCTGTACAATGAAAATAAGTATGAAATGTTCAAATTTTCCACGTTTCGGAAATTTCATGGATGATAATTCCAAAAATGTTTCTACAAAAATGTTTCATGCACAGACTTTTGGTTTCATTCCTGGTAAAATCAGCGTTTCCAATTGTTTTTAGGTACAGATTCATACACAGTATTGTAGCTGAAAAGAAAATGTTAAACTATTGCTAAGTGGAGCCGAGTGACCTATGTTGCATAGTAATGAACTTCATCAGGCTTCACACCACTTTAGGTATAAACATTTTTCATATCCAAACAGATTAAAATTCTGCAACTAAAAAATAACAGTTGTAGTATTAACACCAAGTATCAAATGCGCAGCTCTAACATTTCTACTCCACCAAACCTGTAGAAGCATCACCACGATCAACCCAACAAAAAACCTATTACCATTCCAAATATAATGGTCTCTTCAGGTCGGTTAATATTAATCATATCCAGACGAGACAACAAAAAACTGAATCGACCTACACGAAACAGTAAATCTTTAAGAAATATGTAAAACACACACCAAGTCCAAATGTGTCCGAACTCACAAAAAAAGTATTTAGCGCTGTATAAATTTTATGCGATAAATTCGAAATGCTAACAACTTAAAAACAAAGCAAAAAAAAGACTCAAACAAAAAAAAACGGAGAGGGAAAAAGTTTAGCTATAATAATTCTGATTATTCATTTTTTTAACTCACTAAGCCTTTTAAGCAGATAATACGTCTAATGTATTTTAAAGTGGAGGCTTAGCATAAATTTGAATCTATAATACCATTCGAATGATAGAAATTGATGGAACCAACGGCACGCAGTTAATTTTTCACTATTAATCATAAAAATATTCCGAAAGTTTCTTTGTTAGAAAGGTCGACAAGTAGATCGAGTTTTGTGATGATCTGATAGCGCTTTATGGGAGTGTAGTTTTTAGACTGATGCTGATTGTTAGAAAATGCTAAATGATCTTTACCTTTCGAAATATGGTTGTGAGTGGTTGCTGCTGAATAAACAAAATATCGAATATCTTTTTGTCATTTGCATATATGAAAGAAATAATGGGTGAGAGGCGAACAGCGAATTGTTCAAAATGATCTGAATTGTGTAGTCGTAGACTGAAATGCTAAACATATTATATTCATGAAGACCGATTACAAGTACATAATATGAAGACAATTTAATAAAAAAATAAAATTATAAAATTTTTTTTAGCCCACTCTTATACACGGCCACCATGAATGCTTACTATTGTCAAATAAATATTTTTGTATGCATATGAAATAAAAGAACAGATTAATAACAAAGTTCAAGGAAATATTATTAATTAAAAGCTGCTAATTAATAATTAAGCTGCACATTTACAATAATTTTTATTACAAATATTTACATTTTCGAAAATTTATATTTTTAAGCTGCTTCGGCATCACTTTCATTAACTACATACTTCAGAATACCTCTTTAGTTTTGTGTTAGCACACATCTTAATTAGTAAGGATGTCGTTACAGCCCCTATTCGGCGAGAAATATTTTTGTTTTGCAAAATAGTTTGAAGTAAAAAGTATTTTCCCCTTTTTCATAGTTTTGAATTTTTTTAGTAGGGACGATAAAAACTTACGTAGGAAAGGTTCGGATCAAATTTCAAGTAAATCAGTTCACTACAACTTCAGATATCATGTCAACCGTATTGAAAAAAATTGTTTCGAGAAAAACGCGTTTAAAGATTTGTATATAATCAGTTTAAAGATTTGTATATTTGTATATAATCAGATTTGTATATAATCAGTCATATAATGTATTATACTTACATTTAGTTAATTGGTCATTCCTGATCCATATATTTGGCCTTCTTTTAATTCAAAATGTGAATTTTCCGAAGTTTTTTCTGCTAAACGAGCAATTCTAGCTTCCTTTAAAGCTTCGGAGGATTATAGCTACAAACGAGTTTCGTCCAGCCTGTTAGTGAAGGTATGGGCTTCTGGGCCAATAGTCATTCCCATGACGCTCATGATTTTTAAAATTGGTATGAAGCCTTCATTAAACATGCAAACAGCTATACGATTTGCAATTCCAATTGTTCTACTTCCTGCTGTATATGTTTTGGTGGAAAAGTTCTGATCAATAATTCAACGATTCCTTATAATTTCGAGTTTCTGAACCCAAACATTAGTTTAATAAGTTTTCAGAAGACAATGTTTCATATATTGGCTTGATTACTTTTAAAACTTCTTCACCAAGAGCGGGATTTTCGTGGACATAGTCATCTAATGTACCTTCTTGCCATTTGCACCAGCTTATTGGACCAGGTGAGCAGTACATGTGTTGTGGATTCTCATCGGTCAAATTTTTATGATATTACTTCCCATACTTCGTTCTTCATGTTCTACCAAACCATACTATAAAGTATGTTCATTAATATATTTATCTGTTAGTTTGCCATCACCGCTGCCGCCAAGACTCTGTTATCTTTTTTTAACTTTATTAGCTTTCTGCTCATGTCCTACACACTCTTTGTTTTCACTACAGGATCAGCATTATATGGATCAATATCGGTAACCACCATCTCCTACGTATTCCACTAACCCTTCTATTCCACTAACCCTTTCTCTACCGATCTATCAAAGAGTTCAATCAGAGAATCAACCTCCATTTTCCGGCATCTCCATGTCCCAATGACATATTCGACAGAAAAGGGAATCTCAGTTGCTCCTCGGTAAAATTTTCACAAGGCTAATTACCCAGGAATAACATCAGAATTTGAAAAAATTAACTGATTTTCGTTCTTCCGTGGGCTAAATATTGATCATGCACTTTCCAAATTTTATTCCTTCGTTAATGACCTTATCTCTGCCTACACACCCATCTTTTATCCCCGTAAATCTACAGATCCTCCTTGGTTCACCCTACGAGTTTTGAGGGCAATCCAACTGAAAAATGTTGCTCGGAAAAAATTTCAAAGATTGAATTCTGCCTCTGATCTTGCCGTATTTCAGACCCTGCATTCGTTGGCTAAAATCGAAATGAAGCAAGATATGCTGATTACTTTGCTAATCTGGAGTCATCTATTTTTCCTTGCAATACTAAACATTTTTGGTGATGCATTCGGTCTTTGAAGAAAAATACTTCCGCCCTGGACCAAGTAACTTGCAATGGCTCTACCTCCTCATCTCCGCAAGATGTATCTGAGTTTTTCGCAAACTTCTTATCTTCCTCCTTTAAAAGTTTTTTCTCTCCTGTATATCCCCTTGATTTTCCTTCCCTTCCCCCTTCTCTTTCTCTTAGGCATACTAATCCGATTGAACTTGAGAATTTATTGCTCAGCCTTGATCAGCATTCCAGTGATGGCTCTGATTTTATTCCCAATTTCTATGCGTGGTCTATGTCTTCCTCATTGTGCGTCCCCCTCTCCATCCTCTTCAATTTGAGCCTATTTTCCGTTGTATTTCTTTCTGCTTGGAAAATTTCTAATATTTATTCAATTTTCAAAACTGGCGATGTTTGCTCCGATTCCAATTATCGTCCTATTTCTCTGCTCCCTTATTTCAGTAACATTCTTGATAAAACTGCCTTCTCTAGAACGTATCCCATGATTCATCATATCCTAGCACCGGAACAGCAAGGGCTCATGCGGGGTGAGTCTACTTTGACTAATCTCATCATCTTCTCAAAGACAGTTGCACTTGTTTTAGATCGTCCGGAACCAGTTGACGTAGTGTACACTGATTTTTCGTAAATCTTTGATGCTGTCAGCCATAAGATATTCCTAAAGATAGACAGTTTGGTTGTTTTGGGCCACTACTTTCTTAGTTTTCGTCCTTCCTCAGTAACCGTGAGTGCTAAATTACAATGAACAATCTCTCCTCTTCTCCCTTGCATCCTGTTTCTGGTTTTTCACAAGGATCTATCCTTGGACCTATACTTTTATTGATTTTTATCACTGGCCTTCCTTCCATTATCGATTCCCCTTGTCTACTGTATGTGGACGATTTGAAATTGATCCGAGTCATCAGGTCAGCTAGTGACTGTAGTCTTCTCCGGAATGATCTGTGGGCTCTTCTCAGTTGGTGCAACCGCAATTCCCTGTCCTTAAGCATTAGCAAATGTAAACATTTGACCTTTTCTCTCAAATCATCAATCATCGCAAATCATCTTCTCATCTAATCATCTAATGTGCCAAATAGATATTGGCCGAGCCCAGGCGAGCCGAAGTCAGACGAGACCGCAAACATGTGGACGGCATTAGACAGCTCGTCCGAAATCGCTTTGACTCGTGCTCAACATCCATTCCGATCGGATGTGGCACGAGCGCCGGCGAGCCCTGTCAAAGTCGCTCGTCTGGACCGTCCACACACTCGGGCTCGCCAGATCTCGCCTGGGCTCGGCCAATATCTATTTCCCACATAAGCGTTGGGACATTAGATTGTTGAATTGTATTATATCTTTTTGTAAATAACAATCTTTATTTTTATCTTTTTTAATTGCATTGCCATTATTAAAATTCGTATATAGTTTGGTGAGTAAATAAATAAAATTATGCTCGATTCGTGACCATCTGATGACGATCACGTGACGTGGACAACTTTACACTCTCTTATTTTCGATTCTGTATAATACTTACTACCTAAAATTCAACGGGAATTAAAGATAACGTTCAATTTCATAATTTTATTTTCTGCCAACTTTTAGGCCATTTTGGCCCACTGTGCGACGGTCCGAAACCAGTTAGTGTGAATGGTCCACTAATCCATTTCCTGCTGAATTTTACACCAATCAAAAAAAATTTAACGAAGTTTGTATTCCATTTGCTACTTAAACCATATTTTGAGTGCAATATACTACCATCCAAACTTCTGCTTAATAAGGCATTATTACGCTAACATCATGACATTTTATGCCTTCATATTTCTGTATTAGGCTGAAATATATGTATGCTCTATCAACCACATCGTCCCCATATGAAAGAAAAAGATACATTTTAAATTATTAATGAGATTTTTAATATCAGATAGCTTTTGGATTTTATTGCTCATTAGGGTCTGGACTTGGAAAAAATCACGAAATGACTTAGTTCAACACCTATCTTCATGGTTATTTTGAACTCAGCTTCCTGATATTTACTTATGATTTTGAAGAAAATCATTCTAAAATATGTTACGCCGAAGAGAAAGATGAAAAACATTTCAAATATATGTCCAATCTGTGCTATGGGATTTCGAATGGAATGCTTTTTGTCGTGGACCTTGATGTTTCTTATCAAAATTATTTCCATATTTCACTCATTATGCATTTACATATCCATTAGAGAGGTGTGCGTATGCTAGCCTGTGATGAAAAAATAGCCGATTAGATAAGATAGAAATGAGGATTCGCTTGATAATCAAATTTTCAAATCGACTTTACTTTCGAAAGGCTGGAATAAACAGTAAAAAGCGATCGAAAATAAAATGCAGACCCACTCTTCAGAGTATCTACAATGCTTTTGAAACATTTATCATGCCAGCCTTACTTAACTTACTTGGCTTAGTTAGCTTCGCAATATGACAGTTTGCGAATCTATTTAACTATTTCCACAATAAGTGCATTGTGATATGTTGAGATAAACAGTAAGTTGTCCTTAAACATCTTTTGTACCCGGAACCTTGACATAACCATACCAACAAAACTTGTGGGTAAAACAATATCTGTGAAATGATCTGTCATATGGACTTTGCATAAGTCATCTCCGGCAGCTGCGTTGCCCAGCTATATCAACAGATCGCTGTATGTCTCATTCTTTCGACAGTCGTGTCCAACGTAGCACCCAAAAACAATTTTCTGTATCGAAACTTCTGACCCTTTCCTTCGTCGAATTGTTTTGCTATCTTATAAATATTTATTACTACAACCGAAAATAGAAACTTTTATTGCAACTAAATGCCAATGGAATGATCTCATTTTGCCAGTTGATCGCAAATATTAATTTATTATGAGCCGTATATTAGCACTGAAAAACATAAACAGAAGCATGTAGCCATACCGATTTTTAATCATTCATTCGAACAGCATGGAGGCGAACATAAATATTTATATGACTTTGATCTACAAATAAATCGTGATTCGAATGTGTAAGCCTTGTTATGAATTCCATATTCAAATGATTTTTTATGCCATCAAATAATCCATCAAGATTTTTTTCTGTCGCGGAGATTAATAGCGTTTTGATGTTTTAGGCGGGCGCTTGTATTCGATTAATGCTTCCTCAAATGACATTTGCAAAACATGCATCTTCGAACAGCAGCAAGAAGCTATGAAAAACAGTCAAATGCCACAAACTGGAACTAAATGTTAATTCGGTGTTAATTATATGGTCTAGATATTTAATCAAAGCAAATTTTAACAGATTATCCGAGCACAGTCATTAAGAATGTGTCGGGAAAATTAAAGAGCGTGGGAAGTGTTGTTTTGCATATGATTTAAATGAGAGCTTATTACTTAAAATGAGGTTCGTCTAGCGTCGCATAAAACATCAGGCCATATTTTTCCTCTGAACTGATCCATATCTCACCATTAGCCGATTTACGTAAGCTGACGTTTTGCATAGCTGAAGTGAATCTAACATCATCAAAACGGTTCTCACCGTAAGCAATATAAAAATAAACGACTTGTCATTTTTAATAATTTTCGAACAAGAAAAATCAAGTTTCTAACCGTTTCTCAATCCATTTAAGATCTACATATCGTTAACAGGTGCGTAGGCCACGGCAAAGTAGCTTCATCTAATGAGTTGGAACATCATTAGTCAAACGGTGTTTATGGATTGAAAAACATGGACACAACAGGGAACGGGAGACGAGGGCTTATTTATAAATATTACTAAATCAGAAACGAGCACGATTTATTAGTTCGGCGAAATGATTTTCTATTCGATTTGCATCTTCGATATTTTTCAAAAACATCATACCAGTCTTGGCATACTGATGACAAATGCTTCGTGCATTAACGATGTGGTAGCTTGGCCTTCATTTTTTTTTCATTTCGTTCCCTTTTTTTAAAAAATTTATCATCTAGTGTTTATTAGTAGTAGTCGAAAAAATGTATCTGTGTATTGGCTTGGAAACACCAAATAATATGTATTTAGCAGCGATTTTTCAAATTTGTCACTTGGGTCTTTTATCCGCTTATCATAGTAAGTGACATTGATGTTGTATGATAAAAAATTTAAAATATTTCCAAAATGCGGAATAACCTTGTTCAAAACAGATTAGTTGAATGTACGTACACGTATCATAGCCGCACGCAGTGACTTATTTCCTGAACAGACAATGCATTATTTTCCTTGTAGACATTTGATTTTAATCATGTTGTTTTCTTGTCGAACTACTCGTAGTTTTATGTCTTTGAGAGCATTTTGGATTAATCATGAACCATTTATTTTGGATTAATCATGAACGGTCTTTAATTAATTTTAATAAATATGTTTATGATAGTAAAGAAGCTACTGCAGATTATAGATGCTTGCAGCGGCGGCTCATGGAAATCAATATGAGTGCGACCACCCTTCGCGAGCAAGTAGATACTTATATGTAACTTGAAAACACCAGTCATTCCACCCTACTCAAGCGGTACCGCACTCTGAGTGTTAATCGATTTTCAATAGTACGGTTTCTCAAGAAAATTCAAAAAAAAATCTTATAAGGCATCAGACCTCATATTTCGTTAGAACAATGTCCATAGTAACAGCGATAAAAAAGAGAAATGCAACCCACATTACGTCCGCGCTCAAGTGATTCAAGTACCTAATGGTTTCATCACAAATAAGCTTGAAAATGTTGCGTTGGATTTTGTCTAGTTCCACCAAAGCAGCCCATATAATGGAGTTATACTAAGGCAGAGGCCTGAAAGTACGTGATTTATTGATGGAAGAGATTGGCAGGGAGTGAATGGTTTACCATCAGCTGGCACGTAAGAAGAAACAAAACCGAAATAAGTTCACTTTATCACATGCGAAAGTGAGAAAAGCATACTGTCAAACGACAGGTGAGAATGACAGGTGAGAGTGTATTGGCATGCGTATAATCCCATCAAGAAACAGTAAGCGCAGCGAACATTCACTGGCAACCAACGAAATTCTCTGCATTGGGTTGCATAAAAGTGTCAGAAATATTCCTTTTACTCGCCAAATAGTATCGAAAGTAGTATTCAGTGTTAACTACCTTATCGTTTACCATTTTAATATTCAGAAAATGTTTTAAGAAAATCAATATTTCATAAATTACCATTCGTTAAAATAGTCTCTTTGGCAAAGCACATGTATATTGCCTGGTGGGAATGAGAAACGTATTTGATCGTAGCAGCGTTGCTTGGCGAGGTACTTTGTGTCTTTTTCCAATTTAGACTTGGATATAGCTGTCTATTTCTCGCAATTGTATCGCAATTCACGTACTTTCCGAGCTTTATATAGTTTTTAAGCTATGACTAAAGTCAAAGCTTAAATACTATATATAGCTCGGAAAGTACGTGAATTGCGTTACAATTTGCAATATTTCCCCCCTGATTGCGAGAAGTAGATAGCAATATCCAAGTCCAAATTGAAAAAAGACAGAAAGTACCCCGCCAAGATAAGACACGCTCCCTTTATACGATCAAATAAGTTTCTCATTCCCACTAGGCAATATACATGTGCTTTGACAAAGAGACTATTTAAACGAAAGGCAATTTATGCAATAATAATTTTCTGAAAACCTATTCTGAGTATAAAAATGGTAAGTGATATAATAGTTAACGCGGAATACTACGTTCGATACCATTTGGCGACTAAAAGGAATATCTCCGACACTTTTCTGCAATTCACTACAGAGAATTTCATTTGTTGCCAGTGAATGTTCGCTGCGCTAACTTTCCTTGATGGGATTATACGCACGCCAACACACTCTCTTCTATCAGCTAACACGTATGTATACATTCTCACCTGTCGTTTGAGAGTATGCGTTTCTCACTTTTGCATATGATAAAGTGAACTTATATTTTCTTAGGTGCCAGCTCATGATAATCCTTCACTCCCTGCCATTCTCTTCCATCAGGCAAATATTGCACAATATCGTTCTTCCCATGCTATTTATTAGTTCTTATGCTATGCTAAGGTCTTGGTCTTATGAGAGTCTTGTAGGTGTGCGCTATGTTTGATGGAGTATAGTGTTTTGCGCCTCTCTGAAGGAAAACTAGGCATTTCACGACATTTTTCACACTTTGGAAAATCTGGTCGGTCCAGCTACAGTTGCTGAAGATGTTAAAACCTAATAGGTTTGGCGAAGGTGATTCAATAATACCTACTCCACCTCAACAAAAATAGTGTAGCTAGCAGGAGAAGGGTCAGGCTTGAGCAAAAGACGAAAGAACTGGGATTTGGACGCATTAACCCAGCAAGTACGGAAACTCAAAATTTAGAATATTTAAATTAAATTCTCTACTAATCTGTTTAGCATGCCCCCTTATGAACATAAAAATCGCAAAAAAAAATTCTATCCTGAAAGCCTTGTGGGGCCCCGTGACATATGTTATGTATATGCAACGCCAATCGTTAATTCTACCGTAATCGGATAGGTACGTAAATGCAATTTGATTCACTAAATTCAAAATTGCGACACTTTATTTCTCTAAAGAAATACAAAAAAAAACCCCTAGCGCATCAGAACCGCTAGAAACACTAATGTTCGAAGAACAGGAGAGGATTTGTGCAGATTTTGAGTGTGTATTCTACCACTACTTACTTTCCCTATTTAAAACTAATACACCTTAAGTAATAGTAGAATCTAAGGTTATTTTAATTTCGGTGACTTCATCGAAATTTACAGTGATAGAAAGGTGTTTGAGGTTGTCATGCAAAAAATGTGCAGATCTTAGAAAATTTAAACATTATTTACTTATTTTCATGGCAAATGTTTGCGATGAAAATACTTAATGCAAGCATTTATTGGACCGAAAATAACAAAAAGGTCTAGTGCTGGCAGCCCTTTGCTAGCATCGTAGCAAAAAATATGTCGCATCTGCTCTACGTTGAAGTCACTCTGCTGTGCGAATTTCGTATTGACACAATGACTGCATTGGAAGTTATAAGAATACAAAGAACTTTAGGGATACCATTCGCAAAAGTTTTCAAATTTTCTAGATCTTAATATTTGGTGTTTATTAGCACTATAAGATCACTACGATTTGAAAATTCTATGCTAAAATTGCTTACTAAAGGTATGCCAAAGAAAATAAAAAAACAACCATAGCTGGCAACCCTATTATTGTTTCGAAATTAAATTTCTACTAAATATTGCCTACAATAAGTTTAATTTGCCATTTGAATTTCGTTATGATTCAATGACTGTACTGAAAGGTATAGGGCAAAGAGCTTTATTTTCCTCAGGAATTTTCCAAATTCAAGACAACCAAAATTACCATAGCTGGCACCTCCAACCGAATTTTTCAACCGAATTTCTATCAAACGTGGTTTAAAGTAAGGTTCAGCTACGGTATGAATTTCGTCAATATCGAATTACTAAAACAGAATTTATAGGGTCAAAAGCAGTTATTTTTCTTAGTGATTTTTCAAAGTTGTAAATTTCAACTTATTCTGATTATTGGATCGAGAGTTTCCGTGAACAGAAATTGTTGATGCTAAAAATACAGGTTAATTGGGAAAGGGTTAATAGGCGTGCCCGTTGTAAAATTTCAAATTTTTTACTTTGGCTGTGTAGACAAAGCATAAGATTTATATATGAGTGGCTTTTTTTCAATAAACGACATTTTTGCCGAAGAGTCGATGATTTGAAGGTTTTCACTTTCAGCGCCTGCTCTAGCTACAGGGTTGCCAACATCCTTATTAAAAGCTTCACAAATTTACAACTAATTAATACCAATATGTTCTGAAAGTTTCACAATGATTGAATAGCTCTGTCAAAAGTTGTCGTAATTTAAAATTTTTTAAATATTCCCGTTCTCTTTTTAGGCCCCTAGCGCACACATGGGGTGCAAAAATTCCAAAATACTATCCGATTCACAATTAAAACACGTTCGAAATTCATTCCGATACCTTAATTTTTACAAAAATTATTTGTGGACGGAACAATAGGTACATTAAAAATATCACTAAAATGGCCGCCGGCGCCAAAGGGTTAAAGATAATTCCGGACCTGGACCTATTCTGCATATACGTCAATGTGTCCTGAAAGTTTCAGCTGAATCAGATGGCGCGTTTCTGAGAAATAGTCACTGAATTTTTTTGATTATATATATATATATATATATATATATATATATATATATATATATATATATATATATATATATATATATATATATATATATATATATATATAATATATATATATATATATATATATATATATATATATATATATATATATATATATATATATATATGTATGGAAATATGAATTTTTGGCCAAATCGATTTCAATACTAATGTTCTTCGAACATTAGTAAAAATACCAAATGCTCTTTTTAAATGCTGCCCATGTTAGTTTTGAAAGTATGTTATGAGTGTAGTGCAATTTCATCGCATTATTGTGAACGTGACATTATGGAAGCTGTAACAGTATTAATTTTTTTTAAGTTAATTATTTATTTGCTGTCGTTAATTTCATTTTGATGATTCCTGATACATAATTATTATATAATATAGTGTGCTCCGCTGTAATTAGAATATTCCAGGTCTATATCAATTCCACTAGGGCACCTGTGATCATTTGTACTATCACAACGTAGCCTTACAGAACAAGTGGCTTATCACATGATCAATAAGTAGTCCAAACTTATTAAACCGGTATTTTACATTAACTGCACAATTTTCATTCAGATGGTCCTGGCTCCATATAATCGATCAGATTATGTAAATAGAATTCACTCACAATAAGTCACCAGCTTAAGCTTAATCAAAGTCATTGTTAACAATTCATGTGAAAACTGCCAAATATCAAAATATGCCAAGAAATTCCAAACATATTCTCATGATTTCCCTACTTCACTCCGCATCTCAATTTGCCTCTAATAATGCAAATAATGTGAATGTGAAGTGCTAGATATGTTTGTTCACACCATCAAAAACCCATTCGATTGTTATGTGCTACACTTCGTAAATTCAATTCAAAATTTTCTCATTGAATTCAATATGCTCAGCTTATAGCGTAAGAGGTCTTCATCTAATCACAAAGTACCTGTATGCGTCGTAATTGATACCGATGTTTGCTTTAGAGTGTACCCATCCCGAAACATACACGAAACCGAGTACAAGATTCTTTTGACATTTTGAAAAGTTTATGGTTATAATTTGAGAACGATTTCCAGTTTAATGGTATAAATCCTTTCGTGCATACTGAAATGAGTTGTAAAGTTCTCGGTGACAGTGTTTGCTACAAAAGATTTATGATACGTAAACAATTAAAAATATGGATACTTGTAAGAAAATGTTAGAGAAAATTTACAATGCTGCGATTACCTCAACGATCTTAAGCGACAAAATTCAATATTCGGATATCGGATGTCTATATCTTTCTAAATTATAGTTTTCAGAAATAATTCCACAAGCATGTGAAATCAACGTCAAAAGAATTAAATTATATCGCAGCACAAACTGTCGAAATGATCCCTACTTAGCATTCAGGTCCCGAATTCGGCAATACCGGCTCATTTCCATTGTATTTTTATGATATTTTGGGAAACAAAAAATTTTAGTTTCTACAGCTTTTTAATAATGCACTCGGAAAAAGAAACCGCGCACTTAATTCTATCAACCGAGTTGCGCATAGTACATTTCAATTAATCTGCGGCGATGTACCCACCGTGCCTCGTGCGTTCCGCAGAGTAGACGCAGCGGCGGCATTTCAGATGCATCTCGGGGACAAGTAAATTTAACTAACGTGCCCATTTTCTTCAATGACAACTTCATTTATCGATAAATGTACGCGATGTTACGTGTAGGCCTGTCCGAGAAAGGGGTTCAGATTGGTAGCCATCACGAGGCGGAAAGAATTTTAATTAGACTCCAATTAGTGTGCAGACATTCTGATATCAACTTATCTACTATGCACCTTGTTCTCGTGTTAGATACGGAATCATCCTCGACGGCTCGCGCATTAATTAAGACTCGACTCTTATCTAACGCTTGTTGCAGGTTGAGAATTGCCACGGAAAACTGATGAAGCTTTGTCCATATCCTAGCAGTTGTCATATGTATTTCACGTTGGGATAATGTTTGGCAGGGACTCGTTTATTTTTATTTCGAAGGATCTTTTGTAGAATCTTATGTTTCGAATAGAATTCATTTATTAAGTTAAGTAATGAAAACGTTATTGAGTATTTTTGATTTTGATCCATATTTGCTAAACTTCACCCACCCTTCGTTTAACATCGTTTTCCGATCATGAATCAAAAAGAAAACCACATCTACTACGCTTTTTACTACAAACATTTTCTTCTCATTCAATTAGAAGATAGCGTCTTCTCGCCTGCAGACATAGTAATAACTAAAACGATGACCGTAGACTAACTAGGGACTGCGGACATTAGTTTGGATAGTTATCTGGATACTTTGCTGGTTAGCTTTCATATACCCTCGCGCAACCCACCAACTAGTCGCGGGTCGATTCTTAAAAGGATAATAAAAATGTAACGCTCGATTCGATAACCACATTATGGTGGTGGTATTGCTAACAGTAAACAGAACATGAGTACATAAATTACATTTCTGGGCAATTAATTTGAAAGTTTCTGATTATAGTTGCTTGATTTATAGTAGAAATAGATAGAATTCGAAGTGACGAGTTCTGTTGAAGTCAATTTGTGCTGATTAATTTCTACCAGGAAGCTGTAACGAGGGTTGGTCTTCAATGAAAAAAACTGATAGTCAGGAGAGTTTTTCAGTTGTTTGAAATTCGATTGGATGAAAAATTTGAATAATTACACAGAAATCGAATAAGTATTGTTGGTGTGATTTAGAGTTAGCTTTCGGGCACACAATCTTAATTGAAACAAAACAAATGGAAGAAAATTGAATGCGGTTTAAATAAAAAAGATAAGATAGTTTAAATAAAAAAGATAAGCCTCCGTCCTGTTTTAATGGACCCACCGATGTTAGCCATCAACCAGCTCAGAAAGCCGACACCTCTTAGAGCATTGCCACACACCTCACGGATGTGGTCTCAATAGGACAGCTTAGTGTCCAGCGTCACTTCCAGATACCTGACCGATTTACTGGTCTGGACTTCTGCTGCCTCTGAGGTGACAAGCCTTTTCAGTGCTCTGCGCATGGGCGACAAAGCGATGCGTCGCAGCTCAGCGATTTCATCGTTCCGCCAGTAAGCTTGTCTCATTAAACGGAAGGGTTGCCGTCGGGGCATTGAAGCATTGTATGTTCTGCGAATCAGACCCATAGTGCTAGGACAGTAGCTTCGACTGCTTCGCAAGTCACTGGGATCCTAACGAGTGGAGCTTCTTCTTCCAGGCTCATGTTTATCGACGCTACCATCTCACTTCTGCTTAGCCTGGCTGTATTCCAACCAAGCGTTCTTCAAAATGAGTGGCACTGCCTGTGTCTGCTCCCACTGACGAGGGCTGTCAGTCCTTCCGATGTCATGGTGGTATCAGGAATGGATTTATCAACGCCGGGCCCTCGATATATTGGCATAGAGCCATTGTTTAGCACCAACAAGTACAACTCGACACCATTTCTACTATACGCCACCCTCAGGTGTTTTCGGTGGGCTTAACCCCATTTCAAAGCACTCGCATTGAAGTCGCCCCCGACTATGACATAGCCGTCGATGTTACGAAGAGTGTCCTCCAGTGAACTGGGGTTATTTCCAAATTGCAGCACTGAGTCAGTTGGCGAAAAGTAACAGCTCAGGAAAGTTATCTCTCCGTATTTCATCCATACGTAAGCATAACCACAGCCGCCACCATCGATACTTGCACTGAAAGCGTCAGCGAACCAGATCATCACGTACCCTGTGGCGTTCGAACATCAAGTAGGTGAGTTTCTTCTCCTATAAGGCTCACTGATCAAAACCATGTGGACCTTTTTTCCAAGAGAAGCTGCGTGAGAAGGTCGTCAGCTGCTCTGCAATGCTGCAGGTTTCGTTGGAGAACCTTGAACACCTTGCAAGAACTCAATCCTATGACATCCTTCGCGCCATCCACGTCATATTTCTCGGCGCAAATCAAGTTCTTGGGCTCTGTAGAGCAGCTTGATGGACGGTGGCAGGATTTACCACATTTCCAGCGGCTGCCACTATGGTCTGAGTCTTTGGAGCTACTCCTTGTTTGGTCATAACCCAGAGACCGGTAGCAACGTACCACCTCTATCCACCTTCTCATTTGGGTGTATAGCATACCCACCCTGACTCTCTATGAGGATTTTTAGGGCTAGTACTCCATTCAGCTCCACTGACTTTGAAGAGAACAAAGTTATGTTCACTCCGCTATTTCGTTCCTCCACCAAGTCACGCATAATAGCTGCAGTCACCATATCAGCAGATGTGAGGCAATCGAGCTCCATAGCCTCGTTTTTGACTGTAGGGGTTATTAGCTTCATAGCCTCATGGTTTTCCACAGTTGTTCGGATTGAGTCACGGAGCCTCATGTGATCACCACACCGCCTGTTTCGAAACATTTTTTTTCAATGAAGCGGCCTACAGCATTTCGTGAAGAATTCGCTTGCATTTGGCAAGCATTTCCTCTACGGCGATTCGCTCGCGCCTACTAGAATCCCTTCTAGGAGAGTTCCACGTAGGCAAGCTTAGGTGCGAGGTTTCAATTCCCCACTCCGTTTTTGAATCCACGAAGCTTTAACTCAATTCGTTTTGCTGGCTAAAAATCCGCCTCAACGCGATCACAGGATTTGTTTTTTTTTTGTTTTCAATGCTACCTACCCTAACCACCTCTCGGAGTTGAAGCTAATATTGAAGCGATTTGATTGGAAATTCTTTTGGTAAACGCTACCCAAACTTATGAATTATATGTACATTAATATACGTTGGTATTGAAGAGCACGAATACATCAGTCAATCAAATGTTGTTTAATTCCTTCCTGGTTTTTCCAAAAGTTGGGATCAAAGTAGAGTTTTAAGCTGAATGGAATTTTACAACGTTACGATTGACATCAGCAAACATTTTTTTCTAGAACATTTGTTTGCCAGTATTATGAACAGCTGGATTTAATTCAGTCAATTTTAATTTTGAAGCGGTTCCCCGCAATATTGTGGGAGCATAATACCTCAACAAATATTTATAAGCTTCAGTAGCTTGACTTTGGCCAGCACGAAAATTTCACCAAAGCAGCCACACTCGCTCCGAAACCGAGAAGTAACGGTCTCATGTAAAATATTTGTTCCACTAAAGCAGGCCAATTCTATAAAAAGGCAAAACATGATTGCAAACTCAAAACCCACGAAATCAAAGACACAAGCACCTTGTATTCAATTTTTGATTTAATTGGCGAACTCAAAACGTTTGGCAACATATTTTGATAGATTTATGAAAATCACACTTTCAATTATTTTAGGCAGGAAGTATTTTTGAAATTCTTTCATATGACTCAGCGCAGGAAATTTGTTTTAAACGCTTAAAAAAGTGTTCCGACGTATCTGCTACCAAATATTTTCGTGTTATTTTAAAGATATAAAAGAAGCCATTCGCAATACTGATACTCAGTTCACCTGCTAGCTCATCATTTAAATTCTCAACTGAAACACCAGTAGCCGGTCGAATTCATTACCGCCAAAATCGACCATGTCTCAACACTTGGAAATCATCGTCAATGCCTTACAAGAGCCTCGACTACAAAGTCGCTGTCTTAGCATCGAAAAGCAATATCAAAGACTCGAACAGGGAATTTCTTTAAATTACCAATGAATGACTGTACAAAAATTTTGATTCAAATTTTATGACCGTAAAACGTTTTGTTCGAGAGTATCTAACAAATCCAGCCGATCTTCAAATCCATACATATCGGAATTCGAACTTCTACGAAAATTTCAGGTTGTACGAAGAACAACTTTGGCTTTGCGACGGAGCAGTTTTTTGGCCGATCAACTTTTGTATTGTACCACGTTCTCTCGATTCTTGCCTTAATTAATGGTATAGATATCGATTTCATGCAGTATGGAAATTAGCACGTTCAAGAATTCAATCTTTTCTCTGGCCGGAATAGATTGAGGCGAGAAACAAAAAAAAAACATGCGGTCTGTTGAAAGTTTTATATTTTCGGGGTTTTGGTTGATTTTCGAATTCAAACGGACTGAATGAATTATGGAGTTGCTTCCAAATCCATTCATCCAATTTGATTCTAATCGCTGTAGATGTTTGCGGAGGCATTCATCTGTCCGCTACAAAAGGAGCTTCTGCAAGAATTTCATTCACAAAAGCCAATTTGATGGCATTTCACGTTTTACTATTTTTTTGTTTAGCTTGAGAGCAAGCCAAGGTTAAAAGACTACAAACGGAGGCGGTACAGATTCGGGAGGAATTGTTACTTTCATTCATAAAACTGCTTTGAAAAGGCGCAGAATCACTCCGCTCAAGCATTGATGACCCGATGAACGTTGGCTGAATACTTGAGAAATTAGTCATCATCTTCGATGTTCGAAGCTGTAATTAGTCAGCTGAAATATGAATAGATTTTCGGTATCTGTGCATATAGGTAGATGATAAATTATCCTCTGAAATCGATGAAAAATGATACTGGCAATAATTCACTGTTATAAGATACCATAATTCATAAATTATTCCTAGTTCAAGCCATAAATATTTGATTCCCAAAAACATTTAACTCAGCGAAACGATCTCGCGAAATCTGTTGAAAAGTTTGATGATTTCAGATGAAACTGATCTTATTTTTAATAATAAGGATCAAATATTTTACAGCTCGCTGGAAGATTCATTCCGACATCAAAATGTTTCAATTCGTTTCCGAGTGTGGTCGATTCTACTGGGTGGCAAACGAATGATTTCATCCAAAAAAATTGCACTCTCGAGTTTCCTATTTCAACCTTAAAATGATATTCGTTAAACTGATTAAATTCTTCTTAAGTTTAACCCAAGCAATAGATCTTATGATTTCGTAAGATAAGAGTTGCTGGAAGAAAGCTAAATAGACGAATTTATGTTCACATTAAATCGTATTGCCATGATTTTTGGAAAGCAGTTTTGTGCAAAGCATGATAACTGCACGATAGCCGTGAACGAGATACTTTTCACACCATCTCGGGTTAATTTCTGTCAATATTTCACGAATCCATCATCACTAACAACGATAAGCCAATCAGTATCTAATGAAATCATTACTGTCAGTGTTGGATTGATCAAAATCGGCCATGATTTATTTCTAACCATTCGTTTTTATATGAATCCTATAAGAATGCTGATGTTGGGGTATTTTGGTGCGTAGATTACCTATATGTACTTGGAATTCTCCTATCACTCTCAGTTTTTTGAAAAATCCTTTTTGTGTGAATTCGAAAAAAAGGCAATTTTACTTAAGTATTTTTTTTTTATTACAATTAAGAAACAATTACATGACTTTAAAACATTAGGAAATACATTTCAGGGACAGTAATAAATAAATGAAAAATATAACCTAAATACTTTTGTGGTATTTTGCTTATTTTCAGCGAAGCTCTGATTGTGAGATTTTCCCTTGAAATTCCGACTTCGATCATCTCGTTTTAACAGCCAACAATTGTCTGCCATCATTCTTTCATTCCACTTTCCTTGATAGCAATGTTCCATCTCTTTCAAATCCTGGTGAAATATTTCGCCATGCTCTTCACTTACAGCTCCCAAGTTATAAGGAAAGTAGTCCGAATGCGAATTAAGGGAATGAAGGTTAATACTTATCGAACACCCCATTTTTCCGAAATTTTCAATCATTTTCTCCACAATTTCCTCATAATCTGGACTTTTGTGGTTTCCTAAAAAATCTCTCACTACTTCCTTAAAATATTTCCAGGCTTCTAACTCAGTTTCATTCAATTTTTCATCGAAAGTTGTATCTTTCATCAATTTTCTTATGTCCGGACCGACGAAAATACCTTCTTTCAGGTTAGCTTCAGACATAGATTTCTTTCATTTCTTCAAATGTACAGAATATGTGACTGATAGTGAAGCGTACTTATTGTCATTATGCAAAAGGACTGCTTTCAAACTTCGGTTTGATGAGTCTATGAGCAATCTCCACTCGTTCGCGTCATATTCGATGTTAAGCATTTTCACTAAGCCAGGAATGTTATCACAATACACGATTTTCGGCAAAATGTGGTAGTCTTTTTCTCGGTTGCGATACCAAACAAATGAAGTGCCAGGAGCAAGCATATTCTTTTCAGATAGTCTTGATCCGAGGAGCTCAGCTGCATCTTTTGGCAGTTTTAGATCTCTCGTTAAGTCGTTCAGTTCTGATTGTGAAAATAATTGGAATCCACTTGTATCTGGTTCAAATTCAGCATCAAGTTGAGATACCTCTTCGACATCACTGTCACTGTCTCCAGCTTCCAATGAATCCAAATATGGCTATGACGACGGTGCAACGTTCTGGTCGTGATGCACAGCGGGTGTTATGTTGGATACACCAAATCCTTTTTTTGTTTTTGAATTGTAGCCTGTAGTCTTGCAGCATCAAAAATAACAGTCTTCACTGTGATTCTGAGGTTCTCTCCATGACACAGGCGATATGCGATCAAAAGTATTGCTCTTCACTTTTGACCACTTTCGAAGTTCACGAACGCACGTCGTTCAAACTTTATGCGGGACCGACTGTTTATCTTTATTGGCGATTGCTAGGCCAAAATACATATTGTAAACGTTACTTATGAATTCGGTAATGTTATGCTGCTGTTTTCTCAGCATAAACTGCCCACAAATGTAGCAAAAATTATAATTGAGAACTTATTCATTAGTGTTTAATGTAGCCATTCAGGGCGTTTTTTGTTTAATAAGAAACGATTTAAATAAAATATATGAATTAAAAACTAGGAAGGCCTAGGTAATTTTGGCAAAAAACCATGCTAAATAGCTAAAAAAATAAACCTGATATGATCGAATTTTTTAAATATTTTACCGTAATCAGCGCCCCAAAATCTATCCAAAACAATCAAAATAACTGAAAGGGGAAAACCATTGCAGATCTGTGTTATCATTCCGATGGAATTCAGATTCGAATGCAAGCACGTTCCTACTCTAGATAACGCCAACCGCAACCATAAATGGCAACCAATAAGAAACTCAATGAATTAATAATACATCTTAAAATAAATCTGATTATCTGATTCCAATTGAATTCAAACACCTCAGTGCGTACAATTGCTGCCGGATACTGCATACTACCCTTAACTGAAACAATTGCAACAAGTCTGATGTTAATGGAACACCACAAAAATGCGATCATCGAAAAGATCAGAGAAAATTACAATCAACCCGAAATTTTTGCATCTGTCCTATCCTATCTTGTGTCGCCCTGTCCTTACCAACTGACAATCTAATATTGAAACGACGACATTCCATTTGGCTTGCTTGACTTAGTAAAAACAATGAGTAATCGCTAGGGAAAAGACAATTGCAATAGGTTTCAGTCTCAGATCGATTATTTCAGAATAAAATTGTATGTATCTGCCTGTAAGAACGCGCCATTATCACGATCATTTAATATTGAATCGAAAAGATTTTCTTGGTGCGCGGCCAAGTAATTTTCGTTTTATTCATATTGTTCGGGATATTCGACAGCAGAATAACGGATGCCTGATCGAATAGAATGTATGCGGTAGATACCTTGTATTTTAATTTCAAAGAGCATTTGAAATTTCTTTGAGATTGATCGTGTCCGGGCAATACACCCTAAGGTATGAATTTTTATTTGCTTTATTTTTTATTCATCGAAAAATCACTTTGGCTGCAGATGATTTCGAGTACGAGGTGAAAATTGGGTGAAACGGGTTCGATTTTATTTTTAAATTATTTGGCAGCAATTATAATTGATGGCATAATTAATTGTTTATTGAAAGCCTTCTAGAATACAGTGAACTCGGCAATGGTTTGATTATGTAATGAACAGCATCGGATTACTAGTTTTCTGTGGAAGTAGCACGACGATCGAAAAATGCATTTATCACATATCATGATGACAATCCGGACTAATGCAAGAACTGGCTACAGCCTCAGTGCTCTATTTCAAAGCGAGGAAAATTTTAAAATCTCCGCTCAATTGTCTTTGAACAATACAAGCGAAATGTGAGGGCGGATAAGCATTGTGCGGATGTGAAATGAAGCAAAGAGTAGACAATGACGAATTTAGCCCCCGGTAATAACTGACCCGGTCCAGTAATGTGCTTGTCTGTTGATTATTCTTAATGTCAATCAATAGACAGTGAAAGAGTGACCATCCCGGCCACACTGCACTGGTCAGTTCTAGTTATTTAACACAATAATCGGGATTAAGATCGAAAGGGGAATCAAGTGATTGATGAGTAATTTCAGTTTTATTTCGTTTCACATGACGATGGATAATTTTACAATTTTTCCCTGTTATTGTAAAAATAATGTCTTTACGGGGTTTGCCTATATTCACAGTCTATGCGCTGAGAAGATAATGTGCCTGTTTGGCACGACTTGTTGTCGAAGTGTGGCAGTTGCAGTTGCAGCCAACATTGTGATAATTTATTATCTGCAGGGGGTCGAATTTTTAGCTGCGAGCTATTTCCTTTCAAATGAAATAATATATTCCTAAGAAATGAATCGGAAATGCGTCGGAGCAGATGTAATTACAACGTTCAAATTTAATTCGTACATACTATCGACTTACGAAATGCGGCTGTTTGTATGATAAGTAGACAGGACTTTATCTTATCATTTTCTCACCATGTTGGGGTGGAATGAACAGCGCTCAAGTCGATACGATTTGAATTGATCATGAGAATGAAAGCGCAGTTCGAAGCAATGGGTTAGTGAAGAGCATAGCACTTAATTGTGATTCACCTGCTTTTATCTGCACCAGCCAAGTTTGGTAGCCTCAAGCTTTCCCATTCTCGTTCTACCTTTCATAGCATCTGGTTGTGCTGATATCTTCAACGTTTGAATTAATTAATGATCTTTTAGATGTGTGAAATGGAGACATCGACCCTTTCAAAAAAGAAATTGTTTTGGTTGGAAAAGTCTACGTGAAGTAGAGGTCGTTTTTTTTCATAAATATGATACAAATAGAGTTGATTCAGGATTGCTAAAATGAATTAGAAAAGCGAAATCGCTTTGGCCTCTTCTATCGACTGTAGCAGACTCAGTAAATGATATTGAAGAAAACAAGACGATTTCTCAGTAAGTCGCAACATTTAACTTCTTTAGTAGGTTTGTACAAAAACACAAATTATTACCAAGCGTTGAAGAAGAAGATTCTGTTTATTGCCCTATTTGTTTTGTTGCTCTCGTTCTCCAACGATTTAACAAAACTTTTCATATCATACAATGGGATGAATGTATTGGAATACGTGTCACTTAACTGGTCCGTCAGCTTTAGTTTGGGTTAGTGTCCTTATCACAATGCCTAAAGACTAAACAGTGTGCTCAACTACAAGATATTGTCTGGAATTTTCTAGCCACAACAGGATTCGTTACCAAGCTGGGCGAATGCTACTAAAGTTTATACAGGGTGGGCCAAATACAAGTTTCTTTTTAAAAATGCAATAAAATGAACAAAATTTAATTTTTTTTTCCATATATTATTGCTTTGTTAGTAACAGTAAACATTCCCATTAATGATGGAACACAATTTCGTTCTAGTGGCTGCCTCGGCTGACTTCGCAGTAGCGCATTCTGTCACTCCGATTTTCCAAGACCTTGTTGATGGTTTCGGGTTGTAGCTCACGAATTGCTTGGATGATATTGGCCTTAAATGTTTGCATCGTTTCTGCATTGTCGGCATAACATCGGTCCTTCATGGTTTCGCACAAAAAAAAATCCAAATAGTCAAATTGCAGCACCGAGGCGGCCAATTGACATAGCCAAGAAAGCTGATAACACGATTTGGGAATTTGGTGCGTAAAAGACAGGTTGTGGCATGGGCTGTGTACCCTGGCACGCCATCCTACATGAACCAGAGGTAATCTAAATCCAATTCTTCAATTTCAGTAAAAAAAAAAGTCGCCGTTGAACGAAACGTTGTTCCCAGCCACATTTTCGAAGAAAAATGGTCCAATGATGCCACCACTCCACAATCTTCACCAAATTGTCAGTCTCTGTGGATGCATTGGCTTCTCAACAATAACGTGCAGATTTTCCGAGCCTCAGTTGCGGCAATTTTGTCTGTCAACGTTGCCGCCGAAATGAAAATGCGCCTCGTCAGAAAAAAATGATTTTTCGCCTAAAATTGTTATCCAATTCAAGCTGCTCTAACGCTCAAATCGTGAAGCGATAACGAAGCGGATGGTCATGCGCCGTCAATTGCTGAGTCAATTGGACCTTGTAAGTGAATAATCCGAGATCTTTGTGCAGGATTCTCCACAGGCTAGTGCGTGAAATGTTGAGCTGTTGAGATCGAGATAATTTTCGAAAAACCCACTGTTTGGGCTACACAGCACTCACTTTGGAAATAAGTTTTTAATATTTCCCAACGTTGTTCAAGCGTAAAGCGACTAATTTCGTTCAGCGGAGGTATGATACTGACTTTCTGTCAAGATTTCGAGCGAGAAATAGCTTTCAGTGTCAAAATAACCTCTGGTTTAAAAAGAAACCACTAGATGGCCCACCCTGTATTTACGATGTAGGGGCTGCCAATCCTACGTATGTAGAAGGACACGAGAGAGTTCACACTCAAAACAGACTTTATTAAATTCTAACAAATATTAAAACACATCATTTACGTGTATTAATGCGCATCAAAACCCATACCTAATTCTATGTCTCGCCACCATATTATATTCTGACGCCGCCGTAACCAACCGTCGGTGGTCGCTAGACTAAAGCCGCTGTAACCACTTGCTGGTAGCCGCTACAACGAAAAACGAGTAGCCAGCATATTGGCAGGCAAACATCGTATTGCCGTTCAAACCTGCTGTCTGCACCAATTGGGATTAAAGGCGGTAGCCTTGCTCGCACAGGAGGGGTGGAAGCGGGCACCATTCTCTCCTTCCGAAGACTACCTACTGGCATATTACCATCAAACGAGAATTTGAGATGTAGTACGGCTTTAAGAAGCGATATCCTACTAGAGGTGTCAACTTTGATTACTTTTGAGTAATCATGAGTAATCATTACTTTTTCAATGAGTAATCATTACTGTGTAGTCATTACTTTCATGATACATACTTTCAAACTTAAGGGGTGTAGGAGGAGTAGTTTACTCGGAATTAAAATTTAAAAATATGCAGTGAAAAATATAAATGTATTTTCTAAAGTAAATGCTGATTACAATGCAAAAACAATATTTTTTGGACATTTTTTCCCTTGAGTCTGCTTCGCTTTTCGGAAATCAACTGCCCTGCTTTTGAGAAAAGCCTTTCAGAAGGAACTGAAGTAGCAATTATCGATAAGTATTTTTTGGCAAGAGTACTTAAACCCGGATACAATAGCTCCCTTCGGCTCCACCACTCTAAAGGGTTTTGAGTTCTCTCCAAAAGTGGTTCTTCCATAAATGATTTTAACTCTGTTATGGCCTTTGCAGTGCAATTTATTGTAGTTACAGCAACAGCAGCGCTTTCTGAGTCGAAATCATGCCAAACTAAATTCTGTTCGAATGTATGAGAAGCGTCGCGAACCTCACCACCAGCACAGGGAGAGGGGAATACATTCACCGCAGTGTCCACTTTCTGATCTAAAATCAATTCGTCTTGAATTTTATCTTTTACAATCTCCAAAGAATCTGTTGTAGTGAATGCCCTATACTTGAACCTTGGATCCAGAAAGCTTGCTTTTGTATATATTGAGTCAGTTTCAATGGATGCAAAACGCACCGAAATTGATTCCAAAATGGTATCAATGAGATCATTCGGTGGCAATGTGATAATTTTGGTTTTGATTAAATTCAGTGCTGATTTTAGCCCTCTGACTACCAAAATAACCTTTGAAAGAGTTATGGACTTCTCTGAACTCATTTCTTGTGTTATCTGCTCCATAGGTTTTAAAATCATAATTATTTCTCTTATAATTTGCCACTCGGATTCCAGCAGAGACGGTACAGGGTTATGCAGCAGCCCCAGTACTGCAATTAAAGGTTCTTGTATTTTGACGATTCTTTCGAACATATAGTACGTTGAATTCCATCTAGTTATAACGTCATTCAACAACTTTAATGGAAGCAATTCAGGAGAAATTTGTTTCTGAACAGAAAGGAGTTTAAGGTTTCCCTGTGTACTTCTGTGAAAATATTCAACTGTTCGTTTTACTTTCGCCCGTACGGATTCGATTTTATTCAGGGAGTGTTGGACTACTAGGTTGAGTGTATGAGCGAAGCAAGAAATTTGAGCCCAGCCACATAATTTAATGGAACGAACCATATTGGCGGCATTATCTGTGGAAGCCGCAAATATTTTACTTCCAATATCCCATTCTTCTGCCACGCGTTTTAACTCGGAAGATATATTTAAGGCGGTATGACTTTTATCGTATTGGACGCAATCGATTACATAGGAATGTAAATTCCATTCAGAAATGAAATGTGCCGTTATTCCTATGTAACTTTCGTTGGCCACCGATGTCCACGCGTCTGTTGTTATAGATATGAATTCAGTTGATTGCAATTTCTGCTTTAGCTTTTCGGACACACTGTCATATTTTTGTGGCAATAACGATGAAGTGAAAGTAGTACGACTTGGGGGGTTATAAGATGGTTCGAGTTCACGAAGTAAGTTCCTTTATGATTGAAAACGGCTGCAAATCCATAACAATCATATCGAAAATTAGGTAATTAATTTTTTGTTGGCGTGGCAATGAAATAGGACGTTTTAGGTAGCGTTCCAGCGATGAATTTGACTGCTGAAAGTGCACGGCTCTTCTTTTAAAATGTGGTTGCTTCGACGTCAACGGCGTAGGCTCTGGCTGTGTACTTTGTTCCAAACCTGGGGTTGAAACCGCATTCAAAATACGAAAGGGGTTCTTTTGAAAAAAGAAAATATTACCTTCACAATTTTCAGGAGCATGAGAGTTATCCTTTTCGCCCTGCAGATCTATGGTTGGATGCCTGCTCTTAAGGTGCTTCTTTAAATTGGAAGTTGATCCCCCTTTGCATCTATAGCAGGATTTGCATAGATTGCACTTGGCCCTATCATCTGAAATTTGTTTGAAATGCAACCAAATTTCGCTCATTTTTTGCCGGGTTGGAACTTCTGCCATGAAGAGTCTAGTTTGAGAAGTTATTAATTAATTACCTTCAATCGAATTTATATGTAGGTACACTCACTTCTTTCAAACACACTTTTTCTTCAAAGTACGATCGAGTCCTCCAAACAACGGCAATAGCGAAAAATAAATTATACCCACTCACTTCTTTCAAACACACTTTTTCTTCAAAGTACGATCCACTCCTCCAACTCTGTCGCTTGAAACACACTGATCGAGATGAAGCCCAACGACTGATAAGAATTGCATGCATATGTCTCAGACATAATGTCTGTCTAGTCTAATACGCATTTACGCAATACCGAAAAATAACGGCAATAGCGAAAAATAAATTTTACCCACCAATATGCGAATGTCTGAATGTCAGTACTCATGAATACTTTGTAATGATTACTTTTGATATTCAGTATTCAGTACATGAACACTTGGCGAGTAATGATTACTAAGTAATGAATAACTACTTTTTCTGACATCTCTATATCCTACACACTAAGCTAAAAGATCTTTTTGATTTTCAGAAGCAAAAATTAGTTTTTCAAATTGTCTTTAAAGCTATATTTTATAGTACTACCATCTACGTGACGTATGCGACCATAATTGCCATGCTATGTTACAGAGCTATGTTCTATAGCTCAGGTAACCATTTACATAGCGTATGCGACCATGAATGCTGTGTTATGATACATAAGAATGCGCACTAGGTAGATTTTTTTCAGTAAATAAAAGAAAAAAGTAACAATTTATACAACGGTCGACTGTTGTTTCAGATGATTGATTTAAAGCTCACTAAATCGAGCGGTAAACGAATTTACTTATCGATTCAATTATTATCTTAGAAATAAATATAAGGGTATTGAAAAGAATTCTTACGATCGATAAAATTTCACAGGTACATCTAAAATAAAAATCCCAACCCGCAAACTGTCATTGAAAGCAACCCTGTATACCTTCTTTTTTTCTCTCTAAAACTTTTATTTGTCCGTTCTTAATTATCCATTACTCTTTCGTTTGTCGACGTGCGAGATGAAAATGATGGCAACAAGCGAAAAATATAAAATGAGACAATTTTCATTTGAGTGAAAAGGCGCCATTCTATCATGAGCCCGAACTCCGCAAGGAAGTCAGACTATGTCCATCCGTCCATTCTGGTTGCCGTTGTCGTCGTCGTTGTCGTCCAGTGATAAGGAATTATTTATGTGCCGCCAAAATTCAGGACATTTGTTCTAGTGTTTTTCCTTTCCTTGACATTTTTTCATCGCTCTTGCGTTTTGTGCTTTGTCTACGTCCAAGCGTTCCATCAAACAACCATTATCTATCTGTGAACGTATATGAATGTATATGATTGTTAAACGATGGAAGGACGAAGATTTTAAAATGGGCATGTCGCATCGCTTCAGAAACAGTGACGTGAATAAATATATATATATATATGATTTCAGAAATACTTGGAACTTGTCTTATTGAAAATACTCCAAATGTGGTGGAATCTTTGCGTTTCGTAATCAAATATACGTTTTTGTCAGGACTTGCACGATTAAATACTTAAGTATTAAATAAGATATTTTTATGTGGCTATACTTCTCTAAGAATTTTCCTTGCAAATGCAACAAACACTCAACTTGGCAATTTATTTTATACATCCCGCAGTTCGTTCAAACTGCGGGCGACTATTATGATCTTTGCCAAAATATTTCACCCTCTGTGACGCGTCCTTGTAAGTGACATCTTCAAATCATTTTTCATCATTCATTCAAACCATACATCGTTCGTTTTCCGAAAAAAAGCATTTTTTCTCAAATAGGGTTATAAATAATATTTTCTACAAAAGTATTTTATTGGCAAAGGGACAACTAACTCGCATTCTTTCTTATCGGATATACCAGTCAAAAGAAAGGATTCGAGTCCAGGTAGGTAGCAAGGTGTATAACTAGCTGTGCCGGCATGTGTATCTCAGTTGGAGATCGCACAAATTATGGTTTAGGAGGCTCGTGAACAACAGTCACGCCAATTTTCACCAGGTATTTGCCGAAATTTGTATTGCGAATGAGACAATTTGTCAAAGTAATTCTATTGGCATGCAAATATTTCTGGTAATAACAATTGTTGGATTTTGCTAATGATTTTCCGGACAATAAATACTTCGCCGAACGGTGTAAGATTAATGTGTCAGACACAATGAGTATAGTAAATAAACCGGTTTTCGACACATGAATTTCCTTCAAAATATCACTTTTCAAGGATAATACACAAGCAAAAACAATATCACAAAAAATCAAAAGAAAAGATTAAATGTTTTATCAATACAGTATGTTAATATACGCTTAAAATAAATTCTGTTTAATTTGACCCTTAAAATAATAGCAAACTGGTTTGCTACTATCAAAAATGTTAATTTACAGAAGTACGTATAGTTAGAATATTTTATATCTTAAGCATTTAAAATATTTTACTAAAAAAAATATCTACTTTAACTGTAAACAAAATGTAAATTTTGGGCGGAAATGCATATGCACCTTTTGGTTACAGGTCATTTTAGAAAATAAGTATAATTTTTTCTTTAATTTCATTTGATATTTAAAAAAAAAAATTGTGGGATAGAATGTGTGATTATTTGATAGTTTATAAATTATGGTAATATTGTGTAAACAGGGGCGGCGACTTGTTTTATTTCGGAATGGGTCGATGGCTAATCAAATAAGAGACGTTAGCATGAGAATAAGCTTTTATACTCAGTAATAGCTTTTCGAATATACTGAAATATTTAAAATTTGATTTCATCATTGATGAATTGACTGTGTTTACTAATTTACCAAATTTTAAGAGTAAAGAAAGAAGTTTTGAAACAAAATTTTGAACGAAAGGATACTTGGGTGCTTAAATCTAATATTTTCTATGTAAAAGTAAGTCATTATTCTAAATAGATTTACATATGCTTCAAACTGATGCGGCGTGACTGCTAGCTTCCAAAAAGATCGATGACATCATCATCAAATTGTTGAATCTTAGTTAATTTTTATAAATTACTTTCCCCATTAAACCCATCGCAATATTAAAATGTTTATAAATATATGCTAGAGAAAAAATTATATTTATTGCAAAAGTATAAGCATTTTATGGCGGTCAAATTTCTTCGAAAACAAGATAAGTTCACAAATTTTGGAAATCTCAATTATTTTTATGCACTTCTGTTTATGTGCTATTTTTTGACACCAAAGCTCATTTAAGTACTTCGAATATCCTGAGGAGAATGTTAAAATTCAATCCCAGGCAAGGCGTACCGGCTAAAAAATTGTGCTATCCGTCAGCACATAGAAAAGCCTACCCAGCCTACCTGGTGAAAAACGGACATTTCGGTGTTTAAAAAAAAAAGAAATTGTTGGATATACCGTCAATGTTCACTCCATTTCTACTACCTCAGAGTTTAGTTGTCAATTTTGACGCACATTACAAATCATCATGCACCGTTAGGCTTGTTTCACCCATATGAGGCTCCATTCGGTTCGGTTCGTTTTCGGTTGTAACCGAAAACAAACCGAACCGAATGAAATCCCTTCACACATATACGGTTCTCACACGTTTCATATTAGGTTTTGTGTTTTCGTCCTCAACTTTGCGTAAAATTCATAAAAGTTTTCGAAAATTTCCACACAATCGTTTTTCCATGCCTCTTGCGTCTTAAATTTATCTTCATATTTTGCACAAGTCTTGCCTCACAGCGCTACTTTAGATTGCACAGCACAAATCAGCCAATCCACATCAACATCGTATAAATCGCTCATTTTATCCGAAAAACTGCGACTGATAGTTTCAAAAAAATTGGAGGTGAAAATAAAACTAACTAAAACTGACTAAACTCACTAGATAAAACGTCTAAATATTTCAAATTAAGAGATCCAAACTGATAATTTATAAATTAAAAAAAAATCAAATGATCCAATCAGGTTGAAACCAAAACTAAACCGTGCATGTGTGAACGCCTTGATTGCTTTCTGTTCCCTGGACACGAATTCACACCGAATAGAAACCTGATGAAACCTATTCGTGCTCAATGAGTATTCGGTTCTATACGGTTTCTATTAGGCACCGAATAGAAACCGAATTATCGTTTCACACTTGTCGGCAGCGACCGAAAACGAACCGAACCGAATGAAATCTCATATGTGTGAAACGAGCCTTACTGCCACTAATACAAAATTGAGAAAATAATTGACATCGTGGTTGCCGTACATCTACGAAATGGATACCTCTATATGAGCTAAAGACAGCTTGTCGGTCTAGCACAGAACTTGAAGCGCATATACGCATGAATGTTAAGACCAATCACAGGCCGCCAGAAATTTGATTAAGTAAAGCGCTCATGACTTCATTTCATCGACTGGAATTTAAATAATTTATTCAGTTGTAAAAATGTCCTTAACAGGAGAAGTATTTCGTAAAAAGATTTCGACACAAAACAAGGATTAGTCATCTTCTGTGACCGAAAAGTTAGGAGGTACCTCGAAATACCTGTATACGGTGCAGAGGGCAATAAAAAGGCCATCAGAAGGAAAGAAAGACAAGTAGAAATCAAGTAGAATAAAGATGAATCCTAGAGCAATTAACAAAAAAGTGCAGAAGGAAATTTTTAAGAATAAAAGTGATTCTATTCGAGATGATGCTACAAAAAGTAAGTACATCAAAAAGCACTGAGTAGCGGATTCAGGAGAAAAATAATACTAAGACCTACCAGAAACAAGGTGCCGAAAAAACTATTAAATAATAAATTCAAGACCTTTCCTCACCGTACACAGTGCAGACCTCTTGTTTGGTGTCCGTAGCTTTATCCCCCCACTTGCATCTAATCTAATATGGATCTTGTTCTCTACCATTTAATAACTTTTTTATCTTTAAAATAAATTCAAATAAATTAAAAATCTTCATGAAGTTTGAGTACATAAAATAATTTTTTTACCTGCGGATGGCAGTTCCATATAAATGGTAAATACAGTGCTGCCAGGCATATGAAACATTTCAATTCAATTCATTTTACAACGAACAATAAAATGGTATAAACAAAACAATATGAATTTTGTTTAAAAAAAAATATTTATGAACCCATCCAATGCTCCAGAGCTCATTGAAATAATATTAAACTGCCAAATCACTCAAAAAATTTTCGACTTTGTGTAAAATAAATGGAAAATATAAAAGCAAAAATTCAAGTTTCAGGCAGAAAACAAAACTTTGAACATATGTATCTTTCACTGCCTTTTTTGGAAGAAAATTCAATGGTGCAACATTTTCCGGGACAGTTCCTATTTAGTTAAAATGCCAAACATGCAAAAAAGCACATTCCATTTGAAGCGAAATATGGGATTCGTATTTTTAAAATAAAAAAAAAACATACATTATATTTTCAAAGAATTGCTTATGAAGTGTAGCCAAAAATGTTTGGTTGGTGGTCTTTTCAACATATTACAAGAAAATTTCACCTATGAACGTAATGTGTGCTATCACTTGAAACCATGGCGCCAGCTAAAAACCTTTCCCGCAATTGTGAACACATTTATCTCATGGTCCAGGTCTTTTATATTTAATAAATAATGATATTCGATTGGCTCGTACGCTAGCTTGCTACACCGTGGTATGTGTCGTTCCAGCAAAAATCTAATTATTTAAACCATTCTCCGCAACGGATCACGATCGATTCATGAGTCATTTCAGGATCTATGACCAAGCACATTACAACAAATAGTCAACTTCAATTCGAATTGCCTCCCTGATTATTTACGGTCGGTGGAAAAAATATTTTCAAATTAAAATTTTTCTCGATCTCTTCAAAAAATATCGGTAAGATCATATTACTCAACATGCATACCTATATAAATGCATGAGGAGATATATAGCTACACCTTCTATCGCAGCAATAAACACGTTATAGATAAATTTATTATTACTTCAAGAAAGTACCTTTCTCAGGTTTTTCTTCGGCCAGCATTCTCGAGTCGTTGTCCATTACAAACAGTGTCATGATACAGGTGAAGATGACGAGTATGAATTGACCTACCGAAGACATGGCGCATTGTTGAATTGTCCATGAGATTGCCCCGGGATGAAATGATTCAATGACTGGGCTCTTTTCATGCTTCAGACGCACAACGAGAGACTTGACTACTCTGTTCTTGCTGTTTTGGGTTCGGCGTAATCAAGTAGCTACGCCGATTTTCTTCGGCTCAAAACGGAAAATGAAAGATTTCGACTACTGAAAAATTGATAGTTCTCTTCATCGACATTTCAGTGCTGTATTATTGCTGATCATTTTTTTAATTTTATGGATTTCGATAGGCTGCCAAGCGATTTCGGTTGAATATGATTGAGTGTGTCACGCCTGATTTGATTGAGAGGGATCATTTTAAATCATCGGCGCTAGCGTGGTTCAAAATTAGTTATTGATTATTAAATGTGGCCAAGAAACATTTTTGGCTTTAAACTGTTTCGAAGACGTGATTTTGTTGATACGGATTGATGTTTTTATGAAAAGTGACTGGTCTATGAGCCATAATATTTTATTAGAGTTGGTGTGTCTGGCTTCGTTTGGTTCGGACTAAAGATTTACTTTGCCCGCAGGGAACAAAATCAAGGAGGTATAGTGGCAGTGAATTTTGCAAATTCAACTAAAGTTCCAGTAGTTTTATTTAAATAGAGCATAGCGTGACTACTAAATATATATATTGGTCTTAACCTTAGCTTGGATTTCATATAGTTTAGCATTAAGCATGCTGAGCATTTTTTTAGGATAGAATAAATTATTCATCATATTTTTTATATATTGCTTAAATATGAGTTTCCATAAGAGCCTGCAATTTATTACGAGCCTTCGACTTTTATGGAATTGATGCAAGACAATAATCTTTCAACTACAGTATAAACAAAGGATATTTAATGTAAATCCCGACAGTTCATAGATTCCTAATTGACCCAATGCAATTTTAAATTTAGGAAAAATGCTTTCAAAGCACCGCAGCAAGATTTTCAGCACTTTATTAGGAGAGAATTCGTGACTTCAACTGCAAACTAATAATTTTTCCTATAGATCTTCTATAACTAAGAATGCTATAGAAATAAAATTATGTATTTGAAGAGGTAGTTGCTCAAATTTCGGATACATGTAACTTTAACAAATGTGTGGCACAAAATGATAAATTTGCTTGAAAATATCAAAATTTTACGATATTTTTTAAAATTTCATTAACATAATCAAAGTTCAGTATTTTTACTTCTCTTACACAATATTGATCCGAGTTTAGTTCATCTACATTATTTTTAAATTCAAAAACGAGATCAATACAGTACATCCTTATTTTCAATAATCTCAGACATAGGTTTTTTCTCCGGTTTTCCTGTTTCATGTAAAAAAAAATGACCTAGCTTCCTAATTAGCAGACATCAGCCAACGGTTCACTCGATTAGTTGTTATATACATTAGGATACAGTCTTAGAAACTTAGATCTTACGCCGTGAAATAGGTTTGGGGAAGCAAGATTATTGCGATTTGGGGGGGAACTGTGGTTTGATTGCTAAAGAAACAGGTTATTTCAACCCGACTAAGTATATGCATAAAAAAAGGAAAACATACTTCACATCTTAATTTCGTCATTTGTAAAGAAATCACTAAGTTGCTTCAGGTGGTTTTTGTTATGTTGTGTCAGTAGTTCATTGACATATATATTTGACCTGAAAAATTCAAACTTGATTCTACCTGAATTGTTTTTATTGCGTACCAATTTTTTTCCTAGCTCGTAAATATATTTAAATTTAAACAATTTTTTTCCTTTTGAAGCTAGATTTATTTTAATTACTCGACATATATCGATATTTCGAGGGTAACCTGCCCTCTTCTTCAGTGTCCTCTTCTTATAATTTGATTCGGTGTGTCTGTTTACTGTCTCTTTGTATTCATTCATTCATTTTCATTCATTTTATTAAATTCGTCTAATCCAGACTATACACACACAATAAAAAATAATTATTCTTATACAGTTTAAGTGATGCTGTAGATAAATGAAAATCAAACATATAGTAAGCTTCGTTAAAGCATCTACTTATTGCAGTGACTGGTTCATTGCAACCATAATTGGTCCGATGTTGAGGCATCGACAAAAAGTTCACCAGCCTGACACGTTTGTTATTAGTGTTAAAATTAAGTTGGCTTAATAAGTAGTTGGCTTAATAATTTTCGCGGCAAATAAGATTTTGGAATTTTGACGTCGAGAGTTCAAGGTATCTACTCGTAAAAAATTTAAGCGATTTTGATAAAGAGGTAGATGTAAAGGGTCATGTGATCGTCAAATGTGAAGGATTGATTCAACAATACTCCTAAATCGAGTACTTTCACTGATCTGTTCAAAGATGTGCTCAAAAGTGATTATTCATAGATTACAGGATTATTTTTTGCGTGTGTAAGATATAATCGTACACTTGTCAGGATTAATTAGGAGATTGTTATTGGAAGACCAGCTGGCAAATCTGTTTAGATCCTGCTGCAAATCACTGCAATCGTTAAGGTTTCTCACAGCTTTAAAAATTTTAGCGTCATCGGCATAAAGAAGAACAGAAGATGACTGCAGAATGGAACCTATATCATTAATAAATAAGGCGAACAGTAAAGGACCCAGATAACTACCTTGTGGAACACCAGACGTGGTTTTAATTTCAGATGAAAAGGCACCGCAAAAGAATACACGTTGAGCTCGATTCGTTAAGAGTCAACCCAATTTAGAAACAAGTAAGGGAATTGTAATGCTTGAGTTACAATCAATGCAACCAACATTTCCTGCCAAGTTTTGTTGGTGGAACGAGTTACAATCAATGCAACACAACATTTACCGTCATCTGTCACTGGCTATATTAAAGAAATTGCTGTTCGATAATTTGGATCCTTTAAAGTCTTGGAAAGATATATCAGTGAATATTTTATCCTCTAAAAGCTGCGGAGTATAATGCAAAGCAAAAATGAGACAAAAAAATACAATTTCTGATTGTCATTTACATATGACAGTTCCGATTTCCCGGACTCTTATAGGAACAGGTGGAATTGGATATTTTCAAAAATGTTGTTGCCATGCTAAGTTTGAGATATGAGCAAACTCTGCTGCCAAGCAAAGTTGTGTTGCATCATTGTAACTGCTCTCATAAGTTCTCATGTGTTCAAACTCATTTTGTTGTGCAACAAATGTTGGTTGCATTGATTGTAACTCTAGCTTAAGAAATGAAGCTTAGCTAAAAGTATACATAGAGTGATCAATTTGAATCTTTAGCATTTAATTTTAATAGCTGTTTGGCAGAGAGCTGTAGTGCTCTTAAGTTGCTGTGGAGTTTGTTTGTAATTGATAGATTCATAATATAAGCCGTATTTTGTAGTAATCAAAGGCACCTTTTCACAATTTGACATTTCATAGCGTCTAATGTTTTGAAAAAATATTTAGGAGCACACAGAAGCTGGTTAACTGAGCCCCAATCTTTGACATGTAAAAAGCTTTGTAAGCCAGAATACTCTTTATCACATCAAGTCTTCTGTTTAGACCAGTTAACATTTTGAAAATTTTAGTGAATTTATTAATTTTCTCTAATTTCTTAACCAACATATCCATTGCTGTTAAGTTGTAGCTGTAAAATATACCCAAGAATTATATTTTCCTTACCGATGGAATTGAGTCATTATTTATTTTTGAATTGTGTGTACACTAACACTTTTTCCAGAATTAATTACATTGCATTTACTATATAGACATCGGTAGATTCAAAGTATTGCATCTGGTTATAAAATTATAAGTGTCCACTTGTAGGATATTAAAACAAATATCCTTCTTTTTTATTGTGTGCAATTATGAAATCATCATCAGCAAATAGAAAAACTTAAATATTGTGACCATTTAAACTATGTAGCTTGGCAGAATATGGACTGAACAGTAAAGGACTTCGTACATCACCCTGAGGTTGACCATTGCTAATTTTATAAATGCTACCTGCAAGCACTAGTGCTCTGTTGTTTATGAAGAACATAACCCAGTTTGTATATTCATAGCGTTCGATATGACTATTCGGATCACCATTACTTATTCTTGATTCACTTTTTTTCCCTTGATAAAATGTTCAATCTGATTATTGCAAGTTTGCATTGACCTACTCCTTAAATATGCGTGGTAACCCTCCGAAATATAATTTATACTATAGATGTTTTTAATAGGTTGCTTTTGATTAGGCTGTTTAAAACTTTAACAAAAATGTTGATTAGGGAGATCGGTCTGAAGCTCTCTAATATATTTGGATATTTACCCGTTTTTTATTCTAAGCGAAATTTTTATTTTGAATAATTTTATACCAGGGAAATTTCCTTTTATGACTTTACGAAAAGCAGTAGGTAAGCTATCCATATTTTCTTCTTTAAGTGTATTCAACTTTTCCGTTCCAGGTTCCATTTTTTTTTTTACACTTTTGTAACTCTTGTTTTAGCTGGTTGGTTTTGAATTCATCAACATTCCTATGAATTTTTAACATAAATATTTGACTTTCAAAGATATTCCTTCGCAACAGTTCAAGATACTCCTTGCTTTTTTTATCCATTCCAGCTCGATGGATTAATGTCTATGTTGGTTTTTTTCAAAAAAATTGTGTTGAAGTTCCAAAACTCTGCAACATTTCCTTTCTAAGTTATTTCAAGCATTTTTTTTTTATCTCAAGATAACAATTTTGCACTCAAAATTTCACTTTTCTATTTTTCAAACGCTTTTGTGCAAAGTTTTCAGTTGTTTTGTGATTTGTTTTTATTAAAATATTTTTCCTTTTTAACCTTTTCGATATATGCTTTCGTCAGGGCTTCACTCTACCAGTACACTTCCTTGAATTTAAGCAGTTCCATGTTTTGATAATTTCTATTTATAGTGCAATCAAATTCATTCATAATTTCCCCTAGATCGTTGCGAAAGGTAGACCCCGCAATATCTTGCATAGTTTTTTTTCAAATTGTTGTTAAAAATATTAGTAATTTCACTGAATTCAAATTTAATAATAATGATTTTATGTCCACTATTATTTAGACTGTTGCTCAGACAATTCCATTCTTTACATTCTTGGAGTACTATCTGAACTGTTTATTTGAAAATTTTTTTATTTTATATCATTTCCAAGTCAAATTCATAGATTTTTGGTTCAAATTCATAATACTTTCGAGTCTAATTCATATTTTTTCAAATCAAATTTGTAAATTTTCGGCACATATTCGAAATTTTTTGGAAAAACTATGAATTGGCTCGAAAAAATTATGAATTTGATTCAAAAAAAATTCTGAATATGACTCGAAAACTTATGAAAAGAAATCGAAAATTTTTACAATTGATTTGAAAAAATATGAATTAGGTTCAAAAATAAAATGAATTTGGTATGAAAAATGTTATACTTGATAAATGTTTGATAGCATTATTAATCACTGGCAAATGTACAGGTTTTGTTTGCAAACGCATTTCGGTATAAAAGTTATCTATGCATTGTAATTCACAAATGAATGGTGCAGAGCTCAAGAAACTTTAAGCATAATTCAATCAAGTTTGACATCTATTGCCGCAATGCATGGTTAAATACTCTTGGCAGCTGCACCGCTTCGGGAGATATATTTTTCAATAAAAATTTCTAAAACAAAACATTAATTACCGATATTTTTAAATCAAGCCGATAATATTGTTGCCACAACACTAGCGAAGACCATTCTAAATTCAATAAATTAGTTATTTGATACGAAGCTACACTTGTCCTGAAGTATCTTTGATACTCATTCGTCAAGTTGCCTGTGCCTACGCACGAAAGAAATATATCCAATAACACCACCTTTGGAAACAAACGAAAATGAATAAAAACACTACGGCACATTAGTAAAGTGTTAATGACTTCTGGCACCAGCACGTCATCACGTAACTAGCAAACGCTTAGCAATGTCATAACAAGCCATGGTGTCAAAGCCTCTATTTGCTACCATTAAATTTATCATTTATCATTTCGGGATTGCAGGCGAAGGAACATTTTGAAAAATAATACCAACTCATCGCCATAACTCTTCTCCACTTAGGGCTTGGTGTCCAAAATGAAGAGCACATAGGCGGGAGTTTTAAACTTCGAATTTCAATTACCCACCTAATAGTGTGCGGTATCGTTCGAGAGCTACATCATAAAAAATGAGCTAGGCAGGTGACAAAACAATTTTCACGCTAGATTCCAATCTGGCATTAAAGGCTGGAATGCGCTCGAGCTATATCAGCGATGAAAGTTGGTTGTGGGTGATGTGCTATTTTTAAGACACAGGAGGCATGGGTACATGTCGTGGGCAATCATTAAGTTTCCTACTAATGCGAATGCAAATGAATGTTACCTATGTTTGGAACGATACAGAAGTCAAAGCTATCAATATTTTTTAATTTGCAGTTTTTAGCCTAAAAAGACGTACTCAGTGAGATTAAATTGATAAAGCGTAATCCAAATGCAACAGCTTTCAATAGAACAACATCGTATGCACACAACTAACATCAAACATTTCGACTTTGCTACGTAAGTGAAATAATATTCGTCTCCGAAATTCTCTTCGGCCATCGAAGGAGACGATGAAAAGTCAATTAGTCCTCAAGCAGATGAGCTAAGATCAGTCGACCATAAATTTTGATTTGATTAAAAGTACCACTATTTCAGGGAGTTGAAGAAATTTTTATTCTATTTTCGGCAGAATTTTCCATTTAGCAGATCACGTCTATGTAGTCATATCTCTTGTCCCATCCAATCTGTCGAAAGCGACGTTTTCAATAGTAGTATTATGGCAAAGATGCGGTCTATTAACGATAGACTCAACAAATAAACACGATTGTTCAATATGCCCAACACGCGTTATAATCGTATTAAACATTTGGTCTTTCCGAGACAAGAACGGCCTTTTAATTGATTTTGAAGACCTTTCAAACCGAACATCTTATTAAGAGAATTAACTTCGATTCTGAGATACATTTCAATTTTTTCATTAGTTTTTATTAGTATGGTTAGAGTTTTTCCGGGAAACTTTCCAGTGACAGAACAACAATTTTATGTACGTTTGAGAAAACATACAAATCGATTTTCTCGAATAGTTTTCTGGTGAACTGTTAGCATTAGTGAAAAATCCTTCGATGGTGGTATACATTTTAGTAGTTCGTGCCTTCTACTACACGGCCAGTCCTATGAATTTGTTTCGTTTCGCTTGTATATGGAAACAGTGGTCTGATGGGATAGTGCACGCAAAGGCAGCTTTTCGGTTTTCATTCAATCGGAGATTTTATTTTTAAGATGGATTTTTATTTGTGCTTTCACTACAATCGGATCGAATTTATGGCCTGGCCTGTTGGAGCTAACCATTGAAGAGAAAAATATTTCGACTAATATGACATGAACATAACTTTGCTCTTCATCAATAAAGTTTCGGGTGATTTAGTTTGACTGTGTCAAGATGGGAACGATGGTTTTGTGAACTGGCGAAGAAAGGCAAATATACATGAGGTGTAAATCAATAATTACTGGCTGCAAACCGCAAACGCATTTCACGTTCACCATGTGCTGGTAAGAATTCGACTTTGGTGGTCATTTATTCGGACGGATATCATGGTATATACAAAGAAGATGGATTTAGTGATGAAAGAGTGGGTAGTAAAAATTTGTTTGGGTGTCATGTGTTCTCTTACACCTTGGATGAGTTAAGAGTATGCATTGTAGAGCCTATAAAAAATTGTTGCACACGCAGGGTTGTCATAAAATGATATGTTGCAAATATTAGCTGCAACTACAACTAGGTTGGTTCAATTTATTTTCTGGTAGTCAATGCCATACTAACCTTTAGCTCCTCAGCCATACCAATTCGTATCCGGACCTGTTTTGGCTGCATACTAAATCAATTTTTCTAATATGATCAAAACATGAAACAACATTTCTCAAGCGTACAATTTAATAATTTCAAGCGCCCTAAAATAAAATAAAAAACGCATTTACCAGACCATACTAAATAAACTCCGAACCTTTATGTGAGGAGAAAAGCTAGGTCCGCATAACTAAATCATACATCTGTTCTCTGTTTCAATATCTACATAATAATCGCAGCATAGAAAATCGAAAAGGTCCAATCTGCTCACCTACTTGATCTACTCTCGGCCACCGCTTATCAGCTGAACATGATCTCGAAACGACTGTCATATCCATTTAACATTGTCCCCAAGAAGTTTTCAAAGCAAATTGTTTAGATATGCATACACTTGCATCGCGTTATTTTATACGCAAGTCGTTATTTTCAATTTCATATCATTTTTACATATTTCTCTGCTTATACATTTGCTTTCAACATGTCCCAGGCCACATTTCAAGATCTACACTACAAGATATAATTCAAATCATTGAATATATTTCCGTTCGTATAAATTCTCATCTCATTTGAATAAAATATTTTTCTCTCAACTCGAACAAAATGCCTTGCTTTGCATTGCCTCGCTACGGCCCACTAGCGTGCAAGTGCTCGTGCAGGAAAGTCTAAGACGAAAACGGGACATATTGCATAAAAAAAATCTGTTAAGCTAAAAAAGATGACCAAGACGACAAGCAAACGCAACCAGTAGACAGTATGGATGGTCATAACAAACGTCCTCTGCGCGGACGCTATTCCATGCGTACGAATATGTCGAAAATTGCCACTTGTATCAGTAATAAATCGCAATATTGTATCGAATACCATAAAATACTCGTCAACCTCACACATCTTGAATTGCCACTTAAGAGAGAAATATGTAAAATATAATTTTCTTCTGCAGTTTTATGAAAATACATGATGTATTGTCGACAAAGCTGACGATGGTCCCAATGCAGGATGCCGTTTTTTTTTATTCGTATTTTGTACGCGGAGGATAATACCATAGATGGGTGAGAAAAGTGATGGTAATTTAATTTTGCTTTGAGGAATCTCATCTACTCTTTATTCTGCAGTTGAATAGCAGTTTAATATTTTTTTGTAGCCTATTTTTATACAATATTTTAGGCACAAAATTCTAATTTTCTATAAATATTTAACCAGGTTTCTAATAATGAAATCTTAAGTATGAATATAATTCTTCAAGTAAGTGTTTTTTGGTGAACTAATTTAGCAGATTATTTTATTGAAAAATGATTTATGTCATAGAAAATAATAGACCGAGGAAAAAAATTGTACTCATATTCAAAAAGCCACCATTGGATTCCTGCCCGACCAGGAAATTCTATCAGAGGTATCGCAAATGTCCTGACATGCTCTCTACGGATTGTCTTGAAAGCTTTTCACGCAAAACCAAACCCTGAAACAATAGGACGGCCATCAAAAATGTCAAAGACAGACCAACTACGGCCGATACTATTTTGTCGCAAGGATGATACAGTTCGCCAGATAATTATAAGGACACGAAAACTTTTAGTAGTAAATAAAATATTTTGAGCCATTTTTTATGTTCCAGTCAAAAAATTTTTATTTCACGTAATTGTACTTTCAATAACAAAATGTATTAAAAAACTAAGTAGCTTTTTCTTAATTACTATAGTAATGAAAACTGAAAGTCAGAACGAAATAGCTATAAAGACACCTAATACTTTTATGGTTTTTTTTTGTAGTGACTATTTATTGCGTAAGCTTAGTCGGAAGTATGACCGCCGTTATAGTTTATAACCTGTTCCGAACGCCTTGGCATTGAATTTATTAAGATATAGATGGTTGTTGATTGAATCGCTTAGCTCCTTATTGATTGAATTCCTTAGCTCCTTTACACTTTCGTATTGGCGCCCATGGTGATAAGCTTTAGCTGATAAGATAGACCACAGATTCTCGATTAGATTAAGATCCGGGATGCCACGGGACTTCCGAAAGTCTTTAGTTTTTCTCGAGCGATGGATTGTCGCTGAAAAATGAACTCTGTGCCAACAATTTTCTCTCCGCAGTCAATAAGCACCTCATCTAATTAATAAATACAGTATTCCGAGTTCATTTTTATCGAAATGAAGCAAATCGGTGTGGTACATACCTCCATACAATTTCCTGCCCAAATCATGAGTGACCCTCCACCTTTTCTTTCGCAGAACCTTTATACCGCCAATATTTATCTGAACCGTCTGGGCCATCTAAACTAAACTTTTTTTCATCAGTAAACACTACTTTGTTCCATTCTTCGTCCCAAAACCGGTACTTTTCGGCAAATCGCAGTCTAGCCAATTTGTGTATTTTCGTAAGTGGAGGTTTCCCACACATTTTTTGTCTTATGTGAGGTCCAAATCCCACTTCATTATTTGTTGGACTCTTCGTACACCTACGTCTAAGTCGATTTGTCCTCTAATTTCGTTTGCACTAAGATTTTCTTCGATCGCAATCCTTCTGATCTCTTTTTTGTTCTTTTAGACATTTAATGGAAATCTTGACACATCAAAATAATCTTGACAATTACTCTTTTCTTCTTCGCTTAAGGATTTTCCGCATTATCATTTATCATGTTTGTCAATAAATAATATATTGAATTTCAAAAACATTTGTATCATGCATTTAGAAAACAAATACGTGTTATTACTTTTCTGATCACCTAAACACAATTCGATCGAATAAAAACAAATATTTATCGACGTATATACTGGGTGTGGAAAAAAGGTCGTGGTGTTATTTTTTAGTAAAATTCAACTGGTTTTCTTAATGTGAGAATGAATTTATTTAAACCAAATATGCTCCATTATTATCGACAATGTTTCGCCATTTTTCGGATAGAACCATGATGCCATCGGTGAAGAACTTCCGTGGTTTCTGATTGCAAAACTGAATCAAGTGGCTTTCACAGGCATTTTTTAATGCCAGCTTCATTCCGTTCTTAGAGTTCTGTAGGGATCGAAACGAGTAATAGTGAGAGGAAAAGCGGGTCGGTTTAGCCTTGCACTACAAAACCGACAGGTGTCCAAACCGCGGTATGTGTCATCACAATGCTAAATGAACGCACGACTAAACCGACTCTGTTTTCCTCTCGGGAAACGCTTCGCTGCAACCGCCGTGTTTGTCATTGTCCTAAGAAATGACTTGCTTTCATTACGTTTCAGCAGCGCATCGCAGATGTTAATTCGGTCTATCATGTTGTTTTTAAATTCAGAAAACTATACCATTTTTGAATAAAGTTTGTAGAATTTCGGCCCAAATTCATAATATTTTCAAGTCCATTTTTGGAATCATATTCGTAAATTTTCGATATAAATTCATATTTTCGAGTCAAATTCATAATTTTTGGTGTACAATTCAGAATTTTTTCGACTCAAATTCATAATTTTTACACGTCCAGATCATAATTAAGAGTTTCATGTAAACTTACCTTAAGAATGTAGCTCAATAAAATTATGAGTTTTACTTGCGAAATTTATGAACTTGATTCCAAAAAAGTATGAGTTTCACTCAAACAAATTATGAATTCGACTCGAAAACTTATAAATTGGTGCCGAATATTTACGAATTTGATAGGGAAAATTTGAATCGCATACGAAAGTATTATGAATTTGTACCAAAAATCTATGAATTTGGCTCAAAAATGGATACAACTTTTCTTTTCTTTCCTTTGTTTTCTGGACTCAAAACAATTGAAAAATCAACCTTTTCGCAATGGATGGAAAACACGTTGTATGCCGTCCACCACGACTGGCTTATAATCCACAGTTAACAAAATCATCAATTAAACATGGAGACGATCATGTGAAGATTTGAGGTTGTTTTTCATGGCGAGTTGCACCATATTCATATTAACCCACACCCGGCCAGGATCGGTTTAAACCGATCATGGCAACGAATTAAAACAGACCGTAAATATTGCTTTTATTCCCAAAATAATTCAAATGAATTTCTACTTTTAATTTGTCAATCAGTCAATTTCATCCGGTACTTGTCTTGACTTTCCGTTAAGCCAGCTATCTCCTTTGACATCTATTGGGTCTTTCCACACTTATATTCTTGATGCATACCTCAAACCGGTTTCCTGGGCAAGAGACGGAAGAATCAAGGGGAATTCTCTACAAAAAGTAGAGAATTCTCCTTGATTCTTCCGTCTCTTGCCCAGAAAATCGGTTTGAGGAGTCCATCAAGAATACAAATGTGCTTAGGACCATTGGCAGTTGACAATCAACAATATTTTTTTCTTCTTCTCAGCTGTGTACTCCATATCCTTTTCAGCTGAATTCCTCGAAACCGTTTTGTTCTTCTAAATTCTCCTTTTATGGATGTGGCGAATCTCAACAACTTCTCCTTTTATTTTCAACTTTATGATGAATATTTCACAATTTAAGTTTCTAAATTGCTCACCGATTCCAATAACTTTTAATAACACTTTTCTGTTTTCAATCTTATAGTACGTTTGCACTACACTATAATATCAACTGACAACTAAATGAGGCGAGGTGTTCGCACTGGCCGCAGTGATTTATATTTGGAGCGGAAAATGCTATTTTATTTCTATTTATTTTTTTATGTTGTTATTTTTACACAATATTTTCTGTTTATTTTGTACAATTCACATTTTCCTTTTGTGTTCAATTTTCACTATTTTAGAACAAAATTCGAATAACAGTTCATTTAAATCTAATTTCTCTCTCATGGATGAAATTCAGCACGCTGTAAGAAAAATTCAGCTGGGACAATATTCTCGATAATACCTGATTTACACTAGATTTATTATAAATCAGGTTGCTTTCGACTGTCAAAAGCTGAGGAAAATGTATGGTAAATCAGGTAAATTTGTAGTCGATTTAGCTCTAAATCGATCAACTAATCGATCGATCACATCATCAATTTCCTTTGCCTACAAATCTTACTATCCCCAGGATCCAGCTACAGCTGTTTTTAATTCTTCTTTCCAGAGAGCCGAAATTTTCCGGTATTATCTTTTTCCCGCCGAAACTACTATCCAAAGCTTTAGCATAGCATCAAAGTTCCCTGGAATAACTGCTGGTACAGTTATGTAGTCCGATTGTGAATGGACCCGGTAATCACGAATACCAGCTGATTAATTGCAGCTATCATTAACGATGCCTTTGACATTATCAAAACAACCATCACACGTCACGAAGTGGCAAAATCATTCAAGCGTTCCAACTCCTTTAAATACATCGGACCCATTTCCGAACCTAGAGGAGCACGACATAGTTAGTTTTGGTTTTAATATTACATTGTAACCGGCAGCAGGAAAATGATCATAGTATTATTCATCAAAGCACAACAGTTTTTTTTTTGGAGCATATCCACCCCATCATTTCACGGCCCATTCCAGTTGTGAAGAGATAGCAAAGTGGCAAACGAGCATCTGTCGGGGTCTGATAGAAGGGTGATCCGGTAATACGGGCGAGAGGCTTTCGCAGCCAATTCTAGGGTAACCTGTTTTAGAGCCAATTAATTTATTTTCCTGCCCTCAGCGATTGTCGCCGTCCAAACCACTAGGGAGGCTCTTTGCTGGACTTGGGTCGAGTTGAGATGCCCTGCCAAGAACTTCTTATTCTTATATTTACTATATAAAAAGTCAAATTTTGTAATAAAAAAACTAAGGCAATCCGATTGATAATTTTTGATCTTTGTTTTATTCGTTTTAAATCGGAAATCTTAAAAAAAAACATATTTTATGAGATTTGGAGCTGACCGTAAGCTCCATGAACAAACTGTAGGGTGGGCATCAAGAATGATTTTTCAATCAATTCAGTTTTAGTCAGATTTAGTGAACATATTAATTGTGTTGTAAGTAACCTTTATTTCTTAGCTCGAGCATAGTATTAGGCTTAAATCAATGAATGAATATATCTGAAATTGAAATTGCAACCAAATTTATTTTTTACACTGGCAAATGATCAGGAAACTTCTCAGTAAAGAATAGAGATGATTCAATAGCAGATGATAATGATTTAGGTATTCAATACAAGAATTGAGCATATTCCAAAACAAAATTGATAAGAATTTTCTCAAAAACTACCTACATGTTGTCAGAGAATATTGCCTTTACTTACAACTGACATACACAAATTCTTTGGTTATTTGAATCTGTACTTAACTAATGCTAGCGCGTTCCCATGGTATAAAACTTTTAAGTTTACCGTCACAACTATAACGTAAACTGCATCAGCACACACAAAATCAAGAAAAGGATGAAAACGAATGGGATGACTCAGTGTATAGAGTATTAACACCATACAAATATGGTGGCCTTGATGAACATAATTCAATACACTGTCACTGATATTGATGACAAGACACTACAAATGTTAATATCCAGTCTCAGGTAACAGATATATCCAACCAATATAATTAATCGTAGCTTCCCGTATATCACATATCTAAATCGGTATTTTTCTTAAGGCTTTCTAAATGCTATGCGGTGTATATTTTGTCACATGCTTTTCACAGCCTCGACGGTACATTAAACCATCTGTGTATATCATGGAAACAAATGCAGTGTTGACATCGTGGTTTTTGTGTCTTCAGACAGGTTTCCGCCTATTCTTATAGCCATAATCATGTTTCAAGAAATTTTTTTTGAAAAATTCAAAACTGAAATGAAAATTTATGATAATATGCACTGGACGAACAGTTCTCAAGAAGTGATTTGGAGCTCGATTGCTAGTAAAAATACCGATGTTGAGATACACAGTCGATTTTTGTGTGTGTTTCTTCGCTGGGTCTTCGATCAATGGTGAGACCAGTTGAAACAAAGGCCAGGCAGGTATGTGAATCGACACCTGAACATGCTCATAATGGAGATTCCTATTTCTTCCTTCGCGGCACATGAAGAGCATGCACATGATCAGGTGTGACGACATGTGAATTCACACTAATCTCACTTAGTTTTCATGCTTTTGGAGGCTGTTCAATTCAAAGTTATTGTCAACAGTCGAATTTTTACAGCTGAAGTACTGCAGAAAGTAGCAAAGTATGGTGTATACAATTAACAGAACTTGTAAAACTCAATGCCAAAATAGGATTTAATACTTTTCATGGGTCTATAGATTGCCAAAACTTCGGCAAAACTACTAGCAGAATAATCATACCGATCTCAGTAGAACCATGCACATATTCTTACGCATCATTGTATAGAAGGTAAAGGGTTCATTTCAAACAAATATCAACACAACATTGAGAATCTTTCCCAGCCAGACGTTTCGGCGTCGTCGCATACAAGAGCTCCTGAACACATTTTGATTTCGACTTGTTTTTGTATAACTGCTTCTTTGATTTCTACCTTCGTTCGTTGTCTTGAAACTTTCAATAAATTATGAAAGAAAATGTTCGCCAGTCGACCAAAAGGTGTTTTTGGTTGAAGAATTTTTTCGGCCTCTCTCTCTTTCTATCCGATTTCGAGGCCACCACATGTCAATAAAATACACATTTATCTCGGCATAGGTTCAAACGGCCAGCCAGTTAATAGTGCTCATTTATTCTTGCAACGAGATATGGACACTGAGATACAGTAACATGAGGCCACCCGTGAAATTATTAGACAGTGTGTATGAAACAGTTTACCAACTTGATATTTTTCTGTATGTATGGCTCGAACTGACTGAATCCGTTTCATTCGATTCATTCGAACAAACGGAACGCTATGCTTAAACATCCCTGAACGCGGCATCGCATTATTTGATCCGTTCCCATAATTTAAATGTCAGACGGCCATAACAGAAAATTATCGTTGAATTCCGGTAATTTTCTTGTTAAGTTCGCAACATTTATAATTTCATGATCACTATCCATGTTAACTTCAATCGGCCAGCTCGTGCAAATTGTGGAGGAATAATTGACGAAAATAAACGAGTCGAAATGAAGAAAGACGGATGATCGAGCGGAAATGCAATGCTTAATTAGCCAACAATCAAATTCATCAAAATGTCTAGCATATTTGATTGATGCGAGTATTTAAGGAAATTATGAGTGAAACTTTTAAAAGGGATATTCAGTGCAAAAAAAAAACAATTGCTAGCAAATAAAATTCATGTAAAACCAATAGCTAAAGAGATATTTTAGAAAAACTGATTTTAGTTTTCTTTGACTCCTAAGAGTTTTTCCGTGCACCCGATTTCATAGTGGACTTTTCGTATTATGTTTCTCGTCCTGCAATAAAAATGATTTCGTAAAAAACTTCGATTGATTTTTTGAACTTTTTTTGGGCTTCGATTGGAATGACTGAAATGAGATTACTTGCATCAGTATCTGGATTACCAAGGTTAATAGTGTGAAGAAATCACCACAAACTGCATCTCGTTCCTTCAAGTCTTTCATCCAGGCAAGCATTGGCGGTATGTACTGTTTGAGCTTGAGAGGAGGCAGTGCAAGAAAATATAATAAAGGATATATAAAGCGAAGTATTTCCAATGCAAAGATATCTTGCCCTCACCCAAAACGTAATTCTGCGCGGCTGCATGCTTTTACGAAGCTTAAGAGAAAATATTCCTCAATAGCTGCTAAAATTCCTCAATACATGCGTAACTTTCAACAATCCTCTGGCTACAACCGTAACGGCTAATTTACAACAACATCAACAACACAACGTTAATTCGAATGGAAGGTATTCAGCTAATTCCAGCTAAAATAAAACTTTCTGAAAAACCAAAATATTAACTCAAAACGTAGATGTTAAGATATTGCACCATACAACATAAAAATGAATTCGATAAATTTATTGATATTACTATAAAATTGTATAGAAAGAGAATGCAAATCTTTACGTTTCGTTATTTTCGTTCGCCAGCAGTATAATCATTACCATTCAAAAAAAAGAATAATTGCTCCTGAAGCAGAGTGGCCGTGAAGGCTCCTAATCCACATTTGCGACGCATGCTGGTTTGCAGCTATGCCAACTCCACGTGGCTGAGGTGGGTTCTTTCAAAAACGGGATGGTAAAGCTCCTGGAAGAGGGACGCTACGTGGTGTCCATCCGTTAAATCAACACTCAATAGTCGCAATATTTAAAAAAAAAACAAAAGATGTGATTTCTGTCCAAAAAGGACGAAAGAGTTTTCAGTCATAGCTGGCAAGATACATCCAGCCAAGCTTCATCAACGCGCGTTTGCCAGAGGGGACTGAAAAAAGCACAAACACAAATTTCAGGGGTAAATGCCTCCACACCCAAGGCAGACGTGATTGGAGACCGAGAGCCTAAGGCCCCAGATGGTGTAGCCTACACCGCCTTGTGACTTTGATCTAAAAACATATTGCCCGGAAGTTCCTTCTTAAGCAACTAGGGATATATATATCCAACGATTTCTTTTCAAAGTTCGATTTGTTATAACTTTAGACAGAAAAGTTCGATTATTGTATAATTTGCAGAGCGTATTGACGTTGACTAAAACTATACACGCATGGGTTTTCAAGACTGTACCAGCAATCCTCTAGCTACAGCAAGCACGTGAAAAAAAAATCCTTCAAATCATCGACCCTCCTGAAAATTTTTGCTTTTTAACAAAATATTCAAATTATTGATAAATTTTAACCGTTGTCGACCATGTCAATTTCAAATTTAAAAAATCTCGAATTGCACAAGAACTGCAACCAATCACAAAATAACCTCTATTAACTAGGACCAAGTCTAATAGAAGTGATTTTGAAATGCGGACAACCCTGTGGCAGTGATGGCTTCCTGGAAAACCACTACGAAAAAAAATGCTTTTTGGCCTATAACTTCCGATCAAACCAACAAATTTTAACGAAATTCACACAGTACTTGAATCTTACCACAAGCCACATTTGAAAGAAATTTGGTTTGAAAATTAGGAGAGAGCTGCCAGCTATGGTAATTTTTGTGGCCTAAATCTTATAAATTTCCTCAGCAAAATAAAGCTTTTTTCCCTTTAATTTTCGATCCAGTCATAAAATCAAAACGAAATTCATGTACTAAATGGACCTTATTGTAAGCCGAATTTCATGGGCAATTTGTAGGAAAGTCTAATTTTTGTAGTTTTCTGGCATTTTTTTACTAAGCTATTTTGTCATCAAATTTTCAATGAGAACAACAAATATTGAAGTTTCAAAAATTTGAAAAATAAATTGCGGGTGGTAGCTCTAAAATTCTTTTAATCCTTATAACTTCCAGCGCAGTCATTTCATTAAAACCAAATTCACAGGGTGAGTTTAACCCAACGTGAAGCAGATTTGGTATATTTTTGGCTATGCTGCTAACACAGGGTTGCCAGCACCAGTCATTTACGTTAATATCGCACCAACAGATACTTCCATTATACATTCATATGCAAGGCGTTTACAATAAAAATAAGGAACTATTGTTTAAATTTTCCAAGTTTTGAGAATATTTCGGATGGTAGCCTCAAACATCGTTGTATTGGTGAAACTTTTTACGAAATTATCGGATGAAAACGAAATTCAAAGGATAGGTTGATTTAAACATGAGCTTGTTAAGGTATACTGATTACTGCTTCGCTGGAAAAGTGCTGCCAGCACTGAACATTTTCATCATTTATGTTATAGGAGATGCTGTCGGAAAATGGTTTTTGTTGCTTTGGGTAAGAAATGGTTAATATGATACAACAGTAAGCTATATTACGTCTTTCCACACTTTTTGGTCACTCAAGGACGGTTCTGATGCGCTAGAGTTTTTTTTTTAAGTATGAACACTCTGACTTGCTCAAAAAAAATTCACACGAAATCGGCTGTCTGACGAAAGGCTGAACATGCGCTCCTTTTATTTTCTCCATCCCGGTTGTAATCTTCAGTCTGACTGCCACTATTCCCGAGCCAACTAGCGAAAACCGCAGCTATAGCAACAACGGTACTTCAATCGCTAGATCGGCTCAAGATAGCTAATCCAGTCGAATTATATAAATCACAGAATCACAGAATTATCACAGAATTTTTTTTTTTTGCATTCTACGCATTAATGCATTGAGTTTTTCAAATTTGACGATCGAAAAATCAGAATCCACATTGAACATCCTGAACTGGACAACACTCTACGCTGGGCTCAAATCCTCCAAAATGAACAGCTTAAACCATGTACTTCAAATAATAAATTTTTATATTTTCCAGAAATTATAACATTTTTCCGGAACTTGAATGGTTAGGTGATCTAACTGTTTTAAAAAATTGATGCCAAATTGTCTGCGGGTGAAATAATCTCCCGGAACGACAACTATGAAGCTTTTTATAAAGAAACTAAGTGCTTTTAGATTCTGTAAGTTTTCTAGTGTATCCTAAACTCAGCATATTTTCAAACAAATGCATAAAATTAACGGGGAACATGGTGCAAATTTGAAAAAAAACACGGGGCATTTAATTTTCAATTGAAGCAATCACAGTTGTAGAAGTTTTTTTTTAAAACTGGAACACTGCATTGGTTTAATCGGTTATATATCGAATATATTTTGTTTGACACAATCGTTCCCATTAGGAATTCCACTTTTACAATACACTAAATCCAACCAGGCGTCATATTACTTTGAAATTTCATATTTTGGCAGCTGTAACCGCAATCAACCCATTACAGACGACCCATCGTCACATTAATTTTCATTTGAAAATATGCACATACTCGTACTTCCTACTGCCAACCCGAAACCCTCATTTACGTAATTGCATGCTCACTATATTTCTCTATCCCGAAAACCCGACTTTCCTTTTCCAAATTAAGACATTTCAATGAAAAGTTCAAATGACATGCACTTTAAAATGCTCTAAAAATATCCGTTTAATGACCATTTAAGCCAAAATCTCACCCTCCTCGATCGGCACTTATTCCATAAATAATGTAAATCCTGACAACAAAAATCGTCATTTAACACTGATCGCACACGATCGGCTGCCGAGAGTGAATCAATACAGTCTATATGGAGTATGACGACCCTTGTTCCGTTTATCCCATATGACAGTGACCTTTGCGTGATGACGATCGCATGAAAATAAGGAGGAGGAGGAGGATACGGATTTTACTATTTTCAAAATTTGAAATTGTCATATGTCGCGTGCCACAGTTTCACCAGAAGATATATTGGACGTTTTCTTGCGTTTTCGATACATGGCAAATAGTTAAGGAAATTTCATCTGCGGGATGAATTTTCGGAAGATTTCACATTTCGAGTATATTGTCTTATCTGTGACAGACTGCTGCGTTCATAAAATAGGGGACAAATAACAGAAGATTACATTTCGTTATTAATGCATACAGAATATTTGTCGCTGGAATTTCGTCAAATGTTTGGCTTTGAAGATTGTAAGAGATTGTCTTGCTTACCACTTGAGAAATTGAATTTGGTGAGATTTATTGGAAAACTGTGATATTGAAAAAAATCTTATTCTAATTTTGAATACTGTTCTCCGTGTCCTTGTGAAATCAATACACCAGAATCATACTACATCCTGACAAAAAACAAATCTGAATTCTCACTACGAGTATCCTTCTCACCTCTGTCCATTCTTCATGTCACGAATTTGCCCATCAGTAGTCACATTGTCTTCTGGCTTTCCGCTAGCACTTTATATTGTCAAATTATTGATTAGATATTTGACCCCAATCGAAAGAATACACATCGCGTCAACATCTCAATTCGCATAACCCGAATAAAAACGATAAACGCTCACTTTCCGCAACTTCCACCCTTCTATTCATTCAAACCCTCCCGTTCGCATCCGTCCACTCTTCATACAATACATAACTGGCAACCTTTCACGAGGCACGCAATTCCTGAATCCAATAAATGTCACAAAATTTATTGCTTCGCTATTGTTATATTGAGTATTTTTCAAAAAATATAAAAGTAAAATAGAATAAATCGAAACTGAAGATGTAAAGGAAAATATCGCATAGGCACCACAAGCTACTGAAAGGCGGTGGCGAGAACGACAATGACCAGGACACAGCGGAAGGATAAAGGACAGCAAGCATGACGACTGGTCAGTTCGATTGTATGAATAAAAGTGAAGGATTTCGAGGGGGTTCGAACGTGACAACGGGTCAAGAGCAGATGCTCTTCAATTTCGGATACAATTAAAATTCTTTTCATGGTTATTTGATATGAGTGGCTGATAAGCGGATTTAGGCACATGCACTTTATGTTTCAGTGTGCTCGTATAATTTCAAATTTTGGAATTTTAAATATCGATAAAAGGATTTTAATCTTTGAAAATCGAAGAGGTGTGAAATATGCGGCGGCGTCGTCTTTAAATTATTTTGAGGAGAGATTTACAAAATTTCGATTTTGAGCGTAGATACCTCAGAACAGAGAGATTTAAGGAAATTAAACAAGTGTAATATTAGAAATTCAGTGAAGCAATTTCACTAAAAAGATGAAATCTATAAATAGAACAAATCGAGAAAACTACTACGTCAGATTTTTCCTCTGGTTTCTCTGCTACTTTAGTTCTGCGAGCTTTTGGTTGTTACTTGCCAAATTTGCGTATACATATCCTACTATCTCTATCTTTCTGTTTGCAGAAGAGAAGACTGTAAAATTTTCCCATAGCCCCTTGATTCAATTCTCACAGCAGTTTTCATTTCCTTATATCTCTCTTCTGAGGTAGACACTGAAAAAGCTGTTATTGGGAGCTACAATAAAATCCAATCAGAAAAAAATATGGCTACTTACCCGCAAAGGTGTACTTTGTTAATTTGTCTCTCATATTGACTAGTTTATTTGGCTGGAAGATTTTCTGTACCTCGGGCATTCAGAACTAGAATGAAATTTGAAGCCCTTATGATGCAAATAAAATTTGAAGCTCTTGTGTTATTAAAGCTAGCTAGCAATCTAGTTCCTGGAGACTTCACAAAGAACAATCATTTCAAACGAAAAAAAGACACCAGTAGGTATAGTCTGGAAACACTGCAACAACTGTCGAAACATGCAATTTTTCTTCGAGAAATCAAACCAAGCAATGGTACAAACAGAGCTCTTGTTGTAGAATGATCTTATAAGCTTACTTGCTTTTTCTACCTTGCATTGTCGAACAAATTTGTCTAATCAAATGAGAACAGCAACAGTCAAATGAAATATAACAACTCGTAAATTGAAGTCTGAAAAACACAGTGCACGGGTGTACAGCTAGAAAAACTAGGAACTTCATGATATGGTCCATCTTCATATATGCATACCAAAATCGCTGACAATGAATTCAATAAAACTTGGAGACAAAAGAAATGATATTCTGAATTATTTTTGGGGATAAAATTACTAAGCCTTCTAGGGATTGCGGGAAATGGAAATGATCAAAGTAGTACCCTTAAATCAGAAGCTTTGCAGCCTTTTTGACGAGCGAGACTTTTTACTGAAGCTTTAGATTTTTCCTAAGGGCAACCGAACGTACGAGGGCTGTTTCAAAATTTCTTGGCCTGGCCAATAAAACATTGAAAATGTAATAATTTTTTTAATTATTTTTCTACATATTCTCCGTTTTTCTCAATGCAATTATTCCATCTATGTTCCAGCGCTTCTATATGTTTCTTATAAGCCGATGCTTCCAACTCTTCGAAAAACTGCTCCGTCTCAGCTATCACTTCTTCGTTAGTTGAACATTTTCGTCTAGCCAAGTGTTTAATCTGAAGGTTCTAAATCAGGTGTCAGGAATCAAGTGAAATAACTCTCTTTTTTTTAAACTTTATTTGAAAACACAACTTATAAGCAAACATCAAGTTACTGCAGGTCACGTCCGCCGTCGGCCACTCGTTTTCATCGTCTCCAGACTTGTTGTCTTTTCTGTCGAGAGCTCATATCGAGCTATCTTCTCTCGATGTTACCGTGGCAGAGGCGAATAATTTGGGTGATTCAGGACTTCGAATCAGAGCTCATGGAGTTTAGCCTAACTTGACTTGTACGCCGGTGTATTATCCTGATGAAAAAGGATTTTCTTCTTGACCAATCCCGATCTTTTTTCTCTACTTTTATCGGCTAATTTATCTAACAAATTAACCTAGTATTTATCTGTTATAGCATGTCTTTTGGTGTGGTAGTCAATCAAAATAACTCTCTTGTCAATGCAGAAAACTTACGCAATCACTTTTTCGGCCGACGCACATGACTTGGCCTTTATTAGTAGAGAAAAATCGCTAAGATTGTTCTTTTGTTTCAGGGATATAGTGGTAAATCCAGATTTCGTCAGTTCTTATACAACTTCTCAAAGAATTGCTAGTATTCCTTCAGAAGAACGCCAGATTCTCTCTAGAAAATTAAAAACGTTTGTTCTTCAATTAGAAAACACGGCGCCCATCTTGCTGAAACTTTCTTCAATATTAAATTTCATCATTTAAAATATTGTATAGCTGCTCAGTCAATATCTCTATTGTATCAGCTATTTTCCGCACTTTTAGTCGTTGGACTTTTAAAACCGTTTATGGATTTTATTGATGATTTTTGAAGTGGTGGACGTCGACGGCCTGCCGCTCCACAAATCATTTTCGATGCTTTCTCTGCCATGTTTGAACAAAGCTGCCTCTTTTTCACCGTGGAAAACAAAAGCGCGGATTCCGACAATGTGTTATATAAGTCTTCCTGTATTTAACTTGACACCATATAATTTTTGACAAACTATTAAATCATGGCTCTGACTTTAGTTTTCCACATTTTTCGCGAGAGGGGGAGACAGACAGAGAGAGAGAGAGAAAAAAAGAGAGAGAGAATCGGATGCAACTAACGGAATGCTTGCAATGTGCAACGGAGTCTAAGAAATCTCGCTGTAGTAGATGGAAAAAAGGCTGCAACCAAGTTTTCGAGGGAAGTTTAGGACCGATCCGCGAGGGTTTTTTTTAGAATACAACGCACAGGGGCTAACAGTAGGCTCTTTTTTCCCCAACTTTCTGTATAGTGTGGTACCAGGGATGGCCAACATTTTGTATTCCATGCGCTAATTTTTTTCCCCAGACGAGTTCAAATGCGCCATTTATCTCAATAAATTTTTCCACCTACTTACATTCACGGTCGGTGTTAGGAAATAGGGATAGTGGTAACATCCAATTGGCTTAGGAGATGAAAGAAAATAATTCAATCATGCAATTAAATCAATTAATTTACGCCAATTCAAATAGGCACACGTTTATTTGAGCACCAGTCTACAATAGTCAGAAATAATCTCCTGGATTAGAGGTTTGTTCGCGTAAAGAATAAAAAAAGAAGACGAATGCATTTTTTTTTTTGATTTTTTTTTTCACTGAGTTTCTAGTTAAACTAATTTATCCATTCACTGTCAAAATTCATAAATTTCATAACATGTCCGAACTGTTGATAAAAACGAGTGACAGAACACACGAATTCGAGTATGTAGTTGACCAATCTCGACGGTAATAGAGTGGAGGATTAGATTTTCATACTGAGTTGATGCATGTAAATGTAAATTTCGCCTGAAAGTTGCTGTTTGTTAAAAAAAAACATATACAAAAATGAAACAAATGGAATTAATGAATGTAAAAGGCTATTCGCATGTTTGAAGAACTTTTTTCTTTAGTAACTGAATAAAACACTTTTTCTTCTTTTGGTAACGATTTTAAAATATTCAAAATATCAAAACTCTAAAAAAAACGAAATCAACGACAAAGTCATAATGGAACACTATTCGAAATTCATATTTAAGATCATATCAATAAGCTTTACTTATTTATAAGTACTTAGTTGGTAATTCTTTTTGCATCTTAGCTGTGTTAAGCCAATTCGGCATTTACTTTCCACCAATTTCTTATAGAAGGAAGGCTCAATTTTGCCCCCTTTTTCCATCAATGCTGTTTTTAATACATTTCCATCAGTAGTAGAGTGTTGCTTTCAATTTTTCTTCAATCACTTACATTGTAAGTTTAGAATCGTTATCATGATATAAATAAAAATTAATTTCAGTCCCCAATCTTCAAGCACTATTTTTCAAATTATGTCTATTAAGATATTTAAATGCATCTTCTGGTCAATTATCCTCTCAATTATATTAAGATTCCCAGGCCCAGCAGCTGACATAGGACCCCACACTAGCAAGAACCTCTATCGTGCTTAATGCTTGGCCTTAGATTTCTTTCTTTTCAATTCTTCGTTGACACTTTTCGATGCATACGATCTGCAATCCAATTTAAAAACTTTGCAGTTGCTAAAACTTACTGTCACAACGAAGAGTCCCTTTCTCTGTACTTTTTAGCAAGATCCAATTTTTTTTACGATTAACATTAGTGACTAAAAATTTTCTCCTCGCAATCCTATCGTTCAAACTATGCTACCGCAAAATTATCCTTATGGTTTCAGAACTAGCCAAAATGTTTTGTCTTCCTCAAGGGGAAGTTTAGGGGCACTTAGATCGAGTTTTTCTGTCGCTCTACCCAAAGCTCATTTGACAACGTGAAATTTTATCGATATCAGGTTGTTTTGGATTGTCAAAAAGTGAGACAAATGTATGGTAATTCGAAAAGTTTTCAGGCAGATTTAGCCTACTCTCGTTTTCTGGCCTCAGTGTTAACGAACTATCACTCGGAAAAATTTGACAGTTCGATTTAATTTCACTTTGCTTGTTCTTATAATGTCGAACATGTTTGTACGCCAATTGGTAACTTGAAAAAAAACCTTACTACGATAATTTCATATTCAAATTTCATTCAAGTCTATGCTATCTGCATATGAAACTTTTACTGTTTTTCTGCCGGGGAAACGATCGAAAACATATATTCCTCCGACATTTCTATTTTATTGTGTCATTTTCATGTTTGCCGTAGAACCTTTTAATTTTTTTAAATTTTTCTCTTACGTCTCTTCAATTTATCAAATTTTTACATATTTTCTTTTAAATATACCTAGAATGCCTTGTTTTTAGAACTTAATTCTGTTAGTAAAGGTAATTGAATTTGATCACGGTTCCCTTCTTGTCTATAAATCAGCATAGACAACGTATATCATTTCTACAGCATCGAAGCCGAGCATATTGAAACGGGAAACTCGATCGTTTTGCGGAATCAGCCTCCGAAAGCAGAATCAAATTGGAATTGTTTTTGCGGGATGATTAAAATTGAACAACTTTTTATTAACATTAAAAATTTTAATCTACATTGAAAATTCTATTTTGACAAAGTGGTTTCGAAAGTATGCACTGTCTCTCATCAGACACCAGCACACAGTGCATACTTGACTGGTGTATTTATGCTAGTTGTGACAAATTTTAACATCTCCGACTTATATCCATGGACATGGACATACAAATGTAATGATTTCCAACTGCGAGTGGTCACGCCAGTCAAGTATGCACTGTGTGCTGGTGTCTGATGAGAGACAGTGCATACTTTCGAAACCACTTTGTCAAAATAGAATTTTCAATGTAGATTAAAATTTTTAATGTTAATAAAAAGTTGTTCAATTTTAATCATCCCGCAAAAACAATTCCAATTTGATTCTGCTTTCGGAGGCTGATTCCGCAAAACGATCGAGTTTCCCGTTTCAATATGCTCGGCTTCGATGCTGTAGAAATGATATACGTTGTCTATGCTGATTTATAGACAAGAAGGGAACCGTGATCAAATTCAATTACCTTTACTAAGTAAAATTATATCCATGGATATAAGTCGGAGATGTTAAAATTTGTCACAACTAGCATAAATACAAATGTAATGATTTCCAACTGCGAGTGGTCACGCCAGTCAAGTATGCACTGTGTGCTGGTGTCTGATGAGAGACAGTGCATACTTTCGAAACCACTTTGTCAAAATAGAATTTTCAATGTAGATTAAAATTTTTAATGTTAATAAAAAGTTGTTCAATTTTAATCATCCCGCAAAAACAATTCCAATTTAATTCTGTTGTTTAAACTTAAAAGTATCCGTTTCGCAAAGCACTCGCAGTAGGGATTTGATCGTAATGATTAACTTTGAATATATTATATTTTCATGATCATTCCACTCTAATATGTTAAATGACCTGCAATGCCAGCTGAATGATATATGTAGATGTATGCAAATGAAACTTCTTATACGAGCGACGTGATTGAACCAACTGCGCAATATCAACTGTTTCGTTCATTATTATCTTCTTGCAAATATCAAAGTGTATATTTGTGCATATGCAGTACATGATATCGTAACCTGCTTTGCGGCATTTCCTTCTTGGAACATAATTGACAAACGAAACACGACAAAACGCTTCGAAATGAAGTCATCTAATAAGACAGCAGCAACAAGAACCATACTATACGTACTATGATCGATCAACCGTCCATCAAACTGGCAGTACCTAGCACGACAATGAAACCTACTGACCGATATTACTTCGTTAAAAACAACCATCAAAAATTCAAAGAACTAAAATTATATTCGCGATAAATAATAAAACAGCCAACCGCAACAATATGTTGCGGACATTGTTTGAATTATAAAATGCGCTTATGCAGTCATAAGTCAGGTCTCCAAACATTCGTTCTAGAAGCGATATTTGCATAATGGTCGGCGCAGATACTCGAAAGTCATTTCGGTATAGTTTCGGCTGTTGAAATGCTCTGAGATACGTACGCACATGCGACAATCGATGTAAGTATGAATTCATGCGTGCGACAAAACACATAGTTTCATGACTACTGCATTGTCATGCTGAGCCACTTCAGAGAACTTTCCCACAGGTAAGCCACCTGTTCAAAGTATTGCTAAAAAGTATTCAATCATTCTTCGATGATTTAAATCTGTGCTTTCATAACGATACTAACCCATTATTCAAAATCTTTTGTACTGAGAAACTAAACACTTTGGGAGTACATCAACACAATACGTTCAACGACAAGATACTAGTTTCAATTCGTTCGGTATTTCAAGATAAAGCAAGTGGACCATTTTAAATGTAAAGTAATCCCACGTACACCCTTCTTGGGTGTAGGGGTTGAAACTGGTAGAGCGCTTCATCTACAAATTAACAATCAGCGTGAATACGAGTGTGGAGTGATTAGTTGCGCCAACTTACTTCACCCCTGATTAACTCAGGTGCCTATTCCAAACTAGGTGAACTCAAAGCCCAGCGCGCGGGGTCAATCAAGGACCCCATACTCAAGAAGCCAGTATTCTACCCACCAGACTAACTCGACTGACAAGGAAAGGATTTCCTCTAACAAATACAGAGCACCTAATGTTGGTCGACTTTGATAGACTGATGGAGTTTACCATAACTTTCCATAGTCACTGTTATCTAAGTACCTCCAACATTTACGTACCTACACACTTCTCTCCGGTAAATATTCGCTCATAACGTTTCTGCGTCCGCATCATGCATGAAACTGTGTTTTCGTTATAGCATGTATCTTATCCATTCGAAACGGTAAATAATAGCGATGCGTAGTGCATTCATTAAACATTAAAGTCTTGATCGTCCATGATCGCCACCAAGGTATTCGCTTTGTTGTTCGCAATAATTCGAATTGAATGTGCAACAACTTAATTAAACTATTAAATTGCGACGACATACACCTGAAGGTTGTTGAAGGTTAGATTTTGGTCTAGAAATATTCGGGACTGCAAGCCATTCCCACGTTCTTGTTAGCTGGTTGTGATGGTAGCACTTATTGTCGTCATGATTCGAAGTAATGTTTGTTGATATTATTAATTTTGTGCATGCACAAGCATTATGATGTTCACGTACACTTTCTTTTGAAATGATGGCTATGATAGCGAATATCAATAGGCAGTTGTGGATCTTGCCGCTCTGATGCGATCATTGAAATGCACAGACAGAAAAATGCGAACAAGGAGTTGTGATCAGATGGATTGGAGAGTGCGATGGCGAGATAAATTCATGGCAAGTAAAGTTAATTCTAGCAGCTAAACTAATTAAGCTGACTCTAGATGCTTGATCATGTCATTGAATTGAAATTCTCTGCTAGACTGAAAAATCCAGTCTCGGAATTCCTTGCCTCAAAATCATCTGATTTTCACGAAAGTAGATAGGTATATCTACACTTGTTCCAGCTAAACTAATGCTGAGACAACAATATATTGATTTGAACATCAGAGTTATGAGCTTGCTCATGCATATTTACATAGAGTAGAATTAGGTCGACCTTCATTCAACACTAATTATAGAAGAAGTCAAAATAGAACTCAAAACCAAATCGTATCTCACCGGATAGTACCTACACCAATACAATCCAAATGATATCTAATTTCTGCCATGTTATCTCCTATGAATATCTCTAATTACACCCAAAAGCACTAAACATGAAAACCATGCAATTGATTAATCAGAAATCCATCGAAGTAGACAATAATATCCCACAAGATTATTGAGTAATTACTTCCTAGAAACACCAACAAAACTTGTAAAATCTCGCTATATCTCGGTTACATTCGATCGACAACCAAATGAGCAAAAGACAATGCCGAATCGAAAAGAAAACCTGTGATGTGATGTAGACCTTATCGGGTCCGAATTCCCATAGACAACAGAAATCAATAAATTTCCAATTTCATAGCTCTTTTCTCGGTAATTGTTGGATTAATATTAGTACTAGTCCGTGAAAACAGAATAACAGAAAAAGCAGAAGATGAGAAAAACTCATCGTTGGGTGAATGCTTTTGGTTCGCTGTCGATGTGGAAGCGAGTTTGATTTGATTGATTTCATATCTCGATGTGGATCCAAAATACTCAACGATAGGAAGAATTGTCAGATGAGAGAATGAATGCTTTAAAAAATTTTATTGATATTTTATTGGTCTGTTAAGTATGGGCCAAGTGCTATCAAATTAAAAATTCTGTTTCGGAGTTCGTAGAAAATGATCGTTAAGTATGCCAAATGGTTATAAAACGAAGCATTTTCATATATTAACGATTTGATGAATCGAAGACGATATCAATAAATTGTTTGCTGTTGTGATCACTTGGGGCTTAGATTGTCCTTGCTGTTGGCAGCGTGATTTGAAACGTTTCTATCCATCCAGCAAAACTATCCAATCGAACCGGCAGGATCGATGATTCGACTCAATCGTAGATACAGTCACTCGAAAAATCAGCGTACACCTTCTTCGTTAGCTGAATCACTTGCCAGATTTTCTTTGTTTTTGTATAGTTACTAAATATATTTTTACACATAGATCTATTTTCTTTCAGGCTTTCAATCAAATAAGGCGTACACAAATTCAAAAAAAAAAACTACTTAGAATTCATGTTTAACAATTTAAATACAAATTAATTTCAAATTGTTGGGAGGCAATTGGATTGGCGTGATGGTGATGTGCGAACCTTGCTCAGAGCTGTCCTAAACGTAGATCTAGAAATTTTTGGGGAATAGTATTTTCCGAGGCTTTTGAAAATTTTGCAGCATCTGTTAATTGGCTCATTATTAATATCAACATTATTTTGTTCAAACCACTGCTCGAAAAACAACAGTTTAGATTGAAGGCACAATGAATTTGATTTCGATTTGATTGTTAGGTACATTTTCAGATCATCTGCATAGAAAAAGTGAGATATGTCTGATAAAACTCGAGAAAGGTCCGATATGAAAATATTGAGCAAAAGAGGTCCCAAGTGATTACCTTGTGGTACACCGGATGAAACTTCAATTTTTATGGATAATTTACTCTGAAACTTAACATAATGAGTTCTACTTCGAAGATTAGAGTCTAACAAATTTAATAAGAAACCAGCGATACCAAATTTCTGTAATTTAATTTGAAGAATATTATGATAAACACGATCAAAGGCTTTGCTTAATTATGTATAGATAGTATTAATTTATTGTCCTTTTTCTGTAACATAGAGAACATCTGAGACTAGAATTACGAGGTTGGTAGTAGTTTCTCTGTCGTTTCTAAAACCACGTTGTTGCTCGTTTTGGAGAGATTCTATTATATTTGTGATCTTATCTTAGATAATTTTTTCAAACAGTCTACGCAATGCTGATAGTATCAGAATACCTCTGTAGTTATTAACTGACCGTCTGTCACCCAGTTTAAATATCGGAAAGTGATTTATTGAAAATTATATACACGGGCAAGATAAGCGACATCATACATTCGAGTATAAAACTAGGAAGTAGCAAGTCAGGACCAGGACCCTTGTTGACATTAAGATCTTTGATGGTCTTTGCGATATCATCTCTAGCTAAATATATTTCACAAACGATATTTGAGGGGAATATTTGAGAGAACAGAGAAAGTTTAATTTGATTTACCTCGCATACCACCACTATTGTGGTTAAATATTTGACGCACTTTGATGAAAACTTTTTGTTGGGAATGATAATTTTAAAATAATCATTGCTTTTTTTTGATGGTCAGAAATATACTCTGCTAAGACGTGTGTGGCAATAGTGCTTATATCACTTGCCAAGATGTGGTGGATTCCAATTTTTTCATCTACTAACTTAATGATTATTACAAATTTTGTTCTCCCGACGAACATTTGTCCGAGTCTGGTTTCGCGACTCTTTGATTAATACCTTTTTTTCGAGAAACTAGTACATCCAGGTAAAATCTAAAGAGCAAAGTGCTCCCTACACAAAAACAACCACAACTATTTGTCTTCAGTCCAGAAAGTGCCGCAGTTAAAGATCTTCTTGGTGTGCTGATCAGCTGTATTTGCCACAAAAAAGACTAAACTTCTCTCTGTAACTTCAATGATTTTCTGTTTTGATAGGGGAAGTTTATGTATCCTGAGTCCTTGTTTTAGCTACCTCAGTGCCATTTGAGTTATTCGCTACTATTTTTGCGTTAGCAGCAATCTATTCAAGATCTGAGTAGCCATCAAGTCTAAATCAAATGATGCCTCAAATTCCCACGTTCCTTCGTACTCCATTAGAAAATGTTAATGCTTTTTAAAAATGATAGCTCCAACTAATTTATCAAGATTTCATAAATTCAAATGAAAAAGTCTGCGTAAGTTGATAATAATTTTGCGTAAATTAATAATAATTAATTTCTCTCAATTGTCCTGGAAAATTTAGTATGGTTACATATTGGTTAGCATATATCTGATTGACCATCACCTCTCCAATCATCATCTAGCATTATGCTATGTTAAAATTTAAACATTTTTCAAAATTGCACGTCAAACTATTCATTTTCTACCTTTCAATATGAACATGACACTCAGAATATCACTTTACAAGCCCACAGATAATTAATAATATTTTGTGTCAACAGTAGCGCCTTGATAGATATAAACCATACAACATTTCATTAATCATAATTTGTCATCGTCGAGTTCTTCTCTCATTGGCATAAGTATTCGAATTTCTGTTGAAATGTGACATGCAGTCATGTTTTTACCGTAAATTGATTAATGACTAGCATTCTTGTTGAAAAGCGAGAAGCATCAATCGATTTCTCAATAGCAAACAGCAGCCAAGCCAGCCAGCCAGCCAGCCAGCCAGTCAATTCATCGCCCGGTACGCCGAGCAAGAGTCAAAGCAAAACCAACAAGAGAGCTGTAATCGGAAACATTATTTTCGAAAACGACAATTAATCATTAAAATCGACTTTTTTAGTTTAAGGATATACGTTATTCACGGCATCGGTAACAGTCACGAGTATAAAAAAAGGATTAAATTCGAACTTGCATTAGTTGAAAATTCCAGCTTCCCTCTTTCAACAGTGCATTTGGCAATTATCTGGCAGGGGCTGCTAAGATCATATGTAAATAAATGATTTCTGTGGTGTTTCTCTCACTTCCTATTAATCCATTTGCCATCATTGATACATAGTCATTAATTTTTTGTCCCACGAAGTGTAACGAAAAGTATACATTCAATTCTCACAAATGAAAGCACCCTTAATGTACGAATTCGTGTCGGAAAAGAATAATGATGAGGTTTCAATGTTTTTATAGTTAAATTGAATCGGTGTAGAGAGCCACGTTCGGCGTTGTAATTATGTTTGAAGTATTAACACCGATAGCCCAGTTATTTTCTATACGACAAAAAGCCGCTCTGCAAAAATATCGAAGTGAAGGTTTTTCATCGGCATTGTGTTTATTGTGGGATCAGAAAGTACAATAAGAAAAGACCATTACGAAATCATTTATGCAAAAAAAGTTAATGAAGGTCAAAAGGCACGAAAATCAGTTTTTCTTAAATATCTCCCTACCTATTGGTTTTACTTGAATTTTTATATCAGTTCATCATAGCACAAAAGTTCAAATATGAAATTTACGTGGAAATAAATTTCTCTAGTTGTGAGCCTAAGAAAAACTCGAAATGGTGCACACAATCTATTATCGTTTGTTCATAGTGATGTACAGAGACGATGAATCAAAACGTCGGAGTTTTCTCATGCAAACATCGCAAGATCTATTAGTCCCACGTAAATGACGCATGTGAAGCTTTTTGTGCAAATTTTCAAGCCAGCAAGATATTTTCGAAAAAATGATTTTCGTGTCGGTTGATCTTTAATAATTTTCTTTCATACATATTGTACTTCTAATCGCACAATAACCATGATTCTATTGAAAAGCCATCGCTTGGATTTATTTTGCAGAGAAATTCTAAATTTACTGGGCTACGCCTTGAGCTTGAGTAGACACACTAAGGGTTGTCGGACTAGTATTTTTCCTATAAAACACTCCTTTCTTGCTTGCTGCATATTGGGTATTAATATGTAAACTCAATCGATTAGTAACAAGTGAGCTTCTTTAAGGGACAATTTTTTTCGTCGAGACCACATTACTAGTCAGAGATTCTTTAGAAAGCAGCTTATTAAAGTTATTTGAAAAATATCGAGAAAACGAATGCTGAATCGCTTTGGGATAAGCTGAGTTTGGATGAAAACAGTTTGTATAAAGCGCGCTACAGACCTTCGGTGTACGATGTACTAGGTTTATCATATCCTCACACCTGGAAACCCATTCAAAATGTTTAATCATGCAAAAACAGTACTAATGAAGGCTATACCTCCTGATTAGCTCCATCGACCCAGACATTTATGACGCGAAAATGAAAGATATTTAAGTTTCCATAAAAGCAAAAACACAATTGCACATCTTATAGGTAAAATATCTTGCAATATTTTCACCGCATATACTGATGCATTATCTCGTCCCAATCTTTTCACAATTTTAATTTTACGGCAACAAGCCAAATGTTTGTATGTATAGTTTGAAGAAATACAATTCTTTCGGAAAATTACAAACGAGACCCTGAAATTTCACTTCTTTGACCAACCTTGTCTAAAAATCAGGTGATGCAACCAAACTCATGATGTACGAGGTCATAATATACAAGGAAAAAATCAAACTGAAAAATGCAGGAGAAAAAACTTAAATGGAGGAAAAGTGCCTCTATTCAGCAGGCCTTCAGACCCTGCTGTTGTTGGGACCACGACCCCATATGTGCGGGGTCACTCTACTCACTGACTTCGGCCGAAAAATCAAACAAAATTAAAAGAAAAGAAAACTAAGTGGCCGAAGTCCATCCATTGAAAATATTACCGAAATTTAAAAATTAATTTATCACAAGCCAGCCAGGCCAGAGCGGATCCTGAAAGAGGAAAGGTCCTTTCAGGCTTTCGCCCAATGATAAGGCCGAAGATTTCAATTTTAATATTTTTTTTTGTATATTTTTTTCTTTTTAATCTAATTTCAAAATTGAATTTATTTATTTAACCAAAATAAAACCTTTTGATTAAAACATTTTAATTCCAAAACAATATTCGAGGGACACAATTTTAAACTGAATCGATGCTATCGATTATCTTTCCGTTTCGTCTACTACTCGTAAATATCATGTAATTATGTATAAATATTGGCTTTCTGGATTTTAAGAAATATAGCTATTTTCTTTGTTTATTAAAAAAAATTTCACGAAAAGACAGCCATATCAACAGAGAAAGTGAATGTTGTGCACAGCATCTGACGTTCAAGGTAGATTATTTTGGAAATTTACGCAGGAGAAAAACAAATGAAAAATTAATTGAGTCTGGAAAAATGTGGTGGTATCGAAGCAAAACAAAAACTATGCGAATATGATTTATGATATGCGATTCAGGAAAACGCCATTGATGATATCGATAGCCTCTTTGTACTTTCTTACAAGTTTTATGGTGGTCAACATAAATCTAATAGTTTTGGAATATGACATATTGTAACCTACTATTTTACCTTGAATAAATTATCAGTTACGCTATCAGTTTTGAGAAGCAAATAGTTTTCAGTTTCCACCGAATTTATTTCACAGTATGTGTGCCACTTGCATATCATGAGATCAATGCACTTCCTCAAAAGATTTCACATATCCACAGAAAATGTTAATGTGTTTATAAATGCACGTTACATGAAAGCGCAAAGTTTATAACAAACATTCGATTGTTTAGTGTGGTTCCAGTGCCAAGTAGTGCCAAGTGACAATCTTACAAGTTGGTTTCGCCTTCCCGGAGCTCGACCGTCCGAACTCAGCAACGTTTTTCAACTGACTCCCCGAGTACCGCAAATCAGCACTCTAAAACAAATAAGGCCTTACGGTACTTTCTTGTTTCCGATGCATACTTTACAGTGCGCATCGAAATTGAGCGTCCAGAAATTTCGAGTGAAATTTCTGAATGCTACAACTCTCTCGCTTCTCCAAAGTTTCTGCCAAAGTATCTTGTTTTTACGATAGCCAGGACGTCGTCTGCACATTTCATCCATTCACGGGGAAGCGAATCTGCTTCATTAGGTTTATTTTCCAGTATGTCCATAAATGTCTCACCCATGAGTGGTGATAAAGGATTGCCCATGAGTGGTGATATAGAATTGCCCATGGCGACACCTTTAATCTCTTTCAAATACTTTCCTCTGAAAGTAAAGTAGTTTTCACTCGTGGCAAGTTTCAAATAGTCTTCAATCTTCTTTCTACTCATCGGTGAGCTATTCTTCTCTAATAGCCACACTATGTTACACATGTAGATTTCGTAAAGAATAGTTGTTTTAGTTTTTAGAGCAGCGTGTTTAGTCAGTTTTTTTTCTGTAGCGCATCCTAAGCACACTGAAATGTTAGAACTGTTGAAATTTCCTTCTGATTTTTTAAGTTCAATAATTGTTTTACCGATTTAACCGTTACTTTCACATCTTAGCGCAACTTTTCGAATTGATGACGGCATGTTTAGCATTTAGTCTGGTCTAAAAAATGTCATAAGACCAATATCTAGCTATATTCAGTTAATTCCAGAGCCCTTATCCTATATTACACACACTATACAAGACGATTGCAATATTTCTATTCTATTCTACGGATCAACTAATCAAAATGCAATACCCAAGCAAATCAACTCCTATTGGTAGTCAATCCACAAGACGAATCATTGACAGCCCCAGTATGAAACAATACCTCTTAAAAAACCCAAAACTATGCGTTAAAACCGACACAAACATCGAGTAGCGTAGTTTAAATAATAGACTTCTTCCTGCCCTAAATAAACCTTACACCACCGTTCAAGTCCATTTCTTAACACCTCTTCATGACTTCATGTCATGCAGTCGAAATGATTGCGGCCAACGAAAGAAATCAATTGTTCATTTATGCCGTAAAACACCTGAGGTGATGTTTTATTGAAGAGGAAAACAAAGATGAGTCTAAAAAATGTGTTTTTCTAATGCAATCTCTTTGATACTTAGCGGGCGAAGTGAAGGCAGCGACAGACAATTAATTCTCCCTGTGTACGCTTTAATGATTTTTAAACAGTTTCGATTATGTCTAGGTCTTTGCACATACAAACGAATATCATCATTGTTATTGCTGTACATGATTTTTCACTTAGCATTGCATCTTTCGAAGCAGGTTGCCATTTAATTAAAAAAAAAAATATGTAGATATTACGATATAAGAGCAGTGGATCGTGAACATGATTTCAAAACCAAAAAAAAAAAACAAAGCGAATTTATTTATCACTGTGTTGAATTGTTGAAGAGTAAATGCTGAAATGTAAGCTAGGCACAATAAATGAATTCACATGCATAAAATTTTACAGTTTTTAGGTCCAACAAAATGTTATGTGTGCATTGTCATAAATACCAGCAATTCTGGGGTGTTATCAAACAGCTGACCAACCGCTACGCTCATCAATCAGATTAGGGCTTACATACAATCATCGGACCATTCCTGGAATTTAGTCAAATCTAATCCTTACAAACAATGCATTAATCTACTGATGAAAGAACTGTCGAGGGCGCAATTATGTTTCTTCCTTAGGTTTGACCATTCAATCGGGGCGATTTGTAGTAGCTTCTGAATCAGATTGTGGGTGTTTGAAATGGTCCACGATATGAGCCGTTGTGACCGATGTCCGAAATTCAAGTTAAGGGTTACTAGGTGTCACGATTGACGGATGGCTTCGAGCTACCAACCGCCAAGTCCATTGTATTTCAACCGTTGATAATGCTTGTGAAGCACCACAATTAACCGACATGCCGGTGGTTAGATATTAAACGAACAAATTGTTCTATTCTTCAAACACATACGGCTTAACAATTGTAGCACACTTTCATTGACTCGATGATATTTAATATTCGAGTCACGTACTGTGATATTTTTATGAAACGACTGGATAATTTGTGCCGGATATCATTATTAAGTACATGGGAACGTTTAAGTTCTTCATAATGTGGAATTTCGTTCAGTTTAATTTGCTCACGTTACAATGTGTTTTCACAGTTTATTGTTCAAAATGTTAATTTATTATCAACTAGTGAAGTAGTAAGTCTTCAGTACTCGTATAAGTTTAATGACAATACAGGTTTTGTCCTCTGCACATGCCTACGGCTATCGCTATAAAATGCAATCCAATTTGAAACAAATGTGGGAAAACAATGTGGGTCGTAATATTCAGATGAAACATGATCGGGGTATTTTATTATTTACAATGTAGATCTAGCTTGGGTTTAGTACAATTTTATTTTCATGCTTAATTTTTAGCATATTTTAGGTTTGTTTAAGAGTTGGAAGCTATGTACACCAGGAATATACCTCCATTCGGCAATTCTTTTCTCTTGAGTCCAACACGACAAATCGCATATTTTACACGGCTACTGCTACTGTTTAACATTAATTCACTTGATCAATAACCAGTTTCATCCTACTATGCGTTAAACTCTTGTAATGACTTTGATGTCGACGGTAATATTCGGTTTCTCAAATTGAAAATATGATAACTTCCACATTGGTATTCCGTTCATATAACTCAAAGAATTCCTTATGGAATGAATTATGATTGGACCACCCGTGAACATTCGACAATTCATTTTTAGCTTAATATTTGTCTGTTTTATATTCGAAGGTACCCCATGAGAGAAGTAATGTTTAAAGATGCATTCCGAAAACATTGTGCATAATGCTTGAAAGCATTACAGATCCATACCCAATTCGTTTCTTTTTTTTATCATAGGATGTACTAGGCTGGAAAATCTTTATGAAAATTCCAACAACGTACTCATGTATTATCCGTTTTTTAGAGGCAACGTGTACTGCTGCATGACCTGTGGTCGAACTTAACTCTTCACGACCCGGAATGTGTACGGTGGAAATATCACAGATCCTTTCCCAGTTCATTTTAAAACATTAATTAATTGAATTAAAAACATGAGATTTCCTGCCTGATAAGGTTTATAAACTTTTTGCGAAACCCAACAGCATATTCTTACATTACCCGTAATGTAGTGGTAATGATTACTTCTATTTGGCCAGCAATATCTAGGCAGGGCTGTTATACCAAGTTTAACTTACCAAATTTGACAGTTTGAAATGCTCAGAAATTCGCTTCTTACCGCCTTATATAGCTCGCATTACTCTTCGCGTACTACGTACATTGTATAAGAAATATGTTTGGTTTCTTCGATTCCCGTAGGGTAAAGATAAGCTTTCTAAGTGTAGGTAAGTTTGGTTTCAGATATTGAATTAAGATCAAATGAACGGCTTTATCCTAAATAAGAGTATATAACGTAGCATATATTATTTATTAATTCTAAATGAGTAAAATTCTTGACATTCCAATCACGTCGGTTTAAATCACTGGCAAGGTTGTTTTTTGCAAGAATGGCACATATGAAAGTTTGTAATTCGATTCCGATTCAGCAGCTTTTGCGACAGTGCCTCTAACAGAGAGACCCAGCGGAGGGAGATGAAGCAGGTCATTCAGAGCAGACGAAGGAATCGAGACTAAGGCGCTTGTAATGTAGAGAGCCGCCAACCGCTAAAATCTGTTCGCCATGTCGGCAAAGGTATTTTTTTCACTGCTGGCCATCCGTAAACAAGGATCGGTCTAGCTATCGCCATGTAAATCCACTGCTTTAAAGCAGGGCTTAGACCCCACGTTTTACCCTGCACTCTCTTGTTGACGTAAATCGCGTTGCTTGCGCGCTTGACTCTTTCCTCTAAATTCACCTTCCATATGAGCTTGCTGTCCAGAATAAAACCTAAGTACTTAGTTTGTGGCTTGAGACTTAACCCGGCACCGCCCAACGTGATTGAGTTTAGTTCAGGAGTTTTGTACTTTCTTGTAAAGAGTACAAGATTGGTCTTATTGGAGTTGATACCAAAGCCCACGATATTCGCCCACTCCTCAACCAACCCCAGAGCGTACTAGATGAGCTGGCCAAGAGTAAGCGGAAACCTAGCCGAGACTAAGATCGCAATGTCATCAGCATAGACCACAACCGTGAATCCCTTGATTTCCAGCCTTTCCTAAATTGAATTTGTAAAGATATTGAGCAACTTTGTTGGCTTTAATGCTGGGTATAATCGAATTTCCGCGATGCAGGAAAAACGCATGGGTTAATTTTATAGCCGTTGAGTTGCGAATTAAATCTTATTTCGGAACTGTGGTTAGGTTTCATCGTTCGAGCACAGCTGACAGATTTGTGTCAGATTGGTATCAGTTGGTTAGAATTGCGTACCTGAAGCTGTTAGCTGTTTAAAATAAAAATCAATTCAAACCCTTCCGCAAAAATAATCTAAAACATATTAGGCTATCGAATGCTGTGTCTAACGCACCCACCTCTTTCTCAGCTACACTGAAAATCGATTCTCACACCTATTCTACCCCAAATACCACAAACCACTCTATCAATAAATCCATTCAAGACTATATCCTTTTGATCTTGCTTTTGCAAACATAAACACACTGCACATATGCTACCATACACCAATATCCAATTTTTCCAATCGTTTCTCCTTTTCAATCGACTGGTACCACGAACATCAATATGAAATTGTGGTGGCTAGCGAAAATACCTACAGGACATATAAAAATAAAGCCACTCGCTGCATATTGAAAAATTCGACGGCTAAGACAGCGGCCAATTGATATTGAGGTCAGGAAATGTGCTGGGTGAAAGCATCCTCATCGCCCGTACTCGAAAGTAGCAGCATCGACAAACGATAACAAATTTGCGGCAATAAATAAATAAAATATTTCCGTATATTGTAGATATCATATCGGAATCTGTCCGACGTACTCAAACGAAATATAAATCCTGACTGCGAAGTGGCACACGGTCACGTATCGTTTGATACATCGTACCGACAACCAACAACGTTTGTATAGCATATGGCCAGGCATAGGGATGTAGCGGAGAAAGCGGCATTTGTTGAGAAAGCAATTCGAATTATCGATTACTCGGATCTTGTGGTTTCGATTTACATTAATACTTTCGAAAACAAATGCCAAAAAATATTTCAATAAGAAAAAATCAATAAAATCGCTTCGTGTTTGAAAATAAATCCAAATACCGATTCAGCCTCGTGTGTCCCTCTTTACTGTAAATATTCTCAAATAGCGATTCGAACGTTCACATTTTCCAAGATAAATATCATCCTATCCAAAGAATCAAGGATGAAGTAGGATAAGTGCCCGGCATATCCGCTTGCAATAAATAATTCCAGAATTTTATTGAAGGTAATGCTACGTGCACCACCCCTTCATGATGGACATCGTCATCATCATAATCTTTTCCTTTTTATATTACTCACTACTCTGCTCATCCATTGAATCTCGGGACTAAGCTTTTTAGATGTAATGCACGCGATAAGAAAAACTGAGTTTCGGTCACTTGTGCCGGATATGATTGGCAAGCATTTCTTTCATACGAATGAAATGAATGCTAAGGAAAATTTTTGGGGAAAATCTTTTCAAAAAGTGAGCATCAAGGGTCATAAGGCAAGGAGGCAATCCAAAGTAATTAAGAACTAATCAACCTGAAATAAGTTCTTTTATCTCAATAAGACAATGGTGGAAGAAATTTGTTGATACCGATCAGATGTTTTCGTATGATATGAGAGTTGCCTTGTTTTGTGCCATTAAAAAAAAAACTTTGATGGTCAACACTTGTATCATCTGAGCATAGCTTTCCAAGCAGAAATCGGTGAGCTGCTTCTCAGGATGTCGGGGTAAAGTGTAAGTGCATCGAATAATTTTTTCTCAAAACAGTTTTTCCATTGCTTTGAATTAACTAGACATTTTGTTAAATGTGTAAAAGTTATGCATTATTGTGAATAATTTATGTATTTGTACAGTTTTCATGAGGAAATACTGTGAAATATATCCCCCAGCAACGCAGAAACTAATTTTCCTCAGAAATAAAGAAAATATTTCAGTTCTTATTGTCTCCCCAAAATCTTACTTTTATAGATAAAAATTTAAAACAAAAATCTTTTATGGCGTGTAAAATTACCGAAAACTGGGGTTGTTTTATCAAAATCGACTGGGCACTCAAAAGGCTGGAACATTAAGAATTTTCCGTGTCTTTTCGATTCAAAGTTTACGCCATCGGTCTAGTATCCTTTATCATTTTCGCAAAACCATCTGGGTGTTTAGCAATAGCTAACATGCTACCTCCTTTTCCCTATGCAACCTCCATCTACGCTCTTTGGAAGTCGCTTCCCTTGCGTTTTGTTCCTCTTAGTTGTGTTTATGTTGGGAAACGTGGAAGTAACTCAACTAACACTTCGAAATGCCTAGCGTATGCTATAACTGTATTTAGAATCGAATTGACATCGCCTAGTATGCTCTGTGCTCTGTTTAGATTTCAAAGAAGTAATTTCATATTTGCTTCATTTGATCTTTTTGCGCAGCCTAGTGTAGATTTGAGAAAGGCTTATGAGTATTTTGTATAAATTTGTTCTGTATGTATTAATATGACATAATTGTTATTGGTGCGTAACGAAAGTAGCTGGCGCAAAGTGTGGTAGCTTTCCAGCGACGCTTAAACATCTAGTGGAGGAAGTCCCATATTTCTTTAACCCTAGAATGGTACCGATGAGTAAATTTTACTCACATAGGGTATACATTTCGTCGCGCACCAGCCAGTTGGCCCCTCCGACTGCCATGAGGCTAGAAGCTTTATAATCTTTTTATGTTTAATGCTAAAATAATAAATGTGCATAATACTATTGTTGCCATCTTATTAATGAAAACATGTACCTAAAATCATCCAAAAATTTACCGTACCATTCCAGGGTTAACTAGGAAACCGAAGTTCCCACAAGAGTCTCAACGCGTGTTGAGAAAATACTGGCCGACAAGTTGCGCCAACTTCTGAAGTAAATGGACACCAGCTTTGCCAGGCATACGGTAATTTCCGTAGTTTCAAGATATATCCAAAGAAAATCCAGCTGACGATACAAACAAATTACCTTGTATGAATACTAGAGAAATTTGAACTTGTCCGTCAAACACACTTATATATCTTCATTTTCAACGATTTAAAAACGAATATATTAAATTTAATTGCTCTAATTAATTGTTTTTGAAGAATTTGCATTATTATCTACAATAACATCTAGATTGATTTCCAATGTACTCCTTATTACAGACAACCTGTAGTGAAGGTCATATAGCACTTTGATCCCATGTCTGCAATGTCTGCAATGTAGAAAAGTACACCCTTGATGCTTATTTCCATTTGAGGGTGCTTATCAGATCAAAATTTGATGGCAGCAGCTTTTAGTACCAAAATAATGGAAATAATCAGTGCTAGCAACACTTAATCAGCACTGCAACCAAAATTTTATCAAATCTACTTCATCGTAAATTTTGATTTTACCCTATGACAGAAAAATAGCAAAATTGCAATAGTTTGCTGCCCTAACCTAATTTTTTAACCTAAATTCTACCAAAGTTGGCTAAGAACAAGTTCTATCGTATCAATCTAATGGCAAAAGTTATAAGACATAAAGTATTAACTTTTTCGAGTAATTTTGAAGGTGATATCATTGCGATAGGGTTGCCAGCATAGTCATCAAACTTATGTCTGACCTGGTTCCATTTAAGATCAATACTATCCATGTATTTCAATTAAATTTGATTGTCGGGTCGAGAGTTCCCGCGAACATAAATAAAAATATAGGCTAATTGGAGAAGGGCTACCGTTTTCGCACGATGTAGGAAAAATTTCAATTTGGTTGTGCAAACAAAACATACAATTTATATATTAATTAAATATTTCACAGGAGGTTCAATAATTTGTTGCTTAAGCCTGTAATCCCAATAAGGTTCAAAATGTTCATTTATGAATTAAAGTATAAAAAATCTGTTCACGGATTTACACGAATATTCCATCGAACGGCGTAAACTAGTGACGTCCAAAATACTTGATCGACGCCGATTTACCCATAGATTGTTTAAATTTTAAATTAGGGGAAATTCTTGATATTCATGGTTAAGAATGCAAAGGAATGTAAAGAACTTGAAAACCTAAGTCATTTTGCCTTAAATTGACTGTCCTTGCCACATTCAAATATAGCCTGCGAAAGAATTTAAAAAAAAAAAACAGATATTGAAAATGAATGTTTCTTCGTATCAAAGAGTATCAAAACTTAAAGCTGCGTTGAATTTGAGCCAACTGATTTAATGTGCGATAAAATGAAATCTGATATATATTGAAATATAGAAGGCCTTGCAGATTTTTTTTTTTGATATGCGAATAATTGCCATAAAAGTATTCTACCGATATCAGTATTTTCTGAATTTTTCTGATTTGCTTCAGTAATATTATTTGTCCTCTTATTTTTGAATCAATATGATTTGTATATTGAACTATAATAGATATTTATTTTTCTCAAACCTCATCAAAATATGTAACAACATTCCTATGGGTTAAACACCTACAACAAGGTAATTTTCTAGGAAGGCTAAGAGAATTTTTAAAACGAATCCTGGCAGCACTCGTGCGCAATGATAGATAAGCAAATGCGACCAGGTTGTAGTAATGTGCGAGCGGATTCCGACCCCGACCGTCGTGACCTGTAGATGGACTTTCACTTTAGTCTGGAGCTTTCCCATCCTGTTGGAAACTTTCGTATATCACACTCATATTCAAAAATAGTGGTAAACGTTGTACAGAAAATTATAGGAGCATTACCATATTATCTGCAGTCCCGATACTTTTTGAAAAGGTTGTCTACGATAAACTTTCCCCACTGGTTGACTCCCGCCTGAACAAACAATAACATGGCTTTAGAAAATTTGACAGTCCCAATCTCAGACGTTCTGTGTAAAATGGAGAAAGAATACCAAATTCACCCAGTCTATACAGAAGTAAGTAAGACTTTTGACAGAGCTGATGATTTTTCCTAAATTTTAAAGGTTCCGAAATTCGGCATGGGCGGATATTTACTTAGCTGTCTGACCACCTGCACTCGCAATCGAACAAGATTTGTAAAATATCAAGGGCTTTTGTCGAAAAATGTGCCTGCCTCCTCTGGTATATCAAAAGGCATTATTAGTAAGTTTACTATTTTAAATAACCCGCTGTTTGAGGACCCGGGCATCTTTTGAATTTTTTTCGCCATCTGAAACACCAAAAAATATTCGTCACGTGATTTCATTTTAAAATAAATTTACCTCCAAATCCTGAAAATTTGTTTCAAATATATCTTGAACAACATACATAAGCAAACAGAATGATAAGCCATACACAAATTTTAACCGAAACGACACAAAACAAACAGAGGTTAAATTATTTTTATTTTGCGATTAGTGCGACACCAATGGGAACGTTTGTGTCTACATTCAGATACACCGGCTATAGTATATTGTTATCGGGTAAGCTTACCTGCGGCCGCTAAAAGATTTACTGAATTCGAATGTACCACATACTGAGATCAAAAGACTTCTGTTCTCAAGACGAGACCAAGACGAGATTTTGTAAGCTGGCGTCTTGACGAGGTTATATTCGTCGTGCGGCAAATGTGACATGTATTGAAGTTTCTTAGAGGTAATTATGGGATAATTTCTGTCGGTTTTTATTTAATAATCAAAAATATGTTTTGGGTGTGAATGACTGCTGTTCGGATTTGAATTGAAAATTTACTGTTATAACAGAACATTGTTCGGTTTACTGATCGAAATCATTTTCTGCGTGTTATGTTCGCTTGAGTATCCGAGTAGGATGAAACCTCGAGCTTCCTGTTACCCTAGCTTGAAGTAAGGTCCTGACTCCAATTTGGAGGTAAAGTGTTAACAATGAGTTAAGTATCAACTAATATACAAATATTTCCTTCTTTTAATTAAGAAATAAGTGTATATTTACCTTAAATATAAGTTTCATTATGCTAAACCGTCGTGTTTGATTATCACAAACATTCTTGCACATTGTATTTCAGCTTACATTCCATCCTGTCGACCGTTTTCCGTTTGTTCAAAAGTCCATTTATTTATTTTTATTTTGCGCTCGACCAACAAACAGTTAATTTCAATTCTCTGTCCATTATCATACAAATTCTTTTAAAAAAATTGTTCCGGTCCACTTTTCACTCACATCTTCCCTGGCGTGAAGTTACATACAAATAACACATTATCTAACCTAACAAACACCTTTTCATCGTTATTCATTCCATTCTCGACCGTCCGACTCGAATGCCTCCCGCTGCGATAATCAACCGACTAAAATGATCATGGCTAATCGCTTATTACGATCGCCCGTGAAAATTAGCATGCGTTACAAACATAAATTCTCCTAAATGATATTTTGAAGTGTCCATTATTTGCCTAAAAGGACTATAATTTCAGATCAACGATATAATGCAGCAGCGTAAAAACCGAGCTACCTTAGATGCGGACGCATAATTTTTTGTCAGATAATGTTTTAATTCTGGCGGATTATCATGTTGAATATTTTTGTTGTGAATGTGGTTTTTGCTCAGGTTTCGATATGAAATATTTTACGGACTGACACTTCGGTTGAGAAGTGAATGGAAGAGCTTGGGACTGAAGTTTAAGTTGTAATTGGTGCTGACTGAGAACTATGATTTCCTGGAGCCTATGATTTCCTTATTCTGTACGAGTGTTATTTTTCACTCGCCTAGCATCTCAGTCGTTTTTGGAAAGTTAAGTGTTAGCATAAGATTCATATAACGTCCGTTAAGTCGAGGTAAGTTTTAGTTCGATCATTCCTTAGGCTGAAGATGAATCATGGTGGTATTCGAGTGATGGTCTATTGTATCAAAAAGTTTTGAGCACTTTGTTCCGTATGTTTAAATTCTTAAGTCTTTGCAGATGTCTTTATTCCTCACGTACCATGGAAATTGAAAAATCCTACGAAGGGATATGTTTGGGCAGATTTCAAATTGGCGTTTCTGGGTCCATTAAGCCTTTTGTTTTTAAGCATGGGTAGAAGGGAATCAATTTTGTACGTACATTCAGCTCAGTTTTTTCGTATGTGCTCTTGTTTTAGTTCTTCTGTGATGTCGTCAATCTGCCTTTGACAGAAGACGCAATAGTCTTTATAAGTGGGATGAGAATTTGGAGCCCATACATTTTGAAAATAAGTCCCGCATTCCAGATTTTATCAAACGCCTTAGTTATATCGAATATTGTAAGGCCCCTTTGTTTTTGTTGGTTAAATCTTGTAATTATGTGTTGCGCTACTCTTCCAAGTTGAAGAGCACAGGAATCTTTCGATCTGAAACCATACTATTCGGCAGGGACTATATTCTTGGTGGAAATTTCCTGGCACATGCGTTTTTTTTTTTGTATAACTTTATTAAACTGCTACCTTCATATAAGAAACTTCAGTTTGTATTCAAATCTTACATGCTAGGACAAGTGATGTGCACCCCTCACAGTTGAGGATCTGTACATTTGGGACGCAAATGACATTATTAACTTAGAGTCAGAGAGCAAAGAGCAAAGCTATTGCTCTAGAATTACAATTTCTATAACGCGTAAGAGTTCGAAAACTAAAAAAGTGGCTCCGCAAGTTGTGTTATTCTACGTTAGAGATGGAAGGTCTAACGCGTCAGTTCTTTTCAATCGCTGAAATTTTCGATGGGCTAGAATTTTTTGGCCAGCTTGTTGGGGTGATGAGCGAGGGCTGTAATATAATTTACACTGCGGTTCTTAATTTCATCGGCAATCGTCTTGATCCGCAGGTCTTTGTGGAGATTAGCGTTGCGGAAGTACCACGGGGCTCCGATGATAGTCCTCTGGATGATGTTTATCTTGATGGGTGAGCTGCTCCACAGATTTGTAAGCCTTAGGTCCAAATTGGCTTTAAGACAGACTTTTAGACAGACTTTTAGACGAGCACTTTAGAGTCGTGAGACATTTTTGGCATGCCAGTGAGCATCCATTTGAAATTTAGGAATTTGAGCTTATGTTGTTGGTTTTTAGCTTCAATGTGTCGCTTCCAGGTGAGCCACCTGGCAAGGTACAGTCCGAGATACTGCATTTCATTGCTTTGAGGTATTGGTACATTGTTTAGATATACTTGAGGGCAAGTCAGTCTTACCAATGTGAAAGTAACGTGGATGCATTTGTATTTGTTCATGTTGATTCTCCATTTTGCTAGCCATTTTTCACGAAGTGAGATGTGGGCTTGCAGTGTTTGGAATCTGAATACCATAATCATAAATATCATGAGCATAGCTGCATCTAAATTAGTACAAAGAATGGCAACGTAATCCTGCAAAACAATTTCTTGAGATACACCAGCATGCACACGATGTTTAGCGGTAGAATAGCTTTTGTATCTCACCTGGAATGCGCGGTCGGTTAGGTAGGTGTAAAGTATTTCATTGAAGCTTTTCGGAAGCATTGATTTAATTATGAAGATCAATCTTTCATGCGAGAATTTATCGAAAACTTGTGTCACGTCTAAAAAAAAAACTTCTAAGCCGTACTTCATGGCTTTAAATGCTATTTTAATATCTGATGCGATTCGATGGACCTGTTAAATGGTGCTGGCATCTTTTAGTATTGGTATTAGCTTTCTCAACAGAACTTTCCAGGCTGTGTGTCAATCTTGTTTTTGAAAATTATATTTATTAGAGCTGCAATGGCTTGTATACTATTATCGGATAAGTATTTTAGGCAATCAATATTAATGCCATCCCAGCCTATTTATTGTGTTCTTGGCCTCTTGATTGTTGGTTTCAGAAATCGGAGAGGGCTATTGAATAATGAAGATTATGACTGAATCTACATACTCTCGAATGATTCCTCTTCCGAACCTTCGTCTGAAAAGTTGTTTTCACGGAACTGTAGCTCTAGCTTGTCTGCAAATGCTTCCACTTTCCGTCCCTTATAGTACTGGGGCCCCTGCGTACAGTGAATAGGCACCTTGGCCACTTTAGAATTTCTCCGGAAGTATTTCGTTAACCTCCAGAAAATGTCGTCCCCTGGTCCAAGACTTTCAAGTAAGGTGCCCCATCGCTCATTTTGGAAATCATATATGTTTTACCGGATCAAATTCGTGATTCGATTAGCCTCTCTCCTGAGATTGGATCTCCAGTACTTCTAGATCTCCACTAAATTCTATTTCTTTTTCGGATCAGATTTTTTATGTACCCTGGAAACTCATAAGGGCAGTTTCTCATTACCGGAGTAGATTTGTACATTTCAAAATCGTTGTATAAATTTCATGTAATCAAAAACGCATCCACGGATATTTTGCAAACAATTTGTATTCGCTGCAGTTGCTTTCTCTCCTGTATTCCTGCCATTGAAACCAGGTCGATGGGCTTTGGTAAATAAAAACAAACCAAATCAAACTAAGCCAAACTGTGGCAAAATCACTACAAAAGAAAGTTAAACAAGTCTGTAACACGAAAGGAACACATGTTTAACGCGGGGTAAGGGTATGTCTACACAATGCAAAAGTTTTTATGTCCTTTGATATTTGCAAGGCTCCGAATAAAAAAACGGCTAAGACGACTACGAACAGTTTAGCACTGCACTATATAAGCATCTGCCCGACGGCGAGGTGAGAGAATTCAACTAACAAACAAAGAGGAATCATTTTACATTGGTTGCTTGTCGCCGTTTGTTATTTATATTTTCAAGCAGTTCCTTTCCTTATTTGCACTTGCCTCCAGACACGGCTACCCATCTACAACTTTGTAGAATTGTAAGTTCTTTTACACGACGACGTTTTATATGTACCGAGCTGATACTCCACCATATGCTGGTACATGAGTGTATCAACTTGTGCTCTATATGTGACGCGCCACAGAATGTCGACGAAATGACCTTGCAACCGATTTTCTAAAAGTAAGCCGCTGCCGGCGTGTGTATTATTTATTTGGCGTGAATTGGAAGCAAACGACAATAAACAATAAACGCGAAATGAAATCTGTTTAGCTTGGAACAATCGGACAATCATTCGACTGCGGTACGTGCGCAGATGCGAGGGCCTTAAAATGGATGTCGATGGTGATACAATAAATTACAGACAGAAACAGATGTAGCAAGAGACTTTCAATAATTGATTTGTCGCCACTTTATTCAGATATTAAAAAGTTATTCAGATATTAAGCGAAAGCATTCATGCGGCCTTGGAACTAAGGCAACTTAGGCAGTTTAATTGATTCAAACACCAAGCAACCCTCCATGAAATCATCTTTTGCTTTCGCAAACAGCATTTTACCTACCTGACCTGTCAATAGTGGTGGGTGTTCGTATTAAGTTTTACAAAATGTACAATCGAAGTATAAACCGTCGACGCCAAACAGTCCAAGTAATATTGTTTAACCAGTCTGACTTACGGGACAACAGCCATTAGCTTCCAAACCCTAAACCTTATCTGCATTCATTCTCAGCATTTGAATGCATCGAGCTTCCATGGATATTTTTTTACATCTTTTTCCGCTAAATTTCAATCAGTTTTCTCACATGGGTATATGGTCAAACTAAACGGAGCAGCATAATATCAGAATTTCTTTGCAAAAATCTGGAGACCATAACCACGAACGGTTTTTTCCTCAATTTCCCGCCGATATAAGAAATTCATTTGCATATGGTCGGCAAAGACGCGACTCTCCCGCAACTTCTGCTAAAAGATGAAGTCTAGTTTCTGAAAAGTTTTGTCATTGGGTGCAGGCAGCCAGTGCAAGTAGTCAGGCAGGTAGTATGAAAGTCTTCGCGATCTTGGACTTCTTGGTTCGATTTTATATAAATCGTTCACATTAAAGTGGCTTCCCGGGTCTTGATACCGAAGCACATTTATTTATGCTGCCAGTCAGCCAATTAGTAAGATTGTAGCTCAAGTCCATTGTACTGTAAAAAGGGCTCGATAAAAATGTTTTCTTTCAAGGTAGCACAACTGACAGCGAAATTGAACTTTACAGGGACCAAGGAACAGAAGAAGAATAAGAAGAAGAATACGTTCACGGCAAAGATTTGGTTCGATGAGCAAAATGATATCTGTGCCCTGAAAAATTGCAGTATGGGCAGATAGATCTGATTGGTTGTAATTGCCGGGAAAAGATGTGAAAATATGAGTATGTAGTAATTATGTATTTGCCAGTGCGATTTGTACAAACAATAAAAAATCTATGCGAAGCAAAGCAAACCGTGATTCGCTTCGGCTCCGTGCTCTGGTAACTATTCCAAGTCATAAACTAGTACTCTTTTTTAGAAATCAACAATTGAATGTAAATCTAATACATGCTGCTCCGAGTAAAATAATTGTCCATAAAAAGAAATATCTATCATCTTGGTAAGAGCCCCGGCTATATTTTGAAAATATTTTTGCTGTACCTTTTTCTGCCCTAAATTTGAAAATTCTTTCGAGCGAGAATTCATAATCTTCGCAACAATAAATTCCATCTTTAGTTTCTACAATAACGACTAAGCTTGCAAAAGCAAAGTAAAATTGTCTTGCTCCAGCCCAAAGTACTAGAAAAATTCGAAAAAAAATAGACTAACAAAATATCTAGAGGAAAATAATTTAATTCCCAAAGCCCAACTTGGTTTCAGAAGAGACAAAGGAGTTGACGATGCTTTTGCGGTACTTACCAGCTCTTTAATGGAAAGCTTTAGGTGTAGTAAAAAACCGTAGAAATTTTTAGGGATTAATGAAAAGTAGTTAAACACTCAAAACTATTGTATACACTCTACAAAATAGGCGTGAGACACAAACCATTAAAATAAATTACCAATAATCGCAAAAATAGGTCACAAATGGTGAAACTAGGAAAATTTTGCAGTGATGTAGTTTTTAATCATACCTATGGGACTCCCGCAAGGCACTGTTCTTTCTCCCATACTCTATACGATATATACAGCGTGAGTGTTTGAATTAGCTGACGAGTTCAATACATTTATAGGCTCTGTTGACGATACAGTCATACTAGTGATGGAGAATAATTGCGCAAGTACATATGGAAAAGCTAACTTCATTATCAAGTAAGCAAGTATAGTTTGAAACTCAAATTTCAGAAAACAAAGGCTGTACACTCTGGGAATACACCAGGGCTCCCTTCAAGACGAATACCGAAAGATTAAAATAAATATAAAACAAGATTGCTCAGTTCATACTATAGAACTTCTAAATAATAAATCGACGAAATATTTAGAACTAACACATTGACAACCTAAACAGTAAACTTATGAGACTAATGTATATATTTTACTACCTAAAAAAAGTTTAATTTAGAAAGAGTTTAAGATTTAATAATAACTTTTAGGACTTTATTTCAAACAATTTTATTTTACTTACTTACGAAACTCATGCAGACTGTATAAGAGGAACACAAAAAATAGTATTGAAATTGATTGTATCCACTAATGTATCCATCTTGCCGACTTTTTCTTTTACCGCTACATTACATTAAAAATACATATGCATTGAAAATTTTAACTTATATCACTAAAAGCAACAGACGTATGAATATTAGCTATAGCATGAACACGAAGAGGAGATATGTAAATGCCAAAAAAGCAGTTGAACAAGCCCATTTTACTTACATCGCTCCCAGAAAACATAACGATTCAAAAAAAATATGACTGATAATATTGAACATTTTAAAAGGCACTTTAAATTTTACCTCAAAGGTCAAAGTACTAATGTAAAAAAAACTATGTATTGTACAATTAAATAGAACTTTCGCCACTAACCCAAAAAAAAATCATTTTTCTTTTTCAAAACTCATCTTTTCTTTATTCTTCAATAAATTTTTAGTAACATTTTTACATTCTTTTAAAATAACTAGTGAAAATATATTACTTGAATCTTGTAATGTATAAAACATGTATTAATCAAACTTGTAATGTGTGATCAGCACTTATTTAGATTTTAATCCTTATTGATACTCCTCTCTTCATATTACAAGCGCGGTTTAGTTTGAAGGAGGCAAAATAAAATTAGTATTGAATATTTAGTGCTTTGATGATTGAAAGTAGAAGATACTCCATTTTCTTAATCAAAATTTTAATAGAGTGAAATCATTAGTCTCACGCCTTTCTTTGTCACTGATGACTTAACTCAGCTTGGCGGTCGGTCTCCCGTTCGTACCTGGACTTGAACCAGAGCTACACGAGCTTCTCAAGTCTGCAACATGACTTAATTTTGTAATTTAAGTTACACTGTATTCCATCCACTAATTATTCTATTGCATCAAAAACACATATTACAGGCATAAAAACAATGCCCTTAGGCTAAGCTACATACCATTGAAGCTTCACTCACTTTATTGCAATAAAATAGGGTGCATTTGAAATATCCATTATATCTATTGCCAAACAGAAGTATAGAAGATGAAACACTCAGTCTAACAAAACGCACGAACGAAATGAACAAAATACTAAGCGGGACGAGTAGCTGCACCATCTGTTGGTGTAGTTAGTGTGAAATTATAAACAAGTCAAGCCTACTTTTGCCTCTGGCAAGTTTTTTTCACGATTCCCTTTGCATTACACAATAATCATGGGGGTGGATGGATATCAACGATGATAGAGTCGAAATAAATCGAAACGCAATTGACATCAAATTATTTTCCAATAATCGTTTCGTCTTTTCCAATTACGGCGATGAGATCTGTTGGCGACATTTTAAATTAAGGATACAGGTGCGCGTGTGTGCGAGGCTACTAGGGGGCATCAAAGAAATTTTCTCAATTAATTTTACATGAATTGAGGTTTTTGGGCTGGCAGTAAGCTCTTTGCATAATGTGCCACGCACTTATTGAAACACTATCATCTCAATTGGTTTTCTAAACATAAATAACTCCATTGTGAACGTAAGGTACCCTGAAAATAATCGACTCGTGATTATTGTACACCATCCTTCAACTTGTTGATACAATGAAATTACTATCACCTTAGGAGCTAAACGTGAATAAATAGATGCATAACAGCTTTTGAAGTTGATCGTCAATTACACAGAATCTATCATAAACTTTTCCGAACGAAGATGAACGAATATAATCGGCACAACATCGGTATGAAGTAAAAGAATGAAGATATCTAGTGAAATAGATTTATGTGGTTTTTTTTATTGAAACGAAACGAATCGAATCATATGCGCATAAATTTGATTAAGAAGTAAATTCTCTAAAAATGGAAATATCTACATATTTATATAAATGGGGCAGGAGCGACATGTATGATGTAAATTGTGGCCTGGCATGGCATTGCGTGGCGCTTTCTTCAGACTTGTTTTTGCAATGTTATAGATAGAATTGAATTGCGAAAACAAAATAAACAGATAATATAGGCTATATATTTTGCGAGTACTATCCAAATTCCGTAAGACATTACGCAACATGTTAAATGTGCGATGATATAATGGAGAATATATTGAATACTCAATATGAATTCCGTCAGGACCTTGAAATCGCATCGTCTCGATCTCGATTTGTCAAGTATTTAGTTATAGAAACAGTAGTTTTATGTGAATATTTTGATATTTTTCCAGATGAATCTAGTTTTTCGAGTCTAATTTTGTTACAGAAAAGCATGAGCTACTTGGTACAGACGGAGATCACGTGGACCTAGTTTGTAATTATATGAAAAAAAAGGACAATGGCTGAGATTTTCGCCTCATTGCGTTCCACCTTGCAGCCGAACAAGCTTTGACAATTTTGTTAAAATAAACTGGTTGTCCTATTTGTCCTACTAGGACTGTGATTCGAGCTGCAAACGCTCTCGAGTAGAGTGATTCTGGGGGATTTGATCACAAAAAAATATTACATAGAACTTTTCGTTGGGCGCGAACGAAAGTTTTCGACATGAAATCTTTCCAAAAATTCATTTGTTAGTCAAATACTAGACAGGAAACTGAACCGTGTGGAACTAATGTGATCTGCCTGCTTCGAAACCCGGGGTCTTTAACCAGGCAGCTCACTAAATATCCTAATGAGTTCACTGAAGAAAAGCATAGCGCCAGAGGTCTCTGGTTTAGACAATTTCGGGATATTTACAATCGCAGGACATGCAAGCTCCTATTTTCATTATTGAAATTTTATTTCTTAATTTTAAATTCCTGGAAATAATCCGGGTTCTAACCCGTGACTCTACACTTTAAGAGCTAACGCTCTCCCCACTAATCTCTATGAGTTTATTAGTAAACTCTTAACAGCTGTTTCAGTCATTTAAATGAAGAGGCATTGTTAGGTAATCAGTTTTTCCCTAAATTTTTCACCTTTTCATTCTTCAGAAATTTGGATTTCACTAAATTGATTTCCTTCAGCTGTTAAATCAAAGATTTTGAAATTAAAGACATCTTTTTACTTTAGATACTAGGCTATATTTCAATTTCTTCTTAGAGGCGAGGATAACCTGGGGTGGAATTATGACACTCAAATCGAGTGTGATTTTCGAGAATAGCCTGAGTTTGCTATAATCAAACTCGTTTTGAGCTGAACTGTGCTCGACGCTGGAAATCGTACTAGTTTCGAGTTGAAACCGAAATCTTATAAAATAACTTGAAACAAAAAAATTAGTCGCGTGCTACTAAGTGTTCGAGTTGGTAAATTCAAAAGGTTGTCTGTTGATTACTTTTTTTGGAGAATATGTTTGTTTAAAATGAAAGTATACATTATTTCTCGGACATTGCAGGAAAAGGATGTTTTTTACTGTTTTTGTTTTTATTGTTACTTCAAATTTTATTAAGAATTTTTGATTATATCACGTATGAGTTGACCTAATCTTGTAAATTTTCTGGCCATTGTTTCTTCTGCTGCATTCAGTTTCATATTAAAGTGCAGGCAGATGTTTAGCAAAGGAGCACAGACATTGATTGCATCTGCTGCCATTTCTGGCGAATATCGCATCCTTCTTTCGTCTTGTAAGCATTGCCTTCGACTTTTCTAGCTGCATCCGGTATCCGATACGGCGATAGCAGCCACAGTGCTTAAAGCTAATGAGTCATGACTTGAAGCTCCATAGCTTGGATTTAAAATTCAAACCCCTTATTAACTTTCCGGTTCACAAACTATTCAAAATAAAACATTATTGTCCCCTTTTAATTTTTTCTTACATAATGTTGGGGAAAAAACCTGTCAAAAAAATTGCCTGTGCACAAAATTTTTGTGGTATGTGATGTTTCCGCTCTCTCTTTGCCACAAAATACTGAAAATACTTGATTATGTTTAGATCTGGCGATTGGATTGATCTGGCGAAAGGACGTGATGGACTTTTAGTGACGTTTTGCTTCAGATTTGCTGCGGTATTCAGGTTACTTGCTTTTGACTAACTTCTAACAGTTTTTTCGATTACCTTCTATATGTCAGATTTTAAATCATTCGTACAATAATGTATAAAAATGTTCTACCACTTTATCATTTGCAATCGATCGAATTTTGTAATCAAAACAATTTTCAAGACAACTCGAAAAGGGGGGCAAGGTTTATGGCAACCCCTCAGTTTTTACTGAATAAATCATTCTTCCTTGTATTCTCGATTTTGCCGCAATAGTATTGTCCCAAAAATCGGATTCGAGGTCCATAATTCCCCTTCTGTTCTCTTCTTCAGTGTCTATGGCGTGAACTTTCGTTGAACTTCCAAGTAGATGATTTTCGAAATTCGAAAAAAATTTGTGAAACATCAACACAAACAAGTGGCCATTTACATGACTCAGCTCAACTCGAACTTCGAGAAGACAAGAGTGAAGCGAAAGGGGTTGGATAGGGGAATGTGGTCTGCGATGGCATCGATTTTGAAAAGATTCATTGTTTTAGGAAGCAGGTCATTGTTTTGAACGAAATAGCAATTTTATATCAATTAATAGCTTATTATTGGCAAATAAACAATCTAAAAGTTCAACAAAAATGATGATTTCTTGGAAAAATAATCAAAAATAAAATTGAATCAAAATTCCATCTCACTCAATCTCTGTGAGTTAGACGTAGTTTTTTTTTGACGGATTGTAACATTTTTAACAAAATGCTACATTCACTTAAGGAACACCTGCCCATTCAGCCATCCTTTTTCTTGGGCGAAACCAATAGCACCAGTTGAAGAATGATTCTTGATTGAAAATAGAACAAATAAGATTATAAACTGCCAATTGAATGGAATGAACTTTGAATATTTGTGTATTTCGATTTTTTTGTTATTATGAACTAAAGAGGATCGAAATATTTGCGCCCCTTCTCTCCGCGCCCGGCGCAGCTGCTCCATTGACTCCACAGGAAGATCTGGCCCTGAGCACAACTACTTGTTTTCTACCTTTGTCGCAAGCAATTTTGGACTTCATAATGTTACTGTGCTAAATCCGGATTCGACCCCATTGCAAATTTGATGGTGTCAATTAGCCACATCAAATCACAACTTAAAAAATGTTTGCACTTGGACTTTGTTGAAGCTTCACTCTCTGGTTGCCGATGTAGCTTCAGGTATTTGAAGTGATATAGAAGGATTCCGTTTTTTAAAACCTCTTAACGAGTCCAGACCTGCCATTTCATTTTCCGAAGAAAATCTATGAGGAATCTTTTAAGCAACCACGATTTGATATGCAAGTCTTCTAGTCATTCCAAAAAACGCACTTCCAGTTCTTATGAGTGTTGAATTATTTTTATTTGAGATCTATAGTGAATGTAGATTTATGACCACCTAAATATCCTTTTGACGAGTAACCCGTCTCTGCTTGACGTCGGAGTGTAGTAGCTGGAACATTGTATGCTTTTCCGCCATCTGCCACTCTATTATTTTGCCACGAACCGCTGCAATTGCGTCTCTGATATTTTTTCATCCCAAGCCTGCCTTGATGATTTTCTGACGTATGGCACGATTCTAAAATGAAAAAAGATAGATTTTGGATAACTATCATCGATGAAGTTGCAGGTACACAACCTAATAATATTAGTAACTGCTTAATTTACAAAATCATTTATTAAAACTTCCGTCAATATTGTCTATGCTTGAAACGGCATCTCCAAATACGCCATCTTACCCATCTTTATCTGACCCTTATCAAGAAAAATCATCGTACTTCTAGGCGTTATACTAGAAGTTACACATCTCTAATTAACACATTATATTCATCACACTTGGTCATATATATGTATGTATAGAGAACTTACCTGATTTTTGAACGAAATAATAAATTTACGCGAGGATAATTTAGTGAAAACAGACGTATTGTCCGCTTCGATCGTTGTCGCGACGTGTATTCGTCGGGTATCTTCCCATTCTAGTAATCGCTCCACTGGACTGCAAATTGCGAACATACACCTACTGTGCCATCTTATCCCCTATGCCATCTCAGACCACATTCCCCTACGTTGATTCGTGTACTATCAACTTTTTAACGTTTTCATTTCACTCGTTCTCATTTGCGTCAAAAGTCCTGGACGGCAGTTTTTTGGGCAGTGAAACTTTCGATCTCAAGTAGAAGTCGGTTCTAATTGATGACTGAAACTACATAATAAATTACTGTTTAATATATACTTATTAATATTTATATACTTATTAATATACTTATTATAATTGTACAATACTTAATTCGATGAAATATGTTACCATGTGGCCAGAAAAAGAAGACAAATTTTAAATTCAAAACATAGCGAGTCTGTGGGTGGAGTTTATACTGTTATGGCCGCCAAATTTGGATATTCATCCGCGAGACCATTACTGATTTAAAATAATACCAAAATTTTAAAGCTGATCTCAAAATAATTTGCCCTAGGTTTGTTAATTCTCTTGAAAATAAATGTAAATAAATAAATGTTCAACCTTTAATTATGAATAATATGAATGATAGTATGAATAAAAAGTAATTCCTCACCTTTTATTTTGACAGGTTCTGGAAAAAGTATGGCAAACTATCCCAGATTTACCCGAATTCTGTACATTACGGGGGTGAGTGAGCGAGAATTTAATTGAAACATCATATTTGATAAACAGGTTCTACATTTGGCAAGCCTTCTTAAATATATTTCATTAAACTTTAGCCAATATATTTAATTAAACTTTTTACTGCGCCTATGAAACTCAATATTTCAACTTGATATCATCCATAATAAACGTGATGACACAATATACTTATACATGAATCTACGCTAGCTGCAAGCAACCTACCCATTCCATTCAAACTGCTGATAATATACATTAACGCCATCCTGCATAAATTTTTTCACTCGAAGACAGTTGACCATAAATCAGCATTTTATTTGCCATTCTTACTTCGTACTAATATAAATTATAGTCTGCGCGCTCCGTTTCTTATATATAAAAATGGCGTTCATTTTCATATAGCAATGCTGAAAACGACACTCTGTACTCGGGCTTTTCTACCGCAATCCTATGACTGACTCCCTAGTCATTCGCTTTTGTATATGATCATAAAATTAGCATAACACATAATTCACAACCTGAAAAATTGGAAAAATGGTACGAAAAGAAGGCGTAGTCTCCCCGTAATGTGTAAGTACAGTTCAAGTTCCGAATGAATTCCAAAGCTACGACTCCCAATCCGAAATATATTTTCCGAGACATCCAGGGGTGAATAATTTTGATTACATGTCCACGCTGCTTTCAAGTTGAGCTCATGCGTTCGCATAGGTAGCGAATATCTACTTGTTTCATTAAATTTGTTTGTGATTCAGCCATAACACCAAACACCTCGACGCTTATCTGTTAAAGTGTAATTTTTAACATGAAAATGGTAGGGTAGAGAAGGAAATGAGCTGCTTAGTTTGGCTCAACTTATTACGAGCAGTTGCTACTATGTATATACAATGCTTCATGTGCTACGAAACCGTTCCGGTTGGCTTGTAAGCTTGCCACGGCTCTTTTCACAGTCAAACTATTCATTTTGATGTTGTAAAAATGAATATAGCATAAAAACAGAATAATAGATGGAAACAAAAAGTTGAAAAATTAAATACAATGCCGGTGGGCCGGTAATTTGTAAACTCAGGCAAATAATGAAGAAATGCTATGAAATTTCATTAGGCGTAATTAGTTTTCATGGTAGTCAAGAAGAATCGAATCGGCTGGGTGGTAGTAATTTCAGGTTATTGCACTCGTTTCCGCCATTGCGTATTTTTCATTCGACAATTCGGTTCCAATTGAAAGCGTTGTTCGAGCTGTGATATTTTCCCACACCATTATGAGGAGTAGAAATCAAGCAACGTTTCTAATTTTAATTCAGTTCGTAGCTAATCGAGTAGCATTGGAAGAATGAATAGAAATTTGACCAAATCAGATAGGTACTTCTATGAAATTTCGGAAAAAAAATTAATCTCTAGATTCAAGATGTTCTCTCATATTTGCTTTTATTCCAGCGGCTGCTTGTATGTTCGGTTGATTGGTTGATTTGGATGCATGAAGACTGCAAAAAGAGCTCTATATATACATATGTACCTACTTTCATATACAGAAGCTTAGCGTTGATCATCAAGTCTATTACTTTGATTGAATAAAGCAAATCATTTGTCTTCGCATACAAACTGAACGCACTAGCTTTCACTACAATCTATATACCTACCATTAAAGCACCACGTACCACCTAGCTAGACTCCGTGTCTCTGGAGTCGTGCAATAAACTCATTTTCACATTAGTAACTGCTCTCCGAGTTCATCTAATTCGTTTTATCGGTATTGTGCAGCCGTTGCTATTGTTGCTCCATTGATTTACCTTATTGGTTTATCGGGCGATAATTCCTTCTTATTGACTTATGAAATTACTAAGATTAACGGCCTTTTGTTCGTGGCTTAATTGGAATCGGACCAAGCAGATGAAGGAAACTCTCAGGCGAAAGATATATCTGTGCCTGGGGTCAAATTAAAAACATAAATGAGAAAACTTTTGCTGTTGAGTTGGTTATGGCGAAATGCTCTTATTATTTCATCTAAGTCTCGTGAAAAGTGTTCGTGGCCTTTCGTTGTGGACAAAAACAAGATTTAAAATCATTAAATAGGACATTGATCTTGTATCGAAATTAAGCTCTAATGTTTGGCCGTTTTCATAAAATATCCATTCCGGCTTAACGAATTCATAATTTCAGTGAATTGTCTGAAACTCAAAAAAAAAAACATTCTCCGGCTTTGTAAAATCTTTTTGTACCTATTTGAAATAATGCACACAGGCAATTATTCATGACGGATTCGTCGAATTCCTGGGAGTGGAATGAAACAATGCCTTCTAGATGTACGGGCCGTAATGCAGAATGATGACGTCAGAGCATCGGGACAAATGTCGCGAAAAACACACGTAGTCTTATGGGACGTCCGCGGGAAAATGTTAATTGTACGGGTTGTGTTAAAGTGAGTGAAATGAAAACTAAAGTGGTTTATGCAGAACAGTGCTAGTGAACAGCTAAAACACAAATTAATGCGGTGCGTGCGGTATAATGTGGAAAATTCGCTACGAAATGTTTATCGGTTGGTGTTAGGTTATGTGATGGTTCGTGTCGATTTACTGTCGCGATACAATTAATTGGTACAAGGTGTACGTTATGACTAAATATTATTATTATAACGCGTCCACGCACAAAAAACTAACGTTTTATTCATATTTTAACCAAAAAACCACAAGTTAAATCTCCGTGTACATCGGCACTACCTCGTGGAAATGTCAAATTTCCTAAACTCATGACGTCACGGCGAGAACGATTACGTAGCCTGACGGCCCGTACTTCTAGAAGGCATTGAATGAAATATCTCGTTCGTAGCTCCAAACTTTATGCACAATGTTCGCTCAACCGAAATTTCAGCGTTTGTAAACGATTTCGAAGAGAAAATGACTCAAAAAACTTTATTTTCTTCACTTATGATGTGCAAAATCAATTTTGAGCACAAATTTGCATCTGGGTCTCAAATATACTCACTGCGGGCTTTCAAGCACTGTCTGCCTCGTCCAGAAAGTCCGACGCAGGCAATGAGTTCGCCTCACCAAAACACACACGTTCCATGAATAATTTCCTTCATATTTCGATTTCCGTTGCCTGCAACAATTTATTCATATATTCTGCACCCATACTCATTATCATCACTATTGTCATCATCCACCTTCGATTCTCGATATCTCGCCGGCATTCACAGGGCCGCCAGAGAATTTGCCGAAATCTGTAATTCCACCAAATTTGAACAACTGGTCGATGATAATCGCGATCATGATCGAATCGAAACCGAATTCAATTCCTTAAAGTTCACTTCAGATACACATATATTTTCAATGCGACTCTTCCGATCCGACTAAAAAGCATCAGTGCCGATATTTATGATCAGTCAGCGTTTTCGTGTTATTTATGTCTTCAAAAATACAAAAATGTAAAAGGTTCCTCGAAAGAATTCAACTTCTTTTGACATGCACTCGGGAACGTATTGTGAATGGGATGGAGATAGGATAGGGTAGTGACTGGTATGGAGGATGTAAGATGCAGGATGCACATGAAGGTGCGTTGCTTCTTGAGTTGCTCGACTACAAGAAACAAAGCCCAATGTGAGAAATTTGGTGAGTTTTTAAAGCGCGAAAAATGTCACTTCGATCCCGATTGTCTTCGCGATCGTAGTCGTTTCTTGTTCAAAAATATGCTTGATATTTCTTGCAGTTGCCAAAAAAATATATCGGAGATTCCATTAAAATCGAACACAGATGAGCAAATGGTGTTCGAATGCAATCGTCGTCGGTTCGATCGCTCAAAGCTTATGAGTTTCATTGGAGGTAACAATATCCATTTAGTAATTTCAGTGTTTATAGTCGATGAATCTGAAATCATTTTTTTTGTTCGTGAGAATTAAATTGATTTTACATCGAAATCGCAGTGCAGATACACAAATCGAGACAAATTGCAGAAAGACTATACTTCTGACCACCATAAAAAATTTGTGGAGATTTGCCCTACACAAAATACTTGAAAAGACCGCAGCCCCTTATACTTTCTTTTGAAACAAAGTACACATACAATTTATTCTAAATTCCGATCAGTTTCAAATGAAGACTTTCAACTGATCGTTAATGCAATATCCTGCTGCACAATCATCATATCGCCGAAACATTTCATAAAATTAATAGCAGTCGATTTGTGGGGATCCTGTGATGCCCTGTGGCTTGAAAAGTAATCCAGTGAACATCTTGATCATACGCCTCGTGTGGTAATGCAACGAATTAGGCATGTTAAGGTTACCATTATCACCTGTTTTGGTCATTTATCATATGTTAACACGATTTCTGGAATTATCGCATTCCTTGAGTTCACGTCTACGCAGACGTGGCGGCACATGCCGAAGAAAGGAGTTTTGATGTTTGTTTACACTTCACGCCTTCGAAAAGCATTATTTATAGCGCCTTTCAATGATAAATGCCTATCTACGTACGACCCGTCGACCAAGTGGCATGTGTTTCACCTGAAACTCTTCAGGCAAGTATACGATCTGATGTCGATTGAATGGCCAACTCTCAAAACTGACTGACCATAGGCTCGCGGGACAGTTGTCTGATTCATAAGACATTGTACCTGTACGACAAAGCCTCTTATGTTTGTCTGACTTTGCCTGATACAGTTGATCCTCCCCCGTTCACGTAAACGAGCGGAAATTTTCGATTACTAACTACGAATACTTTTGCAACAACTGGCCTGTGCATCACTAGAGGGAGCAGATGTTTCGAAGTGTTGGTGGCTATACATGTTTTGATTAAAAAGAGGATTTTCTAAAAGCCTTTATTCTAATATGTGGATTTCATTATGGCAGCATGGCTGGATTTGTTGACAGAAATATTGATAATTGGAAAAAAAAAAACGGATGTTTCATGTATATATAAAGTCATGTTTATTTGTTTATTTCGCTACACATACAATCCAATTACAACATATAAGCGATAAATGACAAGTATTAGAATAAGAAAAATAGTTATGTTATTTTTAAAATTAATAACTTGGGAAAACGGGATTACATGCCCCCACAGCCTTTAGACAGTTTTACCGATTGTGGTTTTTTGTTTTTTGGGATTTTTCTGATTCTGTGTTTGTTTTTTGTTTGTTTGTTTATCTTCAGTGTGTTGTCTTTTCGTGTATTATTTGTAAGATTTTGTTAGTTTTACAAGTTTTTGCCCCTGCTACCACCAGAGGGGCACAAATTAAGAGCAGAGCAGGGATCAGAAATTGAAGAATAACTAACAAAACGTACAAAAAATACACTTTCAGTCAACACACTGAAGATGAACAAACAAACAAAAAACACACCCAAAAACAAACACAACCAGATTTTTTAAGTTGCCATCCCAAAAATTCCTAGAACTTGAAAAATTTGTACATTGGTTTCTCATTTTCATTGTAGATGCTTTCCATATTAATATGTAATGCTAGCAATGCAAAAATACCTTCTGTTGGCAGAACTTTGCTACCACCGAAGCCAAAACCATACTTGATCTACTTCACAATGAGGCCACTCTACTACGTGAATTTCGTTTCAATCCGATAACTGGATTGGAAGAGGAAAAAAACGCTGGGACAACCCTCGTGATTTTTCAAAGAAATTCCTACCAAATTTGGTCTATAATACGGTCCGTTTACTGTCTGATTTTTGTTTTGATTTCTTGACTGCACTGAAAGTTATAGAGCGAAAAACTTCATTTTGCTGAGCGAATTTTCAAGATTCAAGACACAAAAAGTACCATAGCTGGCACCTCCAACCTAATTTTTGAACCAAATTTCTATTAATCGTGACCCGAAATCAGGTGCAACCACTGGGTGAATTTAGCTAAAATCTGGTGATTGAATCAGAATTTATAGGGCAAAAAGAATTTTTTTTTTCTTAGTGATTTTCCAAGATGGCACCGCTGCCACAGGGTTGCCCATATTTCAAAATCGCTTGTATCAAACCTGGCCCTACTTAAGCCCAGTACATTCTGTGAAATTCAATTGATTCTGAATATCGGTTCGTAAGTTCCCGAGAACAAACCTTTCCGATTCTAAAAGTTAAATTGCGGAAGGGTTACTAATCTTGCCCGATATGCAATTTCAAAAGTTTTACTTTAGCTGTGCAGGCAAAGCATAAAATGTATATATGAGTTCCTTTTTTGTCAAAGCCGAAAATTTTCAGAAGAGTCGATGACTTGTCCCTATCAGGTTTTCACTTTTAGTGCTAGCCGCAGATACAGGTCATAAGAAACTATTTTGCAGGCACCTAGCGCACACAGTTCGAAGAGCTGCTCCTCGTGAAGCTTAAGGTGATCTCTAAGTTGATCAATCTTACAGATTCTTTGTCTGCAAACGATCTGTCGATATCGTCAGTAACTCGAAATAGCTAGTGGCTTGTTAAATAACCCTCATGAAAACCGAACTGGAATCGAGGTAGGATATTTTCCAAGTCCAAAAAAACAGTTGATATGCTTTAGGATAACTCTCTCGAGTATTTTTCCAAGCGAACATAGCAAACTGATGGTTCCGTAGCTCTCAGACAAAGCGAGCAGCCGGAATATTCGATGTCTTCAAACAGGCATTAAATATAAAACAAACTAGAACTACTGCTTTTTTGGGAAGTTTCTTGAGGTATTTGTTCGGTATGCTATCAGGCCCTGGAGCTTTGTTTTTTTTTAGTTTGTCAAGGAAATCTATGATTTCTCTTGAGTGATGGTCTTTCAAGAACTGACTTAATCGCTTGATGAGGTATAGGCTCTACAACATAGTTACTCATGTTAGTTGTGAGCTGGTGAAAAATCTCAAAAGTCCACGCAATAAAATTTGCTTTCTCACCTTTAGAATGAGCATTTTTGTTGTTTTTGTTGTGGAGAATGGAGCTTTGACTAGAAGTAATTTTCTTTAATATTTTATTCAGTCTCCAAAACTGGTGCGAGCCATGTTCAAATTTTTGTAGAGCACCGGCCGTTACACTGTATGAGAATCTTTTTTTGAATTAACCCTGTCACCAAAGCGGTTAACCGTCTTAAGTTTGGATCTCTACTGCGTTACTACCTACGCCTGATAGTGTAGCGATGTTGTATAAGAGATTTCGTGCAGACATCGAGCTCAGACTTCTGAAATCTTATACTTTTCTTTGGTGTGCTCGTTTCGATTCCAGAAAAGATAGCTCTAGTTAGCTGGAACTTAAGCTCGTCTCTTTGAGCATGGCTGTCTGTATTCCTTAACGAAATACTCGAATTCAAGTGTTCTCGAAATAAACGCCAGTTAGTTTCGTTCAAATTATATATCTGCCGCATAATAATAGCTGCGTTTTATTTTCATCCAGAGTGTAGTAGGTATCCTGCATGCATAATAAAACGATCCAGAGTAGCACGCGAATTTTTTTCTATCAGTTGTCATTTCAAAATTTGAGCTGTCATATAACCAACGCCGTTTTCAAATGTATGACTATTTATCCTGGTTGCCAGGGTAACATGAAAATTTTTGAAAATTCTAACTATTCCAGTTGACATGACTTTTCGAAATACGTTCCACAGAGAGCACGAGTACGAACTCCACTGAATTCACAAGTGTTCCTACTCCGGATGTTGTTGTTGTTTCGTGTACAAATTGATATCCTGCACTACTCTGGATGTAAAATAAAACGCACCTAATATTGTTTGGTACGTTTTGGGTTTCGATGGAAAACATATATATGAGGACATCTTAAATCTCACTCAAACTAGATTATTTTTTTCGGATTTGATTTTGCTCCTGGGAAATAGCAAACAAATATTTTTTGATATTTTTTGAATTATTATTGATATCAATACCAAGAACTTCAATTGCTGACGTTTTTGGAGCTGAAATCAATTTAAGTTTACTTGTTTTCGTTATAGCGATTACAACCCCTCCACTTGTCCTATCAATTTTATCTCTTCTGTAAATATAGTAATCGAGATCAGACATTTTATCTTTTTCCGTCAACCATGTCTTCCGTGATCAGGAGAATGTACCACTGGCTAAGAGCATACAAATTAGCTTGCAACTAGTGACAATCGTCCGCAAGATTGATTGCTCGGCATAATATTTAGTTATCTGCATAAAAAAACGGAGATAACAGAAGAAGATCATTGACGAAAAAAATCTAGAGAGTCAAGGATTGAGGATGAGTCTTTCAGAAACTGCGGATTTGGGAGGAGAAGAATTGAATCGTTTAGGGTAGATCTGTTAAGATTGCTATCTAGGTAAGAAACCCTTCAAGTTTATTCAGTGGCAGTATAAGGCTGATAGCGTGAAAATTCGACGAAAGGCCCACAACATAAAGAATCGGATGATCAGGCAACAAATTAAAGAACAGTACAAATTTGATCATTGCAAAGCGGCCCTTAAAGCTTAGTATTGTGTTTTGTTTCAGCTAAAATTTAGCTTGAAATTTAGGAGTGGTATTCACTTTTTTGCGTGAAAATTTGCATCTTTCCGTGAAAATTAGCTCTCAGAATTGAAATGCAGATGGCATTGACATATGTCTCCACTCATTTCACACCAATTTAGTATGTATAGTTCATTCTTTCGAGCTCAAAAGTGACATTCGGTTTTTGAATTTGAAAATTTAAATGCGCCAACGTATTGTCAACAAAAAAAATTGATCGAAAATTGAAATACTTGACATTTTATCTGACAGTAATCAGCTGAGTTTCCACTTTTTTCCATTGTTAAAAATTTCACTCCAAAGAATGACCAGATAATGGGGTCTTGTCATGATTATGTCAATACCAGCTTTAATGATTAACTCTCACTCTAACAGGATGAACTCTGTTATAAATGGAGTACTATAGGAGTTTACTTAAACAGCAGTGGAGAGACAGAGGACGATAGTTTTATACGGTAGATGGATCACCAAATTCAAAAGCTGGGAAGATATTAGTGACTCAACGATGAAGATATTACACCAGATAGAAAAAGGGTAATGCTGAGAGAAGAGAAGAGGGCTTTCACCAAGATATTGGGAATATTATCGGGATCGGGACCAGCATTAGAATCTAAGGTATGCATAAGAGATTTGACTCCAAGAAATTAATACTAAACAAGGATAAGGTAGGTGACGTGCGTCAGAAGTCAGCAAATCGAGGTAGTGGATGCATTTTTGTTGCAGATAAAGACAATGACGTCATAGATAATGAAGCTCTCAACAAGCTAGAGAGAAGTAAATCAAGATATTTCCACCACCACAGAAAAGAAGATGACGCAAGCTAAATGGAAAGATAATACAGGACCCACTGTTCTCTCAATCTCATACTATTAAAAATTAACGCAATCTAGTCAAAGTGGAGGATAAAAGATCAAGTTAATTATTGCTGACTGATAATTATTACTAACTCACTCTAGAAGATCAATATTACATAACTGTCAAATTGAATATTCACTAAAAGTTTCAATATGAAGTTATTTGAGATACCTCGGTACATCAGCACACCGTGAAAACTTTACGTCCCTATGTTTAAAAACTTTACGTCCCTATGTAACCAGTCAGAAAACTATTCAAAATCGACTTAATATTTATCGCTCACATTGAATTAAAATTAATTTAAATTGATTTGCATCGTCCGCGGCCCCCTAATCTTTAACATGTAGACTTCATACGGGAACGTACAATTTAAGTCATTCACACCCGTAAGAATCGTTCGTTGTAAGTGAATAATTGGTGAAAAATTGTTGAATTTGTTATTTTCTGGCTCAAGAAGCAATGGAACAAGATAATACTATAACGGATCAGTTGAATGATATTTTTGCCGAGCAAAATACTTGCACTTGCACAAATACCTGATAAATTTCGGTAGCGCGAACGTAAGTAAGCCGTTAATGCGAGTAGGTGCAGAGTATCAACAGCGATAAAGGATCTACGCAATTTTACTAACATGTGTAGTTTACAGATGTATGAAAACTTAATTAATTGTTATATCGACATCGGAGAGAGTATCATAATACTCTTGGGGCTGCGCTGGTAGAATAACAATGCTAAATTTTGTCAAAACAAATGACGCAATTGTAATTTTCTGTGAAAGGTTCCTTTCGATAAGGGTCTTATATTGCTTAAGTATTCAAGTCGTTTGCAGTTTGTAGGGAAGATTTTCATAAAAAAATTATTTATTTGATAAGCCCGAATGCTTCTTGCCACGGATACAGAGCGTTGTTCTTTACAATGCCTACTACGTCAATTCTCATCTCAGTGCAGCCTTATTAATATGCTGAACTCCTCTCCAATTTGCAATACATGACTCTGTTTCAAAAGGAATGATAAACATATCAGACAGCCCATACATCGACCACATGTATACTCACTTTCTACTAGGAAAGGAACGCACTAACTACTATCAGCATCACATCGGCGATTTATTTATTTATTTAACTTTGTAGTTTTTTTTCGTGTGTATCGCTATTTCTGCTACTACACCAACACTGACTGCGGTGGTCTTCGCTAAAATCCCATTAATTAGTGGCTTGATTTATGAATTTTGTGATACCTCGTCGGTCGCCTTATATGTGAATTTTTATAGCTAAACAGTCGGCATTCTGTTATCGCACTCAAGGAGAATTTATACTAAACGGAGCAATCGCCAGCGAGAAACCAAGACTGAAGGCTGGATGGAGATGGAACCACTGTTGCCAGATTGGGCGATTTCTCGCCAATTGGGCTATCTTTCTGCTGCATTTGGCGACGAAATTTAATTTTGGGCTACTGGCGACTTTTTGGGCTCCACTGACCAGCCCAGGTTTCAACTGCTAAAAATATGTAAAGTTGCATTCGCAAAAGATTTCCTCAATCTTGAACGAAAATCTCTTCACTTCATGTTTTAAATTTCGGTTGAACCTAAACTTTATTTCTAGTTTATTATTTGACCGTCTGCCTAAAGTGGTCAGCAAGAATATTGAAATTTAAATCTGTGCTTGTAAAACTCATAAGTATGAGCAAATGATCAAAAAAAGCCATTGAAGTAAAATCTGCTGCTGGATAACAAATTTTCAAAGAAATATGCGGGCTCGATTTTTTACTACTACATCTTCCTGCATCTAATAAAATAGTCGATATATGTTTTAGTATGGTAAATAGAATAAAGACTAAAATTTGAAATAAAATGCAAATACATTTCTTGACAAATTTGATGCGAATTCTAGTTCTCTTGAATTTCAACAAAATATGTTGCAACGACTATAAAATACCACCATGTATGATACAAATACTGGATTCTTCAATTTACACGTTTACTGCATCAGAAAATGAAATTGTTAACATAATTTTCGACTGTATAAGAGTATATAGATAAATGAAAAATAATAGCCCATGTGAAGTGGATAAAATTTTTTTTTGCATCTAAAGGCTGGTACTGAGTTCGAGTTCACGTGAAACTTTGACATTTCCCAATTATCTGTTCATTCTTTCGAGCGAAAATTTTGACAACGGAGAAAAGCAGAGACACTGCTCATTCTTGACGGATAAAATGTCAAGAATTTCACTTTTTGATCGATTTTCTTATTGGAAAGTCATTTGCACTGCTCAATTTTCAAATTGAAACACTAAATGTCACTTTTTCGCTCGAAAGAATGAACTGCACAAACTAAATTGGCGTGAAATGATTGACAACATGTTTCAGTGCCATCTATGTTTTCGAAGCGAAAGCAACTTCAAAGCAACTTTTCATGCTAAGAACACAGTACCAAACTTGCTTATTTTCAAGCTAAATTTTCGCCGAAACAGATTTCACGTGAAATTTTGTATGGAAATTTCACGTGAAATCGAACTCAGTACTATGCTTAATAAGAAAAACTGTTGGCATAATTTTGGCCTCGACCTATTGTGTGGGAAGTTTTGGGCGCTTTTGGGCTATTTCAAAAGCCAAATTGGGCTCCATGAACGAAAATTTTCTGGCAACACTGGATGGAACCCATAAAAAAAGAACAATATACATGCACATCAGAGACAAGATCCAGTTATGCTGGAAGAACACAGTTGGTTGGAAAAGTATTCTTCACTGATGACGAAAAATCAAAGGTGCATCAAATATAGACATTAGGTTTTTTTTCGGAAAACAATTGTATTTACCATAGTTAATATTTCTTCGGCAACCTTACTTTTAGAAAAACCATGAAATTAATTTTACTTTACTCCATTGATTGTTTTATATTCGACTCATAAAGTCTAACAGTTGACACTTTCGGAATTCGCGAAAGTTATATTTTTACCACCATTCACTGTTCCCATACCAGACAGGTACTGCATCTTCTGATATACCTATAATCATTTAGTCGCTTGCATCGCTGCAACGTTCGATGCTTGATGCTGTGTAAATCTGTGCGCGCACAGCATTCATTTAGCTGCCGGCAAATATGATAAGTCCGATTTATTTTCGTGTACATAAGTAAAGCAAATGCGAAGATGGACATTGAATGCCGAACATACGCGAAAGCGATATGAAAGAGGTTTTATTAATATTCACCACCCTCGGCCGCCTGGAAAACGGGTTACACACCATGTATCTGCATGCGAAGATTACGGGCCGGCCAGAGGAAAACGTGTTTTTAATATTCAAGGCAGAAATATTTTCAAATATCACGTAACGAATGCAAATTCATAGTAATCCACCACTCTGTGAGTTATCTTTTGAGTTTTGAGTGGGCGCCGAGCCGATCCAAGGAGGCAAGTCTGAACCGATACAATATTGGTTGGAATTATTGAGAACATGGAGGAATGCTGTCGATTACTCTGAACTGGCTACATGATTCCTTAAGAGACAGGAGGTAATAATACTTTTTAGAACCTATATTTCACTTCACCCTGACCCTTCCAAATACAGATATTTTGATTTTTAGATATTTTCCAATAACTTAAGCACTACTCTTCCTGATGCACATAAATCGTTGGCTTTATCCCATAAACGAACATGCTCCTTTCTAACGACCACACGCATCCACAGTAGCCGAATCGAGACTAGAATAAAAATGCAAAAGCCCTGTCGGTCATAATTCAAACAATCGCCATCGCAACATTCGCAAATTGATTGAACATTCACAGAATTTTGACCAGTCCCACAAATTGATATCCTCTCGTTCACATCCATTCATTCAATTCGTTCTGAAACGAGATGTTATAGTATAGCATAGATTCGCGTTGCGATTGTGGCCGTGGGCCCATAACAAATCGAACAGGAAAAAAAACCCGGGAGAACGCTTTAAAAATTATATCAGAAGCAGATTATCGTTGTTTTGGCAATGGCCATGGTCTTTGGAAATTTATTTATTGGTTGAAAACTCAATTTTAATGAAGGTCCTTTGATTTTGTTTCGTTTCTTATTCTTAATACGCTTCTCTTCTCCTTCTATCTATTTTAACGATGTCTTCAATTTTTAGCCCAGAAAGCGAAGTAACCGAAATGACAAAACACTTTTATTGAGAGCCACTCGGTTTTTCGTTTGTTGATTATTTCTCGGGATCAGCGTGCTCCAGTGTGTACATCGCTTCAGATTTATTGCGACAGAGTTACCGAGCTATGACAAGTACATCAAAACAAATAAGTTACCATAAGTACATCAAAACAAATAAGTTGAGTAATTTACTTTAGATCGATCCACTAATCCTTATTCTGAATCTATGACAAATCCCACAGAGTATTTTAGACAGTTTTGCGAAGAAATTTTCCAATTCTCATAAATTCGAAATATTCAGTGTGAACCAAAAATGTCCTAAATCTGCAGTCGAAAATCAACGAGCTCTGGTAATACTGTACGACAGCGACGCTTGTATTCTCCACGATGCTTTGTCACAAATTTTAATCCGAAATCTTGTTTCTCTTCAGTCGTAAGCCCAATTTAAATAGGAATTGAAAATTCTAAATCACTAGCTGACAGATTTTTAGAAGATGATTAGGGTTCTCTCCCTTCGATTGGAGCGAAAAAATAAAGAAGATAAATAGCTCGATACTGAATTATTTGCGAAAATCGTTTTTTGGGATGAAAAAAATATTTTGCATGCCTGTAGTATATGTATACGGACTTGGATATTTAAATATTGTTGCAGTCTACTTGTTAAGCTCTGAAGAATCAGACTTTTAACATATAGCATCAAGAATTGTCATTCAGCCCTTATTTGCATATAAGCATATGCGAAATGAACAAAGAATCAGGTCACGCAAAATACAATGTCCATGATATTTTAACTTCGGTTTGATTATTGACGGTATGGGCATTTTGAAGTTTGCTCGATTAAACAGACGGAAAATACGTAATTTGCAAGCAATTTCCAAGCGAAATTCGTAGTTTTTTTCATTTTAAATTGACTAACGAAGGCGACTGAGTGTCTGATAAGATCTCAGCGACGTTTTGGCGGCACCTGATGATGGCTTCTATATATTATTTATTCATGCCGATTTGTATAGCTAATTGATTTATTATGTCTTTGAATAGACTTGGCTCGCATATAGGTATATACGTATATATGTATGTGATGTATTGCTCTCTGTTCAGACTTTTCAAACTATTGTCATTGAATATTATTGCAATAAGTCAGTGGTCACATCAATGGTATCGGTTGGACGAAGGGCACACGGGTGGACGAAAGGTACGCGACTCATGCACGTATTGAGTGAGTGAGTCAACCAGGGGCCTTATTGTGTACAGTGGTAAGTGACCATCACTTCCACAAATTAAGCACCAGTAACAAAAGTACCTATAGGGCTATCCATTCCGTGCTTGAGAAAGTAAAACCCCTGCATGCCGACATTTATCAAAGATATACGTCAACCACGCCGTCATTTATTTAGTTGAAAGTTTTCCATTTTAGAATATGGATCGTTTAACAGTCGAACAACGCGCTAAAATTATAAAATTTTAGTACGAAAACTGTGATTCTGCCGTGTCCACATTTCGCGCTTTACGAGGAGACTATGGTCGCCATAATCGTCCTTCACACCAAATAATACTGAAAACTAAATCAATTACTGATATTGTAAGGCATGTTCATCATCGAAACATTCGCATCACTGAAAATATCGCTTCTGTACCCGAAAGTTTGGAGGAAGATACGAATTTGTCGATTCCTCGTCGAGCTCAACATTTGGGCCTATCTTATGGCTCATTATGGCGGATTCTCCATCTGGATTTCCATTTCGATCCGTACAAAGTCCAGCTGACACAAGAACTGAAGCCTGTTGACCATGGAAAAAGCAGAGAATACGTGAATTGGGTGCTGGAACAACAAGCTGTTGATGCTGATTTTTCGAAAACAATTACCTGAAGTATAAAGTGACCTAAATTTTCTCTAATTTTTTTGTTTTGTCTTATATATATATATATATATATATATATATATATATATATATATATATATATATATATATATATATATATATATATACATATATTTATATTTATATACATTATATATATATATATATATATATATATATATATATATATATACATATATATATATATATATATATACATATATATATATATATATATATATATATATATATATATATATATATATATATATATATATATATATATATATATATATATATATATGTTTATATAAAAAAGTGGCTTTACTAGTATAAAATAACATATTTTTTGTGGTGCCAGCTATTTGACATGGTAACGGAAAAGAATCAAAGAAAAACAGAAGATGAAAACTGTAAATTTAAAGCTGAATAAACCGAAACTTTCACATTTATATTCAACATTTGAATGGGATTCGGACTGTGTTTTATTTGCGTCGAAAAACGGTCTGTTACATAAGTCAAATACAAAAAGACATTTTAAATCTTAAGACGCATAATTTAGTACTGAATATTTTCTATCGATGATGCAAGGAATAAGATAGTTGTAAAGCTTTAAAAAAAATTAAGAAAAAATAAGTTCCATATTCGCAGGAACCCTTTACATTTACATTGAAGGCTCTAAAATAGCTTGGAGTAAGCGCTGCAGCATATTCTGCAGACTGCGATATTGAAGCAGATTTCAGGATTCCTGATCATTGTTGCATTGTCCAGGCGACGGTCTCTGCGATACGTAAAGCCGCAGAACTAGCATATGCCAAAGATCCCTACTCTTATTTAAACGATCAAGTGCTTGATTGACTTCAATATTATGGAAGTTGCGATGTACAGATAGCGAGCAACTCAGACCTGCAGAGTAACCAAACTCATTTGGGGGTCATACAATCTCGCAGTATCTAAATACCTGCTCGAATTTAAGCAGACTGACGGCAACGTCTGGTCGGCATAATTACTGACCACTGTCTTGTAGCAAGACATTCCATAAAAAACGGGACTTCTAATCAGCGACACTTGGAGGAATTGTCAAGAGTCGGGAGCCTCAGAAAAAATCTAGCATCTCCTGTGAAACTGCCAGGCACAGGGGAAAACCAGACATCGCTGCTTCGGCAAGTGATTCTCTTGCGCGTGGAGGAGCAGATGCTGAAGGACATCCTACAGTTTGGGCTTTCGATGGCCACTTGAACTGAACCTTTTTATCACCAGTTCCTCTTATTTAATATCGCTACGGACGAAGATGTACCTATATGTGTGACCTTGTGTGAGCGAGTAATATCTAACCCTAACCTAAAGTCTGAATTTAATTAATATTCATATTGTAAGTTATGTGGACAGTTAAGGAATCACATACACAGATGGAGAATACATAAAAAGGTTTCTTTTTTATAAACGTAACCGAAAAGCTATTTTGAGATTTTAAAAACAAAACAGTTACTCTAAAAAAAAAATTCAGAAAAATATTTTATAAATTATATTCGAGCGTCAATTGAGCATCCAATGACGCTGCTGGTTGTCAACGACTAATCTTATTTGTGAGCAAATACTTTCGACTTGACTAAAAATAACGTAGTTGTTATACTTTTTTTCCTCCTCACTAGTTTTTAAATGTTTTAAATGTTGTTTTTCACCTGCACAAATTGTGTGGTTGTGCATCAATCCAAGCCGAGCTATCACCATCTATGAAATGCTGAATTATGTTGTCATTACTACACTGAAAGAAAAACTCTTGGTTGGTTCAACTATTTATAATAGTATTTCAACGATTCATTCAAAATCGTTAAACGAACTACGGAAAATAGTTATTTTTACTATGTTAATATAGTTAATTTAACGATATAAAAATAGTTGGCTCTGGTTGTACAAAAAATATCGCAACGTTCATGAAATCAACTGTTTTAATTGTTTCATAACCACGAAAATTAGCTGATCAATAGAAAAATATTCATCAATTCACTCAAAACTTCAACGTTTCGAATTATCAACGGTTTTTATGGTACTTAAACTACTTCGCAATAGTTGATTTCAACAAACGTAATTCAGTGAGCAACGTCATTGGAATTATTCTACGCAAAGTAGAATGGTTTCAACAATTGGACGTTTTTCATGCTCCGAATGAAATTGTTTATCAACCACACGTCATGGTGCATAAAAGTAATCAACGATTTTCTTATGGTTGTTTTAACTATAGCCCTAGTTGATGCAAAAACAACTAAGGAAAATTGTTGGTTTTACCAAGATTTTTCTTTCAGTGTACAATAATTTAGCATATATTTACATGTGAACATACATGCTCAATTTATTTTGCATTCTTTCCTTATATATGCATAGGTATATTTTTGTGCTTCCTTCGATATCAAAGTCTGATTATAATCTTAAATATTTGAAGATTCAGATGAGCTCATCTATTTCCACGGTAATTATTGCCTAGTTATTTCCATACAAAGGAACTAGTGTATCATATTTGCAGAGAAATACGATTGATAGTATTTCTACTCTGTGTACTTGTGCAGAAAGACATTAATGTGACTCGGGAAAGTTTTAACGCTAACTACAAATCTATGAAACCCAAATGTTTCAATCTATCATATATCGAGGCACGCAGGACCGTTAACTTAATCTTAATATTAAAATTAATATAAGATAAGTTTTTCAGACAACACACATCGAGCGCATTCGATAAAAGTTGCAGACACAATAAACAAAAATTGCATATTGGAAGACACCCGAATTAGAAATCGAATCAATTATCAAGCAATCCGTTTCAGTATACGCTGATTTCTTGAGATAATTTTGCTGATTTTTCACAGTCACAATATTCTCTTAAACTCCATTACTTCCCAACACGCAATTATTTTTCTTAGCCCGTATTCAATTTAAACTCAAAATATTTAAAGACACCCGATATTTGCCTAGTCCATCCGATTCTTGGCTAACAATTCAAGTTCAATACAGCTTTAAGATTGACCAAAATCATCCTTCCTCCGAAAAATCAATTCTTCGTGAAAAACTACCCCCCAGAACATTTCCATCACTATTCGATTGGAAGTAGAAAGTCCGATTGCATGAGCACTTAGTTTCTTGTCGTATGCGCCAGTGAAAGATTCCAATTCGAAAATGTCTATCGATTTCGAAAAATGTAGGGGAATCTATTGCCTGCTACAACTCGCAAACATCGACTTATCGCATAGGCGTGGCTTAATGATTGCATGCAACTTTTCGAACTGGTATTTTACTAGTTTCCGAGACTTCGAAACACAATTCCCATTAAAGGCCGAAGGGGTATATGAAGGGCTGTTGTATTGGGTGTGTGTGGGGAAATTGCACTATTTGAAAAAGGCCATCCGGGCTACGTTACTTCCGAGTTTTCTTTTGATAAAATTCGATCAAAAGCTAACTGACTTGACTTAACCGCTGTCTGTTTTTCATTTCCTCCTCTCATTCACAATTTTCGCCTTTTAGGCTGCAATGTACATATGCGAAGATAACGTTTGATACAATTGCAAAAACGGCGAGAATATTACTCGATATGATTTCTTTGCCGGACGATTAAGATTGTGCGACAAGGTGAGGCTGATTATTGCGGGAAGAATACTTTTTCGGATTCTTTCTATTTGTGAGGATATGTGCTGCGTGTGTACTGTGTGGGTGGTAGCATCAGAGACGAGTAGGATTTGTTTTCGTTCGATAGAAATCAAAATGGCTGTGATATTTCAATAGATGCCGTTATTTACTAAATGTAGCTTTGTATCGATATTGATGATTTTTATTGAATGAATATTTGTAGCATGTTAGATTTTTAATGTGTGGTTCGATACTGATACATCTAAGTTAGAATAAATATTCAGGAATAAATTTACAGGCTGCTGTTTGATGGTTATCAATCGGATAAATCGGAAACACCCCTAATGTTGCAGATTCTTATCCTCAAAAACCCCTTAAGTGAGAACTAAACTGATTAAGTTAAATGCTATATTTGAGCAAATATTATAGTTTGGTTTGTTGGCGTTTAAGGCAGCTTTGCATATTTTATATCTTACATTTTACTGTAACCTACAATGAAATGGAACTAGTCCCTTATAAATTTGATTAGTTGAAGCAAAATGCATACCAGAGCAAGAGCTCTCGCAATATCTTAAACACATCAGACGTAGAGCTACAAAATAATATTTTCTTCTCATAAAAATCTATTACCACATTGCCAAAAGCGACACAAAAATAAAACACGAGTCAAACTTTTGTTATTTATTAGCAAAATTTTTGATATTTGGGGGTCTAAATTAAAATTAGAATTGTTAACTTTCAATTCGTAGAATATTTACTTAACGAGGTATGTTGAACTTTGGCTAAGTATCTTTATCTTTTGAGTGCCTACTATTCGTATAGGTTAAAAATTGAATCCCTTGAAGTGAGGATTTTTCTACAATAAATTTTGTTGAAATGCATTAAACTTCACTTCATTTATTTTTCTAAAATACAAAGAATAGGCATGGTATGTCATTGAAAAATTCATGGGGACTATGTTCTATTGAGTTTAATAAATATTAACTACCGTGTTTTTAATGTAAGATATAAAACCAAAGATATATATGTAAGATATAAAATCAAACCTTAATGTAAGATATAAAACTACAAGACTGCGAAATTCTGTACGTTGGATTTTTTTGGGAATCATGCAATAAGTTTATATCTACGTTTACTGCGTCAATTTCACGATGTAATATGATAAAAAACAATAATTGCTAAAAAAATCATTCAAAATTCAATAAAATCAAATGAGGACCTTCAAAATATTAAAATCTAAAAATATGCAACTCTCTTATAGCAAATTTTAGTCCAGACGTATAAGTTATGAATAAATACAGGGTGTCTCAATTAGTTAGGTTTTTAAATTTAAATATTTTAAAAATCATTTGAATGAAGCCCGGGTGAAGGGCGCAGTAAGTCTATCTTTCGTATGGATTCATAAGTCGTAGCCACACTATGCGAATGCTATCGAAACATTTTTAAATAGAGGAGAATCGTACGTTGCGGCTCGGAGGCAGTTTTGTTCCCACTACAATATCAGACGCGTGACAGACCAAGCGAAAATTTGATACGTAAATCGGTACAAATGTTTCGAGCTACAACTTCCGCTGTAAATTAACCGAGTCCGGACCCAAGCAGAGCTTCAAGAACGGGAAAATGCAATAAACGAAGCTGCAGCTTGCGTTTGTCACAATCCGCGCTTATCAATACGCAAACGAGCAGCGTCCCTAAAGGTAACCAAATCAAGCGTGGATGTATCTCAAGTAAACGTATTTGTATCCATATTTAACCTTTCGTCCCGTTTGAAGATGTCCGCAGCATTTAGAAAAACACAAACCATTGAATATCTCGAAAGTGCTAAAATGTAGATAGCACGTTTATGCTAAGCAGGGCAATATTGCTATCAAAGCTAGATGAATTGATAATTTTATATTTATTTAGTACCTACATAAAAGTATTTATGTATCTAGAGAAATACATTCCTTGCTATGATTGATGCGCCGATTGAATAGATGGTCCATATTTGCTCAAAAATGAGACCGGTCAGAACATTATCGCAATGGCGCTGGTACCGCAATGTCCGACAATTTGATACTCCTGATCAGGGGCGGCTTTGTCCATTTCGCCACCCTAGGCCTCAGAAATAATTGCCGCCCTTTTCGTGAATAATATTATATGTAACAATGCGTGATTTTTTTCGATTCCCTAGAAAGTTTCGCTATTTTTCGTTGCGCCCGAGCTCACAAAAAAGGAATATCAGAATAATACCGACACCGGTTCATTCGCTTGCCACACAAATAATTATAAAAATACACACACGGTAAAGAGCCTAAAAGTACCTAACAAAAAAAGAATCTAAAAAGTATCAATGTTGAACAGTCGAAAACTGTATACACTTTTACATCGCATATAATTCCAACGTCTTCGCTCATAAATTATAAGTAAGTTTACTATTTCGTTCAAAGTTTGCTTTCGCACTTGACTGGAGTTCAACTATGCACACGACTACTGTAAATTAATGTACGATTTGTTATTAACTAAAAATGAGCCCGAGATATTTTGACCTATGATATTCTAGATTCCATTTTTTTATAGAACTTAATTTCAGTAATGAAGTGGAATTTGAAAAAAATACATAAAAAATAAAGAGAGATTCGCATGTCCTTGATATACTCTGTACCATAATAATAATAAAAAAAATTTTCTGAAAAATCAACGCATGCAAATATATACCTCTGATTAGCTTTTCGTAAATTGAAGAGGATCTTTTTAGGTCTTTTTAGGCCCTTTGAATGTATTTTCAGATACTTTCTAGGTACTTTTTAGGCATTTTTAAGTTTCTTTGGTCCTCTACCGTGATCGCATTTCGATATTTATTATAAGTCAAACTTTTCAATGTCCGAAAAAAACTATCAGATGTGAATTTTAGTGTGCATTGATTTTTTTAGAGAATCCGGTTGGTTTGAGGTGTTAGGCTCATTCAACTCAAATATATATGACAGAAAAAATATTGCTGCCTAAAAAAAAAAATAGAAAAGTGGCCACCCCAACAAAAATTGAAAATTTTCCACCCCCAAAATTTGCCGCCCTAGGCCCGGGCCTACCGGGCCTAGTGGCAAATCCGCCCCTGCTCCTGATTGAGGAATGTTACGTTGATAAAGTTTTATTTCAGCCAGATGCCATAATACAGTGAAAGAATTGACTTACTGGAAAATCAGCAAAACAATCGACTAGATCATTTAATTTAACTTCACTGGATTATTTTCTTTCTAGCCGCATCAAATCACTAATGTATGGTGATGAACTGGACATGAAACCAATATTCGGCTAGTCATTGGCCAAATTCCTTTCGTTATTTTGATAAAAGTAGTCGAAAATTGATGCTTTTAAATGGACCTCTTAAGGTTGGTTTTTTCTAAGAACTCAAAGCTCAACTTTCTTTATTGTATTCGATTTTATTAATTTTACTTAAATCTATGATTTGAATCATCCTATTTTACCTTTTTCACGTTGTCAGCGTAGTCTGAGCAAGGCATAATGCTGGGAGTGACTGTCAATTAAAAGATTTTGAAATTTTCATTTAAATTGTTCTATGAAAACAGTGTTACATTTTTTTTGGCTTGCAATCAGCAATTCAATGGTATGAAAATCTTTCCACTGTAATTGCTATTTCACACACTAAGCATCTGTATTCAACCAAACATTATATACCTGGTACACAAATACACTCACTGCAAAACTGAAGGCCTTTATTTCAAATCGCTGATCTGATTCTCATTTAGTATGAATTGTTCATACTGCCGATTTCCATAAATTCTCAAAAAGCTCATTGAAATATTGTCTTCAGACCGAAAAAATAGATTACTGGACACAGGCCTCCATAAATTATCAAAAAATCACAATCGAAATATTCCAAGTGAGAAACAATAAAAAACAAATTTAATCACATGCGCAATAACATAGCATGAAACAAACAAAAATCATACGAAATCCCAAGTCACGAATTTACCCAAGCGAAAAATTATTCAAAATGTTTGGATTTGATGAATTTCGGGCGTCATTATTCACATTGAGCTCACCTTTACTTTCCTTTACGAAATTCGTTCGGTATTGAATGGACATCTTTAATGTGTATCGTCGGTCTCATGTACCCATTTGGAGTTTAGTTCATTCGATTCGATATCTACCCGTAAAAGATTTCCATTCACACGATCTCATTATTTGACTGCACTTTAAATATGTGCGCCGAAATTGTTGAACTAAGCGAATGATAAAATAAAGTAAAGCGAAATATTGGAAATTTGAGACAAATTCGCGTTAAGGCGGCTTTAGATATGCGGTGTTTGTCAAATACCGAGCACCTAGTTTGGCAAACTTCGCATGTGTGGTTGGGTTGCTCGCCTAGTGCTTGCCCTAGGCCAAGCACAAACATTCGGGTGCTCGCTATTCCCGTAGTTTGTGGAACTTTCAACCAAATCACAGTAGACGAGCACTGTGTTTGGGTATGTTCGGATCCCCGCTTTAGACATTCGGTATTTGTTGCGGTTGTTGATAAATACTGAAAAGTGTCTAACTGTGTGGCGCGAGTAAAAATTTTCAAATGAAAATGGCGGGAGTGAACAACGACGAGCAGCTCGTACATGTTCCAGTTTTGGCAAACATTCGGCAATGCCCGAATGTCTAATTCAATGTGCTTGTCATTTCGCAATCACCAAGCCAAATGACTTGACTAGGTGTTCGGTATTTGGCAAATAGGAGGTGTTTGACAAACACCGCATATCTAAAGCCGCCTTTAGGTCAATTTTTATTTTGAATTCTGCTCATGTTTTCGGAAGGATTGAATCGACGTGGATCAGCTATAAAACGAAACTGGTGTTTGAATAAAATGTTGATCAGAAAAATTTCGCAAATAATGCTAAATTGGAAAAATTTACTTTCAGCAATGTTGCGTACGTTTCAACGTCTTTAATTTTCAATAATATTTGGTTCGACCAGAGAGCTCAGAACAAAGACACATATACCTTAGGTTTTTAAAAGTAGGATCACAGCTTATTCGATAAATTTTTAACCCCCAAATTTAAGCCCTCAACTTTTCAAACTTTCGCCTATTCAACCAGGATGGACTGAGTAAAAATCGAAATCAATTAAAATTAACAAATAATACAATATTAATGTTTTTATGTTGCTTATGTTCAACTTGAAAATTTAGTAATGTCTACTTACACCACAATACCGGCACTTGAGAAATCATGCATATTCTATGAATATAACTTGCTACAGTAAAACAAAAGACCGAAAAGCTTACAAATCCAACCGTTTTTCATGCGAACAGGGGCATTCGATCGGAACAGGCAGTGGGTGGTGGAGACGAGCCAAGGACCTGAGACTGATAAGAGGGCAATAACTTTTATATGAAGCCTGTATAAATCTACATGTCGTTTCATTTATTTATGGAACAGAATGGATGGGTATAATCAAGTTCAATATTTTGGGGGCTATTTTTATTCGAAGATTATCCTGTTTTCATTGCTCCTAGACTTACTGTAGAAGAGGAAAAAGAGCAGAACGGAATAGAGAACAGCAACTAAGACATATAGAAATGGCGTCGGCTAATTAGATACTGCCTTGGGGTGCATTTTTAATTATGAAACCAACATTGTTTAGGACCGTCTCGTTCATGACGAAGCATCGAAGGGTGAGACTAAATAGAAGCTATGTGGTGGTAATCAAGAAGATTTTCAACGCTTTTCTTGCTTGTGCCTTTTCTCTATCACTTACAGTGCAAATTTCTTTCGTTTTACTTCTGTGAGCCGTTGCTTTTCGGCAAATAATTGACCCGACTATCAACTTCGCATAAGCACAGGCACCAGTAAGATATTCCTTGTTTTGTTTTGGGATGTGTCAAAAAGTCCCCGAAGCAATTAGTTTCCGGTCTGTTGAGCTGGACGTCATTATGATTGACATTGTTACACGAAAACATGATTACTTAATTAGTTCCATTATAATACAGTCAAGTCTAGCAAGTTGGTCTGGTGAATTGGTAAATGGAAGTTATTGGGTTTATGATTCAACTACTGTAGGTACGTTTGGATTGATGGCCACTTTATTTGTCGATTAGAGACAAGGACCTTCATAATAACCATAAGTTGTAGAGTGGAAGAGAAACGACCAAGTATTATAAGCATCAAGGTGGTGTCCGACTTTTATATGCATGGCTCAAATAGGTTTTGTATCTTATAAAATGGTTCTAATTTTCAAGTATTGAAGGCTAGAGCGTCAGCTTTGAAGACAGCTCTTGCAGAAGCCATTGAGTCAATAGAAACACCTGTATATGCTTCAGGTAATTCAAGAGAAACAAATCTGGAATCTTAACAATTTCACACTGCTGAAAATGAAATCTGAAACGCGTTCTTTGCTAGTATCAAACATAGCCCAAATCATCCCAAACGGCAAACAAAAATTATCTTTCGATTATTATAGTTGAATCTACCGCCAACAATACCATCGTCCTTTTCAAGAATTCAACCCATAAAATGTTTGGAGCATTTCCATTCAAATCCAATCAATCTATTGCACTTCAAGCCTTAGAACCATGGAGAAATCCTTGCTATCACTTCACCGCCATTGCAAATAGTGTGAATAAACCCGCTTTGCAGCTAAATCGAAACAAGTAAACAAAGCAAGGATTATGGCCCCATTTATTTCCCAGTTCAATACCACAACCACTCTAACTTGATACAAAATGAAATGCCTTTGAGCCGACGCAATATAATATTCAATCAAATTGTGTACGAATATCGGGGTGGTGAGGTCGCTGGTTTGATCGTTCGTTTAGCTTTAAACACGTTCCATATCTTTGCAGGCGCACTCATCACTTGCCGTGATGCACGAAGTACATCTCCGAATCGCCGGGTCCACATCGCTTCATGTAGCTCGATGAGCTCTTCCTGTAATACTCAGCATTGCAAAAGCTTCACAATTCGGTTATATTTCTCACAAAATTCGAATAGAAAGGTATCCAGTGAGATGGGCCCTTATACCTAGCCTTCCCGTCGTCGTCATCATCATCGTTATTGGGAATAGTGGCTGTAAAACGAGGAAGAAAATACAGAAACATGAATGCCAGATAGGTATGAATGTGTTGTGTATCCTTCGTTCGATTCGCGGGGCAGGAGATAGGACAAGTGCACAATTTCACACTCAGTGGACAAAAATAAAAGGACCTTTTGTACGTCCATATTGTAACTTAAATTGAATTTATGGTAAATACTGGGATCTGCCTGCATTGAGGAAAGCATCAAGGGGATTAAGCGGATGCTCTGTGTATATGATTCTTAGCTTGAGTATGTGTGAGATGACATTCGTGAGTAGTATATTTCCTGGACTTGCAGCAGCCGACACCAAATGGGGCTACCATCTGAAAGCCAGCTGATTTTAGCTACACAACATTTTGAAAGTAGTGCCTATTTGCTTCCTATGAGAACAGCAAATATTTTCCACCTTACCGTTTTTATCTTTAGTAGATGCTTGAAAGAACTAACGCTAAAACTTGTTAGATACTAATATTCTCGAGAAACGTCCTACGAGCATTGTGTGGTATATATATTTATCACATCACGACAATGAATCAAAAATGCGAAGGATGGGATATAACGTATACGACAATTTATGACAATAAACTGGGGTGCATAATGAGCAGAGATAGCGATCGCATGTAATACTGGATTAACATTACTTGCTCGATATGGTGTTTATACTTTGAAGGATGACATATGTACAAACATTGAGCGTTGATTTCGGATTCATCGCGTCTTTGTTTGCCTGCTATTTGAAACGGATAGCCGTCTTGTGCTCTTGTCATTGATATCGTTTCGTGCGTGAATGATTTCATCGCATCAATGTGACAATACAAAATGAAATTGAATTTTGAGCGCATGCTCTTCGAATTTGACTTGGGACAAAGCAAGGATTGAAAGCGATTTAGAGATTTTTTTTAGTTAGCTGAATTTGTGACAATCTGCCAATATATTTCTCATTCAAATGCAATATTTACACCCTTAATTTTTGCCTATATGAACATATATCAAACTAGTAACCATATCAAGTCCGCTGTTTAAATAGGCTAAGCCTAGATGTTGAAACCTCTGATTAGAAGTATTGAATTTTTCAAGACTTTCGATGTTTGCTTCAAATATTCAAAGTGAACAATACATTCGATTTTCTGCCCACCCACATGAAAGAATCGACGAATATATTATGACTAAAAATCGCCATGGTTAGCACCTTACCTGCATCCTGGTTCTCATCGATGAGCAGGTCAAAAATCTTCCGCCAAGCGCCAATGCATCGTGGGGTACATATAACAAGTAAAGTAATCGCAGGATAACCCTTGTTGCTGGTAGAGAGCTTCACAACAATTTTACAGTCAATGTGAATACGAGAGTAGAGTGATTAGTTCCACAATTCCTTTTATCTCTGTTTTAACTCATGCACCTATTCTGAGCTAGGTGAAATCAAAGCTTGGCGCGCGATCCCTCGCCCGAACCTGGATTTGAATCAAGGACCCCACACAGTGTTCTACCCACAAGACTACCCAAGCTTCATAGTGCTTATCCATAGGAAACCCTTTAAATTATTTAAATTTTCAAGCCACCAGAGAAAAATAAGTGAGCATTTTGTTTGAGCATTGATGCATAAAGTAGCCTAAATCCACAAGAACTCATAAAATAAATGAACTCATATATAAATTTGCTTGGCTGTGAAAATGTTTTAGAAATTTTCAACCTCATGAGGGCGCTAAACGGCTAAAATAAAACAAATAAAATTGGTAAAATTTAGGATTGCGATGACCTCGCAAGCAATTCACAGGACACAATGATGAGCCCAAGAAATATGCTTGTGTGATGTTCGATAAATGTGTGGGCTACCCTTAAGCTATGGCCAGTACGTAAATAGAAATCCTCCTGGAAAACTTTTGCTTTTTAGAACGAAACGAAATTTTTTGTTAAATTTCGGGCTTTGCATAGTCAAATTAAATTTTTTGTAATTCTGCTTCGCATAAGAACGGTAACCCTTTGTATTCGCTAGAACTGAATACCCGAAGACCAGATCAATCTGAAATTCATCGAATGTTTTGGCGATTTCGAAATGTGTGGAAATCTTGTGGCAGTGGGGCTAAAACACTAAGGAAAAACTGCTTTTCTCTCTATAAATTCCGATTCAGAGACCAGTTTTCAACGAAACTCATGCAGTAGCTGTACCTTACTCCAGACAAAGTTTGATAGAAGTTTGATTAAAAAATAAGGATAGAGCTAAGTTAATTTTCGTCTCTTGAATCATGAAAATGTTAAGAAAACATTTTTTTAAAAAACTAGCGCAACAGAACCGCTAGAAACACTAATGTACGATGAACAGTAGAAGAATCGTGCAAATTTTCAATGCATATTTTCCCACATTTGCTAAAACCTGTTTCGAGGGCAATATACCACTTTGATCTCACCAATGCATTTAAAGTAGTAAGATGGAAAGGTTTCCAGGATTGCCACTTTTATGAATTTCGAAATTTAAGAACGTCAAACACTTGATATCTTATTTCCGGTTGTTTCTGTTCCAAAACTTTGGAACCAGCATCTTCTGTAACTCAAATGAAGAAAATACTCAGTGCTTGCAACACTTTACTAAAAGTTAAAAGTCTCCCCCAACTGTTTTTCGTCAAAATCAAGCTATCCTATGAATCTTGTTTTCATCCGATGACTTCACCGAAAGTTACAGCGATAGAAAGGTATTTGAGGCTGCCATCTGAAAAATTCCAAGAGCTTAGAAATTTAAACATTGATTATTTATTTTCATTGTAAATTTTCGCGATATGAATACCTAATATAAGAATTTATTGATACAAAAATAGCAAAACCACCTCGCGCTGACAACCTTTTCCCAGCACAAAAGCCAAAAATATATCACATTTGCCTCCCATTGCAGTCAACCTACACTGCAAATTTCGTTTCGATCCGATGACTACATTGGAAGTTATATGAGTACAAAGAAATTTAGGGCTACCACTGACAAAAGTTTACTTTAATACAAAGTTTACTTTGCTTTACTACAAGATCATTACCATTTGAAAATTTTATGATAAAATCAGTTACTAAAAAATACAAAAACAAATTATCAAACAATCATAGCTGCCAGCCCTATCATGTTTTTTCAACAAAGTTCCTACTGAACATTGCCCACAATAAGTTCCATTTACTAAATGAATTTTCTTTCGCTTCCATAACTGCACTGGAATACTATAGGGCAAAAAAAATATTTTCCTTAGTGAATTTTCAAAACTTAACACACCAAAATTACCATAGCTGGCAGCTCCTACCTACTTTTTCAACCATATTTCTATCTAACGTGCCTTAGAGTAAGGTTCAGCTACTGTGTGAATTTCGTCAAAATCTGGTGACTGAATCAGAATTTAAGGGCCAAAAGCAGCTATTTTTCTTAGTGATTTTTCAAGATGATACCACTGGCACAGAGTTCTCATATTTCAAAATCGCTTCTATCAGACCTGGTCCTACTTAAGACCAATAAATTCATTAAATTTCGACTGTATCTGAATATCGGGCCGTGAGTTCCCGTGAACAGAAATTTTTGCTGCTAAAAATGTAGGTAAATTGGAGAAGGGTTACCGTTCTTGTCCGATATAGAATTTTAAAAGCTTAAAGTATTAGTGACTCCATATCGTGCGAAATTGTGAAGTTTTGTGCCAAATAAGCGTCATTAGCGGAACTTTTGATTTACTTCTTTAATTTGAAGAAATCTCCAGCTGAGATGCATCGATTGCTTGTAGAAGCATATGATGAGGCTGCTTTAAGTGAGAGAATTTGTCGTGAGCTTTAAACGTTTAAAATCGAAAATTTAAAAAATGTTGGGTTTGACGTGGAAGACAAAGAACGCCGGGAAAGGCTGGAAGTGTAGGCAGACAAATAATTTCACATCGTTTGAAATCGTTAGTAATGATTCAGAAACAAGGGGCATTGCCATCAACTGAAACCGAAAGACGTTGAACGCCGATTTCGCATGTGTGAAATGCTGCTTGCCAGGCATAAAAAAGGGTTTTTGCATCGTATTGTCACTGGTGATGAAAAATGGGTCCAGTACGATAAACCAAAGAAGAGAAAATCATCGAGACCACCTGGTAATGCTTCAACATCGACAACCAAACCGAATATTCATGGAGAAAAACGCATGCTGTGTATTTGGTGCTATCAGCTTGGTGTCGTGTATTATGCTGAGCGAAACCATTACTGGAACTCTGTACCGAACACAATTAATGAGATTGAGCCGAGCACTCAAGGAAAAATGTATCAATTACTACTACAGACACGACAAAATTATTCTTCTACATGATAATGCTTGTCCGCATGTTGAGGCGCCGGTCAAGACCTATTTGAAAACACTTCATTGGGAGGTTCTACCCCACCCGCCGTATTCACTAGACATTGGTCCCTCCAATTATCATCTGTTTTGGTCAATAACACATGGTCTGGCTGAGTAGCACCTTACATCATATGAAGATACCAAAAATTGGGTCGATTCATGGATAGCATCAAAAAATGAAGAGTTCTTCCGACGTGGTATCCGGATGTTGCCAGAAAGATGGGAAAAAGTAGTGACTAGTGATGGACAGTAATTCAAATAAAAGATAATGTATAGTTCTTTCATAATAAATTCCTAATTTTTGATAGAAAACGGCGGAAACTTATTTGTACTCCAATTAAAATGAGTAAAGTTCCAGCATCTATGGTTTTTTCGAGATTAAAACAATACGCCAAAGGCAAGTGCATAGATTTCATTTCGTCTCTAAAACTCACATAAACTCTAAAATTCATTCAAAATAATATACATTCATAAATCCTTTTATTAAATATTAAGTTATACAGATGAGAAAATTTTGATTACTTATACCATAAGCTTAATTTTAACTAGGTACTTACACTCACATCTTTTTTCTCATGTCGCAGTCGAATACAATCAAAGATATTTAATTCATTTCTCTTTTACATCCCAGTATGCTTCATTATATCTATTTCATCATCCGTAAATCACCACTTTATAGTTCACACATGATACCTAACAGCAAAAAAGATGACAACTTTCAAAAACCTTCAAACTAAGATATTCTTTTACTATCATAATGTATGCTGTAATCAAAATTTTCCACAAAAACTTAGAACATCTTAAGCGCCCTCTGAATTAACTTTTTGATTTATGTCGATCATAAAGATTTGTCTTGGGACCCCTTTCAACGTTGTACTACTTGAGTGGAGATCCAACCCCATTAATGTTTGATGGTTTCATAGAACTTGGAACTCGATCTATGCTTTTATGAATCTTTTATATTGATATCAAAAAATGATTCAACATTTATCAGAAAACATAGCTAACACAGTCTATGCTTCTCAGTTGAATGTATCTGGTATTCAATAACTATTACAACAAACTTCAAGAAATATAGCTCTAAATCAATGATTTTGACCATCACTATCTGCTTTTCTTTTCCATTTTGTTTATTGTGTGTTTGTAGTACAACCGATTAGCCGCTAACAGGTTGGTCCACGGATGTTGTCATCGTTCGCGGGATAAAAATGATGAGATATCTGTTACTGAATTTAAATTGATCCTTTGTGCTCGAACCGCCTTCTCAATAATTTTCAACAGATCGATGGAAATGGGACTGCACGTTCGTGACCAGGAGCAAACGATGAATACTCGTCTGCCGTTTATTGTGCGCTCAAAGCGCTGATCGTTGTCACATATGAATGTCACACATATAACAAAAGCAAACGTTCGAAAGGTGACTTTTTGGAGCTGATATAAGTTATTGCTGGATCGTTGTATTTCGCAAGATCATAACACTGAATGACGTGAGAGTTCTTGCTTCGATTCAATGACGCAAAAAACATTTATTACTGTTAGCAAACAGATTCGTTATTGATTATAAATTCTGGAGAATTAGTAAAACACCTTAACCTTCAAATATTTTTTTCACAATTAGATGTATTTAGGATTTTCCTTTCCTTTTTCACTATTTCAACGGCTGGGCACAAAATTTTCATAAGAAATGTACGATAGCACAATCTGATAGCCCCTAGTCTTCGTTCTGTCAGCACATCGAAATCGAAGATCGCTGAAAATAAACCGAATTTGCATATGAGTGTGGAAGAATATGATCAAGGGACGAATGTATGAAATATTGAATGACATTTTTCTCGGAAGATATTCGAATTTTGTATACATACGTTGTTAAGATTGATTGAAGCATTTCTCTGGATGTACCGTGATACAAGGCATTGTTTTCAGTTTACCTTTGGAAACAATGAACTTGGCCTCTGCAATCTTGAAGAAGATTTTTACTTGATCGGACGGAATAACAGCTAAATTTCTCTTACCTCTGGAAAGTGAATTTGGTTTGTTAAATATAAACATTTTTATGCATGAGTTGGGGACATGATCATAACTCGATGCGAGTATAATTCGAGTCGAATTAAAGTTTGCGCTTGAACTGTTCTGCTAATTGTGTCTAGCAATTAGTTGCGCCTAAACACCAGCACGCACGACTAAAATCTACGTCAAATTTCAGAAAATTATCTGTACCGATTGAATATCGTGACCACCTCGCCACAGTCATACCCTACGATTACGAGTGCAACAGCTCTGTAGCGATTCCTTGTCAATAACCACCCGTACTTGCGAATTCATTCAATAAGAATCATAGCTCAACCTTACAGCATTTCACCAACTTTCGAGGGAAAAGACACAGCGACAAGGCTTTGATGGGCTTGTTAGATGGTTTGAAATCACGTCTTGCGTGTAATAAGTAATTTCAGAAATTTAATTGCTTTCAACTATGCTAATTCAAGTGGAAATTAATCACTTCCGGTATTTACTTATTCAACTCGAACAGCGGTCGAGTACAGGTGAAATTTTCAAGTTTCTGGGGGGTTCTAGCATTCTTCACGGAGAATAGTGTGGGTCAGAAAAATCGAAAGTTTATTGGAATCAGCGGTGAGGTTGCGTCGGTCCCGGTAAGAAATCGGAAAACTCGAACTCCGCCCTTTCTACATTTCGTTTTGGCAAAGAGCAGTTCTCGTATTAGAGATTAAGGTGATATGAAAACATTTTTGGTTTATCATCTTTCCTTCTTTACGCTAGCCGGCCAATGGTCAGCTAAGGAACGCCATCCAGGACAGTAGCATATAGGGACGCATGATGGAAAAGTAGCCATTTGTTTGCTCTTATCATGAAAGGGTTCGGATTGCGCAGTGATGCTGAGAGTTTTGGGGCGAAATCCCTACGATGCAACATTTGTTGAGGGTGATGGAATGTTTACGGACCAGGAATGTATAGCCGTATGAAATGGACATTTCTCGTTCATATGTTATATGTATTATAAAATGAAAAATGAGTTTCTGTCGAATAAGGGTTGCTTTTTCTTGCTTGTTTGAGTTTTCTTTTCTTGAATCAGGATTTGTTTCTAATGTAAACTCTATTATTTAAAATACATCATAAAATAGTATACTGCTCAGATCCGGAAAAGACTGAGTGAACAATTGCAAAAATATCATAAAAATCTGTCCCACATACAGTAGCAAGGGGCCATCATTCGAAATTATTTTCAAAAGTCACATCACCTCATACAAACATTAATTTCTCTGATAAAGCTCGAACCAAAGATACTTAATGACTTCAATTTGTCCGCATTTTCAATTTTCCAGAATACTCCTACTACCATTGCTCCTGGCATCGAAAAAAAAAACCCACACAAAAGAAATGATTTTGAAAACTACAGCACGTACCTACTACATAAGTTGCATCGGTACACGAGACAAAAACCAAACCAGAATGAAGTTGAAAATGCCAATACATGAAATGTACATTTTTCTCGTATTTACTTTGATTTTATTATATCCTGACATGAACGGTTGGATTGAAATATTTTCCATTGTGCTATTTTTTCGACAATTTTTACTGTAGTGATTCTACCATTTTTCCAACCAGCTTCGAATTGTTTCTTTTCATTTATTTTCATACTTTTGTTTTCACTCCTCCAACCAGGAACAGAATTGCAGTACGGTAGCACTCCATCATGATAGGAACAACTGGATATCTGCATATTGAGTACTGCCTGTTCTGAATCTGCGGATTCTGTTCAAACTAAGTGCATACATGCTATGCACTACAAAAATACCTATCACGAAATTGCAGAATGGTAGATGATGGAGGCTGAATGGATGCATGTACTGCAAATCACGTCGATACAAAGCAGTTGGTTTGATGCATTCATATTGACTGTGAAATTTCGGGGGATCCGAAATCGACAACAGTGGATTAAAACTACCATTGAACGGATGCAAGTCTGATGTCTGTCGAATCTGAAAGAACATCACAAATTTCAATATTGTGGCAGATAAATTGGACGAAGCATGCATACATGAAGAGATTTATTCTCATCCGGAATTTGAAACAAACTTCTCAAAACCATTAAACTACCCAAGCCAAAGAATAACTTCTGAATTGCTCGCAAGAAGAATATTAACACTCCATGCAAATCGCTTTCAATTCTCACCATACTTAATGCGAACGAACTCAAATTCTTCACGAAATCTGAAACAATAATTTTACCTTCGAGCGGAAATCTCTCCGTATTTTGAATGCCAGCATAGAATGCGTCTAGACAAAGCCTGTCAAAATTTTATCGTCCGTACGGGTGATGGATCAAGTGAGTTCGAGTACCGTGTAATTATCCTTGCGAAATTATTGCTGATCCGTTGAAAAGCGCCCTGGTCATGTGAATGCTCGCAATTATTGAACTTGACATTTGATGGACTCTTAGTCGAATATTTTGACACACAAATTGGCCGGCTTAGAGTCAGGGTCGTTTCATGCTCCCCAAATACCTCAATAAATTGATGATGAGCATCTACAGACAGAACAATGCATGCACCCGATAACCGATCCAAAGAAAATATTAAAGCACCGCAGGGTGCAATCACTTTGACTTTCGAGGCGAAATTCGTAATGGGCGAAATGGAAAGAATCTTCCTCAATGAAATCACGTATGCAGAAATTTTCGAACAATGTATCGAATGTATGAATGAAGCAGCCAAGACCCTGTATAGTTCATGCAGTCGTTTCATGCCAATTTTCGTTTTCGATCTATGGTCATATCCTTGCCTATAGAAGTACAAACAAAAGTATCTCGTCCTGTATCAATTTGATGTTGAACAAGCTCGGAGTGAAGTTAAAATATGTATCTGTATAAAATCATCAGGCTAGTCAGTTGGGTTTTAATATGTTTTCACAAAAGACTGTAGAACGCTGGATTGAAACTGAACTGAATAAGAAACTCGAGGGTACTGAGAAGTTAATTGTTCGAAAAGAGGTAATTATTATGGATCTGAATTTAAATAGAACAGAAAACAAGGAGTCCTTGTTGCTGGTACGTATGAATTGTGATACAATTTTTAATCAATATCGTTCCATTCGAGGCTTTCAGAAGTAACAGAACGAATTTTTTTTATAATGCTTAGGTCCACCTTGTTCCTGCAGGCCTAAGATAATGGAAATTGAAGCAGGGAACCAATATTTTCTATTAGGTTAAGCTCTACATTTTTGCAGTGGACTATGTACTCCTCATCAAAGTGTGAGGTTAAAATTTAATTGATGAATGGCTTGTACATGGTAAATGTGCTCCAATTGAGAATGAAGGTTGAGAAATGAAATAGAGATTGAGAATAGTGCCACTTGCTTTAAAATTTACTATGCTAATACTTTGCTTTTTGCTTATTTTTGCTAATACTTCAATTGTAATCAAATGTTATTAATTCAATTTCAATAAATTTAAATTTTTGATCAGCTAATCAGCGAAAAACAATATCCACTATATTCGATTTTTGCAAAGTTAAATACACGAATTATCATTTTTGAAGCTTGAGTAGCCTAATGGATAGAGCACTGGCTTCTTGCGTGTGGGGTCCCTGGTTCGAATCCAGGTTCGGACGAGGGTCCGCGCACCAAACTTTGAGTTCACCTAGCTGTGTTTAGGTACCTAATTTAAATCAGGGGTAAAGTGAGTCGTAGAACTAATCACTCTACACTCGTATTCACAATTATTGAAAAATTGTAATGAAGCTCTCTACCAGTTTCAACCCCTAGACCCGTACGAAGGTTGTGGGATTTTTTCACAGTTTTTCACAGTTTCACCTTTTTCACCAAATGTCAGCACATTAATCACTTTTGAACCCCTTTCCGTAATGACTACGTCTGGTTTTTGTTAGCCTGTACATCGTTTTCATCTACATTGAAAGTGGCTTGTCGAAGTGGTCATTCTCTTGAATCAGTTCTCTAGTAATGTGAAAAAGCCTCCAAACTCTTTCTGTTCATCCTTCAGCTCTCGCAAGTGACAATTCTTCTGCTTGGCGATTACTCAGCTCTCTATTTCTCCGATTTCTAGTGTAAGACCTGCTGCCAATAGCTTGTTAATATGAGCGAAAAGTTTTTTGTCGTTCGCTTCTCCAAATAAACCCGAAACGAAAAACACTTATATTGAATGAAAAAGAAAAAAAAATGTATTTACTATTACTTAAAGGACCCTGTGAGGCTTTTCTAGAATTTATCGATTCTAGCCTTTGTTTCAGTGTTCTTGCTGGTATTCCATAATTCCGCTCAGCTTCTCTGAATTTTATTTCGCACGCTGTAGCTTTTCTATTGCCTCCTTCAAATTTCAGAGGTCTCCGGTGGATTTACTAAAGCAAAAATGAGAGGATGAGAGAATGACAGAGGAGTCCGTCCTCCATCTCATGTACCAGTGTCCCGCTCTGGTGTAGAAGAGAATGGCCTCTCTTGGGGTGGTCTTCTTCTTAGATCTGACTAATCTGCCCTTTATTGGTACAGTTAATCAAGGCAACCAAATAGTTCCCAGAGTACATTGGCCAGTATATTCGTAATACCACAACGGACCTATAATGTGCTCATATGTGTCAAGACTCCGATTGGCATTTACTTGAGCTATCCTAACCTAGTTATCTATAAGTTTTCCAAAGTGTTTCGAAGTTCGAACATCAGGCAGAGAAAAAGCCGGTGAATATAATCGATTGCAGAAATTTGAGTTTATTTCAGTAAAAGTTTATGGCAATATTCAGCCGAATTGAAATATTCCAATTTTTCCAAATGTCCTTCGGTGATGATATAATTGACCATATTATGTATCAGTCAAACCTATAAAGTATAGAAAAATCCTGACACATCACTTAATATAAATAAATAGGAAATGTTAAATATCTTGGAATTACAGGTATCTTACAATCATAGCGGCTGCGTCTTGGAAGTAAAGGAAATATTAGCCATATGCTGCGACAACAAACTCTACACATCTTCAACTACGAACTTTTTATGTTGCTTCGCTAGCGGTTTTGTTAATGTTTTTCTGATAACATGGAAATAGCTCAAATAATACTTCCAAAAGAACCAGAAGAACTAGCCCTTTTAACTACCGCAGAGAGTTTTGGGTAGTGGACCGATGCATCATCGGAAACCTTCTTAGGGTTTGGAGCCATAAGCGATAAAGAGAGAAAAGTGTGGCTTATCATTGTTCTGCCACCAGATTGCCCTGGTTGGCTCAGTGCCTTAAAAGGGCCATTAGTTGACTCAGAAGCTGCTTGAATAACAAGGCTAATACTGTGGACTTTGTTAATGCCCATTTTCTATGTTCTCTGATTCCTCCATCGAGGTTTCATCCACGTCAGTTTTGAGATCAGTAGTCTCTTCTTCTCCTGATGTTCGAGAGGATTTCCTTATAGAGCTTCTCGGACATCTCCATCAAATTTCTTGCAGAGTTTCTGGTGAGTTTATGCGTGAAGTACTCGCGTTCTTTTTCTAAATCTGTGACGTCAATACTGCCATCTGCCACCGCGTCCAATCGTTGCTCTTAATTTTTCCGAATATTTATTTATTTGAGTAATAATATTAGGAAAGATAAAATCCAGGAAAACTTTCGTTAAATCTGCCCGCTGATAAATGCAAAAGAAGACCTTAAATGCCAATTTATAAATAAAATATTTAAAAACATTTAACAATATACTCAACTTACGAAAAACAAATCGCTTCCTTGACTTGGAATCCAAAAACATTTCTCGCACGTCTTGACCGTTCGAGTGCTCGACTCGACCTCTTCGGTTTTTTTTCGCGCGTGGTTTTACAATGGCATATATTTTTTTCACAAAATTGCCTGCAATTAGAATATAACATATGTAAATAAGCCCACCCATTTTGCATAGTTTGAGACAGAGACGACTTATAATTGCCTCCGTTTAGACTCTCAAAACAGCACAATAGCTGTTAAAATAATATCAAATTCATGAAATTCTATTCTAAATTCTAATAATATTTTTGTCATTGTTTTTTCACCCAACGGGTTGTTTCAACCAACAAGAAAGTGGTTTTTCAAAAAGGCAAACGGAAGTCCAAAAAATAAGTATCAATAACTGAAAGCGATTTTTTTTTCTTTCTCTCTCTCTCATAATCATGTGATTAAAAATCTAGAATGAACCGCAAATAAATATCAGATAACCAGAATAAATGATCTTTGATTTTCGGTGATTATTCAATTAAACTATACCATTTAAACAAGCTCTTTTCTGACTTCTTTCATGCTGCCCTGTGTACCATGGTTGGATTCGACATTTTACACAAGCGACTGGACTCGGTGTGAAAAAGAATACGGTCTAGAAGCTACATGAGAATCGCCATATAAGTAGGTATATTTCTTCTTGCAGTTCGCAGCCAGCATTGTTGTAGGTCTCTTTCATTGGCTGTTAACACCACACCGTTGTGATTTATAAGCCTTTTAGTGGATTTTATTAAAATGCATATTCGTTGCTTGAATGTCACACGACAAACTTTATGATTTCCATACGAGCATATATAAAGAGGTGCTGAAGATAAACAAGATCCTGAACTGTTGTACATCATAAATTGTCTCACAGGGCATAATTGCCGTTCCTTTAAATCTTCAGCTTTTCACCTTAACGCTCCTTTGCGCATCATGTTCGCAACAGGTCTATGTAGAGATAATTGAAATTCTTGCACGCTTGCCTCGCACATTGAATTCAATTAACACTTGGCATGCCCAAGGTAGTATTTACTATGAAAACTCAGAGAAAACTTAAAGTTTTTTTGTTTGAATATCGTATTTCGGTTAAGCAACTTATTGGTCATATTATATTCCAAAAAAAAAAATTATGCTACTCGTAAATAATTACTTGTTTGAGAGGGCACGGAAATATTATTCTAACCCAATGCTTCTTTAGAGTTATGTTGCAGCAGCATTCGGGTTAATGATGTCGTTTACTTTCAATACGCACATGAACTGTAACATCGAACTGAAATTATTTTATACAGGTATCAGCTGCGCCTTAGGTATTCTGCAGACAAAACTAAATGCATACATGTACATACATAAAAGTCAAAGCATTTGTCTTTCATCGTTTAAACTACAATTGCATACGCATCTCAAGCTATACATTGGCAGATTAAAATATAATCTCGAATCAATTTTCCATTGCAAGTCATCGCTTCACATGACGCAGCTAATCACTCAATTACTTATCGCCTAAGTAGCTCAAAATCATTTAAGCTCGCATGACGCGTAATCGAATCTAAATGATATGCAAAATGGAATTTTTAATAAAATTAACATAAACCCGTAAAATTGTAAAATTAATAAAACGTTACGTCAGGCACTAAAGCGAAACGAACAGGGGCACATAGGGCTGAAATACTACATGCAGATATGGATAATGTGAAGACTCATCTATATACATATAATTCAAATCTCGACTGTGCATACCCTTGGTTTTATGACACCAAACTTAACTCAACTGGGGGTGAAGTTGTTTGTAATGCGAGCATTTAATGGGATCGTACACACGGCCCGGAGGGTACGTGCTAAGTAATATGAGACGCTTAAGTTATATTGGCTAATAGGCATGTAATGCAAATATTAAGATGTCAGCTCGATTGTTATCCATAATGCGTGGATAATTGAATGTTTAGGGAAAGTTAGCTTATTTTAATTTTTTTTTTGCGCTTGTCGCATATGTGTGTATACAAATTCTAGATTAGCAATTATTTTATATATCATAATAGAGTGCGAGATTGATGAGAGTGCGTGAATAAATGCGGACTATAAAATTGATTAGCTTCGAACTTAGGGCATAATACTGCCAAAACCATGGACCTCGTATCTATCAACTCAGATGCTGAACGAAAACGTGTTTGAAAAGTGAAATTTTATGTTCATTCATTTTCTGTCAAATATTTCCTGTTTAAAAGGTCCTCCGGTCGCGTTACAATGATGGTGACCGAAATTGCGTTGATGAAAAACAAGTATTCTCATGAAATGCGTTATCGTTTTTTTAATAATTGAAAAATCATCCGAGAGTATCGAGAGTGCCTAAATTAGTTGTGCACAATAGTTTTTTGCCAAAATTATGTGCTGGATAATGGATTTACTTACTATAGTTTAGTTTTCGGAACAATAAAAAGTAAAGTAATCTTACGACAACGTTTGTACAGGTCTAGGGGTTGAAGATGGTAAATGGTTTCATTCAGAAATTTACAATCACATTCCGCGGCTCACTTTACCCCTGATTAGCTCAGGTTGGTGAGCTAGGTAAACTCAATGCACGATGCGTGGTCTCTCGTCTAAATCTGGATTTGAACCAGAGACTCCACACATACAAGAAGCCAGTGCTCTACCCACTAGACTACACCAGTGCTGTTCTTAAAGTGTTTTTGAATCGTTTGAAAATGCCCTGAGAATGCGAAGCTAGCACTGAACGAAGATCAGCTTTTGTAAAACGGTGTTCCTCGGTTAAGACTTTCGAAAACGTTTTGATTTTCATAGGAATACCATCGATCACTAAAAACTAAAAGCAAATAAATACCGAAATTTGAAAAATTTCCAGATAAATGTAAAAACGGTCAACTTCTGTAAAATTAGAAAAGAAAATTGTTAGAGCAAAAACAGAACACCTCTTAAAACATACAAAAACACGTCCAATGATGTGGAAATTGCATATTCTTCAGAAAGACCACATGAATGGAAATTTCAGTTTTCGGATCGAAAACAAGAAAAATAGAACAGTGACAAATCCAACTCAGTAAATATTCATCGAAAAATTGATGTGTGGGACCTACATTGGCACAAACTAGCACAATCTACACGGACAAAGATCTCGACTAATGATTTGGAACTGATGCATTTGGGCTGATGACCATAGCCATTCTGATCAGTACCAGGTCAATTCTGGACCTATTAGCTCTGGAGTGACATCCGAGTGCCAACAGCTCCAGGCTAATATCATACCGCCTTCGTCTTGTGAAAACCTTGGCAGGACTCAGAGTACGTTCGAAGGGGGGACCCAGTAAACGTGATTAATAATAAACTGAACAATAAAGTGAACAAAACAAAAGCAAAAACTGACGGAAACACAGCAGTGACGAATCCTTTTATTGGTAGGCCAAAAGTCCAAAAAAAACACCAACCGTAGGCAAGAACTGTTTAATGATATAACAATGGCTGCCTGAAGCACCTAACGTCCTGAATTCTACCGTGGCCAGTAATGAGAGGAAACTCCGCGTACGGAACGGTGTTTGGTCCAGAAAAACATACGCAGCCAATGCGTTGGGTTGGGTATGGATACTTCTTCAGCGACGATGGTATTCATTTTTCCAAAGAGATGCTATATTGCTGAAGAAAAGGCGGAGGAAGAAAAGATGACGTGAAAATGCCGGGGTATAATGAAAAAATAGTACCCGCATCCGAAATGCAGAAATATAAGTCGCGGTAGATGAAAGAGCCTTCTCAAACTCGAAGAGGCTCTGGAAGTTATAAAAGCATGTAGACATAATTTGAAGAAGGCTGAACTAGAGCTGAAGAAAATTGAAGAACCCAGCCTAGAGAGCACAGAGCAAACGATACTGTTGAAACTTCATGCCCTGTGCAACCCAAAGAGCAACGGCTGGCGAGATAAGTCGACGAATTCTGGTTCGGCTAACGCAAAAAAACTTAGGCGAAAGAAACCGCAATCGGCTAGGACAAAAAAGGAAGATGTGGTAGTAAAGCCTATCCAGAGGAAAAGTCATGCAGAATTCCAATCAAAGTGAGGGCTCAACTTCGCCGTATCAGAAAAAGGACAGACGATGGGAATTGCTTGTGACACTGGCAAAGTGTGAAGACATCGTGAAATTCGGCGACGCGACCCAAGCAGCCGTGGGGGTTTCGGATAGACTAAAAAGATCGTCTCCAAAGCCAAAATTGAGATACTCCGCCTCACAAGTCTGACGGCAGAGGAAGAAGTGACAGCAGCGATTCGGGAGGAAGGAATTCAGAACGTAAAAATTACCTTATTTCCCCCGAATAAAAGGGAACTGAGGAAAGCCGTGGTAGAACTGGACGAAGTTAAAGTTTTAAAACTAGTTGATACTGGGCGGAATCTATATTTACTGTATCTACATCAAAAAATAAAGATATGGGGCTGTGATTCCTACAACGCCATTGGATCTTTCGTCAGATGTCACAGAGCATGAATATGTGCCAGCACAACAACAAAAAAAAATACCGCGTCTTTAACATTATACCATTTACTTTTTACAATCTAGCCCACCATAAAACTCAGTGATGCTTGCTTGAAGTCGCTTGGATTCACGAGTTTAAGCAAGATTGAACAATCAGATTTCAGAAATTATGCATTTACGTTTTGATGAAGTAAGTACGCGAAATCAAAAGTCAATCAATGAAAATTAATTCATGCTGCTAAGCTATTTTTTTGTTGGTAAGCCTGTAACTCTCTAACTATGAGGAGACAAGACTTACGTGAAGCAATAATTATTTATTTATATAATTCATTTAATTATGATGAAAAAGACCTGCCGAAAAGAGGTCGAAAATGTTTCACTTAATGCAGATTTTGCCGAAACATAAATGGCAACACTGTCTGTGCTTTATTTTGGTATATATTTTATTAATTTTAAATTGCACATACATTACCTAACATAAGAGGGTATTTAACATAAAAAAATTTTATAATTAGCGGCTTAACTATATTGGCCTGCTGACTCTTTTTGGATGGTAAATGTTTACATATTTTTTTCTATTGATAATTTTACACTTATAAAATATTGCCAAAGTTGTACATGACCTGGGTTCGACTTGGCTATTTTATATCTAAAAGCTAATTTAATTTACTAAACTAAATCTAGCTTATTTCTAAATACAATTAGCTTAGTCTAATCATACCTAAACTTAACCTAGGTCTTAAGTATCCCCTCCGATTTGTCGGGAGGCCAAAATAATTAAACAGTATGTCCTTGAGCCACCGCTGTCCTGCTATCTCCGCAGGATGCGTAAATGGCTCAGTAGAACCACGCGGCGCGCGATATATCGGATCAGTTTGTTTTCATGTCCGTCTGCCTGTGAGTGAAATCTTGTTTGCTCCACAACCCAGTCCCTAAATGGCTCAAGCTCTATGTCTTGGTATAGGAGAGAGTTCTTTGGTCACTATTTATTTACCAGGCTGTAAAACCTGCCAGTCCAGAAGCGCAGAGTTTTCCGTTCAAAAATGTCCGCCTCCAGTAATCCAGGATGGGGATGCGTATGTCAGGATGGGCCTAATGAGTGTCTTATAGCAAATGGGCTTAGCCTTTGTCGTCATGTCCATCTTTTTGGCGAAAAGATGTCTGATGCGCTGAAATGCGGACTTAGCTCCTTTAATTCTACGTACAAATTTCAAGTGTTCATGCTTATCTACTCCAAGTAACGCAATGTAGGACCAGGAGTAATTCTAGAAGTTCTGAACAAGACAGAAATTTTTTAGGCTTGTTGTGGATAGTTTGTGATCTCCGATACCTGCACAGAGAAAAATGCATTCTCATTATCATATAATCAATGTTCTTCAACAAAAAACTATTCAATTTATCTAATTGTGTCAAAAACACAAACAACGAATGTGATACTTCTGTGAATGCAGGATCTAAGTAGTTGCTAATCTTAATTACATGGTTTGAAGTATTATTTTACATAAAAATGAAAAACTCAGTCTGTATTATAACAAGCATGTTTCTTAGAAAATTTGAGCCTGGATTTAATTTTTAAAGAATTACTCAGTTAGAAAATTATATACCTTATACACGAAATTCTTCCTTTATTAGAATATACTTATTGGAAGTGGCAAAGTAACTCCACATATTATACCAATAATTGCTTGCCATATGAGCTACATAGAATATCATTCGTGAAATCGTACAGATAATTCTGAGAAAATGAATTGGTTCCGAAAATCAAACAAAATAATTCTATGGTTTGAAGTGGAAATTACATGTGCAATAGAAACTGCGTCATATTGCTGCACATGCATGTACGCAAACTTATGAGTCATTTTGTGCGTACGCTTGAATAAATGAGCATTGTTTTCGTGTTTGTCGCGTGTTTCTATTCGAAAATAGCTTGTGGATGGCTAAGAAACTAGTTAAGTGAAAGTGGGTGTTTAATACGTGAAATCTGAAAGTGATTGTTTAATTAAGTTGTGAAATTGTGTGTTAAATTATAATCCAATCCAAAAGTGAGTGCATACATGACGATATGGCGAACGAAGAGTTCATTTATGAAATAATTGATGAAAATATTTTTATGGCAGAGGGCATTAATACTTCCAGTTTGAATGTTGTTCAAGAAATATTAGATGAATGGGGATTTTCTATTTTAAAGAAAGACTTTTTAGAAAAAGAGATAGATTTGGAGTGTCTTAAGTCTATGACTATTGAGGACATAAATGTTTTGATTCCCCCAGAAAAGTTGGGTCTTCGCATAAAGTTTCGAATGCGACTCTTTGAGTGGCGGCGTCAAAATGTAAATCTAGTTGGATTAAATCTTTTAAACATTTCAAACTATTTTTTTACTATAATGTTCGCTTTAGGGCTATTGCACTCCATTGGCAGAAACAATTTCAGTGACATCGTCCACATCAGATTGGAACTGTAGCTCCTCAAGTCTTGCTTCTCGGGGATCTGCTTCGCTCGTAACCGATGTACTGACGCCAAGATCTGATGATAGTATCACACACTTTGTATGTACTATTTGTTCATAATTGTAAATCATAAACAAAATGTCCGGAAATTATTTATGCTGCTTATTCTCTTGCATTCAATGAATCCATATAATGCTCTCAGTAATCGGTCTCTGATTTCCATACGACTTTTTTGTTCTGTGAAACAGTAAAACTAATGCTAGTCAATGCGTAATATTGCAATCAATATAAGACACTTAAAACTTGAAACATTTTTATAGAACTTAGAAGATCTATTGAAGAAAACCCTCTTGGGGAAAGCAATTAAAGAAAACTTCGCAACAAAAAATAATCTAACGCATTCGGATCGGAATGACTTGTGCACCATAATTGCGGACCATTGGCTATCAAAGGGGCACAAAGTAACCCGATATGATTATTTAGAGGCAGCAAAAGCAATTAAAAAGCTATTCCCAAAGGAAAAAGAAGTAAGCTTCATTAAAGTGATATGTACTAGGCTATGTTAATATTTATATATTTTTTAGGAAACTTATGTTTCCAGTATTTCCAAGCAGAAAGGAAGACTTGTGGCTCGTTTTTACACTCTGTCTAGGAAATACTAGCAAAAGGGACTTCTCAAGAGTCGTTATAGCCTTAAAAAAAATTCTAGCACACCTGATTATGAAAATATTGCCTTACCTATAGCAGAATCTGCAATCGAAGATGTGAAATGGCTTTAAAAAAACTTTGAGCCCGAACATCTTGTTGTTCCTATATGGAAAAGAACGCATTTGTACCGAATGCAGCAAATGAAAGACCCTTCAATCGACATTTTAACGGAATGGCCTATATTGAGAGAACAAAATATCGGGCTTACACTTGTATGACTTCATAATTTATTTTTTAACTTTGATATCGATTAATACCCTTGCAGATCGAAATAGATTTTGAAGAGTTATTTCCGGGTAAGGACCGACTTCTCTCGTCAAAGTGGGAAAAATATTCGGAAAAAATACTAAATTATTACAAATCATCGTTGAAGGATAAGAGCTGTAGAAGTATTTTAGAAAAGCTTCAAAACGTATCACCAGGCAATACTCTGGATTTGTGTGCCATATACTTATTGCCAGGAATATTAATTCCTTCCGTTATCCATTCAAAAAACAAAATAAAATCATGGAAGCCATCTGTTTTAGAAGCACAACAATGTTTAGTGTTGCTTTTTGAGGTAATACGTTTCACTATAATAAATATGCTGATTATGAATTGTTATTTAAAAATAGACAAGCAACAATGTTCTCACTAGAGCTGAACAGCATGGCGAATTTCTCAGGGATAAAGGATTATATGTACAACCATTCATCATTGCTGTAGGAGATATATTTTCACTAAAAGAGCTATATATATACTATAATAATATTTTGTATAAGTGCCAAACCTTTTTTAAAGCGTTTGCACTTACATTTAAAATATTTCATGTTTTTAATCTATAATACCCAAAACCCGTTAAATCTGTCTGGGAATTCATCCAAACTTACTTGTACGAAATTCCAGTTGTGGGTAAAAAAACAAGTGCTTTGTATGAATTACTGTCTGACCTAGAAAACTAAATCTTTGAAATGTACAGATGCTTTATTTGTAATTGTGCCAATGAAAATGTTAACCGATATATAAGCCATTTGAAATATATACACAAATTGTCATGCCACACAAAGTACTTCCAATGCACATGCTGCCCACAAACTTTTCAAAATATATATTCATTTCGGCGACATTTGTTGAGAAAACATTCTGATGAAAAATCATGTGAACATTTCAATGAAAATGAAATACGAAATTGTCCAATGCAACAAGTTCCAACAGCAGCTCAGAATAGTAACAAGTGTGAAACATCTAAAAACTCTAATTGTGATTTTAGAATAGTAGAAGAACTTTTCTCACTAGCATTAAAATTATATGGCAACAATAGTATGAGCAGAAAAATAGCAAAGGATGTAATTAACGACATAGAAAGTTTTTTCAATAATTTTATTACACATGCATTACAGTTTTCGGACATAAAAAGCAAATTATTAGAGTTAAAAGCATCTTTTGAATTGTTTAACAGTGAATATAAGGTTGAAAATTATTTAAGAAGTAACAATATGGTCTGCAATGTAAAAGAGTACATTATTGATGATAGCATAGAAGTTCAAAATCATAGCCGTGGAATATCTAAAGGATTATTGTTACCCATTCAGCATTATATTGTACAATTTTTACAAAAACCTGGCATTTTATCTTCCATGAAAGAAAATGAAGACTACTTAAATAAACAACATTCAATTTCAAATGTAATACAGGGGGTATCCTGGAAAAGAAAAATTGCGAATTTCTCTGATAAATTTGTTATTCCATACATGTTATACCAAGACGACGTTGAAATTAATAATCCTTTAGGATCGAAATCTGGTGTTCATAAATTATGCACTATTTACATGAGTTTTCCTTTATTGCACACTTCATTAGCTTCAAAATTGGATTCAATACTTATTTGCACCCTAACCAAAACAAAAGATGCGTTTCATGGTTTTTATAGGAATCTAAAACCTTTAATTCAAATTTTAAAGAAAATTGAAGAAAGTGGCCTAACTATTACTGTTAATAATGTAAGCCAACAGGTTTATTTAGTGCTATCAAATATTACAGGAGATAATTTAGGGCTTAATTCTATATTAGGCTATCCAAAATCTTTTTCAGCTAATTATTGCTGTAGAATATGTTTGGCGCATAAAAACCAAATTCAAATTTTAACAAAAGAAAAAAGTTCCCTTTTAAGGAATGATAAAAATAACTCCTTGCATTTAACTAATAAAGACAATGAGTTTAATAAACAATTGTGCGCTTTCGCAGATCTAAATTCATTTAATGTGTTTGAAAATGTTACATGTGATTTGATGCACGACATTTATGAAGGCATTTGTCATTTTGAAGTAACCACTATTCTATCCTACTTCATATTTGAAAAAAAATATTTTACTCTCTCAAAACTTAATAGTAGAAAATCTACATTCAATTATGGTAAGAATGCGTCCAAGAACAAATTTATGGATATTTCTTTAAATCACTTAAATTCAAAATAAATGAAAACATCTGCAGCTCAAATGAAAACTTTTATACATTTTCTGCCTGACTTTGTACCCAAAAATGATCAATTTTGGAAACTGTTACTATTGCTAATAAAACTCATTGAAGATGTTTCACAGCCTGAATTTGACGAAAACACTTTATCAACCCTAGCTTACACAATAAAGAAGCATCACCAATGTTATATGAATTTAATTGGCGCAAACCTGACACCTAAGCACTATTTTATTACACATTATCCTACAGTAGTGAAAATGCTAGGGCCATTGAAAAAGTTATGGGTAAGGCGGTTTGAAGCCAAGCATAAACAGTTGAAGCGATACGCTAATGTATGTTGTTCAAGAAAAAATATATTGTTAAGTTTAGGAATTAAGTTGAATTATCAGTATGCTTTACAACATTACGGCGAATTCAGTAGTGCATTGTATAAAATTAACAAGGTGAATTATGATGAAATTGACTTTACTCAGTATGAAATATATGCAAAACTAGAAAATATAAGCCCTGAATGTAGTTTTACAAAAGTTTGGTCCCTAAAAAATATTGAGGTATGTGGCACCAAATATCAAATTAAAGATATTATCGCATTTATTGACAGAGAGAAAGAATTGAGTTTCCCCACTATAAAATTCATTTTGCTCGGTTGCAACGAAAAAATTTATTTCATTACTGATATGCTGAATGTGACTAAATTCGACGAGCATTTTCAAAGCTACATTGTAGACAGGGGCAATATTTTTAGAAAACAGTATAACGTTATCAGTTGCGATAAAGTTTGTTATCCTCCTATGAATTTAATTAAGCTAGGTAATGGATACTTGGTAATTAGACTAAGTTTGCCTTATGTATGATTCGGTGTTTCTTCATTTTTTGATTTTTCATTCAATAAAAATATTCTAAAATCACAAACATTCGATTCTTCTGTTTTAAAAGTAAGGGTATAGGGGTATATATATACATATATATATATATATATATATATATATATATATATATATATATATATATATATATATATATATATATATATATATATATATATATATATATATATATATATATATATATATATATATATATATATATATATATATATATATATATATATATATATATATATATATATATATATATATATATATATATATATATATATATATATATATATATTTATATATATATATATGTATAAATATATATATATATATTTATAAATATATATATATATATATATATATATATATATATATATATATATATATATATATATATATATATATATATATATATATATATATATATATATGTATATATTTCATGGAAAAAAATTATATGCAGTGCAAAATCATATTCTTGATTCCATAAATTTTATTTTCAACCCCATAGTAACTATATGCAATGATTATAGAAACGCTTTTCTTTGATTATGATAGTTTTTTCCTTAAATTTTCAAAACGGTTTCCATAGTTTTCAGAATAATTTTCTAAAAATGATATAGCTATATCAGTGGAAACAAGCAAATGTTTCTATAATAATGAAAACAAATTATTTTGCATAATCATATAGTTTCAAATTGGTTCAATATATAATTGTAGGTTATGACCAGAAATCATTGAAAACATTCATACAAATCATAGACGAAATTCAATAAATTCATGTAATCTTTTTTTTCTGTGTGGAAGGGTTCCTGAATACAGTCAGCTGTGTTTTACTACTATTTAGCTTGATGCCCCATTCATCAAAACAAAGTCTAATAGCCCGTCCAGACTACAGATACTTAAGTATCCGGATACATAAGTATTGTCCACACTGCAGCGACATATGTACAATTAGCGCATACTTTTCATTGATTTTCATGGCAAGGGTAAAATGTATCTGCAGATGTCGCTGCAGTGTGGACAATAATTATGTATCCGGATACTTAAGTATCTGTAGTCTGGACGGGCTATAAGAATGAGCAAGTAATCTTCAAGGCTCACCGCAGCTTTGAGCGGGTCTTGGTTCGATGGGAATAAGAGCGTGTCATCTTACTTGAGGATAGAAGGAAGGTCAGCAGTGAAAATGGTGTATAAAACAGGTCCAGTATAGAACTTTGTGGCACTCCTGTTGTCGCAGGTCCCCGAAGTGAATTCGCTCCATTGAGGCGCACATAACATTGTCTGTTGCTAAGGAAACTTGCGGCGAGTCGCATTACTACTTTCGAAAATTCCAGCTTGATCAGTTTGTATAGAAGACCCTCGTGCCATCAAAGGCCTTCTCGATATCCAAGGCACAAACAACCGTTGGAGTGTTTCACTCATTCAGGTGTGACACAATTTGATCGTGCCTAGCTTAGCTCTGAAACTTGGAATCCCAATGGCAATTATTTATACGGAGCAGACAAATTAATGACTCAATCTAATATTCAGTCTATTTTTATTGTAAGAAAGAACAACGTGAAAGATTGCCATTCAAAGATTCATTTATTTAGATCTAAATTTTTTATTGAGTTGATTTATTTTAGATTATTACATAAAATAAAATAAAAATAACTGAAGGAGCATATAATAAATCACAAAATATATATGATTATATCTCTGTTAGTGTTACAAGCACATAGCACACGTGTTTTGTAGATCGATCAACTCAGATATTTATACAGCTGTGAATGGAGAATAAGCTATAGCCTTTGGGTAGAGATAATTGCGAATAGAAAATAAGCTAGTCTTACCATTTCAATTTTTTTAAATAATTTTTCATAGAAAACGGAAAGCCGAACTAAGCGAATAAAATGCAGTAAAATACCAGATTGGCTCAGACAAGAATAGCAATTATCTTACTTCACTAAACTTTCAATTCAAAAAAAAAACTGAAAAGACGAATCACTTCACCAATTCCTTCAGCACATTCTACTGCCATTAAAACTTACGAAAAATGCAGTCAACTTACTGAAATTATCCCCAAACAAACTAACACCACAATCAGGCAAATATATCCGGATAGAATTATGTAATCCTACTTGTCCGTGAATGAAATAAAACGATTTACAATGAAACGACATAAATCAATGGGAATCGGACATAAATTAAGGTCCTGCGTCTTTTTCTGTCACCCCGACTGTTTTTGATTTCTTCTTTCCCGTCGCGTTTGTAATTCATTGAGATTTAGATTGCTCTAGGTATGTATGTATTTGTCTCAGATTTAGCTATTTATTTATTAAGTATCACAATGAAAAAGTATTTGAAATTTAAATAAAGCTCTCTAAGGAATTGAAATTTATGCAGTTTTCATGAAATCTATATTGGACTATAATTGCTCTGTAATTGGAAAATGTATTAATAAAAAAACTGTAGAAAATGTGCTTGAAATACAATATGAACATTTGTGTAAAATGTGATCATGTTTGCCATCCTATAGCGACTGTGCTTCCATAGCATGCTTGTCATATAACTACTATATTTCATTTAATTTCAGAGGACATAATCCATTTAAAAGTTATTTATTCATATTAGCCGGACCCAATATACATTTCAGTCCAATCAACACATCATGGCTTAAATAGATATTCCTCCAAGAGTTAAGGCATTGCTCAACACTTTTATCATACATACATTATCCGGAAATTATCCCCATGACAAGCTCGTACGAAACAAAAACAAACGCAACAACAAAAAACTCCATGAAATTTCGTGAAAATCAGAAAAATCTTTGCACAAATTCAATCCGCCCAGGACCCTTTACTCCATAATTTCACACTTTGTTGCCTTGACAGATGCCACTTGTACCATTATTATTTATTTACACACTTCGCTCATCCCTTGCGGCCCGATTTTTTCGCATGTCAACAATTTACAAAGTGATTTTTTGTCGTCTCCCTCTCATCAGCATCATCTCTTCCTGCCTCATATCGCATTCCTCTTATTTTTCGGCAGAGCGTTCGACCTTTTAGTTCAAATATTTCACGTGGCACATCACGGTTCAGCCCTCTGAAAAAGAAAGTCGATTGTAAGCGAATGTTTGGTCGCGTAATAATGAAAAACAGCGAAAATAAAACAAAGCGCTCCAAAAATACGTATAAATATGCGAAAACAAGCAAAGGGCTGCCAAAAACAAGCACATTCATATTGAGAATATAAAAATGTCCCAGCAGTGGGACAGCCAGTCATTTTATTGCACCCTTGAATAAAATTCAAATGAAGATATATTGAATGAAATCATTCTGTGAGCATAGTGCACTTGGTGTAGCATGATGTGGTGTGATGTTTGCCTGGATTTCGCGCGAGTATGCGTCCTAAAAGGCAAATAAATCAAAGAACCCTTGCCCGGGGAGTTTGAAGAAAAAGAACGCGTTTCAAACAAATTATGGTTTAAAATTTACACAAACTGGGGTTTTGACAGTGCAGGGGGTCGAATGATACCCGTTGAATGATGATAATATTCCGGGTGCTTGAGGTGAGGCATTGAATTACAGAGAGCGGCATATTTGCTCGCAAGGGATGATGTAACTTGATTGTTTACTTTATTGTTCGTTTTTTGGAAAAAAAAATGCTGCTCTAGTATTAAAAAAGATTAAAATTATCTGTAAAATATTTCCAGAATTTCGTTTGCAGGGACTTACTTAAAAAGACGAGTAGTGGAACTTAATACAACAAAAGGTGAAACTTATGTGAGAATGTAACCTTCCTGTTTAGTCTAGTAGAGTAACTTAATGCTATAACAAAATTATCATAAAGTGTGGAAGGCATCTACTGCCCAAGAATCATTCTATGTTCTTCCGTACAGCAGTCTTTTATTTTAAGCAACATAACAACAGATTTGCATTCATGTTTTAGCTTCTGTGCTACAATAGAGCGCTTCAAAAATGTAATTCAATCAGGCATTCATACAAATTTCAAAGCCACTTACGCGCACAAATATAAAATCCAAAATATCAATTGGACTGGGAAAATCTGTACATTGTGAGACCAGCCCCAGACTCATCTCCATATTATAGACATTTACAAAAAGAGATTTTCTGTCCGATTCTTTCTACATCTCTTTGAACAGAACATTTTTTTTTTTCCGTACACATCCTGGCATGACCAAATTTAAATTCCTTCGCTAGCACTTGCCCATACAAAAGCCACTGGTGATGTCAATTTTCTACATGAGTACCTTCTGGTTGTCTCGAAAATAATATACAAAATTAATGAATAGAATCTTTCAGTCAAATTTCATTTTGGGGTGCAAACAACGTGGGCTTAAATAACCGAATAATTTCAATAGAAATTCATATCTATGCGCCAAAGGGATGATACCCTCTGAATCTCAAGTTGCACGGTTACACTTTCGTAGCATATTACCGGCACCCCCATGCCCTATTCTGATCAAGTACGGGTGACAAAAAACTATTCGACACCGAAATGTTGAGTATAGAGTTAAACAAGTGCACCATTTCACACTCAATCAGATGAACAACATCATTTTATTCTCAAAAGGAATTGCATTAAGCTGAGTATTGAAGGGATTAATATGAACAATGACAAGTATGTAAATCTGACATCGTCCACAAATTGAATTTATAGTGCAGAGTGTGAGTTTGGAAAAAATATTGCACTTTGATCATATAGGGGAAGCTCGAATGTCTACGATTTCTCGATTTCCAACCAAATGTACTAGGAGAAAAGCGTTTGGAACCAGGAGATTAACTAGAGATACTGTGTAAAAACTAGTCTCTTCAGCTCTGCAAGAATGATACTCTTCGGAATTCTCTCAAACAGATAAATCTGGTAAGGGGCTGATTCCCGCTTATGGCTGAAGTTCATTGTCTGGTCGAAAATTGAATGACTTTGCAAAGGGATATCGTACAAAAGAAAGTACTGTTGGTATCGTATCGCAGTTAGTAAACCTTTACGATTCCCGGCTCGAACGTAGAGAGGAAGTAATTTCAATGGTCATAGCACAAGCTCAACGATGAGTATCAAGTATTTAAATATTTTCATATAAGAATACGCGAATAAAATTTTTACAAAAATAAATAACAAATCAAAATAAAACACTCTCTTACTTTCGGGTGTCATCATATAATGTCCTCCTAGTTACGTACCACTGTCGCAAAAGATAATTCATGGGGTACTTGAACAAAGTACTCATGCTTTCATACCAAACGTCTTTCCATCGAAAGATGACATATGTGTGCAAACAGTATATCTATTAAGTGAAATAGATACAATTAGGTAGATGCGATTTTCCCCTGCAAACGCTGCTGGATGCATCACTCTTCCAGTGATTTTCATACATGTATCGCATTAATGCTATTATGGTTAGTATCTTGGTAGAGATCCCGGAGGTGTGTCCTGATGTCATTGAATAATCGATTTGATTATGAACGAGCACAACATGACGCGGTTTTTAGTCGTCGTTAATCTGCGGCGACTGCAAATGTTACATTTTCATCGTCTTCTGAAAACAAACGCATCTGGTTTTTTTTTTTGAAGAGAACAAGACAGTTTGAATGCGATGGTTTTGATAAAGTTTTCAATTTTAAGGAAGCTTGAGTGGCGTGGTTGGTAGAATACTGCCTCCTTGAGCGTTGGGCCCCTGGTTGGAATCCAGGTTCGGACGAGAGACCGCACGCCGATATATGAGTTCAGCTAGCTCTAATTAGGCACCTGATTTAAATCAGGAGTAAAGTGAGTCGTGGGACTAACTAACACTCGAATTCACATTGATTGTAAATTTGTGATGCAGCACTCTATCAGCTTCAACCCCTAGACCTGACAAAAGACTGTCGATGGATTACTTTATTAACGAACGAAATGCCGCAGAGAGCACTCTTTAGTTGGCAGCGAAATAAAATGCTGAGATTGGTATTGGATGCCATTGTTTTGAGAAACACAATAACAGCCCAAATAAGGCACTCTGGCTATTTTATTGAAAGACCGAGCTGCCAGTCATCATCGGCTTTGGTTTTTTTACAACTCTGCCTGCCTTGATTCTTTCGCTCAGCCGACCTCTGCCGTTTTTTAACTGGATATTCATCCTTCTTTGTCCCACTGTAAGCAATCATGCACTCGTGACTTCTCTTTTCAAAGTGATCAAATCTCTCCTACTCCTCAAACACGCTATGACCTCCTTTCTTTACAATTTTCATCCATCTATACTTTATCCCTTGCCCAGATGAACTTCGTGGCAGTCTACCACTTCCAGTTGCTCTTCTGAATCTATCGGCTATTAAGAAAATTATGAAAAGACTAAAATCAGCTTCTTAGTGCTGGCATGGATGGTTTTCCGTCAATCTTATTCTGAGTCTTCTACTGTCTATTATACCTAGCAAAAGCCTTTCCGAAAACATTTTTCCTGCTTCCCCGAAAGCAGCTCTTATTCAACAAATCTGGAGATCTATCTTGTGCTGCTAAGTACCGTTCGATATCACTTCTTCCAGCTATTTTCAAAGCTCTGGAGCGTCACATTCGTGATATCATTATCGCAGAATATGGTCACCTGTTTTAGGTACTCTACAAAGGCCAGTTCACATCCACGACTTTAGTATATATTACGAGCTACATTGCCAAATCTCTTGTCTATCCATTTGATATATCCGCTTATATATACTGAATTTTCCTATATTATGACTTGCGTCCTATGTTCTTGATCGCTCCTGTCGTGTTCGATACCAGTCTTGCCTGTCAATTCTCTTGAAAACCGAAAACTGGAGTTCCTGAAGGGTCTACATTGGGTCCTCTTTTATTTTTATTTTATGTAAATGACCTATTGTCACTTATTTCTTATGAGTGTGTTTTTTAAGCTGATGATTTTCAGCTTTTTGCAATCATAAGATTATTTTAAGACTGCTGCCTCTTTCAATTTCTTCTATTCAAATTTCTTTGTGCCCGGCCTCCGCAGCATGAATGTGATCGTGAAGTAATCAGTCCAACGTTAGTTTAATCGAACTCGAATTAATAAACATAACTTTCCTTACTTGAAATGCTCTGATCGATTGACTTTACTTAACCTAGACCAGAAGTTTTTGTTTAAACTACGTTCCGACATCCCAAACTACCCTACTTTTCAGGACATACAGCTCCGTAATTCTTCCCGCGATACTCGGTGTTCCGAAACGCGGGTAACAAAATCGCACTTTTCCTGTTGCATAAAGTTTTTTTTTACCGTTTTTTTTTAAACGTATTTGACGTTGCTTGAATTCGAGTGTAACGTCACTTTTCATCGAGCATCTTGAGTTTTTGAGTTACGAGTACCCCCTACGATTTCACTCTAAATTCTATAAACCTTTTGCGATTTCATTATCAAGAAGAACTTGTGTAAACAATCTTTTGAGTATAAAATGAGGGAAAAGCATAAATAATCTGTCTCTTTTTGACATATATGGGCGTAGAGGCGTATAGCAAAAATTGAAAATTTGAAATAAGACTATTTTCTAGCGACTTTCTAAACTCCAACAGCGATGTACTGTCTTTGGCCTTATGAAATGTTCGAGGTTTGTTTAATTTATGTGTTGTTAGGTTGATCACCCTCATCTCCCACCCACATTCAAAAAGTTGATGTCAATTGTAAATTCAAATCTCACTTCAAAACAATTGCCAATTCAAGCTCTAAACTCAAATAGGATTTAACTGGCTATTACCAAGATGAACCCAGTGTTTCTCTGAGCTGGGTATTAATTACTATTAGCTTGTAAGATTAAAAAAAAAATGTGAAGAAAAAATTAGAAGAATAAAAACCGCAAGAAACACTAATGTTTGAAGAACAGTAGGGGATTCGTGCATATTTTGAGTGTGTATTCTACCACTAGCTACTTCCCCTACTTAAGAGCAATACACCCTGAATAATAATAGACCCTAACCCAATTCAATTTCGATGACTTCATCGAAAGTTACAGCGATAGAAAGGTGTATTTGGTTGCCATCCGATAAATGTAGACCTTAGAATAGTTAAACATTGCTTACTTATTTTCATTGCAAATGCTCGCGATGCTAATACTTAATGTAAGCATTTATTGGTACGAAAATAACAAAAACGCCTCGTGCTGGCAGCCCTTTACTAGCACCGAAGCTAAAAATATGTCACATATAAATCACGTCGAAGTCAACGTGCTCTGTGAATTTCGTATTGATCCGATGACTGAATTGGAAGTTACAGGCATACAAAGAAATTTAGAGCTACCACTTGCAAAAGTTTTCAATTTTTCGATATTTCAATATTTGTTGCCTACTTTCACTACATAATCTTTTGGACTTGAAAATTTTATGATAAAATCGCTTACTCAAGATATGCCAAAAGAATACAAAAACAATCATAGCTGGCAACTCTAGTATTGTTTTTCCATCTAGATTTCTACTGAATATTACCTAGTATAAGTTTAATTTGCCATATGAGTTTCGCTATGATTCCATGACTGCACTGGAAGCTATAGGGCAAAGAGCTTTGTTTTCCTGAGCGTATTTTCAAAATTGAAGACACCAAAATTACTATAGTTGGCAGCTCCAACGTAATATTTCAACCAAATTTCTACCAAACATAGTTTAGAGTAAGAAAACTGGTGACTGAATCAGAATTTATAAGGCCAAAAGCAGTTATTTTTCTTAGTGATTTTTCAAGATGGCACCAATGGCACAGAATTGCCCACATTTCAAAATCGCTACTATCGGATTTGGTCCTGCTTAAGACCCATATATTCTGTAAATTTCAACTGTATCTGATTATCGGCTCGTGAGTTATCGTGAACAAAAATTTTTGATGCTAAAAATATAGGTAAATTGTGGAAGGGTTACCGTTCTTGTATGATATGGAATTTCAAAAACTTTACTTTGACTGTGTTGACAAAGCATAAGATTTGCATATGAGTTGCTTTTTTTCTTAAAAGCGAAAATCTTTCAGAAGAGTCGATGGTTAGAAGGTTTTCTTTTTCAGCTACATGTTTGCCAACACGTTCATACAAAACTATATAAGTATACAGCTTAGTAGCGTCAAGTTTTATAATGATTCAATTACTTTTAATCGCAATTCAAAAAGTTTAAAAATTTTGCCCATCTCATTTTAGGCACACACAGGGCTAAAAATGTCCAAAACTTTACCAAATATTTATCCTTCGAAATTTATTTCACCTTCGAAATTATGAAATTATTAATTAAAAATTTAGTTATTTTGAAAACTATTTTTTTGATAGAATAATAGGCATATTTAAAATATCACTGAAATGTCCGCAGGCGCCAAAAGGTTAAAGAAAATTAACATTTGGTGAGACTTTCACCTATTCTGCATATATGTATCGTGAAACTTTCAGCTTAATCGGATGGCGCGTTCCCGAAAAATAATATATATATATATATATATATATATATATATATATATATATATATATATATATATATATATATATATATATATATATATATATATATATATATATATATATATATATATATATATATATATATATATATATATATACAGTCGTGGACACCTAAATAGAACACTATCCTCGCAGGCTGTTCAATTTAAATTTGCTGGAAACATGCAGCGAGGAATCGAATGTTTACATTTCTTTTCGCATGCTCACATATGTGAGAACTAGTTTTGAGCATCTTCATAAAATACGCAATGCATCTTCCCATTGCATTGCGTATTTCAGTGTAAATGGAAGTTTATCTGGTCACCTAAATAGTACATGCTTTATTTTAGTGAGTAGTGAATTTTCTTGAATAATAACAAATTTATTTGAAAGTAAGAACAGTTAACATTAGTTTTTGAAAAAGTTAAATATAAAGAAATATTTTTGAAGATGGGAAGAGGGCCACATTGCTCCGAAGAAAAGCGTGAGATCATCTGCAACATGAAAGACAGAGGTTCAACAATTACGGAAATATCCAAGCAGCTGGAGTGTTCGTGGATGGTAGTTAACAATGCTTTACGTCATAAGGAGCTCTATGGCAGTGCCAAAAACGTTCCGAGAGCTAAAAGGCCAAGAAAAACAACAAAAAAAGAGGACAATGTTATATACAGAGCAAGTGTCGCCGACCCCTCCAAAGCGATAAAAAGCAGTGTTCTGAATGATAGCAATATTTCTGTGTCAGATAGAACAATTAGAAGGCGTCTGCAAGAAAAAAATCTCAGAGGATGCATCGCTAAAAAAAAAACACTTGTGACAAAGAAGAACTTAAAAATTAGGAAATCGTTTGTAAAGGAACATCTAATCAAACCGATAAGTTTCTGGAAAAATGTGCTGTGGAGTGATGAATCCAAGTTTTGCAGGTTCGGATCAGATGGGAAAAGGTATGTTTGGCGTCCACCTAACCAACAACACAATCCCAAATACACACAGAAAACTGTTAAACATGGTGGCGGAAATGTGATGGTGTGGGCTGCTTTTTCCTGGCATGGGGTGGGACCAATAATCAAGATAGACACGAAAATGGATCAACACGTCTACAAACGAATTCTTGAGGACCACATGATCCCCTTTGCAGACGAAAATATGCCACTGATATGGCGTTTTATTCAAGACAATGATCCTAAGCACACTTCACGTCTTGTGAAGGGTTACCTTAGTGATAAAAATTTCCCCGTTTTACAATGGCCCGCCCAGTCTCCTGATCTAAATCCGATCGAGAACCTGTGGAATGATGTCGAAACTCACATAAACAGGGTGAAACCTAAAAATGCTGCTAAATTGTGGGGCCAAATTCAGATCGCCTGAAGATCTATTCCTAACGAACGCTGTCAAACTTTAGTGGAGAGTCTGCCAAGGAACAAAGGATTTCCAACAAAATATTAATTTATACGGTTGATTAAAAATATTTTTTTTATAACTTTACTGCAATGCAAATTATGTGGCCATATGTGCCCACGCGTATTTTATTTAGTGAGTTTATATATTTTTACTTACAAACAAATACAGTCATCATTTCACATTTTAAATAAGCTTTGACAATTCAAAATCAGTTGCTTCATTAAAAACTGAAAAAATGCCCTTTTATTGATAGAAATGCAAGTGTTCTATTTAGCTGTCCACCACTGTATATATATATATATATATATATATATATATATATATATATATATATATATATATATATATATTATATATATATATATATATATATATATATATATATATATATATATATATATATATATATATATATATATATATATATGTTTTCATTGTTAGTTGAGCTATAAAATAACATATAAAACACCGAAAACTAATTCTCTTTGAACGGCCGAAAAGTTACGGGGGGCAAGCGAACAGTTTGCTGCACCTCAGTTAGATTGACAAAATTTCATACTCATACGTGCTTACTTTGCCGCGTTTCGTTCGTGCTCAGATGCACACGCGGCTTAAGTTAGGTTAAGAATGTACAGTTGAATGAAAATAAAAATCTTTTTCAAATTGATTCCGCTCGTAGCTAAGACTCCACCCATGCCATTGCTCTAATGCGGTAACTATCTCTAGTCAGTATATTTTTTACTCGAAAACATATTTGAAAATTCAATGTTCGAATGCTTACGCCGCAACACAAAAAAAGCTATTGCTTTCGATAAATTTGGCCTCATTTCGTTTTGTGACTCAGTAAATAAAACACTGAAACGATCGTATTCACGTTTCGCCATGAAAGCGTGTAGGAAAATGTGTAAAATTTTATGTTTGTCGATAATTTTATGCAAATCATGTAAAATCCATTTTGCTGCTGCTGTTTTCTCGATGAAATCCTTTAATTTGAAGCGATAACAGCAATCCCATTCTTCTATGCAAACATTTCGAATAATCCCACCAATATTCATTTCACAACAAAAAGCCAATATTCTTTTCGTATTCTTTGCTCATATACTCTAGTATTTTCCTTTTCGAGCAGGACGAGAGGGAGAATAAACTGCGTCCCGATTGAATTCTTCTTTGGATGCTCCATATGTTCCACCCCGAATTTCAGGGCTGGTTGAAACGAACGAAGATGAAATCGTAACAGAATTCATGGATTTTTATATCTTTCCATATCTTTAGTATAAATTTATCCAATATAACGAAGCCACCCCCAAAACGCCAATGCATATGGCTGCCGTATATTTGTTACGTTCATCGAAACGTTTTCGTGTGTTTGTTTGGATATGTGCACAATCAGCCCAAGTATATGATCGCAATAAAAACGAAATTGGATCCACATTTCGGTATGGCTGAAGGTCTTCAGCACAACTTTGAGCAAATATGGCTCGTCATATAGGGCCATATAGGACTGGAGTGCTTGGGGATGCTTTCCCATTTGTTGCGATTGTTGCTGTTTCTGTCGCATGCATACATATATGTATGTATGCTCGGAAATATTTCATGAAAGTAAGACTTATTCAGTGAAATGACTACCAAGGTTTTGCTGCAGGGGATGGTTGGGTGCAATGTGTAACCAATAATTATATTGCGTGGCAAGCGTGAATTTTGAAAAACTAACAAAACCTAATAAACGAAACTAAAGTCAAAGTCACACACATTCATAGACAAATTCTTATTTCCAAAAACTTCAACATATCAATGAAGAACTCGGCTAAAAAACTATCAGGTGAGAATTTCTATTTGATTTCCCGGAATTTAATACGTTTTTTTTTCCGTGTCAATTCCACTAAAAAAGCAGGTGAGAGCTTCTGTTTTTACCCTACCTATTCTCTATATTCACTGATGCTGCCGGGGCCAAAATACTCGTGCAGAATTACGGAGTATACCAGAAGCAATCCTTCAGATCGCTCAGCTACTCATTTGAGAGGATAAAAACAATAAAAATAAAGGAGCTTCAGAAAAATATATTCTACGCTAGCGTTTTTCTTCTCGCTTACCATACTCGTATATGAGTAGTTGCTGTACCTAAATGGATAAAATTGCTATCAGAATGATTGGAAGATTTTGTTGATTCCTGAAAATGAATCCTTGCACGATTTCACCAAACGTTCACTGGAACTGAACAACAATCGACTCATGAAACATCTGACTGAAATGGTTTTTTTTTTCAGATCTATTTTCTTTTCTACTATTTTTATACTATAGTACATGATTACATCGAATATACGGAGAAAGACTAAAGCACATTTCGGTTAGGATAAGACACAACCAATGAACGTTGAGCATGTTACAGCCCTCGTAATGCGTTTAATATGCTCTGCAATGGTGTACTGGTGTATCGAGTAGAATAACAACAAGGGCTAAAATGTTACTGACTAAGATCCCAGGCACACTCCACCCTGAGATATGACACCCATATTTAACGCAAAATAATCCCGAGCACACTTCCATCGAGCAACTTTTTGTTGAAATTAGGGATTTCTCGTATAATTTCGCTATCATGCTTAGATTTTAGTATACTGTCTGCGCGGTGCTACTTGATATCATAGTGACTGATCAAATGTTTACATATGTCGAGGATTAGTGTGACAATTGCTTGCTTAATGAGTTGAAACTTGGGTGTACTATACAGTTCTGTTTGAGCTGGTTGGGTATTGTTGCTTTGCAGTAACCTAAAATTATTTGTGTAAAAGAATTGCCGTTTTGGAACAAAAATGTCAACATTCATTGTACAATTTTTAAAGAATTTTAAAAAAGAACAAAACTCATAAAAATTCTGCACACGAAAAAAATTTATTATTAGAAATTTAACAAATCATTACACAGGTCTGCAAATTTTAACTCTTATTTTTCCCTTTTGGATTTGAATGCAGATCTTGGGGTATTTTAGTGCGTAGATTACGAATATGTACCTGGAAATTTCCTATCACCCTCAGTTTTTTTAAAAATCCCTGTACGTGAATTCGAAAAAAAAGGCAACTTTACTTAAGTACTTTTTTTTATTACAAGTAAGAAACAATTACATGACTTTAAAACATTAGAAATACATTTGAAGGACAGTAATAAATAAATTAAAAATATTACCTAAATACTTTGGTGGTATTTTGTTTTTTTTCATCGAAGCTCCGATTGTGAGATTTTCGCTTGTAATTCCGACTTGAATCATCTCGCTTTAACAGCCAACAATAGTCTGCCATCATTCTTTTATTCCACTTTCCCTGATATCGACGTTCCATCTCTTTCAACTCTTGGTGAAATCTTTCGCCACTTACAGCTCCCAAGCTATCAGGAAAGTAGTCCAAATGTGAATTAAGGAAATGAAGTTTAATGCTCATCGAACATCCCATTTTTCCAAATTTTCAATCATTTTCTCCACAATTTCCTCATAATTTGGACTTTTGTGGTTTCCTAGAAAATGTCTCACTACTTCCTTGAAAGATTTCCAGGCTTCTAACTCGATGTAACTCAATTTTTCATCGAAAGCTGTATCTTTCATCAATTTTCTTAGGTCCGGACCAACGAAAAAACCTTCTTTCAGTTTAGCTTCAAACAGAGACGAAAAAATTTGGTGTAGATATTTCAAACCTTCTCCTTCTTTGTTCAGCACCTTCACAAAAAAAGTTTTGGGCAGCAAAACTTTTTCTCAGGAGACTAAATGGTCTCTCACAACATTTTTTGTTCCAGAGACCAGTTCAGTCCTCGGTGGCCACTCTTTCTTCGTCCAATGTTGTCCTCTGTTTCGACTATCCCGTTCGCAGAGAAAGCAAGGCTACCACCTTGTTGACCGAGCAGTATACTTATAACTTTTAGATATCCACAAACCATCCAACCGTGTTCTTCATACTTTATTTTATCTAACATATTTTTCAAGTTGTCGTAGCATTCCTTCAAATGTACAGAATGGGCGACTTGCAGTGAAGCGTACTTATTGCCATTAAGCAAAAGGCTCCATTCGTTCGCATCATATTCGATGTTAAACATTTTCCCTAAGCCAGGAATGTCTTCACAACACACTAGATCACAATCTTCAGTAAAATGTGGTACACAGTTTTTCTCTGTTGCGATACCAAGAAAATGAAGTTACAGGAGCAAGCATATTCTTTTCAGATAGTCTTGATCCGAGGAGCTCAGCTGCATCTTTAGGCAGTTTTAGATCTCTCGTTAAGTCGTTCAGTTCTGATTGTGAAAATAATTGTGTTCCACTTGTACTTGGTTCAAATTCAAAATCAATTTGAGATATCTCTTCAAAATATGCTGCTGTTTTCTCAGCAAAAACTGCCCACAAATGTAGCAAAAATTGCCCGTAGAGTTTTAACACTTTCGCGATGACATTTTTCAAGTGAGCGTTACGAATTGCACGGAAGTACGGATTTTGTAAAAATAATGATAATGCTGTTTATGCAACAAAAAAAATCATCTACCTTCACTAACCCTCTTCTAACGATTTAAGTTAATTTCTATAAAAAAGATACATCAAGTAAACTAGAAATTAGGTCTTTAGCAAATGACCCAAAAATCCACATTTTTTTTATAAGGATAATTAAAGGATAATTAATTTAAATATTTTTTCCGCAATCAGCGCCCAAAAATTTATCCAAATCAATCATCAAAACCGAAAAGGGACCAGTGTTATTAATCGTCAGAATTATGATCTGGTAGTTATCATAAATTGAAAGAACGTGCCTTATGATTGTCCGTTGCAAAAATATGTTGCTTAAAATTTTGTTTTAAATTTATGTTTATTTTGCTTTTGTGTTTCTCGGAATTTAGCTTTGACAAGGAGAATTTTTTTGACAAAAACATAGCCAATTTAAAAAAAAACGTTTTCTTTGATTTTCTTATATTAGTTGGTCCAGAAATACTGCTCTGAATGCTCCAGCAGTAATCAGCCATCATATTTATATTCCAGTGACCCTGGTACCACTCTTCAATAGTGCGAATGTCCTGATTGAAGCGTTCTCCTTGCTGTTCGCTTAAATCACTCAGATTTTCAGGAAAACGATCCAAATGGCTGTAGAGGAAATGTATCTTAATACTCATGTTGCATCCAAAGCGCTGCAAGTCTAGCATTAGCTACTCAATGTGTTGATGGTAGTCCGCCGACTTTTTATTTCCCAAGAAATTTTTCACTACCCAAACGAACTCAATTATGCAATTGGTGAAATGTGAATCATTCATTAATTTTCTAATATGGGGCTCATGAAAGCTTCCGGCTATCTTTTCACTACTCAATTTTGGAAATAATTTTTGTAGTGAACTTGAACTTAACAAACTGTTTAATTTGCCCTATTTGAATATGCCAAGGAGGCTACATTATGTGGCCTCTTGGCACAAGTGGAGCATTTATCACATTCAGCCAGCCTGTGATCAAAGCCTACCTCAAAGATCCGATTTTGATTTGCTGTCCCATAAGTATATAAAAATGGATATTTCGATTACCACCTTGCTGGCCTAAATGAAAGTCTACCATTTATGATCTAGCTATGTTGTATGCAATTTATTTTCTCTAAAACTAAAGATATCGTGGGATACTAATACGGTTACTTGAGATACATCTGAAGTAAAAGCTCTCACGTTAAAAATAGTCGTGGTACATAAGTTTTAAGCAGATAGATTTTTGTAGTAACATGCAACGAAATAATGATAGCATTACTTAGCATAAACGTACTATCTACAGTAGATAGAACGTTTATGCTTAGTAATGTGACATATTTTGTAGATGGGTTGATTATTGATTTTAACATACTTCCACAAAAGATAGGTTTTTCATATTTTGTAGAATGAAGTAATTGAGCGTGTAGTTTTCGAATCCAGTGTTAACTCAAAAATGAAAAAAAAAAAATGCAGACAGAGCGTTCATGCTTATGAAGACAGTGTCGCTAACCCGTTTATTTTTTCCTCTTCTCTATATCCTTCATCCATATCCGTCTTTTATTTCAGCATTAATTCCAATTTGTCTCGAGAAATTTTCCAACCAAACGAACATAATATGAACATATGACCAGTTAATGGATGTTCAATTATGTTTGCCTTCTTGAACATCGAAGAGGTGACATTCGCATTTCATCGAATGTCCATATTTTGATTGGGCATTTATCAATGTAATATTAAACTTCACTGCCGCCACCATATCGGTTCCCTCAAGCAAACTTTTCATTTCTTTTCTGCACCCTCTTCCACTTGCATGACTACATGCATTCGTCCAAAGACCAAACATTAGGGATGATCAATGGCAATCAATTTGACACGCATTGACAATCCTGACATCCCTTCAGCGTACTTATACGGTTGTCATTGTTGATATATACTCGTATACGTAAAAACAATGATATACCAATTTTAATAAGAAATGTTGGAACATCATAGAATGACTCTTGGGATCGAACAATTCAAAGGTTTTATTTGGTAGTTTTTATTAAATTGAAAAGTTAAAAAAAGAGATAATGGTGTGTGATACAAGCAAATTTTTCGTAAGAACTGAACATGCGGAATTTATTTTGAATGAGCTTGAAACAAATAGTAACTTGGGATGCCTGAAAAGGGCTGTTATGGGATGGCTCTTCTTTGTTTTGAAAGTTTGATTCATTTACATTTTACATAACAAAATAGAATTAAGTAGCATAATTTACTATAAGACATTTTTTCCATACACTGAACAAAGTGTCAGTCTCACCACCAGATGACATAGCTCCTGATAGACTTTGTAGCTTGGAGTGCAAATGGCTATAACTGAACCCAACCCCATTTCTCGGATGGTAGCGGCCTTACCTTATCAGCATTATCTTACAGACCCGATCTTCCACATGCGAAGAAAAAAAATGCTATACCGTATGATGAGCTCAAGAACTGAACGCTTGCTGCCATTTTGAAAGATACGGTAGCAATAAATATGCGGGTTGAAAGAGTAAATGGGAACTGAGCAACAAATTTATATTTTTGAGTAGTACAAAATGCATTTGGTATGTTCTCGTACTACAGTTAATTGCGATTAATTGCAATTAATTGCAATGAAGCCGTTCCCCTACGCCATTTTACTGCAAACTGAAAATTTCCCCTCTTTCAGTAAATTTCTGTAGGGTCTGAGTTACTTAAAAATACTGAAAAGTGTCAAACAGTGTGGCGCGAGTAAATATTTTCAAATGTTATGAAGGTCGAATATTTTTGTAGCGATGATTTATCACCGCTTAGGATGACTTTATAATCACTATTGTTCTCCTAAAAACCGAAAACTGACAATTTTGGTTTTCAATTTTCAGGAAATGCAATGAGAGCGTTCCCGTACGTTTTATGAATTTCCCCACCACATGCTTCAGGAAAATTTAGTAAAATTCAGTGACTGAAAGTACGGGAACAGACCTATTGTGTGCAAACGCCAGTTAGCGGAATCTATTGATAGTTATGCGTTTTTCGTTAGTTGTATTTAAGCCTGTAGAGTTTTGTTTACATAATTTGTCTTTTGATTCATATGGCTTGTGTTTGGAAAGTTTTATTTGATTTTTCGTAGCATACGATAAAATCAAATACTTAACAACAACTATTCCTTCTCTTATTGACTATTATTCAAGGTACAATCAGCAAGCTCTACATTCGGTTCATAATTTGGATCTTAAAACTCAAAGCTCATACATCTTAACCCACACACAGTATTTGCTATCAATTTAAAATCCAAGTAATCTTTCAATTTAATATCTCTCAAACGAAAAGTGTTGACTTCAAAGGATCGGATTCGTTGGTTCCATCCCTCGCTGAATCATTCATCAACTATAGAAAACTAAAAGTATCAATACACGTACTTCTAATATATATTAAATCTCCAGTCGAATTACACTTGCACACATCGATATACACATTAATGCGTATTTTTCATGCACATGGATGCTATAGATATCTGTGGTACAGAAGAGTCAAAAACCAGAAAGTGGTCAGAGGAATCGGAATGAGAAAACCTTCGGATTGAAGAAAAGAAAAATAATTTCTATAAAATGCCATTGGATAGATGAAAGATGCATCGAATAGATGAAAATCCGTCTTCTACTTCCGCTTTGGCTTCAGCTTAAGCTTTTGAAAATGTGCACTTCGTTCTGATGGAATTGTTCAAATAGTGTGCTGAAATTGAAGTACTTACTCGTATATCTATAGTAAGATGCGATGATGGTCTCGTTGAAGTGAAGCAAACAGAAATCTTTTTATTAAATTTCAACCTGGCATTCCTTTGGCTGGTAGATAGAGCTAGTTGAGTATTTCGACTCTAGTTCAATAGGTAAAATTTCTCCGGTTTTCAGTTCCTAGTCGAAGTTTGAGGGTTGCGAATCTAACTGGGTACTGGTATGAATATGCACTGCACTATAACCTTGAGCCAAGATTCATTTATTCGCATCAACCATGTTTATGGTCATGTTCATAGTCATATACACCTGCAGATCTATTTAAAAAAAACTCTTTGACATTCGGTAGCATACAAATTCTAGTTCGTTGGAAACAGAACTAATGTTACTCAAGCAGAAATGATTTTCTAACTTTCAGCAAATTTACTTTTGCCACACTTTGACCAAATGATACTTTATTTCTCTACCTACATCTACATCTGTGTGTTTTAAATTATTCTGCTTCTGAAAATGGCGCACGCTTGACAATGTACTGCAACGTAAGATTTACTACAATATTTACTATTGCGTATTACATTCGTGGAAAGGACTGGACATCATCTTCACAATTCAATGTTTTCCTCGTTCTATTGCACTCTTGGCTAAGCCACAAGAATCTTATTTGATTCTGTGTTTGTGCATACTCTTGACAAAGTGAATTTATTTTTCAAGACCTTCTTGACCACCGAATGAATTTGACTTCAACTTCAAAACATCCCTTACAATGACTTTTCTATTCTAATATTAGCATAGTGCACAAAAAACTGTTGCTTTGTCGATGGTTTGATAGCGATGTGTCTTTTTGTATAACTAACCTTAAAAAATTGTTAGGGAAGATGTAGAATAGTAGTTTAACTATTTATTTGTTGTGGGAACTGCATTTGTGAATATGTATTTTTTGGCAAATTTATTAGCACCAAATAGGATCACATATTTGCAGATCAAAGCTTTTTTATCGCTGCCTTGACTGTGTGTTTTAACTGTTATTCATTTATTTGATTGTTATTTATTTATTATCAATTTCTAACTTATCTATCTATTTACTAAGTTATTTATTTATACATTATTTATTGTATTCATTAGTAATTTTTTGCCCTTTTCTTGTTTCAATTTGTTTCGTATTTATATATATGTATTAAATTTATACCTTGCTTGGTAGATGAATAAAATAAAAATAAAATAAATTGTCCTTGAGCTTTTTCCAGAAAATGACCATGCCCTGATTACTGGCTTACAGGAATTCGTCCCTCGCAGTTGCTATTCCTTGGATCTAAGGTGTTTTTCGACCCTGCTGCTTATACGAGGGGGACCCAAAAGTAACGAGACTACTTATATAGCGATTTATTTATTGCAGATAGAAATAATGGCTAACCTCCTTCAAAGTACTGTCCTTTAGAAGAAATGCACTTGTCCAATTTTTTTTCCACTGACTGAAACACTCCTAGAACTCTTCAACTGCCTAAAGGACTCGTCGGAGCCGATATCACCGCATCCACAATCAGAAATCGCCGCCCTTTCAAGTCTCTTTTCATTCGGAGAAACAAAAAGAAATCACACAGGGAGGGCAAACGAGTCATTTCTGACAGAAATGTCAGAAATTGACGAACTCAAAGAGCTATGTGCGCAGGTGCGTTTCTGTGGTGAAGTAGTTATTCATCCAATGCCCACAATTCTGGCCTTGCCATCCGCACGCTCTCACAGTCATCTCAAAACCATCAAGTAATACTCTTGGTTGACCTCTTGAGACAAATTCCTTGTGCACGATTCCCTTGATGTCAGCAAAAAAGATCAACAGGGTCTTCATATTCGATCTAACCTGCCTGGCTTTTTTGGGATGGGCTGAATTTGAAACCTTCCATTGACTGGATGGCTGCTTTGTCTAGAGGCCGTAACCGTAGCGCCAGCTTTCGTCACTTGCTATGACGATAGACAAGAAGCTAGGGTCACTTTCAAGCTCATTTTTCAGTTCCTGGCACACAATCAGTCGGTTGTTTCTTTGATCTTACTTGAGCAGCCATGAAACAAATTTCGCCGAAACACGACTCCAACAAATACTAGTCGCTTCAGATAATTTGTCAATGGTGTACCGACGATCTTCATTCATTTTTTCCCAGACTTTTCAAACACTTTCGTCATTTCTGCTTGTTGAGGCGACCAGTGCGAGGTTGATCATCGATGGTCAACACGAGAAAACCACTCAAACACTCGTGCACGACTAAGAGCTTCCTTTTTGAAGAATTTCAAATGATTCGGTGGCCGTTTTACCTAAAAAAAAAAAACAAAATTTCAAACAAATTCTTTGTTATTTAAAATTAGAGATGACGATTTCGACCGTGATAAAAAAAAAACTACTTTGCAAGAAAAATCACGTAGAGAGAGCAAAAGCAATTGTGGATGGCAGACAGCGAGCTACTGATTGGCAGAGATATAAAAGAGGGGAGGGGGCCTCTGATTGCTATCTACCTCATCCTCACCCACCTGGGCTGCTAATTGCAAATTCCTTGGCTAAACTCGACTTGATGCACCACAAGGACGTCAAACGATTTTGCCGATAGATGTATGGCTAGTATGTTTGTGTTTTTGTGGCTGTGGCTTTGTTTTGGGTGGGTGGGTTTTGTTTGCTTGTTTGTTTTTCTTAAGTGGCTGGGAACTCGTGGGTACACTTCCAAAATACACTACCATTGCACGCAATACATAACACTCTACAACACACCAAATTTATTAACATAGTACACTCAAAAAAATTTTGGATGAATTTTACCCTTACAATAGTAGGAAACTGGTTTCCTACTATTATAGATGTAAATTTACAAAAGTGCGTACAAAGAATATTTTACGTCTTAAATGTGTAATTTTTTTTACGAGCAAATTGTGTAATTTTACCCTAAAAAGACGTAAATTTTGGACTAATACGCATGAAATTTATGTAGCAAAGTCTACTTTTTACGAGTCTTTTAGGATAATATTTACTACAGCATTTATTCGTGAATATCCTTAAAATTTTTTACAAAAACTATAATAAAGATTGTTTTATCAAACAAATGACATCAAAAATTATTTCGAACAATTTTAGTAAGTACACAGTACTTAAGCAGGAATTTCAGCAAGCCTCTAGCTAAGTTTCAATTTCAATAAAATTGCAATTGAAAAAGTTTTATGATCCAAAAGTCACACACTTAAGATAGGGAAGTGCTATAACATACACTACTACTCCAAAATTAAATATCATTATCAAAAGACTGTAAATGGGTAACTTTAAATGTGGAATATAAAAACTTGTTGCAATTTCTTTAAGTTTATAATTTATTTTAATTTTATATATACACATATCTACATTAATTTATAACACTTATAGCTACACCTAATTAGCTTATAGCTACACTTCTAATTTGCTTATAGCTACACTTCTAAACTTATTATACGAAAAGAAAAGACTATACTTTGCACTTAACTGCTACTATTCAAATGTAAGCAACGATCGCGAAATATAAGACTCGTGCAGTCACAATGTTACATCAATAATAAGTGAAATTCGAGCAAATGATACAATTTTACAGCTTTTGTGTAAATGTGAGCAGCGAAGTAGTAAATTTATACTCTTTTAAAATTATAAATTTATACTCTTTTTTTTACAAAATACTATTTATTGTTCAGTTGATTTGGCGTAAAAGCAAAAAATGCACATCTAATGTGTAAAAAAACTCTAGCGCACCTGAACCGCTAGAAACACTAATGTTCGACCAACAGTAGAAGAATCGTGCAGGTTTTGAGTGCATATTCTACCACATGTGCTGCTTATTACGGCCAAACTGTTTCAAATGCCACGTTTTACTTTCGTCTCAAGAATGCATTATAACTCATATGGTGGAAGGTTTCAGATATTACCACTGGCATGAATTTCAACGTCTATGAGAGCAAAAACACGGGTTAATGATATTCGTTATCAGTTGCTTATTTCACATAATTTTGAAAGCAGCATCTCATATAACATCAATGAAGAAAATGCTCAGTGCCTGCAGCACTGTAACTGAAGCTGGTGTTTGGGGCTGCGATCCGAAAAAGAACTTTGCGAATTGTAATATCGGTTATTTATTTTCATTGGAAATGTTTCCGGTATGTATACTAACTGTAAGCATTTATCGATACAAAAGTAGCACAACCGACTCATGCTGGCAGCCTTTCGCCAGTATCAAAGCCAAGAATATATCAAATCTGCTTCACGTTGTTTAATTACATTCGAAGTTATAGGAGTATAAAGAAATTTAGTGCTACCTGCAGCGAATTTTTTCAAATGATCGAAAGCTTAATATTTGCTGTTTATTGTCACTACAATATTATTACCATTTGAAAATTCTACGATAAAACCGCTTAATAAAGATATTGCAATTAAACACAAAACCAACAATAGCTGGCAACCCTATCGTGGCTTTTCAACCAAATTTGGCCTGAATAATGTTTATGACAGGTTTCATTAATTGTATGAAATTCGTATTGATTTCATGACTGCACTGGAAGTTATAGTGCAAAAAGTTTTATTTTCCTGAGCGAATTTTCAAAACCAAAGACACAAAAATTACCATAGCTGGCAGCACTAATCAAATTTTTCAACCAAATTTCCACCAAACAGAGATTGGAGTTAGGTTTAGCTATTGTGTCAATTTCATGAAAATCTGGTAACTTATTCACATTTCATAGGGCAAAAAGCAGTTTTTTTTCTTTGTAATTTTTCAAGATGGCACCACTGGCACAGACTTGCCCACATTTAAAAATCGCTTATATCAAATCTGGTCTTACTTAAGTCCAATGCATTCTGTAAATTTTAGCTGTATCTGATTATTGGTTCGTGAGTTTCCGTGAACAGAAGTTTTTGATGCTAAAAATATAGGTTAACTGGGAGAGGGTTACCGTTCTTGTCCGACATGAAATTTCCAAAGTTTTATTTTAAACGTGTAGATATAACATAAGATTTATATACAGATTGGTTTTATTGTAAGAAACGGACATTTTTTTGAATTTATCGATGGTTTGAATGTTTTCACATCCAAATTTTTATTTTCAAAATGAAGACGCCAAAATTATCATAGCTGGCAGCTCCAACCGAATTTTTCAACCAAATTTCTACCAAACGTAGCTTAAAGTAAGGTCCAGCAATTTTGTGAGTTTCGTCAAAATCGAACGATTCAATCAGAATTTATAGGGCTAAAAACAGTTATCTTTTTTAGTGGTTTTTCAAGATGGCACCACTGGCACAGAATCGCCCGCATTTCAAAATCAATTCTATCAGACCTGGTCCTATTTAAGATCAATACATTCTGTGAATTTCAAATAATTCTGCCCATCGGATCGTGAGTTTCCGTGAACAGAAGTTTTTGATGCTAAAAATATAGGTAAATTGGGCAAGGGTTACCAGGCGTGCCCGTTATACCATATCTTTTTTTTTTGGTTATGTAAACAAAGCACAAGATTTCCATATGAGTGGTTTTTTTTTTTTGAAGAAACGGCATTTTTTCAAGAGAGGCGATGATTTGGAGGTTTTCACTTTCAGTGCCTGCCCTAGCTACAGGGTTGCCAGCACGCTCATTAAAAGCTACACAAATCTACAACTAAATAATATCAATATGTCCTAAAAATTTCGTAATGATTGAATAGCTCCGTCAAAAGTTATCGAAATTTAAAAATTTTTAAATTTTCCCGCCCTCTTTTTAGGCACCCAGCGCACACATAGGGTTAAAAAATTCCAAAGCATTATCCGATTCATATGTAAAACACGTCAGAAATTTATTTTGTTTACTTTGTTTTTGCGAAAATTATTTGTGTACGAAATAATAGGTATATTAAAAATATCACTTAAATGGCCGCCGGCGCCAAAAGGTTAACAATAACTGACATTTAAAGAGACCTGGACCTATTCTGCATATACACCAATGTATCCTGAAAGTTTCAGCTCAATCGGATGGCGCGTTCCCGAGATTATCTCACTGAAAAGTTGTGATTCGTTATTTTAAACAGAAAAATGAATATATTTTCTATTATCATTGAATTAATTTGAGACCCACTTTTTAGAGTGTAGGCTGTTTCAAATTGAAAGATTTTTATTTTATAAGTCAGGGGGGAAAAATATGATTACCATACCACACAGACGTGTTCTAGTTATTTTGTTATTAGATTTTTTTTGTTGTTGAAGAAATTTGTAATTCCATAAATGTTTTGTCTTCTCGTCTATTTTTTTATATATTTTAGTGTCTTTTTCTTCAATTTTTGACCCCTGGTGCCACCTATTCGCCCTCTGGTGGTAAAATTTCCCGGCTTTGGTCCATCACTTCTAGTTTTCGTTATCGTTCTGCATCTATAACGATTTCTTCTGAGAGCCAGGCCTTTCGTTGCCACTATTAGCATATATAACTAAAAATAAGAATAACAATTAATAAAAATAAACAAAATATGCAATTATAAAACAAATAAATGCTTAGTACATAGATATGCAATTCATAAAATATATGTACAAAATGCACTGAAAAGATTGAGGATATTCGTGAAATATTCATAGTATATTGTATATGATGACTTCTCTGGAAATTATTAGCCTGAATACTACTCTCTCTTTCCTCAGCAAATCTAAAGCTAAACCGCCTATTTATCTACGTTTTCCTATCGGCATAAACGCTGCATGCAACACAGAATTGAAATGTTTCGTCAGGAAAATGAGGTTTTATCGATCGTTGTCGGTTGATTTCACGACGAAGCACTACAAAACGGCCACAAAAGCCAAAAACAAGAAACAACTGTTATGCCGACTGCATTTTTAGAAATAGCTACTCATGCTCGTATGTATTGCTATTGTGGGCGCTTGACTGGAAAAATGATCTGAAAAATATATCTTATTCCTTTCAAATGCATCCACCATCAAAAATACATACAAAACAGTCGATGTACATGCAGGGGAAACAAGACCCCGCATAAATAAGATCCATGAGCCACGGCAGTTATCTACTACGCTGCAAAGAACCGTTTAAGTCTACCCTACATACGTACAAATGTGTTTAGTTTACGATGAGGCAATAAACTTTTGCAGAAAATAAATTTGCGAGTTCTGTTCTTAATTTTCCTCATTTCCCGGTGAAACATATTTTCCACCTACAACAACTATCCATTCACTCTTCCTATGATTCGATTTATCACAGGGTACTCTCTCTCTCGACTACCGTCTAAGCTCTGAAGAGCTGAACTGACTGGTCTCCGCTAACCACCCCCAGGGCTCGGCCTTATCGAATTGTCTGCATTGTAGATGTTATGGAATATTAGAGGAGTTGGTGTATATGATACTCGAGAGATAGCAAGCAAGGACTATCATCGACTCGGGTTATGGATGGACATGACTACCCATCACTTCTCCGTACTTCTACGGACGTATAGTGAATAGGTATAAGCAATCGAAATACGGCAAGTTTTTGGGGTCGCGTATCCTTTGGCGGCTGTTATATGAGGCTACGAAGAGTTTTCAACTACGACGAGTACATTCGAATGCTTCGGATGCGATTTCTCGGTCTATGTCGAATGTAGGTAGGATATGGAAGTCGATCCTGAGTGTAGGGTATACACGACAGATAACTCGCTTAGATAATCGAAACAACAATGACACGAACACTTTCCAACTTCACTGAATGTCCATGTGTACACGAAAGAATATCTAGCGGTGAGTAGGGTATTTTTTTCTGTTTTTTTTTCTCGCATTATTATTGTCTATTTTCCTCACGATACCCATTCGTAGAGTTTTTCAACTTCTTTAGTAAAAAGTGATTTAAGGATGAACTGTCCCGGACAATACTTTGATAGAGGAAGACTTCCTGGGCCGATGATGGACAAAATTAATTATTTAAGATGGAGGTAATTTTAGTTGTTACAACAAGATGTCGATTTTTGTGTTTCCACCCTGTTTCGATAGACCTGGGTGAAAAGTTTTACAAACTGGTTTGATTTCTTTATTGGCTGCAAAAGGGAAGAGTGAGTCATACCCTTTGAAGCGAGGTGAAAAAGTTTGTGGTGGGCAGTCACTATGATATCATATTGGAAATTATTATTGGATATGTATTTAGGGTGAGATGTTGGTTCCATCCATTAAAAGACGGTTGCGAGATGCATTTTTTCTAGTTCCTCCCTCATGTGCTGCGCAAGCTCACTACCTTAAGTAATACTTTTGTTTCATATGTTTGTATTTCATTCGATGATAGTAAAGTTGAATTTTTTTGAATGATATTTCAGTGATTGAGTTTTATTGTCACGTTTTTTACTTCGATTTATTTAAACGATCATGACAACGGTAATGCAACTGAGATTTCAGACAAGTTCCATGAGATTGTTTCAGGAGTGGCTCGTCGATGGACGCAAAGGAAACAATTCTTCTTTTGCTAAACATTCCGTACACAAGAAAAAATGCCCGATCAGCACTTATAACCACTCAGCATTGAAAGAATAGCTGTTTTCATTAGTTTAAAGATCTCAAAAGTTAGTTGAATTAGTTTCATTGAACCTGAAATTACTTTACATCAATTTTATTTCAACAGGTTTATGTAAGCGGCTGACGTGCAAAATTCCCCATTATTTATGCAGCTGACTTTTGTTATAATTATTATTATCTGACAAACATTTCTTGGGTGAATTTTCAAATTACCTGAAATCACTATTGGATTATCTTTTTTTGGCATGCTTGACACCTTCTCACAACCAGATCCACCAGAATTTGGTCAGCTGACGCTTGTTTTCGATTACTAGCTATATATGAACTATCGGCTACACGTAAAATCAAGCGACATGAAATTAACATCAAAAATGCAACGCTACCTCCCGAACTATTGCACAATTGACGGTCATAAAAACTTGTTCCCAAATGCTCCTGCTCAGCTCACCACGTCTTCTTGGGTAGAGACATGATAAAAGCACTTGCTTATTCACCCACTAAATGGCCCAGAAATCTTTGTGCATTAACGGTTTTGTCCATAAGTGTTAACAGTTTATATATGGTCAAACCCACAAAATGGGTGTTATTGAATTCGATGGCCAATACCTAATTGGATAAGGCCAACCCGGTTCCTCGTTGGAATGAACCAGTTTAACCCACAAAAAAAAGGCTATCTGAAAAGATGTAAGAAATACTTTACTCCAGCTGATCTTACGCGTATTACAAATCCCATATTAGACCGAGACTTGAATATAATTCCCATATTTGGCCAGGTGCAGGTCGCACTGCACTGTCCGTGTTAGACAAAGTGCAAAATAAAGCTTTCAAGCTTATTGATGATGTATCTATCACTTCCCCCATTGAATCCCTTGCCCACAGACATGTAATTTTAGCTGTCTTTCACTTCTATATCCCTACTTCAATGGCCATTGTTCTAATGGATTACTCGATCTAATCGCTGAGGTTGATATCCCCCTGCGCAACACGCGGCGTGTTGGTTGCGCATATCTTCATACCATTCACATTGGTGCTACTCGCACTGTCAAATTCCATGAGTCCTTCTTATCCAGATCAATACGAGTGTGGAACAGTCTTCCATCTACTGTCTTTTCCTACATCTATAACTCTCAAGTGTTCAAGCAGAACGTACATAGGAACCTCTTTCACCCTCGACCCCTCCCACTTCGCTTACCCTAGCTTCTCTCCTGCCAAGGCTGTGCATTAGCACCATAAGGCTACCTCCTGAGCTCTGACATCATCATAAAAAAAGGACAGCCAAAAAAGTTTGAATTGGATAAGAAGAAGAATTGAATGCAATACTCGACAGCCCCTGGACACGGACGGTATAACTTTCCACCAGTAGCCGCTTCAATCCTCTCGCGCACAAAGCATGTTAAAGCTGCCTTTCCGCCATTTCGCTCTTATTGTCAAATTGGAGGGGAACTACTTGGATTTGACCCGATTTGACAATGAGTAGCTAAAAAATTACTACCATCCCCTTCAATGTAAATCTTATGGGCATGGCCACTCCATTTCTACTCCCTCACTGATACTCGATGAAGGTTCATGTCAAACGCAAGATGAACTTGCAAAATCATTAGGAATTTTACGCCAAGCCATTTCCCGTTGTGCGAAAGCATTGAGTATGATCCGAAAACAATGAAATTGGGTGCCTTACGAGTTGGAACCAAAATACGTGGATAGGCGCTTTTTCATGTGCGAACAACTGCTTCAACGGCATAAAAGAAAGCGTTTTCTTCGTAGCATCATAACTGGGGTTGAAAAATGGATCCATTACGATAACCCTAACTGTAAAAACTCGTATAGATACCCTAGCCATGCTCATGATGGACTGCACTGCACTGTATATGGTGGGATTAGAAGGGTATTGTGAACTATGAGCTATTCCATCCGAATAAAACAATCACTGTTGATGGCTACGAACTCAATTGAGCCAAGCACTGAAGGAAAAACGGCCAGAATATGCAAAAAGACACGATAATTTGAATTTTCAAAACGACAATGCTCGGCCACATGTTGCGAAAGTTGCCAATGATACATTGGAAGCGCTGAACTGGGATATACCACCCCGTCTGCCGTATAGTCCAGACATTGCTCCATGGGATTACAATTTGTTACGATCGATGGCGCATGGCCTGGCTGACCAACACTTCTCTCAAAACCAAGAATTTGCTTGATTCATTGGTTAGATGAAAAAGATGAAGAATTCTTTCGCCGAGGAATCCGTCACATGCCTGGAAGATGGATAAAAAATAGTAGCCTTTGATGGGCAATACTTCCAATAAAATATATTTCACTATTTTTTTCATAATAAATGCCCAAAATTTGCCAAATTCCGCACACGGTTAGAAATTTCGGTGTAGATTTCAATATTTTTTGTATTGTATATAGTAGGTCTACACCAAAAATATATTAAATTTTAATAGTGCTCAAATATTAAAACAGGTTCCTTAATATTGCAAATATTACACATTAATATAGCAGTAATTAGAATTTTGTAATACTCTGTGTATTGATTTGCATTCTAGGCGTATTAAACATTAATTGCCATGGGGGGTAATTTGAGATTACGAATGTATTAAATCTTATTATTGATTTATTTTGAATGGATATTAATGCCAAATATAATAGTGATTTAAAAGTAATACACGCTGGAATTACTTTTGAATGGATTCCAATAATACATTGCAATGCTATTAGCCTTTGATAACCTTTAGAATTTCAATGAAAAAAAATTATATGTATTCTTAATAAATAATTTTATTTTCATTATTAAATTAAACACCAATATATAAGTAACTAACAAATAAGGCACTTCAAGTGTCATATAACAGCTTTAGCTTTTTGAATAACAAATCGTTAGTCCCACCAAACCGTAGCAGGAAATCATTTAAAATAAAAAACTACCCACACATTAATAACTATGGTTTTCGAAAAATATCAAAGTTAATTCATACCGATTCGCTGTTGTACAGGAAGAAAAGGAAGTATTCAAAAATGTTTACTGACTTTTGAAGACAACATTCTCTGGCAGTGATTCTTTTGGAGAGTTTTTCTTTGATTCGTTATGCTTGCTCAACAGCTAAGCAGTTTTTGAAAAACTCTTTATCGTCTTCACCAAGCTCATTTAAAGGTTCGTTGCTTTCTTCTGCTATCTCGTTTAACCGCTTTGCACCTTCCGCAAGTTCCATCTAAGCGATGTCTTTTAATGTTGAGGTTTTTAATTTGACCAACCAAATATCCTGAGTCGGTTTCCGGGCTATATAGTAAATCCTGTAAAATGTGCATCAATAATATTTGCTGTTGTGCATATTTTCAAAGTGCTTACGATTCCATCAAATTTACTGTTCGGAACTTTCAGAGATGGAAACAATGGGATGGTTGCTTTTGCACAAGCAATTTTTCATGCTTTCCAGGGTAATTGCCACTGACTATGCGGAGAAAATCAATACTATATCCAACAAGCGCTCTCCGCGATGTATCTTTTAATGTTCCGTTTTGAGAATATTTTGAAAAATTCAATGGCATTCGTTGTTTTCGAAGTAGAATTAAAAAGCCTAGTTAATTTAACGAATATCAAAATTTCAACCATGATAACTGAAAAATAAGTTCTATACCAGATCATTGATTAGCAAATCTGCTCCGATATCGGCATTTGATCGCCTGACCTGGCCCAAAATCTGATCGCTGTCAGGGATTGATGGAGCTGAAAAAATCATAAATGACATACTTATAAGCAGAAAGCACAGCACAAACACATGTTTTACCTTCGGAAGAAACTGATGAATCCACGCAAATCATGAAGCATGCACAGTTCTTAAATTGGAAAACAGAAGCAAGTTAATCATTTACATCTATTGTTAGCATGTGCCGATCCTTTAGCACAAAAGTTTCCCTATTTTTTGCTACTGTCAACAGGATAATGCATCTCAGTTTCAATTCTGGAAATTTTGTTTCACTCACTGTAATAAAGTCACTTCGAAACTCACTGCAATTTATCACCTTCACTAACTCTAATTTATCTACGCGTAAATATTCCACTTTGAAGTAAAACTTCCCAATATTATCCATTTCATTGTCTGACACAAATCACAACCTATTACTTTCAATTTAAACATATTACAATTTGATACTTCATGTATTCAATGTCATCCCAGTTGGGTTTAAAGTTAATACATAGAATATAATGACGCAGCATGTGAGCGCGGTAGTGCAATCATGAACCAATTTTTCTAAGAAACGTTTGTATGGTGTTAAATTTTAAGTCTATACATAATAAAAAGGAATACTTCGGGAATTTAGCTATAATATTGAAAGTGTATTGCTTTAATCCAATAAAATTGTATTAAAATGAAAGTTTTCATTATTAAGAATATGCCTTAATATTCATAAGAAATTGAAATTTAATTTCTTCTGTATTGTAAATAACTGTAATACAAAATGCATATTAAAATATATCTGCACATTTCTAACCGTGTACTTGTAATTTGCGTTCCTAACGGATTAGTTTTCAAAAAGGTCTCTTGATTCACAAAACTTAACATAGAATTAAATTATCAGATTAGATTTTCACCAGAAAGATGTTAACAAATTAGTTCGCTCTCAGCCATTCCTTCGAAGAATCCTCACATTTGCACATTGCCATCCTGTATTTAATAACAAGGAGGGAACAGCCAACAGACCAGCATAGTACAGCCATTAAATTATAAATTTTATAATACCAAGCATACATTAAGTGAAGTATACACCATCTAAAAAATATAAGTAATTACTTGAGCTGTAAAGTTACTTCGAGCCGACTGCCCATTAACAAGACTAACTCCAACAAAAATCGTGTTTTAGATAACTTTCTTTACTCTCACGCAAATCATACATTAAACAATTGACGAACAGCATTACATCGACTATACATAAAACTTATTGCAAACTTCAAAATAAATTATCAACTCAAACATGTTTTTTAGCATGCTTTAAGATTCGAGACTGTATTATTGCAGCCCAAAAATATTGCATTTTAGACATCCCTACATTCTAATTGAAAAAAAAAAATTCCGGAATGAACATTACTGTGTTGGATATTCATAGTAATAACGATACGGGTCAACTGGCTGCTGGGTTGGTTTGACCGGCTTCAATAGATATGTGTTTCTCCTGCAATTGATATAAGAATTTCGTTTCGGTAATTTTTGCATCAGTGACTTATGATTACCTGTTGTGATCTCCGGCATTAACTTGAACACTTGTCTCTTCGTGATGATCGTTGGCGAAGAGTTTCTTTAATGCAAGAATCCCAGCAATGGTTAGTGCAACCTTACTTACAACCAGAGCTTTGCCTGCGACAATTGCCAGTGCTTTCAAGCCGAGCGGTGCAGCAATTCCCATGGCAGTTAGCAATGCAGCAATCACATATTTGCTCATCTTTTTGTCCTTGTCCTTGCCACGTCCTTCACCCAACTCTAACGTTAGACTGTGCGTTTGTAGAAATTTATCAATCTTCTGCAGCAGGATGCGATCTAACGGCGACAAGCCGTTCCATGTTCGTGCATCGGTATGACCAAATATACTTTCTTCGGTAGTTGTATTTTGCTTCTCGAACGAGAGTCCGTCGACAATGTGAATGACATCCTATCCAGAGAAAATGCACCAATAAATTTAAGAGTCGTTTTTAAAATATTGAAAACCATTTCTAAACAATTGTTATATAGACAACCCACTTAGATCGAACCACACCAAACTTCAGAAGAGAATTTCGTCAATGACTAGGACCTGATGATTGGTCAATCTGAATCGTGGATAGAGTTTATTCACCTGATTGATGGCACGAGATACAACGGCAAGTGCTTTATATTTCAAGCATCCAGTAAAATCGTCCTTGCTCTGGCAATCGTTGTAAACTTTTCGTAAAATGGCGAATTCGGGACTCCTAGTACTGCGCTCACTCGCAATGACTATCTGCGAAACGAGACTCGCGACAAGAACCACTTGCAAACTGAGTCGCGACAACATTGCCGATCAAAACTGTAATCCACTTTAGATTTGATCGTCCAGCCCGAAGAACCCTAATCAACTGAAGCTGCTCGGATGTACCGGCGTCTTTTAAATAGTTCTCAATGCTCTGCTTCATAAATTGAATGCAAGCGCTAATTAATTATGTGCACTGCTGTGGAAAAATTGCGTGACTCTGCCCTTTTCCGTCACTACTAACTTGAAAATCTAAAGTTACATGCGTGCTTCTAAGAATCGGTGGACGAAAGCATTCTCTCTGGGTATTCTGGTCCAGTGTTGTGCTAATATTGGCATAAGACTCGGCTATGCATCGTCCATCGCTTGCAGGCTCATCTATTCCATCATCTGAGTGCACCATTTTTCACATGCTACATATTTACTAGCCCATAAAGTATTTTCCATTTTCAATCAATAAATAATACTACATCGCCAGTAGTCTTCTGTGTCACGAAAATTCGCAAACAAAAGAGAAAACTTTCATACATCATCATCATCATCATCTTGTTCATAGTGTGCAATGTGAGTGAACACAGCCGTCTCTGCTGCTGCACCAAATGTGCAGGTGCGTTAAGAATGAAAATAGTTCATTCGATCTCGATGAGCACCTATTTGGTAAACACGAAACATCTAAACGTCTTAATAGTATCACACTGCTATTGAAAATGCAGTGAAATCGAAAGTAAACTGCATGTTAGCACGCGTGCTAGCCGTTCTCTGTAAAAGGTCGGTTTGATGAGAGATCCAAGTCGTTTTATTGAATAAATATTCAAAATTGAAGGGGGAAAGGCCAATTTTAACTATCTTGCTATCTTAAGCCTTCGATGCCAAATCTACTTGAAATTTGAGACTGACTACTAGTGGCCACAAAATAAAGGCTCTATAATATGCATCAATATGCAATGGATAAACTTATGCTTGAGTTACAATCAATGGGCCTTCCTAGACTTGTATTCTTGACGCAGTCCTATAACCGGTTTTCTGGGCAAGAGGCAGAAGAATCGAGGGGAAATCTCTACAAAAAGTGATGCACTTGGAGAGAATTTTTCATCACTTTTGAAACTGATTGAAACTGATGCAAATCACTAACGAACTATAAACATAGTTCATGGGTCAGGAATTTTTCATGAAACACTCAAGTCGAAATGATAAAACAACAACACGCACACATTCGTATGCATAATCGGTATATGACCGGTTCCGTTGCTGAAGAATCCAAGTGTAAAAATGTGGATTGTTGTAAAACCAGTTTGAGGAGTGCATCAAGATTACAAGTGTAAAAAGGCCCAATGCAACCAACATTCGCTGCCAAGTTTTGTTGGTGGAACGAGTTACAATCAATGCAACACAACATTTACCGTCATCTGTCACTGGCTATATTAACGAAATTGTTGTTTGATAATATGGATCCTTTACAGTCTCGGAAAGTGATATCAGTGAGTATTTGATCCTTTAAAAGCTGCAGCGTATATTGCAGAGCAAAAATGAGCAAAAGAAAAACAAATTTTGATTGTCATTTGCATATGACATTTCCCATTTCCCGGACTCTCATAGGAACAGGTGGAATTGGATATTTTCAAAAATGTTGTTGCCATGCCAAGTTTGAGATATGAGCAAACTCTGCTGCGCAACAAAGTTGTGTTGCATCATTGTAACTGCTCTCATACGTTCTCATGGGTTCAAACTCATTTTGTTGTGCAACAAATGTTGGTTGCATTGATTGTAACTCAGGCTTTATGACAAATGCATTTGCGTGAAAGTGATCGTCATTTTGGTGTTATCTGTACTAGTAAATGCGCACCTAAAAATCGTTTACCATAACTTACGGTAAATACTAAGCTGCATCCTTTGTTTTTTGAATTAGTACGAGCCATCTTCAATTCTGCCCAAAAATTCCTGCGTTTTCCATCAAATAGTCTTTTGAATAAACGAACGAAACTCATAAAAAAAATCGTATTAGTTTTTTCTTTGTAAAAGCTTGAAACAGTAAAATTATTTTCCTAGTTGAAACGATCAGATCTTAATGATAGTCTTCAATATGCTCTTAAACATTAAATCAATACAATTGCAAACTGAAGTCATAAAGTTCCTTCTTCATTATAATATGCAAGAAGACAAATATTTAATTTAGCGCTTCCTTAAATTAAGAAAGTTTCGATAATAGCGCTATGTTTCTTCGCTTTTTAGTGCTAACAAGATTACCGTGTTAAATTCAGGGTTGCATCAGATACAAATTTTAAGATCAAGATTGACACTAATACATTTGTTAAATTCAAAGAAATAGTTCATTAATCACGTGACACGGTTTTTTGATGCACCAGAATTTTCAGACAAGCCGATTTAGTGCCTCGCTCTTGCTAGAACCAGAGAAGCGCATGTTTTTTTCGTTTTGAATCCTCACAGCTACAAGCGTGCTAAGCTCTCACAGCAAGAGAAGCACACCTTGTGCATTCAATGGTCGCAACCAGTAAAATGCATTGAAGGAGAACCGACCACTTTTATGAATCTTCAATGTCATTTCCCCTATTTGTATCTCCAACGTCAATTTGACAAGCGAAATTACATTTCATTATTTGAGTATTCAGGTACTTTGAATTGAAACACGTTAAAAAAACAACGTTTTTTTTTCGAATGAGAGCAGTTGTGCGAAAAAGTGTTTAGTGCATTTCGTCTCATAGTTAGCGCGAATGATTTAATCGTGAAACTTGTGAGTTTTTAGTACTTGAAAGTACTTAAAAATACTTTTACGGAAAAACTTGTGCTTGATTGTGATGTGCCAAATTCAGGGAATTCTATTGGATTTTGACTGACTGGAGTTTCATTTTACGGGAATGTAGTGAGTTAACGAATTGATTTAAAACATGTTTATGACATTGGCACGAATTCCACAAAAATAATACTTTAAAATAGTCAAATTTTTGTATACAAAGCACTGTCATTTTGATATTAGCTTTGTTGGTATTGCCAAACAAATGCGAAAGATTAGCAGCTTGGACGTAATCCGTGAGTAATATTCAAAATTGTGAAAAATGATTCATTTTAGTTTACATATTCTTCCGAGAAATAAGAAAGATATATATATGAATTCGTACAAGGTATTAATGATAAATTAAAACTATGCACATCTATTTATGTGTATTTAATTCCGAATAGAAGACGTAGATATAAAATGTTTACACGCATTCATAACGGATTTATGAACGTCAGCGCTTGTCGAGTGGACAACGGTGAATAGATGAACTTCGAAATTCCGCAGAACTTGGCATTTATTCATCCCAATATCAGCACCCAAAATTTTCTTATCTTCTATGCAAGAATATCCATGGGTCGTACCTTTACTATTCAAATTTAAACTGCATTACCGTCTGCTATGACAACTCAATAGTGCTCATTTTAATTTTTAATACTTTGTCGTATGTGAATAGTTTGCTCAGTTCCATTAAATAATTGTAGCGGAAATTTGACCAGGAGCAGGAATTGTACAGAAATGAATTATAGAGGCAATGATCCGGGTGCTGTTCAATACGGAAATTTCATCAACTACTATCAGTTTCACTCAGCTGAAGATAGAATTAATCTTCTTCCGGAACACATATGGACTACAGACAATCTAGAAAACGAGCCGTTCTTGGTTTTGGACATAGGATGTAATTCTGGAGTCGTAACACAATTACTCTATGATTTCTTTCAAAAACAAACCAAGCGGACTGTCTACATTTTCGGTGTCGACATCGATCCAGTTCTAATCGAGCGCGCCAAAAACTCAAATAACCACGAAAACGTTTCCTATCAATGCTTAGATATTATGAAACCAAACCATTTTCATGAAATTACTAGCTACTTGGAAAGGCATACCAGAAAACAATTTGACACGACATTTTGTTTCTCGATCACGATGTGGATCCATCTCAACAATGGAGATAACGGATTGAAGGAATTTCTAAGACAATGTGCGAATATTTCGAAAATATTAGCCATTGAGCCTCAACCATGGCGATGCTATCAAGCAGCTGTTAAGAGACTACGCAAAGCAAATGATACTTTTCCTAGATTTGTCGACCTCCAGTGGCGGAGCAATGTCGAATCCCACATCAAATGCTACATGGAAAATGACCTAGGCTGTGTACCCGTTTACGAAACTGATCCAACTCGATGGAAAAGAAAAATATGCATTTACCACACGCACAAATAAAACTTAAGTTTATTGTTTTTATACAATTTTTACATGTTTTCTTTCATCTGAATTGTCACCCGCATCCTTATTATTCCTAGCTATCCGCCCCCAGCTTCAAAAATAGAAGCCCTCGGCCGAATTTCATCCGGTCACCTCTTCCTCTGTCCCCGTGTTGAAATCAAGCTTCACGTCCGAAGGCAAACCTTCGACGTCAACCTCAGTCTCCTGAGTGTTGAGACGATTCAACGTCATCATCACTTCAGCGGATTTTGTTCCAATCACCAGTCCCGGAGTCGAGTCAACTGGCTCCGATTTCACGACATGCTGAACGATTGCCGTCTGTTGTGGTTGTTGAATCGTTTGGACCATCGCCTGTTGTTGCTGCATAGGAACTTGTTTCACAGGAATACCTGCGTCCTCGAATGCTTTCTTCTTCAAAGTTTGTCGAATTTGCGAGCTGAACGGATTTCCAAAAAAATATCAATATTCTTATTTCACAGTTAGAACAGATGAAGAAACTTACACTGTTCTATTTTTGATACGTAAGCTTATTTTATTCAAATCATCCGCGAAACGGTTGATGGATGTGTGTAACATTTCGATTTCTTCATCTGTCCATTTGCTCCTAGAGTAGAATACGGTGTTCATATGTGAAAATAATTAACTGAAACAACAAGTCTTACCCGGCAGGCGAATCAGCCGTGGGGTGCAATTGCATTGTGAGTTCACCTAGGCGATTGAATGCCGCCCCGGCTGCTGTGAAAATCTCACCGACCTAAAATTCAAGCAGAAACACTTGAAACTTAATATACGAATATTCAAGGATGTATATAACAAATCTATTGTCATATTTAGTATTACTAACTTTAGTAGCGGAATTCATGTTTAGTTTACGTTTTCACTTGACAGTCCAGTGTAGAAATGGCCATGTTTGGGAAATTTGCATGCAGACGAAAGGAAATTTTTGACATTTAATGAGTTCCCAATCGCTCAAGCTTCGTATGAGATTAAAAAGAATATCAGAATTGTAATAAGCAAAACTCCAGAAGAAACTCATTTTCCATCCGATATTTTTCATGGAAAATGGTCCAGCCCTTTTTATAAGGGTAAAAATGCATCAAAACAAAAATTATCTCCGTTTTCAACTTAGGTTGTCATTGCCGAGGAGGCAAATCCAGACAGACAAACCTTTGGTTGGACTGTTTTCTTTGGATTATTTCGAGAAGGCTCAGCCATATGATTTGGATGGATCATCCGCAGAGTCCAGTTAATATTGTTTTATCAACAAATCGATGATGATTAGCTGAACTTGCAGGAGTTTACAGCTTCTCGGTGGATAATTATATTGTGAGCCAGAACCTGCTTATCCACGGTCCCTCGCCGACATGATTCTTATTCTAAAAACTATCAAGTAAAACACTTCTCTACGTTTCCAATTTCTTTAATAACTTACATTCGAAAGTAAGCAGGGAAAAGTACAATAGGTTCTTTAGTTCTTGATGGTAATACTTTAAATTACGCAATTCACTTTTATCTTAACATTCACTTCCAATTCGATAGCTTTCTTCCTATTTTTATGGTTCAACTTTGCATGTATATTAGTTAAATTTTTTAAATTTTCTAGATGTCTTAGCCAACGATTAGTGTGTTTTCGTCAGGGAATTCGTATGGCGGAACTTCTAAGTTCAGAGGAGCTGGTCCTTTACGAATGCGACCTGAAGCGTCATAATGCGAACCGTGGCACGGGCAGTAGTAGCCACCAAAATCTCCAGCGTTTGCGATTGGTACACAGCCCAAGTGCGTGCATACCCCGATCACGACAAGCCACTCGGACTTTTGAACCCGTTGCTGAAAGTTTCCGAAAATTAGTATCCTTATCATGTATCAACAATCAAGTATACAAGCTCACATCATCATGTTGAGGATCTCGTAGAGATGACACTGGCACAGACTTCTCGGTGTTGATTTCCTCTCCCGTTCGGTGACGGATGAACAAGGGCTTTCCTCGCCACTTGAATGTCATCGATTTCCCTTCCGGAATATCACCAAGCTTAATTTCGATCTTGGCCAACGCCAAAACATCAGCCGTTGCGCTCATCGAGCTGACCAATTGCGTTACAAGTGCCTTCGCACCGTACGCTGTGCCGACCGTCGTTGCACCCACCAACATATAGGTGAAAGCCTTGCGACTTTCATGGCTGTCATTCTTTCTTCCAGCGGGTTTTGTTGAGTCACGCCTGTACGCCGAAAAGTCGGGAACGCTCAGGTCAGTATGAACGCCACGAATTTGTGTGCCAGCTGAAATGAAAAATTTATTTTCTTCATACAACTGCGAATCATACAGCCCACTGCCATTGGCATAACCTCAAAAGCAATTACATAACAAATAGATATATTCCGTCTAGTCATAATTATGCAATTGAAACAAGTGCGACTCAAATAAATAGTTTCATTAGATATTCACTTGTAAGTCCCGTTGAAACGCGAACAGACCCCTTCGGAATAGAACTATTGCCAGTTTTAGCCACTACTGGAACTTTGTCCTGACCTGGAACTGCAGCGACAACTGGCTTCAAGGCGTTCGACACCACTTGGGTAGTACCCCGCAAATATGCCTTGGACACTGCGTTTATCATGACTCCTTGTTTTCCGCGATAGTATGTTTTTTCGGAACAAGAAAATGACTATTTCAGCCCGAAAAGCCCGTACACTACAACGATCGATTCGATCCACGAATGACAGCTACGAAGAAAAGAGACGAAATGGCAGATGAATGGATGAATGGAACGGTGGAAGACGTCAGCTCATTCAACACTGCACTAGTCAAATGTCGGACACTTGTTGTAAACATGCCACTCAATCATAGATGTCCCTAAAAACGCTTGAAATCTGACGTGTCGCTACGTCGTATTTGAATTCGTTAAGTATTGATTTTGAAGGACTTCCGGGAAAAGAGATAAGATACTTTTGTGAATAAAAATTGTTTTTTTTTCGGTGAAACATTCAAGAAGCATTATTAGTCTTCCTCAAAGTCATTAATACATTATTGAAATAATTTCCACTACCGCTATAACTGAGTTTTGAATCGAAATCACCCACATCTAAAACACAGTAGGAAGGGATGTCAAAATTTAAAAAAGTATCGGTTTGCGGCTTTTTCAATTATTTCAGTATTCGGTTAATCCAATACCTTTTAGAAGTACGGGCCATCATACAGAATGATGACGTCACAGTAAGTGATCAAAGTGTTGCGAAAAACACACGCAGACTTATGAAAATGTAAATTGTACAGATTGTGTTAAAGTGAGTGAAATAAAAATAAAGTGAGATCTGCGGAACAGTGCTAGTGAACAGTAAAAATATAAATTAATGCGGTACGTGCGGTATTGTGTGAAAAATTCGCGATGAAATGTGAACCAGTTTCTGTTAGGTTATGTGATGTTTCGTGTCGATTTACTATCGATAGAATTGATTGAGAATTTGGCGCATATGTTTAACAGGTTTTTTGATTTGAATAGGCCAGTTGACATTAATGCGGCTATTTTCTGATTATCGCCAACTATAGTAAATCCAGGAAATTCGTGGAGGTTTTGTGTGCGTACTGTGTATGTGAAGTGTTGTTCACATGTTGTGCCAACTCCACACTATGAGGGAAAACCTTAGTCAAAATGCAAGTTATAACTAAATATTATTATTACAATGCATCCACGCACAAAAAACTAACGTTTTATTTATATTTTAGCTAAAAATTCGCCTGGTGGAAATATCAAAATGACCCGACACCAGTACGTCATAGCGACATCGATTACGTAGCATGACAACCCGTACTTCTAGAAGGCATTGGTTAAACCATAGCCGTCTAATATAAGGCCGATAGCAAAAGCAATAAACCAACAAGATGGCGGATTTAAGGTACTATTCATGACCAGTTCGCACAATTTGTTTTTTCGACGAGCTGAAAGAAATGTTAAACGAAATGTTAATATTATGTGCTTAGAAATTGCATTCTTTCAAAGTGGCTTTTTGTTATGAATTGATTGATTGATTAATGAATTTAACAATATAACGCTGGTAAACTCAATTGGAGTCATATTCACCACCTACAGTTGCCGATTTGTTATGTTTAGCAATTCGCATATTGAGCTAGATGATATCCTAATTTATTCCACACAATAAAACAAATAATTATGTTTCTTGATGTTTTTTGAATCAGATTGTAATCTATCGGTCATAATTGTGTCCGATTTTCGATTTTCATCTCCTATTTGGCTTATTGGATTGATAGGCACTTCAATTAAACACAGCACTTATTCATTTTTTTTCACTTAGCCGACGCAGCACTTATCCGAAATATAATTTACGCGATAAACGCAGCAAAGCCATCTCCCATGTACTAATAGAATGTCATTTTCTCATCTTAGGTTTAGTATTGACTTTGATTTCACTAAAAGTAAAGCCCTCTAAAAATAAAGAAGCGCTTGAAAACTGCAAGAAAAGTTTGGCGATCGCAACACTATTAGCTCATAATAAACCTGTAGCAATATACATACATATATATATATATATATATATATATATATATATATATATATATATATATATATATATATATATATATATATATATATATATATATATATATATATATATATATATATATATATATATATATATATATATATATATATATATATATAAAATAATAAAATAAAGAAAAGCTTGCTTGGAATATCGCAGTTGGAGCAGTGCTGAAGAAGTAGCAGAATGGTCACGGGCGTTCTATATTTTCGCTTTCTTTAATCGGAAACTAATACAGTGCGTATGATCGCAAACTACCCACTACCTACAATAGCATTCGACATTTTCAGCATATGCTCGAGGGCGAAGATTTCAAAATCAGAACAAAGGATAATACTGGAAACAGTCTACAATCGAATCCGCCAATTTCGCAATTCTCCAAAGAGCTTTAATCTTTTCAATTTCCATTTCTTAATACACTAGGGTGAATGAAGCTCAACGAAATTCGAGAAACCAGATTCGATTGTAGTATGTCTGTCGAAGAAACCGTATTCAAACTTTATATCCCAATTTCCTGCCAACATAATTCATGCCTGGATATGAAAATACTGTTACTGATTCACGTTTTTGGGTCAAAACTATCAAAAGATGTCAATGCTACTATTTCTTCTTCTTTTTTTACTAATTCTTTGGAAATGGAATCATGAATGAAATCTCTTGTCGCAAGAATTAGCATTCGGTACTGACGACATTCCGAATCTTTTCGCTAAACCACTTTTATCTTCGTTGTGTGTTCCTCTGTCAATCATTTTCAACCTTAGCATCTCAACCGGGACCTTTCCATCCCTTTGGAAACCTGCCAACATATTTCCCATCCTAAAAGCTAGTGATATTTCTTCCACCTATAATTACCGTCCCAAATCTCTTTTGCCCTGTTTTAATAAGTTTCTTGAAAGAGTCGTTTACAATAGAGTATACTCTTCATCCAGCCTTTGTTAGCCAGTGAACAGCATCGTGTTAGCCTTTGTTAGCCAGTGAACAGCATTAAAGGTAACTCAATGATTGCAAACGTATTGTCGTTTACAGAAACCTTTGTCCCCGCAATCGACCAGCATAAAAAAGAATATGTCCTGTATACAGACTTTGCCAAAGCTTTCGGTTCTGTGAACTATGATATTCTTCTGTCAAAGCTAGCTGGAATTGGTCGCTCCAGTGTCCCTTTTTCTTTATTCTCGACCTACGTTTGTCATCGCCCTTTCGTTGACACTTGCTCTCCCACACTCTTTCTTCCTACCTCAGGAGTTCTGCCAGGACACATTCTTGCCCCTTTATTGTTCCTTTTGTTTATTAACGACATTTCTTTCCTTTTTAACTGATCCTGCCTTTTTTATGCTGATGATCTTAAAATTTTCAGAATGATTGAATCCACTAGTGAGTACTCCATATTGCAGAACGGTTTTAATGCTTTAGCTTAGTGATGCGAATTTCCTTACTCAGAATGTTGCTAAATGCCGTCATATGTCTTTCACCAACTGAACATCCTCTTGGTCCTTCTCCTACTCTGCTCTTGGCTCCCTTCTCAGTACTGTTTGTGCTAGTTTTAAGAACCTTCGCGTGATTTTTAACTCTAAGTTGAAGTTCGGCTTGCATATTTTACACATCAATGCCAAAGCCTCTAGTTTTTGCGGATTCATCATCAGATCCTCTAAACCTTCCATCTTTTTAAAACTGTTTTTTTTTTCCTTTATCCGTAGTGTTCTTGAATACTGATGCCAAATTTGGTGTCCTCATTATAGATACTTGACGAGTTTGAGTAGCCTTTTAGGTAGAGCACTCACTTTTTGTGTGTAAGGTCCCTGGTTCGAATCTAGATTCGGACGAGGGACACCGAGCACGCCGAGCTTTGGGCTAACCAAGCTCCAAATAGGTACCTGAGCTAATCAGGGGTAAAGTGTGTCGTGAAACTAATCACTCCACACTCGTATTCACATTGATTGTAAATTTATGATAAAGCTCTCTACCCCTCAATCCTACAAGGCTTGTTGTGGGATTATTTTACTTTATTACAGATACTTCATCGATTTGGTCGTATTCTTGCAACGTCGATTCACTTATAGTGATTGTAGTATGCACCGCTCCATCCTTCAAATTCCTTCCCTTGGGTCACGTAGTGTTCATTGACGAGTGCCTCATTTTTAAACTTTTTAGCGGCTGTATATTAATTCACCCAGCATTCATCTTTTCGTTAGAGAATCGTGCCATCCTAATAGAACCTTATTCAACTTTAATGTTCCATTTGCCCGTATCGATACATATTTCTTTTCCCCATTTTTTCGTTTTTCTCGTCAGCACAACAGCCTTAGGCTTGGTCCTTTTTCTCGAACGTTAAGTGTGTTCAAAAAGGCTTGAAAAAATACCTGTACTCTATTGTTTGTTTTCACACTTTAGCGGGTACTGCAGAATGACTTTTGTGCAGATAATACTTTATCTTTAATCATTGCATTGCTAAAACAAAACAGAACGGCAGCCCCCCATCATCAAGGCTATGTACATCCTGTGGCGTCAATACGTCAGTGTACCAGGAAAAACGAATAGCATAAAAACACATTTTTAAAAATTGCAAAGTCCACGTTTTCTCGTATCTATGTGCAGTTTCCAACAGCGCATGACACAAATAAAGACACATTTAATAAAACACTATGGAGAACCACGTCAGAGTGTCCTGGGCTGAAAGTGAAAGTATGCAGTCTCTCAAGTTCACACTGTCACTCAGCCCCCTCCTGTGGAGCCACAGTTCTCCGTCATTCTCAAGTGTTTGGCTCTGGAGCCACATATACATATCAGTATTGATTGCCTGCGCACTTTCTACTTTCACTTTTCTCCGCTTTCGTTTTCCGGTTTATTTTCATTCTTGCTTCACTCTGTGCCGTCATGTACACTGCCGTGCCGTCCTTCCTCTATTCTACCTTGGCATGTTTGTTTCGGTTTCACTTTCGCTTGAAATTTTCGACTGCACGGACATAGCTTGGAATGAGTAGGTGGAAGCATACGATGGACCGTTATGGAAGCAGGAAGCGTGGAAGGATAACGAAGGACATGAGAGTTTGAAGTGAAGCATCCGGAATTGTAGTCACCATCGTCGTCCTTCTAGGTGGAGAACTGTAGATTTTCTGCATGCAGAGCATATGAAGGATTTGCGGAAAGCTTGACGTTAAGAACGATACATACAAAGTCTTGCACATAAATTTAGGGAAGGGCGTAGAGTACTCAAACCGATGGAGATTATGTTGATTTTAAGGATTCTACTCATCTAGAGTTGGATTAGAGATTTCAAGTAGATAACGGGACTAAATATTTTTTAGTCACTTACTTTCAATCGATACTGAATCTAGGAAATTTCTACGTAATTAGAATCTATTTAGCAAGCTTTCGCAAGTGAATGCGATGAATTCATTTGTCGCATCAAAGGACGATTTTTTCATTGCAACGTTGGAAAAAAGAAGAACTCATTGAGCCAAAATGACTATTAGTTTTTTTCAGCATTAGTTTCAAAGGAATGTTTTTTATGTTTTTCCTGAATGCCGTTGCTTCCAGTTTTTAATTTTGAACGAAATACAAATTTGAATTACACTCACAATCATGTTGTTCCATCTATGCTCTGTAATCAATAATGGAACACATTGCTATCGCTTTTGGTAGAATTTGTTAAATATTTATCGCCCACGTTGGGCGCTTTATTTAATTCGTCATATAGCATCGTCATAAGTTAGCCCAATCACCAGATTTTTCAATCTAGTAGTCCATCACCTTTTACTTCTTTTTTTCTTTAGTGGATGAGCTTTCAGTTCTTGAAGCCACGCTTAATTAACTATGATATACGAATCCAAGAAAACCAACCACAAAAACAGCTCCAAGCAAAAATCAAGACAATCCGCTTGCGCTTTTCATGCCAAACTTCTCATCACTGGCCCGCGTTGAATGTACCTGAGCCCCGAACTAAACCCAAACCCAACAAGGAAATCTAATTCATGGTCGCTGCAAAGTGTTGACCTCTTTTGATGTTCAAGGTAACAAGAGCTCGTTCACAATAAAATCAACACATAAAAACTGCAGAACGTCATTCATTATTCAAAAGCCTGTTTTGTGTTCTGTTCTATCTATTCCCAAGAGCTAGATAGACAAGCGCAAAATACAATCAGCTGCTGTCAAATATTCTATTCGACAGATCACTTACACCAAGCTGCTTCAAAAGCCAGCTTGGGCAAAGCTCTCGGCCATAGTCGACTTTTCAAGAGGGAAAAAAACGTCGTGGGAGTGGAGTGGAAAGACGAATTATTTGCCAAAGTATGCATGTTGCCTTCTAAAATGCAAACTCGCTGGCTCACTTTGCTGCTGGTAAAGGATAGAATGCCGGCTAGTACCACTCTCTTACATAACACCCCAGTTATATTATCTCATTTCTTAGCATGCTTAAGCGCTCCCAGCTCTCCGGCACTCAAGTTGTTTGAATTAGAAGTTGAATTGTGGCACGTCGTAACAAACCCCGCACTTATGGAATTCGAAGCTTGAGTTATGTGTGGTGCACGAGCTAAGTTTTTGCCTATGCATGTAACCATGCAAGAGAATATTGACCTGCCGAAATACACGACCTTACTTAGCGGCAGGAATTGTTTATCAACTCGCGCAACTAAACTCACACACAACGCAATTCATTTTTGTTCGAAGCTTTGCATTTAGTTTGCTAAAATAAGCTTTCGTAGGTTGCAGCGTAGTTGAAACAGTTGTCCAAGGGGGAATATACACGTGAAAAATTATGAAACATAAGAAGAGGTTGTGATCATATCTCGATAGATGATTTAACACAGTTTTCAAGGACTAATACGAAACTGTGCGCTATTCCATTCAATTTAAATTGAGAAATAGAACTACTATAGGAAGCTTAACCAATTAGTTTGAATAATGGTGAGCTAAATTTTACTGATGCCGTTATGATAACAAGCAAACTGAAGATTGATTAAGTTGATTTAGGATTGATGCGATTGCAGTAAGTAGGATGCCTCAAGAGAGACATCGGACCTCTATTTGACTTTCAGATTGCTAAATTTTCAGCTATTTTAACAACACAATTCTCTAAAGATGTAGGTGTGGCCCTTATTTTTATTTACAAAAGCTTAACGAACACTAGGGCCCCAAAACTTGTGTAATTCTTGGTTAATTGCATGTTCTCGAAATCATTGATCGTTCTACGAATTTTCGCTAAGTGTTCTTTATATTGCTCCAGGAAAAAAAAAACGTGATAACCTGCAGTTGCGCTATCTCTTACTTGCTAAACTTAGCCTAACTTAATCTTTCTGAAATTAGAAATTACACATATAATGCATAAGGCTATGGTGTCTCTGGCCCCAGAAGAAGACCGTGGACATTTGTACGATTTTCTGCGTTTTTTAATGATATTAATGGTTACATGTATTTTTAACTGTTATTCTATTTTTTATATAATACATAGAATTGAAACATAATCTCTAATTAAGACTTAGTCTCGGTATCTCATCAAATCAAAGCACTTTCTTCGACGCAGGGTCAATCACAGTGTTTTCTGTCTGGGGCATATAGTAAAAAGAGGCAACGATTCTACTCTCCTGAAACTTAGCAGTCTACGTACCAATTGTAGCGGAATCTTATTCTGTGCCTTAAGACCTTATTCAGTGGGAACATGTACACATCGCAAACGTGAAAAAACACTTCGAGAAGCTTCTACCGCCCAAGTGGCGTCAAACAAAACCGATTTATAATTTTAATCAAAGGATTTCGAGAAAGCCAACAGTAGGTCACGAGTTTCCCGTCAATTTTAGACAGATTACCAGAAAGATACATTAAGGTTTTATGGGGCCAACGATTCAATTGAATCAATCTTAATCGACTCGAGTAGTAAGTAGCCCCTTAAGTAACCCACCCGGTGCAACATAAGTTTTAGATCCACTGGTGCCACGAAATGTAGAAGCTATTATCCCTTTGTAGCCCAAAATCTAAAAACCCAAATTATGTTTCTAATGAGACAAGCTTAAGCATATAAAAAAGACGTATGTCTTAAAAATATAAAAATATTTATTATTAGCTATTTATTTGCCATTTATGGGGATTGTGGCATTTCTGTAACACTGAGTTAAACGTTTACAAAACACTTATGTGGTAGGGAAAGATTTGAAATAAATATTTTATTTGTTGTAGCATAACGCTACATCACTTTTCTTGTAAATAGTTTATGGGACGGCAGTACACTTGGGAAACTTGTAACGTATTGTTTTTTCTACCCAAATCGGCCAGTGACCGATCTGGTTCTGCCTGACTACCAATGGAGGAACATGTTGCGCAGGCTCCTTATGTTTTTGGCTTGAATTTCATTTGCAATATTTTCTATTCTTGGTATTAGGCTTGAGGCCAATCTTTAAGTTCTCACCTACCTCATGGCGAAAATCTGCTGAAGAAATCTGCTTGTCGATGAGGTTGTTTGCTTTCCTCGTTCTTTGGTATAATAGCCAAGAATTCGCCATTGATAGGCCTAGTAAATGATAGATTATCCTAACCTGCCATCTTTTGCTTCGTATCAGAATTTTATACCGTCCCATAATACTATCTATCAGATCTACCCCCATGTGACGATTTTACTCTCGAACAGTATGAGAGCGATCAATGTTATCATAACGTCTGACTTGGGCCTAGAAGAATTCAGCAGCAAAAGATGACACGAGAGTTACAGCCTTGTTGTCTTTGCATATCACATTTGATACGTCAATATCCATCTCCGCCACATTTTCAACGAAAATCTGCGTAGTTTCTCATAATTTCCTTGTCGGCGAGCAGTTAGCAATCGGGAATTCGATTGCGTCATACTGTCCCAAGATTCATTATGCCCCCTTAGCTAAGTACTCCGCTAAAAGCAGATAAATAAAGTAGGTATCAATACAAAGCTGATAATTCTGATGTCTTCGTATGCCTCGCGCCATTCTCACAACAACGATTGATGATGCTCCCAAGTCAGGTTCTTCGGGAAGCACAAAATTTTCCGCTCCTGTTTCAAGTTCAATTTTTTTTAGGCAAATCATGAAATCCCACTAAGAATAAATATCTTATAGCCCCATCTGTATGGTTTCTTTAGGTTATATCCCCCCAATTCACTTCTTGCCTTAATGGAGCAAATTTGTTTATCCACACAATGATATTCTTCCATGGGAACTCCACTAAAAGACGCGTTCCATTTTTCAACGACAGGTCTTATTTTGAAAAGCCTGGTATAGATGGCCAAAAAAAAAAATCTTCTTACCAGATCCCCGGGTGACCAACAGCAGGGGGTATGTAAGGTTTGACTCACTAAAAATAGGACCATCTACAAGCCCACGAAGTTCCGAATCGTGATCCTCCTAAGCACTGCTTCAACCCGGTCGTGCTGACTCACCCATCGATAACCACGGACTTCAGAAACTACCACAGCTCATGGGTCAGTAAGACAACCCTCCTTCCGCTTTATGCGTAGCACTTTTTCAACGTATGTTACCAGTTTTCCCCGTTTCGCATCCAGGATCGTCTCAGGCGTTACCAGGCCGATCGTGGACTCAATGGTGCGCCTCTAACTTCCGAAGTGACTGCACATAAAGAATGTGTGCTGAGCATCATATAGAATGATCATATAGAATGTGTGCTGAGCATCATACCCTGTCAAGAATTGACATAGGTAAAAGTTTATCTCTCCGTGGCTCCGGTTAAGCCAAGACTATCAGCATCGCAACCTCTTCTGAGACCATGCGTTAGCTACAGCGCTGCGCTGGACGCTGCCAATTCACTTCCAGAACTTTTTAGTTCTGAGCGCATCTCCCCAGATTTCGGCTCCACATAGCAAGATGGAATCGGTCGTTATCATTAGCAGCCTCCATCGTGTCTCACTGGGTCCACCGATTTTGGCCATTAGCCTACTCAGCGAAGTGATGACTACTAGAGCCCTGTCACATGCCCCGCAAATATGATACCAATACGTCAGCTTGATGTCCAGGGTCACTCCCAGATACCTGACCGATTTGCTGATCTAGACTTCGACGGAGCCAATTGTCATGGGCATGCCAGTTCGTATCCTCCGCTGTATCAGCACAACAATATCTGTTTTCGAGACTGCTCGGTTATCCAGCGATCCACACTCCTCATGACTTGGTTTAGTCTGAGTTGAGCGAATTCGACAGATCTGGAAGTAATTACCGATGTGACGGCATCAGCGTAACCTACCCGAAATACATCCGCAGGCATTTTCCGGCGCAGCAGAGGTCAGGTTTTAAGATTGACCACTGTGCCGCACCTGAGGTAACAGGTCTTCTTTTGACTCCTTCGTCGGTATCGTAAAGTAACCATCGGTCCCTGAGGTAGTCCCGCATTATGGCTAGCAAGTATCCAACGATACGGAATGTCTACTCAAGTGCCCGGAGGATTTCCGTCCACCTCGCCGAGTTGAAAGCGTTTTGTACGTTCAGCTTTACCAGCAGGATGACCGATCTGGCTTGATGGCATGCCTCTTCTGCTCTTGCTATAGCCCCAACAACCTCTGAGATGGCATCGATTGTTGAATATCCTTTCCGGAAGCCGTGCAGCCTGCAAGAAAGACCACTAGGAGATATCACTGCTGACAACAGCCACGGCTTGAGCAACCCTTCCGGAAGCTTCTCCGCAGTGTCCAGCATGCACAGTGGACGGCATGATGATGGATTTCCCAGGTTCCCCTTGTTTACAAGTACCAGTCGAGCTACTATCCACCGCGAGGGGAAGACCCCCGCGACTAAACATGAGTTATACAAATCCACTAATAGACGCGTTTGTTTCTCCGCCACAACTTTAAGTGCCTCGACCGGCACCCCATCCGGTTCTTCATCCTAAACAGTGCATTGTTCAGCTCCTCGTCCGTAAAGGGAAGAACACCAGCGTGGTTCACGATGATGAGATCGTCAGTCCTAGGTGGATGCACCGGGAACAGCGAACCAACGATACGCTGCATGGATATCGGATCCATGATAGTGTTAGGCCGCATGCAGCCAAGACTACGAGTGACCAATTTGTAGCCATCTCCGCAGCGTTCTGAGTTGACCTCCTCACAAAGACTCTGCCATTTGGTACGTTTGCTTCTCGTGATGGCCTTGCTCAGCTCCCTCTTTTGTTGGGGTTTTGAATGACTGGTGAGGATAGTTGGAGTCGACAGAGAAAGCATAGAAAGCAGAGAGCAGCTGTTCATACTGTACGCGCACGGAAGTTGAATTTTCTAAGACTTCAAATTTGTTAAAAATAATAAGAGAAGAAGCAGCATTTGCAATGACTCAATGTATGAACCCAGTTTTAAAGTTTCTATCATTTATTATTCGCTTTTCAGGGCACAATTGTATTGAACCCGAAGATCGGCTAGATATTTAAACCAGTACATCAACCGAAATTATTAGAGCCTAGCTGCTCATTTCAATCACTCCACTGTTTGTTGAGTACTATTTGACAGGTTTCCATTAATGAAAACTAATTGAAAGCACTTATTCGTATAATTTTGATTTCGAGCGAAACCAATGTAAAAATCATCCATGTATCGGTGGGCTAGGTCTTTTAAGATTCGGTCATGATCACTTGCAGTTGATGACTACATGCATATTTTGCATTTGAAACTAAATTCTAACGACCAACCATGCCTTGTGCTAATACTCTATCGCGAAATAATTCGGCACACCATCCAGTCAGCGGTATGAATGCCACAAATGTTTTTGTGTTTTGTTTTGTTGTGTTGCAAAATGCAAAAAATATCGTTGCACACTCGCGCAATCAGCTTTTAAGCTCTTGTTTACTTTTTTTGGGCACTCTACGCTACTCTTCTACCTTGGAGCGGAACTTCTAATCTTGCAATAATTTCGGCGCAATGGACTTGGCAATTTCATATTAGATTTTTAGAAGACACTGACCGCACTGAAGGTTATTTTGCGGTGAGTGCTTGCAAAGGAAAAAATCAACAATGTTTTAGAAGCCATAATGGTGATCTAAGTTTATTTGTGGTGCAGTTCTTTGCATGGAAGTGAGTATGTATTGTTAATGCTCTTAATGTCTTATTATTGTTAGAAGACTAGATTGTCGTGCATGCATGGACATCTTGAGAAGGTGAAGATCCAACGACGAAATAACTCATAGGCGCATAACAACTAGATTGAATTGTTTGTTCGTTGCTTCAACTGTAGCAAATAGAATTATATCTACAATTTGCTATTTTTCTTAGTGAGAAAAAAACGTACTCACTTTTGGCCAGTTTACGTAACTCATTTGAAAGAACCCGAAAGCCAACAAAAAGTAAAAGTAAGTTACAATTAAGAGGAGGTGTAGAGATATTTCAAAGCAGATAGTTATTTTCAGGTGGCTTCGCTGTAAATCAGTAGGTTATCAGTGTTTTTTTTTCGCAAATGCATAGTTTTCGCCAACATTTTATTTTTTATTTTGGATTAGACAAAGAAATACGGTAGCTAGTAAAAAAGCTATTCTATTCAGCGATCGTATATAAAATGCGTTCTATTTGTTGTGCGAGAGAAAAAAAACTAGAACCAAGGTCAGCTACAGCTTACGATGCATATTTTATTGTATATTTGATAAGTATCTCTAGTTTGTTCTAAAGTGATAAACTGGAGAACAAACTTTTACCCAGAATTCACATTAATTTCTACTTCAAACAATTATTCTTATCTACCGAGGTGAAAACGATGTACAGGTTTTATCCATCAACAATAAAATGAGGATCGTGATTACGGGATTTTGCAAAATTATTTTACAAAATTTTATATTTTATTAATTATTTCGATAAGAAACGAATAGTTCTCAAAATAAAAAAAATAAAAGTGTAGGAGTGGTAGATTTATTCAGATCAAAAATTGGCTGCTCGTTTAGCAGTATAAGTCGACGATGAAGCTTGAAAAGGTGACATTCATCAAGGAACAGTTTGCGTGATTCAAGAGAATGAATTTGTAAAAATATTGGACGTTCACCATACGTAACATAAGGATTATTGAACTTGAAGAGCAAAAAACGTATAAACCTATGTTGGACGGATTCCAAGGCACCTAAAATTAGGACTCCACACTTTTTTTTTTTTACCTCCTTCCTTCCACTCTCTCCATCACTCAATCAAAATGCACGGTCCGTGTGCATCAATTCTCCTCAATATAACATATGTTACTTTCGTACTTCCCAGACAATAAAATATTGGTATAAGGGAAAGCACTAACAGTATTCAAGAAAATTACGAAGAAATGATAGGAATAGATGCAGAGGAGTTGAAATATTCGCAATAGGGCTGAAGTCCTTAGTATAAAACCAGATAAACGTGATTACCAGGCGATGATATGCATAATGTGCTGATCAAATTTAAGTTTAAAGCCCTAGACAGCACCGAGATCCTTATACAAGATCCCGAGATCCTTCAACAAGAAAGGTGTCAGAATAAGAAGAATAACAAAGGAGTTCTCTTAAGAATGTAAGGTATTTTAGGGTATTTCGAGATGTTTAGTGAGGGAGTTGACAGAGCACCAGCTTTTCAAGGTGCAAAGGTGACTTTGAAGATGTTCACAATCTTCGTGATGATAGTGATAGGTCGCTCAGGGGCGAGCCAATCAAAAAGAGCAGCTCTTTTGAAAGAGCTATGTGAGTCAGCTCTTTAAAAAAAAGAACAAATCTTTTGAAAGAGCTTCACACACATTTCATACCTTCACTTTAGACGCAAGAGCGATATTGCGGAGCCACTCGAGCAACCACTCGAGCAAATAAAGCTTACGCATACACAGACGGCAATACACAGACGCATACACAGAGGGCAAAAATCTAGGCGATTCTAACGTCGGAGCATGTACATATGTATACGACTATCGTATTGCACAGATGAAAGAGCCAGCTCCGTGTGCAGTGTGAAGAATGAATGAGAGCACTGAGCCAGCACCGTGTGTAGTGCGAATAGAGTGTGAATGATGAGGATTGTGTGAATGATGAGTATTGTGTGAATGATGAATACTGATCTTGTGAGGTTATTGATGACGATATTTTGTGAGCACACATTGTGTGTTTTGCGTGCATAAAATTTTCTCTAATTAACGAGTATTTGCATTTTTTTTTGCCGTATGGTGGCTGTTAGGTGATGGATTTAATAGGTGGAGATAAATTTTGAAGGCGACTCTGAATGTTTTGGCAATTAGAAAATTAGAAAAAGGTCTCATAATGAGTAAAATGCTAAAAGAGACTGAGTTTATTTAAGATTTTCTATCGGTTGTGGTAGTTTTCACTCGTTATTTTTATTAATGTTCGAAGATGAGTAGAACGCGAATATCACTATTTTTGGGGAACGCGCCATCTGATTGAACTGAAATTTTCAGGATATATTTGTGTACATATTAAATTTTTTTTAAATTACATAGTGCATTTTTTTTCACAATTATACATTATAGTAACAATATATTGCACAACTCCCCCTTATAAGGAAACAAACCTTGTGTTAGGGGTGAGGAGCCAGAAAATTAATCATACAATATAAAAAATTATGAAAATAGCATCAAATCAACATTACGCTTATTCATTAAATAATATAACCACAGTAAGTAGATTAAAAAGCACACAATAATTCAAGGGCTTTCCAAAGTAGATCACCATTAACCAATTTGCATATCTTAAAAACGAAAACTAAATAATTAGAGTAAAAATAGCTACTAAGTTATCATACATTCATAAAGTATTTTTTAAGGCCCTCTTTAAATGATTATAAATTACAAATAGGTCCAAGTTTTACCAAATGTTAATTATCTTTAACCCTTTGGCGCCAGCGGCCATTTAAGTAAAATTTTTTTTTTATAATTCTATCAAATTACTTACAAAAAATTTATTTTCCAAAATGTATTTCAAACTTGTTTTAAATATAGACATGATAGCATTTTTGGAAATTTTTAGCTCTATGTGTGCCTAAAATAAAATCGAGCAAATATGAACAACTTTGAATTTCGATACCTTTTGACAAGATTATCAAATCATTACAAAACTTAGAGGACATATTGAAACTGTGAAGTTTAGACGCACTTAGGTTGAACGTGCTGGCAACCCTGTAGCTACGGCAAGCACTGAGAGTGAAAACCTTCAAATTATCGACCCTACTGAAAAATCCTTGCTTTTTAGAAAGTATTTCATGCTTTGTTTAAACAGCTAAAGTAAAATTTTTGAAATTCCATATCGGACAAGACCGATAACCCTTCCCCAACTTACCCATATTTTTAGCATCAGAAACCTGTTTACGGGAACTCAACAAATGGGTATTTTGGCCACTTCAGCCCTGGCAAACGAGTGTTTTTCAAAAGTGAATACATGCTTACTGAAAAAAGATCTCGCTTATCACCAAAACGAACATCACAAGTGTTATTTTTACACTATAATTTAGAGGATACAAAAATTTTCATTATTGTTAACAGTCCGATTGATTTTTAATTCAAGGTTTATTTCTAAACTAGTTTTATATGTTATGTTATATTTTTAAAAGTAATGTTTTGTTATATTAGCTTTTGGTTTATTATTATTATAATTAAAACAACAACAAAAAAAACAGTTTACACTTTTGCAAGCATGAAAAAAGTTGCTTGCAATGGCTCTTAAAGAGCGGCTCTTCAAAATGAGTAAGTTTTAAGGAGCTGGCTCACTTCAAAGATAAATTTTTCCCATCATTGAATGAATCGCTCTAAACATATCGAAGTTATAAGGATATAAGGAAGCAGAGATTTTCCTACACCCCCCTAACACCCTCCTAATACCCCCTCTGGAAAGTGCATACACCCCCCCTAACACGGACAATTTTCCTACACAAAGAGACCTTTGTGTCCTTTGTTCCAAAGAGACACCCCTCCTAAAATTCTGAACACACCCCCCAAAGAAAAATGCCTGAGAAAACCCCTGGGAAGGAAGGTCATTTATAAGGAAGGAAGGTCATTTATAAAAAGTAAAGACAGTAAAGGATAAGCTTGAGTAGACTAGTGGGTAGAGCACTGGCATCTTATGCAAATCCAGTTTTGGACGAGAGACCGCGCACCGAGGAGAGACCGCGCACCGAGTTTTGAGTTCAACTAGCTCTGAATGATTTAAATCAGGGGTAAAGTGAGCCGTGAAACTATTCACTCTACATTAGCCGTGAAACTATTCACTCTACATTAGTATTCACATTGAAGCTCTCTACCAGATTCAACCCCTAGACCTAACAAAAGTTTATCGTAAGATTACTTTACTTTTCAAAACCAGTACGGGGCCAAGAATGGATCCTTGTGGAAATCTAGATATGGGAAATTTGAAAAACATGAGTTGGTAGTTAAAACACATGCACATAAGAGGAAAACAAACAAAGAATCGAATCGGAGAATCTACAGCCTTTCAGTTAAAGAGATACAGCTTGCAATACACAGCGCGCTCGACGAGTTTGTTGGAGTGCAAAGAGTGAGTGGAGTTTGTTGGAGTGAAACTTTAAAGAAATTGACGTAACACCAGAAAGGATTCTAGTTATTGCAACGCCATAATGCCAGAAGGGTTTTTGGCTAATGGAGCGGATATTTGATGATTGAGTTTCTTTGGGTTTTGTTGAAGCCATCATAGTTGCAAGACAAATAACGAATACTTTATTCAAGTTTCTGTAAATTTATGTATCTCTCGATCCGTTAAATTTTTTTAAACAATTCAACATGCATAATACATTTTCACATTCGATTGTTGCCTTTTGAAAAAAATATCCTCAGTTTCAAACCTTTCCTTGATTAATGACCCTTTCGAAAAGGCAGTTAAAAATTATGTGTATGCAGCTAACCAAATAGATTTCAAAATAATTCCTCTTTTGGTTTCAACTAGCAGACCAACGTACAATTCGAATTGAATAAAAAATACCTAGTTCATTTCAGAAATTTAAGTCCACCCTGAAAAGTTTGCACACTAAGTTTCTTTTCACTCGGTTTTTCATCTCACACAAATTCGATACTTTTGCAGATACTTCTTTCTTATACAACTTTATCACTTTCATTCAACTATAGAACATAATATCATATATCCTGGAACACACTTTGTCACGTTAGAAATGAAAGTGAAGCTCTCCTTCGTAGTCTTACGCAGTTGAGAGGAGCAATCCCATCCGTTCGACCCGCATTTCATCTAGACCCGGGCTACAACGCAACACATTTAATTCCTGGAAAGGCAAACATGCGGAACTGTGAAAACATTCTTGGGCTTGCCTAAGGGCCATGCTGTATTGGAAACATGATGATAGTTATGTGCAGGCAGAGGTACGACTATATCGTGCTGCAGATCTCAGGATGAAGGCGCCAAAAGTGAAGGCGAACGGGAGCTTTGAGCGCCTTGACAACGTGGCTAAACGAGGAAAATCGAATGAAGCGAGATGGGTCGGAGCAAGGAGCAATGCACTTCACTTAACGGTCCTTATCTCTATTTTCCTTCGCCTTCTGCTTTTCTTCTGCTCTGTGACCGAAAAATAATACAAAGAGCACGCATCGAGTTCTGAGAGATGTGATCGTATTCAAGGATATTTGCTTTCGTTCGACGACGGTGCAAAAAGCGAAAACAATATCTCCTATCTAGGTCATAAGAGAAGTAAGTGAATCGTGTGCAAAGGAATACTATAGTAAATTGGTACACGAGTAGCCTCTTACGCTCCCCCTAGCATTTTGTGTGAATTGGAGTGTACGCCTGACGGGACAGCAAAGTAATGATCTGCACGCACAGTAATGCACGGCAATATGAAAGGGGCCATTTTAGTTTCTTATGTATGTCCTTGCGACAAGAAATGCGTGTGCAAGGACGAATAGGGCATTAGGTTGTATTAAATGGATGTTGAAAGAGCTTTCGGGAACAGCAGCCAACGAATTCTTAAAGCAGATATATTTTTCGAGATATATATGGTGCGAATTCGCTGCATGGTCATTGTAATATAGATATCATATTTAACAGTTGGCGGGTAGTTAATTTATTTTAGGAAATTTTAATGTGCTTTAGGTCGAATATCAGTAAGCAGCATACATACTTATATGCATTAGGTTTCGAGATATCCATATTTCAAGCGGTTTGATCCTTATTTTTTCCAACATTATTATTTACAGGAAAAGTTGCCAAGCTTTATCACTCACAGCATGTTAGATTGAGTGAAAATGTTTAACTGTAATCAGCACAAACAAGTATAAAACAGAAGATTATAAAGTCAGTGCTTTAGTGCGATATGCTGTATATAGCAGGGCTATGAGTGCGAATGTATTGTGATTCTTTTAATTGGTAGTTATATCTATGGATCATTGATGGTAGATAGAATTCAGTGCTCTACAATTTAACAACCTGAGTACATTGGATCTAACTCAAACCACTAAATAATCAGTACCAATGAGCTTCTGATTTCTGCACTCTAGCTATTATCTACAATTATATCTATCACTATTCTTATACTCTGAAAACTTCCTAGATACCGAAAATATGGCCCACTACGAATTTAATTTTCAATTTCAAACTCTATTCAATCATTTTCAATGCTCTAATTACGCCCCTTCCTAGGTAATTTCAATACATTGAAAATTTTCATCCTCACACCATTCGTCTCTGCAGAAAACATTTCCTTCCTCTCATCAGGGCGGAAAGTATTGCGCTCACTTTCGCTTTCATCAGCCCGGCTATTATAAAGATGTACATAGCATTTCTGCAGAATGCTTACGAGACCTGGAAACTGAGCGCACCTTAACGTAAATCAATAAATTACACCTATGTATGTACCTACCGGAGCGAATTGGTGACTCTTAGCAAGAATTTGATGTACATACATATATATTTTCAATGGGAGTTAGATTTTAGGATGCTAAGCCAATACATATTAGCGAGAAATTAATTTTATTTTTTAAGCTAGTCTAAGTTCGGATTAGTTAGACAATTTGTTGCTGAGCTCGTAAAAATAACAGGAGTTTCTTTCATTGGCAAAGAGCTTTTTTTTCTATTTAAATATTTTTTTGATTGCAATTTCGACCGCAGGTGGTCCTAATTACAAATAACCTATTCCGAAGGTCATGTACCACTTTGAACCGAAAACTGCATAGGAGCTTATAAGGTAGAAATGTTTTCAGTGTTACCTGAAAGGTTTTCAGTGAATTTCAAAATTTAGGAAAGTAAAGCACATTTCACTTATATTTATTATCTTATCTTATAAAACTTTGAAAGTAGGATCTCTTATAACATAAATGATTAAAATTTTCAGGGCTGACAGCACTTCACCAGCGCTGCAAACAAATATCTACCGCAATTACTTCACGTCAAAGTGAATGCAAATTTCGTGTTCATCCAATAACTTCATCGAAAATGACAGGGATAGAAAGATGTTTGGGGCTGCCATCCTGAAAATTTCCAAAACTGTTTTGTTTTTCATTGTAGTTGCTTTGCCATGTATGTACATATTTAGTACAGGTAGCATCTATTGGTACGAAAATTTTAAAATGTCTGGTGTCAGCAAGCCACTGCTAGCAACAAAATCAAAAGTATACTAAATCTACTTCACGATAAGGCCAACTCACCCTGTGAATTTGGTTTCGATCCGAAAGTTATGGAGTTAGAATGAATTTTAAGTTTAACACCCACAAAACTATGACATTTTCATAATTAATATATGTACTTGCTGTTTTTTGTTAGCAAAAGATAATTGCAAATTGAATATTTTATGATAGCATCGGTTAGTAAAAAAATAACTAAATATTACCCAAAAAAAACCTAACATAGCTGGAAACCCTATCCTAATTTTTCAGTCAAATTTCTTCCTAACTTGGTCCATTTACTTTATGAACTTCATTTTAATTTCGTGACTGCACCGGAATTTATAGAGCAATAAGCTTATATTTTGGCGAGCGAATTTTCAAGATTCAAAGGACCATAGCTAGCAGCTCCATACTAATTTTCAAACCAAATTTCTACCAAACTTGAGTAAGGTGCAGCTAATGTATGAATTTCGTTAAATTCTGGTGGCTAGGTCGGAATTTATTGGGTAAAAAGTAGGTTTTTTTTAGCGATTTCGCAAAATTTCACCATTGCCACAGGCTTGTTCGTATGTTTCAAAATCAGACTAGGTCCTACTTATGTTAAGGCCAATATATTTTGTGAATTTCATACTGATCCGATTATAGGGTCTTGAGTTCTCGTGAACACTAATAACGGGTGCTAAAAATAGTGGTAATTTTGTGAAGGATTACCGCTCTTGGGCAACGATTAATTTAGAAGATTTTAATGTGGCTCGGCAGAGAAAATATGGAATTCGTCAAAAATTTGCAATTTTTTTGAAAAAAGTAAAAAAATTTTCAGGATGGTCTTTGATTTGAAGGTTTTTTTTTGTTCGCGTACCTGCCCTAGCTACAGACTTGCCCGCACATTGTTTAAAAATCACACAAATATATTTTTTGTGGTCATAAAAGTTTCCTGTTTATGACTTTGTGCGAAGCTATCGCAATTCGAAATTTTACAATTTTTCTTTGCCTATTTTTAGGCAGTTTGCGCTCGCATTGTTTTAAAAATTTCCAAAACATTATCACAACCTATCTATCCTTATACTATTTTTTTATAATATATAATAAAAAGAGGTACCTATACTGCCCTGCTTAGCGTAAACGTTCTATCTACATTTTAATACTTTCGAGATATTCAATGATTTGTGTTTTGATTTGTACTGGGAATATATTGAGAGTGCACTTTTCAATATTGATTTTAACATACTACCACAAAAGATAGGGGTTTCAAATTTTGTAGAATGATTTAATAGAGTATTTAGTTTTCGAATCCTGTGTAAGCTTAAAAATGAAAAAAATGCAGATAGAGCGTTTAAGGGTAGTATACTTCTACAGGGCAAGTATACTTCTGTGAAATTTGACGTTAGTGGAAAAGAGCCAAGCTGAAGTTCGTTGAATATGAATACACACTAACAGCGGGTAAAACTAACCCTCAGTCCACACCAACGGCAGAAACGCCATTAAGGAAGGTCTATATGATAAATTCAGGTTACGTTATACACCTTAAAACCAAGATCGGAGATCAAGGCACTCGTCAAGGAATACTCGTCAGGATTCTAAATTACGCATTTAGAATAAAGACAGGTGATGAGTATATACCTACAATAAGTTATGTGGAATTCATACAACAATGAGTGAGTAAACCTACACTGAACATGTTCAACCGGATCATTTAAATATTTCTGGTGGAAAGATCAGACTTGACAGCAATCTTCTAAGATCGAAAGACAAGCGAAACCCCTTTTTAAAGGAAAGTAAACACAAAGCATACCAAGAATGAAACCTTGGAAAACTCCGGAAAGAGGACAGAAAGAGGAGGAGGTTTCAGAATTCACAGTTACAGCACATGTACGATCAGAAACATAGGATGAGAACCAAGACAAAAGTAGACCAAATTCTCCGTATCGTTCAAGCTGTTCAAGCAGTCTTCAATCCAAAGCTTTAGATAAGTCGTTGGATCATTCACTTGTTTTTGTTTGTCTAAATCAGAAGCGATCAAATTGTTGAAGGCTATGATATTAGAGGCGAGATATGTGCCCTTAAAGAACCCCATGTTACTCAGGAGAAAGGAAGCGATGGAGGATAGGAAGCAACTTATTGTAAACAATTTTTTCACGATCTTTACTAAAGCAATGACGGAGGGAACTATGACAGTAGCAGCTAGAATGCAGGTTTTGCCAATGGGAAAATACAGCCATATTCACAGCTAGACCAGAAAAAGCAAGAGGACAAGCTTGAGCTAAAAAATAATTGACAAGGGAGCAGACAAGGACGATGAATGGGACTTGGTTTCAGGGTCACAATCGACATCAGCATCAAAACAATCGACCGAAGACTCCATTTTTAGAGGGTTGGTGTGAATGAAAGAAAGGAATGACGGAACAACAATGGGAAATTCATAAGATGAGATTGAATCGAACTGGGAGAGTAAAAAATAAAAATATAGAAGAGGTCGCACACTCCTTGTGGATTAGAAGCAGTGGCATCGATATATTTCAGGGAACGGACATAGGACCCGAATTTTTATTATTAATTTGCACAGATAGAGGCTCGACGCTTACAAATTAATCACGCATAGCTTGTTTGATGGCATTTTTGGTAGCAGAAAACAGTCTCCAGAATTTAAAGAAGTTTTCGCGACAGCCCGGAGTTTCAAATCGACATCGAACTCTATCTTTTGCCTTGAAGGCGGTCGGACACCACGTCAAAACTCGAATCATTAAGCTTGCGAGGGAAACTGGTTCGGAAATTTTTTTAACGAAAATAGCCGGCTGTTCACTATTTGAAGTTTTTGAAAATCAATCACCATTTCGTCAATCGCAATTAAACCTCAGCCGACGCGACCGCTGACGCCGGCTAGTGCTACACAGTACAGTGTCGCAGACGATATTTAAGACGGAACAAAAAAATTAATAATAACTAATATGAACACTATAGGATTAAATTTTATCACTGAAGGGTTTCTTATTTTGAATTTTTGCACGTAAGCAATGTCTTTGATTTTAGAAACCAATGTATCTACTAGATGAATCGTTTCTATTTTCGAAATTTCATACAACATTGATTACAAAATATTAAATATTAAGGTAAATCTCCAGCGAAGAAGAAACCTCATAAAGATCCATAGAGTTTCGATGGAAAGTAAAGAAAAACAAATAAGGTGGCGAATTAATGATCAACTATTATATATAATTTACACTGTTTTCAATTCATCCATTCGCGGATATAATTCAATTGGGTTCATCTATAGAATGCTGTATGAAACTGTAAAAAGAGGAACATTTAACCAATGATGAATTGTCATTAATTGAACTATTTGGCCTTGTTATTGGGCGAAAGCCCGTAAGGACATTTCAATTTTTTTTTGCTTGGCGATGGCCTGGCTGGTCTTTAATTAATTAAATTTTGATATTTTTTATGGGAGGGACTTCAGTCACTTTTTTGTTTGTTTCCATTTTAGGCCGAAGTCAGTGGCTAACAACATCAGGAGTCTGAAACTGTCTGCATCTCCTCAGGCTTGCTAAATGTAGGCAGATTTCCCCGATATTAGGTTCTTTTTTTCGTGCCATTTTCAGCCCTCTTCAGATGCTAGCAACGTGCTTTGACACGTATCGGCTGGGTCTGGCTTGCCAACCCATGCTTGAGAGCTACTTTAGGTCCTTTACGGGCAAAATCCCCTTCCCTCTTTTATCGTTAGTATAATTTCATGGACGGATGAGTTATATGTAGCGTCCATCCTTTTTTAGGAGCGAATCCACCCCATTTTCTTATGACTCACCCTAGCCGCGTAGAGCTAGCAAAGCGGCACACCAGCATCCGTCGGGGTCGGATTAAAGGGTGCTCCGCTAATGCGGACAAGGGGCTTTCTCGGCCATTTCTAGGGTATCCTGCTGTCGAGGCACTTCTTTTTTTGACTTGCCCTGTTGATGGTTCGCCATCACCAACCTGCTTGACAGGCACTTGATTGGTCTTCGGATCATTGAGGCGTTTGGCAAGCATCCTTCTTATTTCAAAATCGCTACAAACCAAAGGAGAAACGATTATTAAAATAAGTCAATAGTTAAACACAGAATATACAATAGGTTGCAGCTGAGGAATTACAACGAATATTTGCCGACGAAGTTGTCGAGACGGCATCAGAGGTAGATATAAGTGCTGAAAGTGTTCATATTATTATACTGGACACACTTGGCTACAGAAAAATACTGGCAATGTGGGTTCGATGCCGAATGACATACAAAATAATGTGCACATAAACATCTACCAATATCTTCTTTTCTTCTGCATCGAAAAATTCCTGCTTATATTCCTTCTAATTTTTCGTGTGGAAAAATTTTGGTTTATGTTTGAATCACCCTTGAATAACTATATACACCATAAAAACTATTGGATAGTAAGCTATTTGGCAAATTTTTTAAAGCTTTTGGTAGAACTAGAGTGAGCGACAAATAACTTAACTAGCCCCATTTTGTAGATTTAGCCCTTCAGCCCATCTAATTTCATGATAAAAACCGTGGCTTTCATAATTACTTTCGATTTCAAGTTAATATGCCACGGAAGTCATGAGACTAAAACTCTTTATCTTGTAGCATTTCTTTTTAACACCTGATGACAAAAAATACCGCTAAACGGCAATTTATTAATACTTAAAGAGCAACCGCAGCACCATTTGGTGTGTTCAGATTTTGAGAATGCATGAAAATCAGTATGCTAATAGTGATCGATAACCAGATCGAAAGTTTCCAGTATCATAATAATTTTACCAAATACTCTACTATTTTTTCGACATCATGAGACAAGTCCTCTGAAGAACAAAAAATATATTCGTACTCTGCTTCAATTATTTTGGTGTTCTACTTTATTTAAATGTATAGCTATGGAAACAAAACTGTTTTTCTAGTAGAAATTTATTTGCCCAAGTTTGAATTAATCAAAATGTGTAGAAAACTGTGCCTGATCATTTGACTCTTTCGATTGCCAAATTTTTAATTTATCGCACCATTTACTTACTCCGCATAGAATGGCTTAAAAAAACTTCTAGTCTAAACGTGATCTATTCGTACATCAAGAACTGCACCAAATGCAAAAACTCCAAAACAAGTTTCGCACACATATATATCTATACTTTGCAAATCGAATCAATACTACTTTGAACATTGCCAATGCGAGGTGGGGCGATATCCAACATGATTGTGTTGATCGTGTACCTGCCAAGCTAGTGCTATTTGAATTCTAACGTTCATCTAACACACTCATCTAACTCTTGTTTGTTTATTCGCTAGTATAGAATACTAGTGTAGAACACCTCCCTCCAGCTGCTGCCCCTGGAAAGCTTTATTTTCGAATCTCCGGTTCGAAATGGAAGTGCAGTAAATCTTGTTCTATTCAATTCGGTACTCTCAGATTCTTTCGATTTTATGTTTAGTCACGGACCACGAAAACGCATACCAGTTACAGCAAGTGCTATTTGTTGCAAAACTTTTCTATTTTCATGCCCCACAGCACACGCCGATGCTGGGGACTTCTTTCTAGTTTTTGAAGGAGAAAATGTTGATGACCCGGTTCAAGGATACCACCTTCGAAATGAGAAGATAATCAACATCGCAAAGTTTTTCTAATGATCTTTCCTAAGCTGCGCATTAGAATTTATAAGTGGCAAGTTTCTTATACGGCTCTAAGAATATTCGGAGTTCGGTTTAGTTGTTTTAGTAGTTGATTCATTCTAATGTAAGGGTTATATTTTTTTTTGCAATTATGTCAGCTAGAGAGAGAGCTAGTGCTGTAAATATGTGCATCCATAATTAAATGGCATTTGAGAGGTATTTATGATTTTAAATAAATTCACACTTATCTTGTAATATCAAGATGCTTCATATTCAGCTAAGTCCGGTTTTCATACTAAAAATAGAAACACATAATCAGCCGTAGCCTAGACCGGAACTATGTTATGTTTCTTGAAAAATTTTAATGGCAACATAACTAATTTCATGCTTGTAAGATGAAAACTACATACATATGTTGATCAAAGGTCAGATGATGATTTTATCACACTTGAAATTTTAGTTACTCTCGAAAGAAAATTATGAGTTGCTGTAAGGTTTGTAATAGCGATTCATGCACATTTAAGCAAACGATTGGTGAGTTTATGGAACACTTTCTTTCTTTAAACAAGTGGTTAGGACCTGATGTTGTTTAGGTTTCGGAAATAGTCTGAAGTTATCTAATATTGCATCGAAAGTTGTAGATAGTAATGTAAGCTCAAATGATCTATGATCACACATTTAATCTATGTGTAATCTACATTTAATCTCCATCATTTCATTTAATCTATGTTAAAATTCCAGCACATTATTCTGAAGCTCTGAGAGTAAAAGTAAACTTAAACCACGTTCAAGCATTTCATTCTTTCGTCTATCATTAGTCCGTACAATAATCCATACAACAATCTCCACTCTAGAAAAACAACATCCACTCACGTATCTACCATTCCATTAAACATCCACGAAGCTTTGCAGAACGAGATAGTCTAGTTGAAGTGCACGGTTTGTACCTCTTTAACAATCTTTCAAGGTCATGCAACACTTCTAGATCTTGCATCGATCTGCTGCGATACAGCACGAACATACACAAGCGCGTTTTTTGTAAATTTCACATGTTTTGGTGTGTTGAATATTCTCACTAATAAAAACAGTGGCTCTTGGAAATAGACAAAGATTATTGACAAATTGCAAACTGTTGCGCCAGCAAGCGGCACGAGAATATATGCAAGTTCAAGTGTTAGATGTTATTTTCATAAATATAGCTACGTACATAGGCTTGCACGGATGAGCGAATCTCTTGTAGACGACAAGCATCACTAATACTAGTTATTTCCATTTTCGGCATCTATTGTAGGCAAGCATTTTCGCTAATTCTACGAATGATTCACATCACTGTTGCGCATAAAGTAGACAATTGTGAACAAATTATTTATTTGAGACAATACACATCCATTTGGTGAAGAAAAATCTTTTATGATCTTCATATACAAGATATGCTCCCGAAATAGGGAAGATACCTTCCACAAATCTTATCTTCCTACTCTAAGTTCTTAGCAGTGATGTTACCTTGCCACATATGCAGTAAATCTACTATATTTGTTGACTCAAGAATATTTGCTACATTCAGAAAATTTGTAAAATATTTTGTTTTTTCTATGTAATTTACACATATTCAAGCTAAGATAATTTTAATCGAAAATTATTTCAAAAATGATATCACCTCTTGGCATTGTTGTCGTTTCAATTTTTCTGTGTGCAATAAGTGGAATTTCGAAATTACAATATATTGCTTGAAATTACAATAGATTGATTTTTCTACATGGGTTCATAAACTCAGGTTGGTTCAGCACTATTTTTTTTTTGTAATGGAAGGAATTAACTACTGTAATATACATATGCATGTATGACCTAACTTGTCTATTCAGCTCTTTATCACCAATTTTATTAAATTAACGCTTTCAATCCCTAATAAGCCAAAGGATGCAAAAATTATTCTGGTAATACTGCACCGAATTAAATTTTACATTGTTTTTATTGTGTACCAATTTTTTTCCTAGCTTGTAAAAATATTTTTTAATTTAAACCAATTTTTCCTTTAGAAGCTAGATTTATTTTTATTTTGACATATATCGATATTTCGAGGGTAATCTGCCCTCTTCTTCAGTGTCTTTTGGTCTGATCTTAAAATAGCTTAGATATCTTATTTAAGGTGCTTGCTTTTAAAGTATTTACTAATACTAATTACCTGCTAATTACCCGCTAATTATCTATTGATTATATACTTAAATACATTTTACTATCTATTATTAATAACATTATCATCATAAAGTATCTGTTTAAATTAACCTAAACAATGGTGATACACAGTTTCCTTGGTCTGTGTTTAGTCGCCTATCCATCGGGGTTTTCCATATGTTCAGGCTTTCGTATGCATCCAGTTTTCGTACCTGCTGTACTTCCTTAATCACCTCCACGTTGTCCCACGTTATGCTGTGCTCCTCCTCCAGGATGTGTTTCGCTACTGCTGATCGTACTATCGTTGAGTTCTTTTTCCTTGCTGAGACTGCTTCGCGCTTATGTTCGGTTAGTCTAACACCAACTAACCGTTTCGTTTGTCCAATATATATTTTGTTGCATTCTGGGCAAGTAATTCTGTATATTCCACATTTTCTTATCTATATCTATATCTATTCCTTCTTATCTTTTTTGTCTTTCACGTGACATAATATTGTACTTAATTTCTTAGCCCTACTGGTTGGAACTGCTTTAATATCAAAGCGTTCAAAGAGTTCCTGAATTTGCTTAAATATTGACGTAAAAATAATTGGAACTCTTATGGCTGGTTTTTGTTTTTCTTGTATAAAGAGCGTCGTTAACAGATCACGCTGTATTCTGTCCTTCTTCTTTTTGACAAGGTTTCCAATTATTTTCTCGTCAAATCCATTTTTTCTCGCGGTGTCTTTAATATATTTAACTTCTAAGTTAAAACTTTCCTGATCCATGGGTACTGTTAATAGTCGGTGGATCATTGAGTTAAAGGGCGCCATTTTTTGGGAATGCCAATGATCAGACGTAGAAGGTGTTGTTCTCTGGGTGTGTGTGGGCTTCCGGTAGATATTAAACCTAAGAGAACCTTCTTTCCGTATGACCATTAGAACCAAGAATGGTAGTTTTCCATTGTTTTCGACTTCCATTGAAAATTGGATATCCTTGTGTGCTTGGTTCAACTTTTTCAAAGTTTCTGCCAAAGCATCCTTTTTCACGATAGCTAGAATGTCGTCCACTTATCTCATCCAGACACGAGGAAGCGATCCTTCTTCATGAAGTTTCTTCTCCAGTCTTGATATACTCTGTACCATAATAGTAATAAAAAAGTTGTCTGAAAAATCAATGCACGCAAATATTTACCTCTGATAAGCTTTTCCTAAATTAAAGAGGTATTATTTGGGTTCTTTTTAGGATCTTTTTAGGTCTTTTTAGGCTCTTTTTAGGTATTTTCAGATACTTTCCAGGTACTTTTTTTTTCTTTTTTTAGGTATTTTTGAGTTTCTTTTGTCCTTTACCGTGATCGAAAAAATTTATCAGAGGTGAATTTTCGCCTGCATTGATTTTTTAGAGAATTCGGTTGGCTTGAGGTGTTAGGCTCATTCAAATCAGATATATGTACATATACGACAGAAAAAATACTGCCGCCCAAAAAAAATCGAAAATTTGCAGCCCCCGAAATTTGCCGCCCTCGAAATTTGCCGCTCTATGCCCGGGCCTACCGGGCCTAGTGGCAAATCCGCCCCTGAGCACTTCGGAAATCAAATGACATTTCTGAATTTCACCGGCATGCCATAGAGAAATAAGTTAAATTTTCACAAATTCATACCCAAATGATTAAAAACTTTTGACAAAATATCTGTCAAACTATCTGTCAAAAAGACAAGATGATGTTTCTTTGAAACTCAATAATAAAAAAGATGTTCGGGTAGCCACACTATAATGCATTAAATTGTGTAAATAAAATTAATTCCACGCTTTTAATCAAAATATTAACTGTTTTAATCAAATTATTTTTAATATTAACTGCCATTTTATTCAAATATGATTTAGTGCGTTTTTAGACTTTTACATATGCCACTATATTACGCACTCATCTCATAAATTTTATAGTTGAAATGCTTCATTTATAAGGCAGCTTATTAACAACACTGGTTCTTAGATTTCTTGCGGATTTAAGATAATACCTGAGCTACATAGCAGTGTCAAATTAAATTGTTGCAGAAATTTAGCTGATACTTAAGATTCTACTGATTTATTATGTTTCATTACTAACTAAATAGCTTCAATTCATTCAAATACTATAAACTGAATGAAATTTGTAATTGAATAGTAAAGTAGCAAATAGTAGTAGCAAATTTTCAAGACTTTTTAGATGCTAAATCACTCAATATCATTCAAGTGAGTATGCTAGCTTCATAGTTGTACTTTTCGTACCATTTGACTTTATTTTCAGCCATATTAATTTTTAATCACGGTTCGTACTATCCCAACTAATGCACTCTTGGTGTTGCTTCACTGGCTTCCTATTGATCTGCTTGTCTCGCAATATGCGAGGTGAGCTGCGGTAAGCCTATATTGTGGTGACCCCTGGGTAAGGACTAACCTGGACCATGCTAACATCATATTGCAGGGATTGCCTGTTCCAGCAGACATGGACTATACTACATATTACCCATCCATATCAGACTCAAGGGTTTGCAGAGAGGAGTGGGCTACGGGATTATCCATAAGAACAGATGCTGTGGAAATATATACCGATAGCTCCAAACTGAACGATAGAGTGAGGTGTAGTATTATTCCACTGACCTAAATTTGACCTCTTTCGTCAAAAAGCTGAGCATGACCAACAAATCTAAATCCATTTGCTATTAGACCTTCATTTATCATATCCTGACTTATCATCCTGAATTACCTGATCAAAGACTGTCATGGCAGAAACGGGGGTATTAAAAAAAACAACCCTGCGCTTCTGTACTGGATGGTTCTACAACCCAGTAACTATGAAGCGGCCGAAGAACCTTCTCCTCTATATGGAGTTGGGACTGAAGCCACTTAGGGACTGAGTTGTGGAATTAACGACACAATTCTACGGACAGACAGACGGACATAAGAATGGAGTGATTCGGTCACTAGGGCGTACAGGTAGCTCCAATGAGCTATTTATGCGCCCCGAGAAGATAGCATAGCAGCGGCTGCTTAGGGATATGCTTTTCGATTGCATAGGCCTTCCAACGAACAGAAGGGGCTAGATTTAATACCTAAGCTAAGATTAAGTTAATTATAATTAAGCATAAGTAAAATCGTAATTTTAGTCTAAGGTAGATTTTAAGCAAATTATTGCCAGGGTAATCCCAGCTGCTGTACAAGCTGGGTAATATCGTTCGCGTGTAAAAAACACAAATTCTGCCCAAAAACAAATGAAACAAAAACAATAAAAGACAGCTGGCCAAAATAGTATAGCCGCATAGATTTTCGGTTTTCTTTGTTCACTAAACTTTAAGTTAGGCGAAAAATGTACAATTACATACAGGAAAAATATTTGTATTTCAATTCAAATTTAAATCTGAAATAAAATTTGAAGCTTTCCTTCCACTTGCCAGACTGCTGCGGTATCTTTAAAGTGGAGGTTCTTGAAGCGGCCAATTGACTCTCATGTAATCAACTCCTCGCAGTGAATATTTGCTAAGCGGCTATGCGGTCCCTTGCTTTAGCTCACACCTTTTCAAAGCTGATCCTTCAATGATGTACGTCTTTTAACGAGATATAGAGACATTTAATGATGCTGCTGTTTTGGGTGCCAGGACATAGGGGCATAAAAAGCACTTGTGAAGCGGACCATCTTGCAAAGGCTGGCAATCTTTTGCCGACAGTGCTTTGCAGTCTCCTGATTGGATTTCTCGTAGCTTCTATTGAACTAACCATCAGGCAAAAATACTTAAAGAACGCTATGGAATCCTGGGTGAAAGAACCATTGTGTGCGATCGCTAGACAATTGTGGAAATTTTTTTAAATCAGTTGCACTAGGGAACTTTTCGATTTGCGAAAGGGGTCCTTTCACGGAGCGGTGTCTGTCTTAACCGTTTGTTTGCAGGCATGCAGCGTGGATGGGGGCTCGTTAGAACGACTTCTGCCGGAGCTGTGCGTGAAGGAAAGCAAACAGTTCTACACCTCCTGTGTGAATGACAAGTCCTCACTGGAAGGATTAAAACTCTAGGTTCATACTGCTTTACGTGCCTAACCAAAGTGGCTTCGGCGGACTTGAAGCGGATCTTCCAGTTCATCGAGGAGACAGAGAGGCTCTCCTTTTAATAAGCGTTGTACATTACGCAATACGGTATCACAACGGGCTCTTGTTTGCCTAAGTGTGCCTTCTCCAAATTCTGTCTGAAGGAGGCAGCAGCGGATCTAACCTAACCCACCAAGTAATAGTAACGCAGAACGTTAGAAATCGAAAATATACTGCGTGGAAAAATATGACATGGTATACGAAAATATACTGCGCACATGAAGATGCAGTGAAAGAGGAAGCACTCAATAAATCTAACCACCAATCGTTGGCTGTTGATTAAAATACAAGAATCATTCGTTCATTCCATGTTTGGTTGATAATTATTAAGTGTGATCCTTTCTGAGCTCAGTGATTCAATTGGATTTCTTCTAAGCAATCATAGCTCACTAAAGTAAATCATAAGCAAATTTGATTAAATTGTATGATGTGTTCATCAAAATTATATGATGAAGTAAATGTATCTGGCAATCATCGTTTGAATCTAAAATCATTTCTCGCGCCCATTGTGGGAAAATCGCAGAGCATTTTCATATTTGCTGAAAATGAAAATCTTCAATGAAATGAAACGATATAAATAGCTTGAGCAGCTGTTTTTTTCCAAATTCACCGTTCATAACGTGATACATAAGAAGTGAAGATGATAATGGCTCTTTGAGTTGCTGGCAAGTATGTTAGCTGATAGCAACGCATCGGAAAGTATTGATTAGAAATAGATAACACCTCGTTAAAAAATAATTGGAATATTTCATTGAAAAATTTTGTTTAATGCAATTTATTTTAAATGTGTACATCAACATTTTTTTAGTTTATTCCGAATATATACTGTATTTCAAGGATGGTTTCAAACACCAATCCTTTTGTGGCCCATACTATTCAACATATTTTTACAGCGACACTAATTACATTTATAATTTTTTTCATCTATGGTTCTTACTGATTTTCGAAGGAGATTAACCTTCGAATCAGCTTGCCCGTAAATTCATATTTTCTGGTTTTTGCGAGACGTATAGATTTATAATAAAATATATTTAAGTGATAGCGGGCATTTTAGTCAGTTTCTAGGCAATCCTGTATTTCAGTGGAAACAACACAATTGGAGAAAAAAACAAGTACCGGAAATGAAAATTAGTGATGTTTTGGCTTGCTTAAGATAACATACTAAAAATTGTTGACCGCATTTGGGCGTTGAGTGCCTAAAAGTAGGCAAGAATAGCTTTGCACATAGCCATCAAATAATTACGAAACTCACAGGACACACTGATGTGCATAAGAAACAAGCCTGTGTGGTACTTGATAAATGTGCAAGTAACCCCGTAGCTATGCCAGGCACATATAACGAAATCCTTAAACCATAGAACCTACAGAACATTTTTATTATTTCTTTTATTAAATGTTGTGCATTACTCATCATGTTGAATTGGAATTTTTAAAATTCATTATCGCACAAAAACGATAACCTTTCACCAAACTGTCAGTTATTTTAGAATGTATTGGCTTGGCGTAGAAACAGGTTCGATAGAAGTTTATTGCAGCCCTGTAGATGTACTGCCATTTGGGAATAGTTCTCAATAAAATAATGCTTTTTGCCCTAAAACTCTCAATGGATACATCATGTTTTTAGATCATCAAATTCACACAGTAGTTTATACTTGCTGTAAACCGTGTTTGATGGACTTTTAGATGCAATATTCGGATAAAGATGCCAGTACCGGTAATTTAGGGCATTTCTGTACTAAAAAAATGCTACCACCAAATTTTAAAATAAAAATGATGAGAATAAGTAGCAAATGTTTGAATTTCATAAACTTGGAATTTTTTGCAGGTGGTACCTCTCGAAACCTTTCTGCCTCTATAACTTATGATACTTAGATCTGGTCAATATTAATAAAATTCGTCAGACAACATTTACAAGATAGGTTGATTTCAATGTGAAGTAGATTTGATATGCTTTTGAGTCGTGGTGCTAGTAAAGGTTTGCCAGCAATGGTAAATTTTGCCGTTTTTAAACTAGCCAATAATATCAAATTTTTATACAATAAACATCTTATAATAAAACTAAGTAATATGCATTTAATTTTGTTGAATTTTGAAACTTTAGCGGATGGAAAACCCAAAAATCAGAAATGTCTCATAACTTTCAATGAAATAAAATTCACAGTTTTAGTTGATTTCAACCGCAAACAAGCATGATCGACTTTTAGTTGCGTTGCTAGCAAGGAGTTGCCAGTACCAGAGATACTTGTTATTTTGGTACTGAGTGTGGCTACCGTAAAATTTTCGTATAAAAACACTCTTAGTCAAAGCAAGCAACATCTGTTAAATTTTTTTCAACTTGTTTTCAAATTTAATAATATTAAAAATCTCTAGGAGACTTATCTGGCCCTACTTGCTCCTATAACGCTTTCCCCTGTATTTTGCTTAATATTGCGGCTATTGTTAGACATAACGTAGTGTCTTTCTTCCAGGAGGTTATCTACCTCATCTTCAAGAACCCAACACGAACCCACCCATCCCTAAAACGGTACTCCTTCATGATAATTTTTAGAACATCCCTGCTCCATGGGCAATTAATCTTTTTTTGCCTCCAAACCGGAGCCCGTGCCCGTGCCCCGAGCGGCAGATTCAGAGAGCGGCAAATTCAAGCTTGGCAGACGAATACACTGCTCAGTATGATCGCAACTTTGCGATGACAAATATCGTGTATAAAATCAATTAGGTATTTCAATGCTGACCATATTTGTATTAAAAGCTAGCGATTAGCATAGCTTATTTCAGTGATATTCCTACTCACTAATATCAAAAATCTCACAAAAGTTCAAATCATGTATAGTATTTGAAAGCAAAAAAAAATTACTAATTTCTTTATTTTTTTTTTAAATTATAAAAAAAAAGTTAAATTGAAAACATATTACAGGCTTAATAAATGGTGAAAGTAATAGCTCAAAGGAGAGGATATAATACTTCTTTTAGCAAATTAAATTAGAGAGCCAAAAAACTCAAGTCAAAAGAATTATAAAAGGTGCGTTTTTATACGAGAATACATAACAAAACGCACCTAATGTAAACTATAAATGCTAAAGAAAGCACTTCAGAAATTTAACATAGAAATAACGTCAACATCAGCGTCCAAAGTAATCAAGTGGTCATTTCACCAAAGCGCCATAACCGAAAAACTACGTCTTTTGGGAACAACAAATTCTAGTGCAACAAACAAATCCTCCTAGGAACTTGCAAACATTATTGTAGTAATTCAGGATTCAGAATCGAAGTGCAAGGGCACGAAGACAGGGAGATGCTAAATCTGTCTCTTTCCGAAAATCAGAAGAAGGATATCTTGCGAGCCGCGTAAAAAATTTATTTGCTGCAAAGTAAGGACATCGTGTCAGAAGTGAAGATAAGTTTATCGTTTTTCTTCTACGAAAGACGGCAAACTAAAAACAAAGACATTACGGAAATAAAAAAGCCCCAAATAACGCCTTTAAAGATTAGAATCATTGATTAAGTTATGTTAATGTTTTTTAATAATTTTTCATTTATCATTATTAAAATAATTTAATGGTAGTTGGTTTTTATTTACCTCTTAAATAGTATTGAAAAAGCGTACAGATTCGAGCTATATAAAACATTAAAATGTAAATGCAAAGAAGAAATTCATTCATTCAAATCAGTTACAGCTCATACAAGTGCCAATTAAGCATTAAAAAATAGTAAATATGCCTATGTAAAAGCCGTTGCTTATGATTATATATAATCATACTTTCGTATGCTATCCGAAAAAATTGAAAAATCGAAGATGTTCAAAAAATCAAAAAATTCAATCGATTTTCAAATCATCTTATAGAAAATACAAACGTAACCTTTAATCAATACAATTGTGACCGTCAAAATACGTTTCACATACTACGCACAATCTTACGACTTCTCTAGGCATGCAAATATTTTGTTTTTTCGACAGAGCCAGTCGTTATGTACGACGGACAACAGGGATTTGATTACGTGCACGATAGCACTCTTAGATAAATCTTTAATTTTCTTGCGAGATAAATAAATGTATGATTGAACCAAACCTAATCACGGATGCTTGGTGCATCCATAATGCAAAGACAGAGAAAAATCGTCCGCAAATCATTTGAAGGTTTTATTCAGAGAATCTGTAGAAAAAAATGGCGTCGGCGCCTCGGATTTGATTTTCTAATGATCTAGAGTTAATACAGTGTATTTACGAGTATTTAAGTAAATGTGTTACCATTTCGAATGCTTATTGTACGACCGATAAACGATCACTATTAGCATTTGATTTTTTTTTTTATTCGCTAAATTAGCTATTAATTCTATCATAATCGGAACTACGACCAAGAGGCTCCTAAAAACAGAAATACATTGGAGCTGAGCTGGGCCAAGATGAAATCTATTTGTGCCAGCACTTGTATTTAATTTGACTAAGTTTCAGGGCTAAGTCTCACACTACATGATCATTGTAGATGTTCCTTCTAATCGAACGATTTTCAATTCTTCCAACAAAATTATTTTATATATGCGCGCAACGATCAAGCTTGCAATCTCAATATCAATATGATTCTACTTATTTCACTGATCTAAGATGGCTAGACTAAAAAAATGCAGGTAGCACTGCGCAAATACGTACGTTTCCTCCGGTCATTTGAATCTCCTATGAAGAGCCAACTATAAAATTCAGAATATTTCGCTCCCACTATGACGAGATAGCGCAGTGAATAGCCGGACACTATTGTGAACAACGCTTGCGTTCGTTGCGAATATGATTAGAAAATCTCGATGTTATTTTCGGACATAGTTTATTGCTTTAGAGCGTTTTGGGGAAATACTACAGCTACCCTTTGCGCTTGACATCACTGATTTATTGTATTCTAGTGATTCCTCAAGCTAAATGTTTGTCTGCTTAGATTCTGTCATCAAAGTCGAAGCTTCTCTATTTTATTTAAATGGAAATGGGAAAATTTGAAACTTGTAGTTCAATAACCTGTTCTTTGACTTGTTCGCACTTTTTGCGCACAAATTGTGTGGACCGCAAGAATTTTTGATTTTCATAATATATGCAGACAGGCTATTTTATTTAGGCTTGGAAACATCTCTTATTTATATCTAGTCTTTTTATCTACGCATAGATTATGCTCGGCCATAGGTAATTCAAAGCCCCGATGAATGAATCGATCTGATCACATGAATGTCTCCCGTTTTACGTCAGATGGCTAAAGTAACTCGTAATGGGTTTGAATAAATATTCCCGGTTCCGTCTTTTGTATCCGCAGAGATGCAAGAGATTTGAAATGTTGAATTTAATTAAGGCTTATTATGCAAAATCTTCAAGTACGTACGTAAGCCACAGAGATGCAAAAAACAGCTCGCTATTATCTCGGTTGCGTGCAAATTTTTTAACTTTAAATTAATCAAATTACTATACTGCATTCAATTAGCATTGACGTATCTATTTAAATATATTCTGTACATACTAAGTTGCCAACCAGCGAACGCAATATAAAACTGGTCACCTTTGGAAAATGTTCAAAAGAGCAAGATTCCGAGCAAAAAACTCAATACACGCATGTCTTAGCTTTGTGCACATGCATATATATGTATGTACATATAATATGTGTAAGCATTTGAAATGCGTTGAAGCTCATGCGTGCCAGGAGTGCGTAATCTTATCTAAAATTATTTTAAATACAAAGAAAACTTGGAAATGCTAAAATCTTAGGCTTGTATTCGTGAAGTGCAAAGCCTGCTATACTAATTTCAAAGCTTTACTGTTTGCTTAATGACTTGGATGACATTGGAAAGTTTTTGAAGCACGGATGCATAAGCAATTTTTTTGATTCGAAGATTTGTCTTAGAAGTGCGTCAAAACACGTTGTCCATGCGTTGCTACGGCAGTCGAAATCTTTTGAAATGACTATATTATCAATGTGCAACGATCCCAAGTTGAATTTGGTTGTCAGTATTTTTTATTTGGTACATTATTTTTTGTATTGGCGGAGATAAAAGTATTTTTTCATGCGTATTTACGCAGCAATAAAATTCAATAGCGTGTGCTCATTGCAAGCATCTCATCTTCAAGCCAGAAACATTTTTAAGGTAAATAACAAATCATATAGCAACGATAATAATCATAACTTAAATAAAATGCTGCAAATCGTCATTCAAATAATCATAGTGGCATTTTTCTTTCAAATATTTTTTTATACTAGAGAAAAGTTTTTGGGACCTGGGCTCAAACAATGACTTTAAATTGACTAGCATCAGCTTACCTAGGACATCAATGCAATATGAGCCTATTTAAAGATGAATACTGCAATACATCACACTTAAGATTTGATATCCTCCTCAAGAAAAATTACTGAAGACTTGAAATAAAAAACGTCTTTTCGATTCATAACAAGATTTTTTCCAAAAAAAAGTTCTGGCGATAGCACAACGTACAAGACAAAAATTCGACGGAATTATGAATGAATTTAAGTACTATGAAACTGATTATCTACATATTCAAACTCATACGAAATTCTAACGCTTCGTAATTGATTATCATCACATCCGACTTGCAGAAACGGCCTACAAGATTAAATAAGCACTTTTTTGCAACAAAAATCCATTCTAACTGTGACCAAGACACCGATCAGCAATTCGCGTCTTTCTATTCTACACACAATCATGAATGATGTTTTTCATTACACATTAGCTAATATGCGTATTTCGATGAAAAAGACATTTTCCGAAATCAATCTTGAGGAAGTGCTTATGAATGGTCTTATCAAAAATCGGTCGCCATCGACGACCTCGGGAAGCGGAGCTGCAACAAATATTTACACTCGTCAAATTATCATCTAAGTAGTATTGGAGGCAATCTTCAATTAACGCCTTTGATTGCATTAGTTTTTTTGCCCAGTGGACAAACAGAGCGCCCAGCGGGTTTCAATATGTGTGAATCTTATCAGCAGTGGATTATGTTATAGAAGCTTGAAAATGATTTTGCTTAGTTTGGCGTGTAAGCTACACCCGAATGTGAGCATCTCTTAACGTTTTCTTTAATATCACTTGATTAGAGGCCCATTTTGACCTTGCATTCTTTCCTCTGACCGATAAGGCGCATTCTATCCATAAATACATATGTACGCAAAAGCTACACATCTAGTACACCACACGTAGGCGTTACGTACACGCGCCACGATTTTCTCCTTTTGCACACGCGAAAAATGCATTTTCATTTTTGGCGATTATTTAATAAGAGGACGTTGGCTCCACGCTTTCAACACATTTCGGTTTATTGCCGCCAGTCACTCAGTTTATTTTGCTTGCAGGTGATGGCACTTTAGGTCGTTTGCATTTGGCGCCGATGATTTGATAGAAATATGCAGAACTTCTTTGGCAGTATAGTCATCAACCTCACTGTTTGTGACGCAGGTTTAAAAAATAATTTCTTTGTGCAAATCGAATTGTGTGATTGATTAGCATGTTTGCATGCTGTTGGCTTTGTTCTATGCATCTCTGGATGATAGAAATCTCTGAGCGAGATATTATTGACACTGCCAGGCCCACATATAAATAAATTGGTCGTAAGTGATCTGCGTTTGACGTGCGAAATATCTAAAGGTGCATTGTTGCAATTAAAAAGATAATTGTAATACATAAAGGACTGATGTTGTTCTTAGATTAATCGGTCGGTACGGCCGGCAAGTAGCTTAATGCCAATTTTTCACTAAGGTAAAGAATTCAACAACAAAAATAAGCATATTCAATGAGTAAATAGAGACTGAAAATAAAAAAGACTGAAACAAAGAGAAAAAATATCTTCAGAAAATGTTGAATAAATTTACAAGTCATTATGTTGCTGCAGTAAACACAAAGCAAGAACGAGTCCCATAAATTGCTTTAGAGACAGAAAAGTAGCTACTGAGATCAAATTTGACCATCTTTTAAAGTGATTTGAGAGAAGAAGACCATCATCATAAAGAAGGTAGGGAAGTCGAAATTCGAAAAACCAGCTACGAATAACTCTGCGTTGAACAGAGCCCAATCATCATAGGCGCTACAAACGGGGTCCGGTTCTGGTATCCCTCAACAAATTTTTCCATCGGTCTCGATCGCGAGCCGATGTCATCCAATTAGGCACCTCTAAGCTTCGAGCGTCCTAGTCAACGCCATACATCCAGCCCTAACAACTTCTGCTACGGTGTCGTCTGCCGTAAAATCTGTCGCAACGAGCTAGGTACCCTGCCCACCGGGGTCCACCGAGCTATATCTTTGTAATTTTATCTGCTCCTAGGTTCGACGTACCTTGCGTATGATATTAAGAATGTGGCTTTTCCAGCTGAGATCTTCGTCAATTATGTATAACGCCTAAAGAATTGGTTTCTTTGAGCTTCTGTATCATAGCATTATTCAATGAAATGCTTAAATTCAGATCACTCAAATTATTTTTAGACCCAAATGTTTTAGACCAAAAAAAAAAAGTTTTTTCGATGTTCAACACAAGTTTGTGTGCGCTTCGCCACTTGTAAATTGTTTGACAGCTTTATTTGCTTCAAGTGAGGCACTACTCCACGTCTCCGGAATCATATGGGGCTAATGATTCTTCGGGAGGCTTTCCTCTCGGCCAGAGTGCCTTTTGCTGTGCACCCAAATCTCGGATCCATACGTGAGTACCGGCAAGACCATGGTATTGTATAGTAGAAGCTTTGATATTCGGGTGAGATTTCGGGATTTGAAGAGCCTTGACAGACTGTAGTGGGCTTTGTTGGATTTGAGTAGCCGACCGCATATTTCTTTCTCTATGTCGTTATCGGCTGCTTAATTGACCCAAAGTAGTTGAATGATGGCACTATTTCGAATTCATGCTCAACTACCCTGAGCTCTAGGTGTTCTTCCTGCAGATGCTGCAACCATGTACTTTGTCTTTCCTTCATTTATGTGCAGCACCAATTTTTTCCCGCTCGTTCGATCTGGGTGAAGGATTCTCGTACAGCTAGTTTCGATCTTCCAATGATGTCAATATTATCTGCAAAAGCCATTATCTGGCTGGATTTGGTGGCGCCTTCCCTCAATCCTTCTCATTGACATGCCAGAGTCCCAGATTGCTTTCTCCAACGGCAGGTTGAAGAGAAGGCAGGCCAGACCATCCCCTTGTCGGAGGCCATTGAATATATTGAACGGTCTGGATAGCAATCCGGCTATTTTTACTTGTTACATTAGTCATGGTCAACCTACACATTCGTGTCAGTTTTTTGGGATGTCAAATCTTCTTATGGTTTTATACAGTCTTACCCTGGCTATGCTATCGTATGTTGCCTTAAACTCTTTAAATAGATGGTACAGTGGAATATTGAATTCATCTAATACTTATTTTTTAATAAAAACGTAAAGCGAGCACCAAATTTTGACATTAACATTCAAGGAAACTACGAACGAAAGAAAGAAATAAGTATAAATAGCATGAAAAGATCAGCGAAGGCTTTTTAGGATATAACCATGAAACTCCTTTATAGCAATCATTATACATAAGATATGCTTATCGAATTTAAGCTTCGGGTTAAATATTACGCTTAGATCTTTTTTTACCAACAGCATTAAGATAGGAGCTTAAGTCATGAAATTAACGATTTTTTTTCAATAGTATTTTTTGTACGAATTGTAAGCCTTTTTCTAGCCAGTTGCATTATTTTTATTTATTATTTGACATTTCATTCATTTATCCTTTGTTTTTCGAGTTTGTGCTCAAAATAAGTTTCACTTACACTGTTTGTGCAGTAATATATTCAAAAACCTTTCTGTCAAATTCAACAACTTTGCTTAAATTCAACAACCTTGCTGTCGACAAATGTACTAAATTAAATAATTAAATAAATCATAATTTTTCAATATTATGAATTTAAACAGATTACATTGAACAAACTTATTAATATGACCTTAAAAGAATGAGAAGGAATAGATACTATACATATTGTTTTGGTGTTCTTTTCTCTGTGTCGTGACACTTAAATTGTAGATTTACAAAAGATATTTTCTGGTTCTACTTTTTTAATTATTGATTGTCTGTCCAACAATTGTATAGACTGTCGGACAAATTGTCTGAAATCTGCTTCAAATCGCGTTGTATCAAAGCATTTAGCTAATACACTTTTCTATCACTGGGAGCCTCAAGATTTACTTCGATAATCATTTCACCCATCAACTTCTAGATGTTCTATTCGATCCGACTCTTCGTATCACCTCTTTTGCTTAGCTGTCGAACTTCACTGCTTTTTTTTAGAAAAAATTACATTCTTCGTTACTGAATAGCAAGTAACTTTAAACTATTTAAACTCCAAGGCTGTACTATTTTAACTCTAGATTAATAATCTACTTTTCAAGTCTACAAAAACTTCAAAGTGAAACACCGAATACCCAAGAATATTCAAACACCGAATACCAAAGTTTCTTTAAAAAAAAAAAAAAAAATTAAGGGAACATTTAACCAGGAAAAATAAGTGGAAATTCATCCGAAATTCATCCGAAACAAAAATTTTTGTTTCGGTTGTATTTCCACTTATTTTTCCTGGTTAAATGTTCCCTTAATTTTTTTTTTTTTTTAAAAGAAAACTTTGGTATTCGGTGTTTGAATATTCTTGGGTATTCGGTGTTTCGCTTTGAAGTTTTTGTAGACTTGAAAAGTAGATTATTAATCTGGAGTTGAAATAGTAAAACCTTGGAGTTTAAATAGTTGAAAGTTACTTACTATTTAGTAACGAAGAATGTAATTTTATTAGCCCTGATGCCAGGAATTTTTCGAGGCGACCAACAAGTAAAGAATTTGTCCCTCGCTATGCATGGAGGTGGCTCCATTGATGTTTAGGGATGTTTCTCGTGTTGGACCAGTAAACCGTATTAAAGGAATATTAACCAAGGAAAAAAACCTCGAAATCCTAGAAAATACGATGTTGCCATGAAATGAAAAGAATCTTCCTATTACATGGAAGATCTAGTACGACAACGATGCCAAACATACGGCAAGACACACAGCGAAGTTTTTGGAGGGCAACAGCGTCACCGTTTTAGACTGGCAATCAATGAGTCTGAACTTCATCCAATCGCGACTTTGTAGGGAGACATAAAACAAGCCATGACAGTAAGAAATTTTACAAAAATGGACCAATGGTATGAAGCGGTGATTGGCAGCCATACCTGTGGAGAGATGCAGGAGACTTATAACGACAATGACAAATTGCCTTCAAGAGGCTGTGAAGCAGAAGGTTTTCCCGACATGTGACTCATATTTTTGTATAATTTATTGTTTTGTTTGATAAAATATATGCTTAAATAAATGAATTTTAAAATAATATACGAGTATACATATGTGTTTCTAATTACATATCTGCTCAAAATCTTCGGTTTTCTGGTACTTTATTGTACACTGTCGTGGTTTTCGAGATTGCGTCAGTTAACGTTTTAACTCCCTGAATTGCCATTGAATAAGCTACAAATGTTTCTAATTATTTGTAAGCAGCTGTATATTTTGCTTCCAGAGCAGATGCAACATTATTGTCAAACCAAGAAGCTCATTCAGTTTTGTGAAACCTGTGAGTTGACTCGAACTGAGGTTCGGGGGGAATGAGGTTCGATCGGAGAACTTACGATTTGAGCAAAGCATCATCAGTTTCGAGGCCGTGAAAGAAAAACTCTGATTTAAGCTGGAAGAAAGCTAGAGGAACACTGATTTCCGAAGAAAGCTAGAGGAATTGCGTAGATTTTGAATGCCTGTTCTATCAAATCTGATCTACATGATGATGATGATGATCTACAACTAACCTGTATCGAAGGTCATGTACCACTTTGATCCGATGACTGCTCCAAAAATAGTAAAGTAGAAAAGTTTCCAGAGTTACCACTCGCATGAGTTTCGAAACTTAGGAAAGAAAATCACTTGTTACTTATTTGCTTATCATATGAAAATCGAATGGCACCATCTACCAGTACAAAAATCATGTAAAGTATAAAAAAAATAACGAAAATGCCTGCTGCTGACAACTCTTTGCTGGCACCACAATCAAATATACTTCTCATTGACGCCTACATACCTTACGAATTTCTTTCAATTAGATAACTACGTTGGACTTTATAGGGGTTAAAGGTTTTTAGGATTTTCATCAGCGAAAATTTCGAAATTTTCAAAATTGAAACATTTGTAGGTTATTTTCACTAAAAAATCGTTATCATTTTAAAATTTAATGAAGACATCAAATCTTTAATGAAGGTATTTTTAGTAACAAATAAATACCATAGCTGACAGTCGCACTACTATCCTAATTTTTGAATCAAATTCCCATCAAACTTGGCTTGGCTTGACTATTATGTCCGTTTCGTTTTAATCTGAAAACTACATCGCAAGTTAGGGGACAAGAAGCTTTTATTTTTTTCAGTGATTTTACAAGATGGCACCACTGCCAGAGGATCGCCAACTTTATTTAATTTGGTGGGGGGTTACCCCGTTCTTATGCTATGAAGAATTGTGAAAATTTTAATTTGACTTTGTAGAAAAAGCATCAGATCTATCAATTGCTGGCATTTAATCCTAAAAAGCAATTTTTTTGAGGAAGATTGTTGACTCAAACGTTTCTGTTTACCTGTCTGCGGTATTACAGGGTTGCGAGGACACAAACCACAAATGTGTATTCTTCACGTTTAACAATAAGCCCTCAGAATTTCGTATTGATCTGATAATTCTATAAGAATCTATTGCAGTTTAAAATTTTACAAATATTCTTTGCCTGCTTTTAGGCGCCGAGCAGCCGCATGGAGTTAAAAATCGCCAAAACATTGTCATAACAAAGCTAAAAACACCATATGCATCAATATCTCCAATATCTCCTGAAAATTTCAACTAGATCGGATCAGTGTGGCCATTCTAAACTTTGAAATTATGCTAAATGGCTTCGAAAAAAATGCTAAAAGCAATGCTAAACTGCAAAAATCGATACTAAACTTTTTTTGTGCCAATAAAATTAAAAACCAAGTAGCTTTATTTAAAAACAACAAAATAAGTAGAAATAACTAATAACAAAAATGCTCTTTTCAGTTTTTAATTAAAAGGAAGGTAATGTGCACATTATAAGTCACCATTGTCCGAATTGTTTGAATCTGAATATGCGGATAAATCGCTATAGTGGGCAAAAACCAAGCTAGGACTTTAAATAATTAGCTGTGGTACTTCAAAGTTATGCTCCTATATTTTTTAAACTAGATTGCGTCAAAAGAATAGAATTTAAATATGTTATATGATTGTGTTCGTATGCAATATTTAATATCATCGAACGTTCGTGTAAAGCAGTGCTAGCGTAAAATTTAAATGCTAATAAAAAGTGCTAAATGCTAAAGTACCTTTTTCAATGCTAAATGTATGAAATTAGTGCTAAATCTAGCATTGAAAATGCTAGATTGGCCACACTGGATCGGATCACGATCCACAGTAAGCAGTTTAAGTTCAGGATTGTGAGGATTCTAGGACTAGTATCATTTTACCCATGTTCCGAAATTGACTCGAAAATTGTTCCTGCAAAGCTACATTTTCGATCTACCAAATTTGGATGCAAAATGATTCAGCTACATATCCCAAATCTCAGCGAGTTAAACTAGCCACGACCCTGCCAAAAACGTGTTCATGTACATCGTCATTATATATGTATAAGTAATGCTGCAGATTTCCATACGTACAAGCATCATGCGCTTGGTAATGACCACGAAATTAGATATTATTGCCAGTCGTGCATTGAACTTGAATTTTTCTGCGAACACCACTCCATCTCCCTCGCACTCTTTTATTCAGATATCGAATATAATAGATCGCCTTGTCGGCGACTAATTTTTTAAACACTACTTATCCATTTGCCATTCCTTTGAGCTGAGCGCATTGTAAATCCACGTCAAATGTTTGCAATCTAATCTGCACCGCCGACCGTTCGCGCCCCCTCATCTATCCATATTGCCAATGCGACGATATTCACTCAAGCTTAGATGCTTGGATGTAACAAATGATCGAGGAAAAAGCATTAAATGCAAACATATTATTTTGGCCAGCATCTATTATTTGCACTTGGTGTGGTACGTTTTTTTCTCTCAAACTTCATAAGTTCATAATGCTGTTGACGAACGTTGGACGCAGTACTACGGTGATTAGACGATTATTAGGAGGAAAGCAAAAGCGTTTTACCTTGTCGAACTATTGCTGTAGGGGTTGGGCGGGACGACAACAGTGCGAATTATCAAACAAAATATCGGTCGTTGACTTAAAATGCGCGAGCACATTTTGCGAAACGTATGCGATTTCAGTTTCGCTGCTAAGCTCGCCTCGCAGCAGTACTGCTAGAGCTTTTAAGTTGTGGTAATTGTAAGAATGACATATTACATAAATGATGAAATCACGAGATATCTCTTGGATTTTCGTGGGCGCATATTTTCGACGGAAGATTCTTGTGGAGTTAGATTTGTTAAGCGAATTTGATGTTCTTTCTAATGAAATCGAAATATTGTAAAATGGTGCAACTATAAAAGATACAATAGACCAGAGAGTATCTAGGCACGTCTTATATATTTTTATATTTACTATTCCGTCATATTTACTATTTTTGTTTAAGCTAGAAGCGAAACGTGAGATAAGGCATTATTTAGATGAAACATTTTCCGATTATATAAAATATCTTTTGAGTAATTAGAAGGTTCTGCCTCAAACTACCAATGTGTCACTCCTTACTTAAACAATTTTGAATAGAATACTGTAAAAGAATCCATCTCAGAACACTTAAAGGCACTATATTTGAAGTTTTTTTTTATTTAAAGGCAGTATATGTATATTGAGCTATTTTTATTGGAAGCCTCAGATCTGATCAATGTTCTCATAAAGATCACAAAGCCACCAAGTGAGCGTTCAAACAATCGAAATGAAAATGCTAACACTGTTCAGTAGTTGAACTGTTCAGTGTATGAAAAGTTATTATCGTAAATGGGAATGATGGAATTTTTTCAGGAGAATTTTTAACTTTATATGTAACCGTGAAACAAAATCACGATATGGCATATTTGGAATTGGTTTGGCATCTGTGCATGTACTAAAGCCGTCAAGTACAGGATATTGGTGAAACAGTACGAAATAGTCCATAGTAAGAATGATGGAAAGTAGTGTCAATGCAGCAATTTTTCTCGATTTTTTTTACTAACTTTCATAGTATTTCTTTAAAGTAGCACATTAATTGACATATAAACATTATTGAGATAAAAGCAGTTTGCAAAATAATCGGTTAATGAGAACATATTTAATTACATATGTATAGTACTGTATATGCTGCTAAAAACAGAGTACCGGGGAACTCAAGTTAATGAGGGACTTTGGATTATCCTAGAAAACTGGTTATTTAGGGATGGCTTGTAGGCGTGATCAGAGGTGGGTGTTGGCATGTTATTGTCCTGATTTGTTCTTCTTAGTTTATGAATGCTTATGAGTTAATGACTTAAAAAATAAATTCAAGGTTTTGTACAGGGTGCGGACAAATCAATGAACATCCTTCAAATCGTGTTATTTATTGAAAAATGAAGTTTAAGTACAAAAATGTCTTACATTGCATTTTGTGCATCTATTGACATTGTAATTATTCAATTTAGCTTCCGTCAACTTCAATCAAGGCCTCCATTCGCGGTCTGAAGCGCTCGCTCGCCCTCTGCAATTCTGTGCTGTCTATAGGTATGTTCCCGTACTTTCAGTCACTGAATTTTACTGAATCATGTGGTGGGGGAATTCATGAAAAGTACGGGAACGCTCTCATTGCATTTCCTGAAAATCGAGAAACAAAAGTGTCAGTTTTTGGTTTGTGGGAGAACAATAGTGATTATAAAGTCATCCTAAGCGGTAATAAATTATCGCCACAAACATATTCGACCTTCATAGCAACATTACGCAAAAAATATGTTGCTTGCCGCGCACATTTGAACATTTTTACCCGCGCCACACCGTTTGACACTTTTCAATAGCTCAGACCTTACTGAAATTTCATCGCACTTACTGAAAGAGGGGACATTTAGGTTAATCACAATACAGCGTTTTCCGCTGCGGCCAACACAGTGGGCTGCGGGAAGTGCTGTCAAAAAATTAGAATGCACTCTTTTGTATGGTAACGCGCACAATGGCTGCGGCGGAATTTGCGGCAGCGGCGAAATTTGCCAAATTTCTAATTTTGCCGCACCGCTAGCGGTGATACCTACCATAGGTTGGCATCACCACTAGTTTTAATTAACTCTGTTTGAATTAGGTTGAATGGTCTGGTGGAATAAACAAGCGATGGCTGATGAGTATTGTGATAAGCCAACCTAATCCTCGTACAACAGGATTTAGCAATACAAAAGAAAAAAAAAATGATTTTAGTTGGTGCCTTGGTTGCATTGACAGCGACATTGTCGCTGCATTGTGATTCACCAAATTCAACTGCGTCATTCACGCCTCCCCCTGTGGAACGCTGCGTTTGCGGCAGCGGAAAACGCTGTATTGTGATTAACCTAATTTTCAGTTTTCAGTAAAACGGAGTACGGGAACGGCTTCATTGCAATTAATCGCGATTAATCGCAATTAATCGTAGTACGGGAACATACCTAATATTAGCGAACGCTGCCTCAATAGCGGCCATTAATGATGTCACATTTGGATGCCGAGACTTGTTGGTAGCCCTTTCAATCATGTTCAATACGTAATAGTCCAAGGGATTTAAATCTGGACTATTCGGAGGCCAAAATTCCTTAGAAATGATCAAATTGCACCTTAGAAAATATGATCAAATTGCAGCGAGCCACTCGCTTCGTTCTTACAGCCTCAGAAAGCATTTGCCGAACCATGATCGTGTAAGAATAATATCGAAGGTCCTCCTCAACGATTCTCCGGATGGTAGGCTCGCTCACATTCACAATAGACGCCAGTTTTCGTAACGATAACCCCGGGTCTTCCAGAATCAGCTCTTCAGTCCTTTTGGTAACTTCAGGGGTTCTCACGGTGTGTTCTTTTGAGTGCCGCTTTCTTGCCGGTGTACTTGAACCTTCACTTAATTGTTATTGAGCTTTGTACTTAGTAACATCCTCATCTATAGTTGATTTCGGATATAGGAAAAATTGAATAATCTCCCGTGGTGACCGTCCAGCGCGAAGACTTTCGATTATCGCGGCTCCTCGGTTATACTCCTGACTCATTTTTGACAGACTGACAATTTTGAGCTAAACACCTTTTACTTATGTCGGCTTAATACTCGTACACCAACGGCGACCTCTAGCACAAACACAATGTAGCGAGAAATTCAATTTGAAAATTGTCCGGATTTTGATGACGCACCCTGTACATATCAGATAAGGTAATATTGGTAGATGAGTCGCTTTTGCTATGAAAAGGAAGACTATCCTGGAAACAGTGCATTTGGGCAAAATGAGTCTAATACTAATTTTTTCGAAAATCCGGAGACTATGATTTGAAGGATTTTTTCACGTGATTTTTTCAATGTTGTCTGATTGCCCATTCATCAGAAACCTCACAGATCCAATTCTAAAAAGCGTTAATATGTTCTGGAAATATCGTAAGGATCTGATGACTCCATCAAAAGCTATGACAATCCCAAATTTGAAAAATTTTCTGTACCTACTTTAATGCACTCACCGCCCAGGAAGGATTAAAAACTTTCAAAACGGTATCAGATGCAAGCTGAAAACTTTATTAGTTATAATTTGGCATGCTTGTTTTTTCTAAATTTCTTATTTCGATAGAAACACATTAGTACGTTATAATTCAATAAAATCTCCATATGGTTGATAGTATCTTAATTTGCACCTCGATTCCGACCAGCTTCTAGTACTTATACATCAATATGTCCTGAAAATTTCAGCTCGAACGAGTAAGGCAACCATGAGTGGTACTCACTGAATCTTTATGTTGATATATTGCATTACTTCGCACTGCAAAGAAAAATGCCCCTATTGTGAAACAAGTTGAGCAATAGTTTATTCCCCAGTTAACAGGTTAAAGGATATTCAAATCGCAATTTTAATTTGGCTTTGAAGATACTTGCTTATAACTTTCATACAAAACTAACCCAATTTGTTTTTTTTTTAAAACCTTATCTTAGTTATTTTCGGCTTTAATACGTCCGTATTAGTTTTTAAATTAAATCAAATAGTAGCTGGTATTTATTTACTTGTCAATCGAAACGAACTCCAAACACACAGATTCTCACTAACACAAATATCGTAAGCTGAAAATCAAATGCTGTACATATGTATACAAATATTTATTGTTATTCAGATATGCAGCAGCCAGATTCAATTTCATTTTCGTATACAAATTTTATTTACTTCCCTATTACGGCCCTATTTTCACCTTGAAACCTTAATCTACCAGCCACAATTCAGAGTTGATTGTCAAGGTCCAGCCGTAGATACAAATTATGGATGTAGATACATTTATAAGAAACGATGTGTGTAGATACATTTGTATGCATACATATAACATAACCGAATAAGATTTGTATCCGAGCTGGTTTTTAATGTTGCATTGTACATATTAGCACATCTATTAACCTTTACCTTTGTCTAAAGCTAATATATTTTAAGGCCATGCCCTTCGATAGGTAAAACTTTTCAACATTTGTTTAACTACTCAGTAGAAAAACGCTAATTGTGTTGAGCTATGCTTGGAATGAAAATATCATTTAGAAACAAGTGTAGCACTTTGTGCATACGTTGTGAGGCGGAAGTGATTTTTCAGTCGTTTGATAGCTTAGCCATACAAAAATTATCCTACAGATGATATATGTTATCACATATCGACCGGATCTATTGATTCCGATTTGTCTTATCTGATATTGCTGACGATTTTCAGGAGATAACGAACAAATTCAATTTAATCATTTTCTGTGTCACATTTGAAAGTGAATTTTCATATTAACGGTGAATGTTAGTAGAATCAATTAGTTGAATCTGCAGCAACAACTGAGACCGACTCGCATCCAATTGAAAAGGCCACATTTAAAATGAATCATGTTGGGCATTTTTTGGCAGCTATAAAACAAGTAGATAACCCTTCCCCTTCTTTTCCACACATTGTATTTCAAACACAAATAATATCCGTTTTTTTAACAGTTCTCTCTAATTCGCTGATAGAAAATTATTTCTCTAAATTTTTTGGAACTAAATGAATTATAGCTGACCCGAAAGCCTGCGAGCATTACGCAAAAATCTCCACGAACATACTTATATCAATCTCAACCTATATCTTCATCCCGGTAAAAGTTGATATAATTGCCAAAAAGACAATAAATTGCAAGCATGCGTCCGACTAGAAAAATTTTATGCTTATCCGTATTACCATTTCAATCTACATTTCTAATGCTAACTTTCTGAAGGTCATGATGCTGCGTAAAAAACTAACAAGTTTAGCAACTCTTGTAGCAAGCGATTTATCGAAACGCAGATCTGAAGATATCTCTACCACCGACAAGACTTCTCAAATTATATGTATTATTGATTAGCTTTTGGATCGCTGCTGCTTTCATACCGAAATTCTTATGGTATCCGACAAAAATATCTGTTGCTGAGAAGAAACTGGTATCTGTAATACATAGGAATGATAATGTAAATGAAGGCGAATGGCAGGTCCATTGGTCCATCTTCATTCACTCAATGGCAGATTTGGTTGTTAATCGTGTTTACTGCGAAATACATGCACCATTTATATTGAACGTGAAACGGTTAATTTTCCAAAAGATTACTTCCTGCTTAATGAAATTTATTCCATGCAGTTTCATAAAATCGAAGAATGTATAAATTTCTTTTGAACGATGGACATACTGTGGCAATTTACGCATTATATATTAATTTTATTTTGGAATATAATCAAGATGTAGAATTGCGTATTTGATGAGAACTAAAGCATAAAAGGTTCTTAATAATAGCTCTGTTTTTATCTAGTGTGATCAACGTAAGCGATAGATTGACATTTTTAGACGGTAACAAGCTAAATGAAGGCGACGAAAATCGTGATCTGCAAAGAACCGTCGCATAGAATTTAATTTTTTCCGAAGCCATCTTTCTATAGATTCGAATGAATATTTCCAATTTCCATAGTTTGGCGGATTGCCCGAAAATCGAAAATATTACCTGGGCTAATTTTCATACGTTTTATCTGCAAAGCTGTCAAATCATATTTAGTTTTAAAAATGTTTGAATAAATTTATAATTTTGATGTAATTTCCTATTTTTTCCTATTTATTTATTTATATAATATCCTATTTTGATTTAAAAAACCTAACTATTTTTTTTGGAAAAAACTTGTCTTCCGGTTTTCTATTCGAAGAATTCGCAACCAGTGGCATTCATCTTTATTTTTTTCGGAGAAAATTAGTATTAAAATCCAGGCTTAAAAATGCATGTTCCTTTTCATTTATGATTGCTTAAAAAGAGTTGGGAAGCATTTTAGTTATTTTTTAAGTACCTTTATAATGGGTCTTTTGGCTTGAGTGGTAAACGGTGGCAGGCGCCTCTCCCCTTAGCATTTTTTCACAGGAATTTATTTACAAAATTTATTCGTCTGTAGTAGGAGTAGGTCAGATAGAAATTTGGTAAATATGCAGATATTGATGTAATATTGAAGTACCAAGATTTCAATACAATCTCATCGAAATTTAAGATATTTGAAAGCCAATATGTGTACAACAACAGCATTATTTAAGAAACCAGCTCCCTTTTAAATTAAAATTATCAAAATTTCTTATCATTCACCCTCAACCTCAACCATTTAAAATCCAAACATTTTTATCTAATGACCATATTTTCATTGGGAAGCTAGATATATTTCAATTTCACGTCAGATATCGACACATCAAGAGTACCTAGCCTATCGTTTTCTTCACGGCCTTTCAGACTCTTCTTTCATTGCGTACACTATTCTTTTGGAAGTATTCTTTGATATACTTCCATTTTATCCAACAGTAAAAATAAGCACAACAACGAACACGCTGGGGAAATAGCATACAACAAACGTGCGTGGAGATGTGTAGAGTGTGTTATTGTCAATCAGGATAAAACTTTTAGTTTCTAGTGATTTTTGCATCGAAATCGTAATTTTTTCATGGACCCGCTAGTATTTTCTAGGACTACCTGATTTTTCTGAATTTTCGCTTAGAATCCCTTAATTTGTTCTGTCTGCCTAATTTTACTCGAACCTCCATAATTTTGTTTTTACTTACATGTTCCTCGAAGATCGATTTGAAGCTCGAACAAGAAGACGATAATGAATGCATCATGCTAAATAAAATACACGCAAAATATGCTTGACGAGATGTTCAATAAGTGTATCGAATGGATGATAGCTAGAAAAAAAGTCAGAAACAGGCTCATAGACAGTGAAGAAGAGAGAAGACTGCCTTTGAAATATCGATAAGATATCTGATGCGCTGAAATGCAGACCTGGCTACATTAATTCTATGCCGGATATAGGGGTTAAAGGGGGGGAGGTGGGATTGTAAGGGTTTGTACTTGTGGGTAAGGGTTTCCAATTTTGTTATAACTAAAAATCTCGAGAATATAGTCCCAACAATCAGAGCAAAACTCTCGAAATTATTGACTACTTAGTCCCACCTCCTTTATCATTGTAGCTCCGGCAGCTCGGAGTATAGTAGATCATTTTCTCAAAACCACTTTTTAAAAGTCCGTGTTCACTGCCATTTAAAAACCTCACTACCGATTCATATCAAACTTCGCACACACTTTCTACATGTAAAATACTTCTCCCCAAAGTTTTCGATTTTTTTAACATTAAGGGGTTTTCCACTTATAAAAAGGCCAAACTTTTCGTGAATAGTAGCAAATTTTCACTTACATACAATGAATACCGCAAAGACACTCTTGAAAAACCTTTGTCACCAGTTTGTTCGTGGATATTTTTGCATAAACAACTAACAGAATGTTTTTGAAATGATATTTAATAATGTACAAAAGGTTGAAATAAATTTGCTCTATCCATATTTCTAAAAATAAGAAAAAAAAAGTGTTTTTCTCACGCTGAAACCCTTATCCAAACCACTTGTGGGACTCCTGATGTCACAAGCCCCCGGAATGAATTTGTTCCTTTAACGCTTACATCTGTAAACACCTTTAACACGGCGAGGCGCTCAGAGATCATTCCTGCTCTTGAGGAGAGGTTTCATATATTTGGTTACTTCCTATATATGATGCGATAGTATCGCAGGAACCGACGGTTACTCTATGGCACCGAGGAAGAAATCAGGAAGAGCTCTGTCACCTCAGGTGCCGCACAGGGGTCGATCTTAGGAACCGACTTCCCAATGGAAAAACCTGTGAATGATTCCCTGGTAGTTTAGTATGATGACGTCACAACGGTAATCTCTGCCAGATCTGCCTATTTTGCCCAACATAGACTTAGCCAAGTGATGAGGAAGGTGGAACGGTGGATGACTGAGCACGGTGTCCAGCTCACGGTCTCAAAAACAGAGATTACCATGCTGACGAAGCAGAGGATACCAACTATGACAGTTCGCTCCGTCTAGAACCAAGTCGTTCAGGTATGTGGGAGTGACCCTGGACATCAAACTGACCTATTTGGATCATATCCGCAAGGCGTGTAATAGGGCTCTAGTAGTCGTTTGATGGCCAACGTCAGCAGACCTAGTGAGATGAGACGGACGCTGCTGATGGCAACGTCAATTTCGTCTTGCTATATGGGGCTGAAATTTGGAGAGTTTCGCTTCGACCTAAGGAGATCCAGAAACATATTGTAAGCGTTCATTGTAAGCGAACGGCACGGTTTTAGAATAGGCCGTAATGGTGGTATCAGGAGTAATCCGAAAAGAACTTCTAGCGCAAGAACGCAAGGAAGAGTACCTCTCTCGTTCAAGGCCAAAAAGAAATGAGACTCTCAAGCACGCGCATACGCAAATCCTATAGAATAGTAAAGGACGTTGGACGGTTAAGCTAATCGGTTTTATCGAGCCTTGAGGAACCGTAACCAAGGAGAGGTGAACTTCTACATTTGTCAATCAAAAACACCAAATACCTGAACACTATACCAACCTATTCGGTAAAGTGGGCACACCATATTGCCGATACTGTGCGATTGAGCTCAATGACTCCCAGCACACGCGTTTAAGACGCACCACTGAATCCACGCTTGGCCCGGTCACGGCAGGCCGAATTTGACAAACCATTTCCATGAATATTATAAGATGCTTATTTTTCCATGCTAAAGGACTTTAATCTGAAGAATATTATCAAAACTATGATTGATTACTTCATCGCGAACTTAACTATAATATGTCACTGCATACTTTCTAAAATGGCTCGAGATACGGAGGTCCACTCGGTGATTTGTTTGCAAAAATCCGATATCTGCGACCAAATTAGCTGTCTTTGGACTAGAGTCAGATCTAATTTGGTCACAGATATTGCATTTCTGCAACTAAGTCAACGACCAGATCTCCGTAACTAGGGGTTATTCAATTCGGCCCCAAGCGTATTGCGTCTTATTGCGGCAAATCGCAATATATTTTCGTACGTACTATTCTGCAAATATTCGATCCTTTTGATGAACTAACGATCAGTCTGTCTCTATTTCCGAGCCTTGAAAATAGCTAACACCTAAATGATCTTGAAGGAAACAGAATATCGACTCTTTTGGAAAAATCACGCGATATTTCTAGGTACCTACTGTTATATCACTTATCGCGCACACACGTAATATCCTACAATTTACCCTTCGACTCCTCTTCGCAGAGCACTTGATTCAAAATACCTTAATTGCCTGAGACGTAAAGCTGGGGGAGTAAATTCAGTTTTTTGATTGAACATGATTTGAGGAACAAGATACGTATTTAGCCTTGGTACAACATATTAGAAATCCAGAATATATATATATATATATATATATATATATATATATATATATATATATATATATATATATATATATATATGTATATATATTCAAAAATATAAAGGATGCTTTGTAATTTATTGCATTTCATCAAATAATACACAATCGCATCAAATCAACAGCTTCTTTCAGTGCGACAAGATTAATCCACGAAGCGACCGAGTTTTTTCTACGTCGTTTTTGAAAATTTTATTAAATTTCGAGCTAACCACTTTTTTTTGTATAAATTTAGAGCAAAAAATAAAAGAATTCATGTCCATTTGAGCTATTTAGTCTCAAAATACAATTCTAGTTTCACCTTATCATCGTTTATCTATTTACAAATGTCTGGCGTTCGCTATTTTTCACGTAATCTTCATCTAATCGGTGCCAGACTGAAATATCAACTATATACAGATGCGTGCGTATACGCATATAGGCCTAATCGTATATTTATCTAAGAAATTATTTTCATTCACGTCCAATTTACGAATATTATGCGCCAACGCATCTGCACTACTACACACTAAGGCATACTTAAGTGCGTGCGATTCTCTTCATGCTTGATTTTTCCCCCAAAAAGCTAGCTTCGCTGTCTGTGGCTTGGCTGCCAAAAAACTAAAGCAAACGAAAAATACTGATTTTTCACAATGCTGTTTATGCTATATGCTGACTGATCAGCTAGCGAGCATCTTGTTCCGAAAGATTTTTTTATGAAAATGCGAAAATAACCTTGGCTACCCATATTCTGCAGTGATGTAGTTGTGCGTGCTAATGAAAAAAAAAACGCTTTATAAAACTACAAAAATAGAAGCTTCAAACGCCCTTACACGTAGATAGTATCAAATTAAGCTCCCGCTCTAGACGTGGCGTTGAGAATGTACTAATGATTACAATAAAGATAACATTTATGTTAACGCACATTCGTGAATGTTTGCGAGTGCATTGCTGGCTTAAATCTACGCATTCGCATGCGATGTGGCCTTGAAGCTCCAAATTAAGTCTGATGTATATTTCACTTTTTCGCATCTAGTTCACTATATGAGGCTAGGAAGTCGAGCTCGGATTTATGTTTGTTACCATAACTGACTTAAAATAAACCAAGCGTTATGTACTCGAGCCGACGATTATGCTCGAATACTATCAAATGAAATGGCTCGTGAAAGATCTTCTTGGAGCAAGAGACCAGAATCTATGAGTGGTTCAGAATAAATTTTTATCCTAAAGCCGATTATTCGGTTTTCGATTTTTACTAAAATAGTGCACATTATTTTGATTGCAACTAAAAACAAATTAGCGTCGATTGATTGATTAGAAATACATAGTTATGTTTATTTTATGCATTGAAGACATCTACCATGGAGATGACCATTGGTTTCTACGAATACCAGTCTTGCTCGCCTCATCGTGAAGATGAAGCGGTTTGGTGTGCTTACTTCGCACCGAAACATTTCTAATGCTTTGACGGCCGAAACAGCGTAGAAACTCAAACTTTGCACACTTCAAGGCTAGAAGGTTACTGGCCCGCTTTAAGTCAAGAGGCTGAAAAGAGATAGTGGACGAATGCGATCTTCGAGATTCATCAGCGATAGAATTTATACATTTTTCGACAACGTCTTACACAACCTGAACAAATGTTTTCTTACCTCCTCCGCACCCTTCCGCACCATGTACGTTCTGTGCAGTATTAAAAAAGCTCAAGCTCGATAAAATATGTGCACATAATCACTGGTACATTTCAAGTTCTAGTGTAGATGGAATGAGAAGAAATAGAAACCAACAAAGGCAACAAATACAACCAAGCGAAAAAAATCTGCTCCGATCATAGATTTTGCTAATGTTTGTCTAAGGGAAGCGGGACGAATGTACGACACTGTGAAGTGACTGCGAGCACTACTTGGGATTTGCCGATGCTGTGCATATTGACACACGTGGACCCTACATACGAATATTAAATAAATTTGAATCTAAATTAGCTAGTTTGATAGACTTGACTCACTAGATTGTGCCTTGAACCTGTCCACTGCTGAACATTTTTCGGAATCAATTTGGCTGTAAAAAAAAAACATATTGATGTTCTCGCATATTTTCATGAACTTTGTTTCTGCATTAAGTTCTAATGTTTTATGCGATAAATTATATTTTCGAATGCATAATCATTTCAAATACTTATAAAAAACGTTTTTAAAAACAGCAGAATTAATTAGACGTTAAGATATTTAGAGTTTGTGTAGACTAAAAATTCACTCAAATCAATTGCGCTAAAGATTTTGGACATTTCAGCTCTTTTGGGTGCTGATCAGGCACAGGTTTGAAATGATTAGCGCGACCCAGTGATACTTAGAATCATAGTCAACAGACAGGACAGGAATTTCAAAAGATTTTCTAGTTGGATAGTTTAAGGCAGCCGAGTGTTTTAAAGGGTATACCTCACAGCCGACCTAAGCTAAATAAAGCTTGGCTAAAAAAAATACTCTAGCCAGCAAAAGGCACTAGAAAGACTGATTTCCGAAGCAATGTAGAACAAATGTCTAGATTTTGAACGCATGTTCTATCACATGTGCTCATTTTTACGACCAACCAGTATCAAAGGTCAGATATAATTTTCATTCGATGATTGCCTCGAAGAGTTTTATGTTTACCACTGGCAAGAGTTTCAAAATTAAGTAAGTAAAATGTCTTTTCCTTAGTTTCAACTTAGGGTGTTTAACAAAAATGATGAAAATACTGAATGCTGCCAACACTGCAGCACAACTGCTTCACATCAAGATCAACACACTCTACGAAATACGCTTTTATCTCATGATTGCATCGGAAGTTATGGTTCAGAAAGAATTTTGGGGCTTCCATCCCCAAAATTTTGAATCTTGGAAAATTTCGAAAATTGTCTTCATGAGAATTTCGATTCGATCCAATGACTAGGTTGGAAATCATAAGGATAAAATTATTTCAAGCGCTACTGCTCGCACTACTCTCAATATTTTAGAAATCGAAACATTTATTGCTGACTTTCACTATATTATCATTTGAAAATTCAATAGTAGCATCGCTGGTAGTAAAATACACAAATAACCGTAGCTAGCAGTTTTATACCATTTTTGCAATAAAAAGTCTATCAAATTTGACTTAAATTCGGCTTAATAAATTTGGCTTACCTACTTAGTTTCAATCTCATCCGAAATACGAAAGCATAAAGTGTTCATTTTGTTGAGAATTATTGCCACAGCGCCAGGATTGCCACAATATTTATTAAACTTCTATCAGATCTGAGTCCTGCTCAAATCAATACATCTTGCGAATTTCAATTGGATATGATTTTTGGTTCGTAAATTTCCCGAACTCAAACTTGCGGCACTCGAAAATAAGGTAATTTTGTGAAGCGTTACCGTTCTTTTGGGACGCAAAAATTTCAAAATTTGACAATTTCAAACCTACAGAGTGTGCAAAGCAAGATATTCGCGATATTTTCTCTTAGGTGCTTGCCGTAGCTACAAAGTTGCCAGCAAATTCATTAAAAATTACGCTGACCTTCAAGTTTACTTTAGGCATCAATGTTTCATTTGCATTTCTTTATGATCTATCGACTCTGCCGGAAACTAAGGGCCTTTCCGAATTGACGTCTTCGCCTTCGTCTTCAACTTGTAATAACAGAATGTGACGTCAGGGCGAATTCAGTTACCTACGTTTTGGCATTGTTCTCGTGTATAACAGTTGACGAAGTCACTTTCTGAGTCAGAGACCTCGTCTTAGTCGGCTCAGCCACTCTGCTGACGTCACTCTAGCCAGTCTTAACAAGCTGAGAATGAGGACGAAGACGTGAATTCGAAAAGACCCCGTTTTACAAATTTTCTTTGCTTGTCTTTAAGCACTTAAAGCCCACATAGGACTAAAATTTCTTAAAAATCTGTAACGAATTCAGAAGCCATCTTTTATATTTGGGTCTTTCGAAAGGGAACGCAAATATCATTAAAATGCCCATCGGCGCAAAAGGGTTGAAGATAGGTAAATTTTCGAAGCTTTGCTGAGACCCGGACCTATTCCATACATACATCAATGCATACTCAAAATTTATGTTCTTGATTCAAAATTACTCTCAACATCAATTTCATCAGCCAGTTTTCTTGCCTCAACAATAGTTTCACTGCAGGATTTATCCGAACGAGGATCCTTAAAGAATTTTTGTGGTTTTGTAAAAGATCAAGTGCAGATGCTAGATCGATTTTTTTTTGTTTGCATCAGCTTGTTTATCGGATAAATGCAGTTTAATATTGTATACCGAAGAACTATTGAACACACTGTTTAATACAACTTAATAGATTCGAGGCTTCGTCTATTATTATTTTATCAATTTTTTGGTTTTCATAAATACTTAGCAAAGAGTCGAACACATCTCCCAAATGAAATCTTAAAGGCTTTAACGCGTCTATATTACTCTCCCATGTAGTGTCAATCGAAAATTTTAAAGTTAATCCTTGGACATGTTTTAAAAGTATAACGCATCGAAAACTAGATGCTGAAAAAATAAATATATTTTTATACACATAAATTAACACCGTCCAAGTATGCTTTTCCCATATAAATAACCACTAGATTGAGAGATTTGCTACTGCATGAAACGTAGAATGCTCGCAAATTAAAATTTTAAATTATAGATTGTACTCCTGCTTTATCGCCCTTCATATTGGACCCGTTATCAAATCCCTGCCCTATATTATCGTGCAAATTTTAACCCACATCATAAAGTTCTCCAACTATAATTTCAGAAATTTGTTTTCCTGTGGACCTTTCAACTGGCAGGAAACCCAGAAACGTTTTTGAAATTTCTATTTCAACCTCACTGGGACAGGCTTTTCCACCTTAATAACATCAGGAAAAGTATTGGGTCTTTTTAATTTCATTAATATTGTGGGATTTGACATGATATTTTACTTATCAATATTTTGTAGCATTAACAGATAAAATGTTTAAAACGCGACATTTTGCCGCTCCAGATTCGACTTGCCCGCCCCTAAAGCGAACGCTGTGCTGGAATCCAGTTATGGAAATACCAATGTTGTTACTGAAAATGCCAATATTATTACAGGATTAATGTCTCGTAAACCTGCAAAAAAAAACCGTTTTGACATCTGCGATGAAGCACAAGAGGCTTAAATGGGCAAGAGATTGTCAAGAGTGGGCGCTTGAGGACTGCTCAAGGGTTGTATTCTCCAAAAGTCCTAAATTAAACATATTGAGGCATGATGGAAGACGGGGGAAACCAAGATAAAGTATCACAATCGGCCAACTACTCGTATCGAAGATATGACGCAGCACGCAAGAGATCCTATTTGTCAAGATTATGCAGCTCCTTATTATAGACCATGATTTATAAGCTACTTATCACAAAGTCCAATATTTTGTTTATATTATGAATTGTAGGTAGGGAAAGGAGCTCAAAATCTCAAATCAACCTTATTGAGGATTTATGGGCGATTTATGTGAAGAATATTTCAGGACATTAAGCCAAGAGAAAGCCCGAAGGGGCAGTATTGATGATTAAAAACGAAGGTTAAAAAATAATAATAATGAAGGGCCGGAAACTTTTGGTTTTTGTTTGGTGTTTTGCTGCCAAAAAAATACCTTTTACCACGATTTTCCAAAAAAAAAAAAACAAAGCAAATCTGTTTTGTGTGTTAATTCTGTTTAATTTGTAAAAAGTCTTCGCGAAGTCGTGACGAAGCCTAATGCGCAATATTTTGATCGTTTCGATCGGCTATTGGATTTTGTTGAACATCAAAGGCCCCCATTTTGCATACAAATTTAAAATAGTTTGCAAAACTAATTATCATGGAGCAGTAATAATTTTTTGGTAGCAATTATAGCTAGGTATCACTTCAACATTGTATAAAGTTGGATAGGTAGTCGTATAGACACATTTCGTTTATAGTCCAGTAACCGTATATATCGGGCCTTGCGTTAAATCCAGTAGTTCTGATTTTTCGCTGACTAGTTTATCTAATGAATAACCCAAGTTTGCGACCTCAACCGCCGAACGTAACCTTGTCAAAATCGAAAAAAGTCGAGTAATTTTCGATTTTTTTTTAGTTTATGCCTATGTATACCATAAAGGACTCACTCAGAAAAAAACCGTTGCATAAATCAAAAAAAATTGATATGTGTCAAATATTTTCAAATATGATTTGGCGTCATATACGTTTTTTTTCAATTCAAATAATCTGCCTTCATTTCAATAACGGTGTATCAGAGTGGTCTTGTTTAGCACAAAATGTTTTGTCTTATATAATGATGAAAATTATGATATGATAATAACATTTGTATAATAAAGTGGAATTATTTTTATTGAATGTGAGGGCTTATTTAATTTAAATAAGATTCGTTTTTTATTTAACTTTTTGATTTAACTTATGATTTAAATTTGATTCTATTAAATTTTAAGTGGTGAATTTTTTCTGAGTGCTTGTTCTATGATAAAATATATTCAGTGTGTTTTTAAATAATACTAAATTTGCTACAATTTGAGACCAGAACCGTCTCTGTAGACCCGATAGTTTTCGAGATACAGCCTTGTGACTGATATGCCTAAAAAATATCCTTCATCATGTCGTCATCGGAAAGATCGTCGCCTGCTGGGGAATGCAAGTCTATTTCTAATTCAGCATCCTGCACATTGCCACAGGAGGCCCCGCTGCAGTGTCTGTAGACTGGCGAGTATTTTAGCCCGGTCTTCCAGTGGCTGCACACGCTCCCAAAAGATTCGTTGCAGTCAAATGAAATCATCTATAAGAGGTGTTTTCGGTGCTGCCCTCGCGAATCGCTGGTACCGCAGTTCATCAAATTTGTGAGTGTTGGGTTGCCTCCGTACAAAGAACTGCTATTCGTTCTCCTACTATTATTATCCCATCAGGTGTGGAAGTGGCATTGAGAAAAATTGAGGCTTTCTCTTCAAGGTCCGGATTTCTTTCGACAATTGCCATCATTTGCTTCTTCCTTTGACCAAAGAAGCAGGATATCGAGTCACAACCACTGAAGTCATGGATGAAAAGGAAAATCTCTGGTTTCAATGGGGGCTTTGAGGACGTTATGCCGGAATTTCTAATGATTTTGCTTTTCCACATTTCTTGAAAAAAAATCTCATTTTGGTTGCAGTTAAAATGATCAACAAGTCAATGTCCTCACCAACGGCTATCACTACATCGTAGGTAGAGGCAACAGTGACAGCTGTGGCAATGATGAGTCTATCAGCATCTTCTTCAGCCTGGAGTATTTCCCATTTTGGTGAAAATGGTTTTCTTTTTTAACGATTTTTATTTTCGTCGTTCGACAAGAACTGCCCTTGAGGAGCCTGCGCCATAGTTTTTTCATCAAAAATTATCTTTGGAGAAGAGTGTGACTGGGCTCTTCGAAAATAATTTTCAGCTGCTTTCAAGATTGTTAAATTGAGACATATTTTCCACACTAATGACATTGCTCGTTTTTTTCTGGCTTTTTCTTACTTTGAGCAACAAGAAACGTTTCTCTGCAGATAAAGCAGTGGTCTTTAAAATTGCATAGCTGAGACATTGATCTCGTTGGTCTTAATGGTGTCACACTTTTTCTTTTTATATCTCTACTGACAAGCACTGTGCACAGATATCTCATTAACAACCTTACTTCACCTTTTCTTAAATTTTTCATACATATAAAACACAAACTCGCACTGGGATTGGGATAAGACATTTTGTAGATTTTGAATTTAAACTGCAAGCGATACACACACATGTAATCAGACACCGGCCAGAAGAAAACTATTAAGGACTGAGAACAAAGAAGTTACATGAAACGTGATGCAAAGAACCTGTCCTTGAGGTCTTTTCTGTACATTATCTGTGTTTTATTATATTTTTGTTGCTAAAATTATTATTTTGTTTAAAAATTTCAAAATTTAATAAAAAGTGATAAACTTTGAAAGGCGGTTCTGGTCTCAAATTGTAGCAAATCTAGTATGATTTAAAAACTTTCTGAATAGATTTTATCATAAAACAAGTCCTTTATGGTATAAATTGGCCAAAGCGTAAAAAGTCGAAAATTCGTTTTAGACAAGGTTGGGTTCGGCGCTTGAGGTCGCAAACTTGGTTTATTCATTGAGGGCAACATCATAAGCAAAGTCAGCAAAAAATCAGACCAACCGGACTTGACTCTATGCATCTATACTTTTAGAAGACAAAATTATTGGACTATTGTTAATTTCGATGAAGTACGAAGCTTCTGAACGGGTAGTTCTGATATGTGGCAGCAACCCATTATCACGATGAATGCATTAAATATTTCGGTCAATATTGTGCGAATTTTTTGGCAGAGTATACATATATGAAGCAAGAAATGCCAAATCTAGTACAACAATTTCTTGCTCTTTTTCACAGATTAATCCAGGGCTGTGGAGTTGGAGTCGGAGTCAGGAGTCGGAGTCGAGGAGTCGAACAATTTTTAATGGAGTCGGAGTCGGAGTCGAAGCTAATTTTCATCAGCCGACTCCGACTCCGACTCTGAAATTCATCACCAAGCCTAAAAATTGGTGGACTCTTTTTCAATTTTTGACTGGATTGGGAAGAAGCTAGAAAACTTCTAGAGTTGCTATATCAACCTTATATAATGACGAATGAATTTCAGGCAGATGAAATTACACCTGTTTTTTTTTTTACAAAAATGGAAAAGACAGAGCCTAGACAGACGACACAAGTTAATTATCATTTCGAGCCCAATGATCATTATCCATTACGTGTGTCATGGTTAATCATCATTTATAACATCATCAATGAGGTTCTACGAATTATCATTTGGAAGCTAATGCTCATTTGCTCTTATCGATTGTCGCACCATCTACGGAGAAGATTATGAAATTTACTGGGGAAATTCGGGAAATTCTATTGCATTCCATCCAAATAATGTAGTTTCTAACTGTCAAAAACATAAACATAATATTTCGAATATATTACAATATGGCATGCAAATGTTTCATTTTTTGCACATTTCTTCGTATTCTCTTCTTCAATACCTGAACATTTTATATTTTCTTCTTTATCGTGATTAAACTTTTTTTTGTGTAAAATTTCCATAATTTTACACAAAGGCTCATTCGCAGTAAAACTTGTACTAATTTCAGATTTTTTGATGTGATTCGATAAACAATAACTGTCAAAATAATACCATTAAAATTCAAACAACTGACAGCTGTTAAACAACCTCATTCAAATAACCGTGTGTCACTCTCCAAACAAATTATCATTAGCGTTCAATGATCATTGCGTTAATGATAATTAACTTGTGTCGTCTGTCTTTAGTCTTATATTTCGCCTTTCAAAAATGAATGGAAACTTGGTCGATGCATTAAAAAATTCACTTCTTCGCAGAGAAATTTGTCTCTTAGATAATGAAGTCCTTTTAGCTGCTATATATTACATCCTTCAGTCCAGGTTATCCTGACAGAAGATCAACAAGCGCGTGCTAAAATTGCGTTATGCGAATTAACTATTCGTATGAAAGGATTGCATACGGAAAGTGAAGCCATGGCTAGACCACAGCAGAGAACCATTCAGTCGTCATCACTTCCCCCAAGTACTGAAGTTGATGATGAAAATGAATTCGAAAAATATCTTGACGAACAAGAATGAGCAAAGCGGCAGCGCTTAAGCTTGGAAAAGAGTACCGAAGGAGGAAATTCCTCACAACTGGAAGCCTTGAAATTGTATTTTTATAGGGCACTGAATGATGTTGAGTTGTTTGACCGAAGTTCAGTTTTGGAAGTAGAAGATGCCATAACGAAGTATCCCGAAATCGTCTTAAATGCACCATTACTCGTTACGGCATTGCCCCGACTCAAGTATTTGTGGAACGCTTGTTTTCTACCCTTAGAATAATTAAATCGGATTTAAGAGTAGTGATGATGTCAGATCTGATTGAAGCAATATTATTTTTAATCCTAGAATGGTACCGATGAGTAAATTTTACTCACATACGGTATATATTTTTTCGCGCATCAGCCAGATGGCCACTCCAACTGCCATGAGGCTAGAAGCTATATGATCTTTTTATGTTTAATGATAAAATAAAAAATGTACATGACACTATTGTTGCCTTCTTTTTAGTAAAAACATGTACCTAAAATCATCCAAAAATTTACCGTACCATTCCAGGGTTAAGAACTAACTCGAATTAAGTGTTTTCGGTGTTTTTATATTAGTGTGTGAAATTCAATAGGAATATTTTCTATTTCGAAACAAATCTCTTTGACAATATAGCGTAACATTATAATTTAATGTTACTAAAGGAAACAAACTAGTAGGAAAATATGATCTAATTGTAAGACGAAAAACGATTTTAACCTTCTGGCTTTAACTGTATATTAGAGCTACGAATGCTTGGAGTAGAAGTACGGAGTCGGAGTCGTTATTCGGGAGTCGGAGTCGGAGTAGCAAATGTTAGAAGGCTTATCATTGGAGTCGGAGTCGCAAGTTTTTCTTCCCGACTCCACAGCCCTGGATTAATCGATGCAGACTTAGGCCAATGACACACACGGCGGTTCAATTGAAGCGTTTAACGCGTCGATTTTTCAGAAGCATTTATCAATGCATTATCAATGCGATCATCAATGCATTGGCCTTAGATGGTATAAGGCCAATGGCACACACGGCGGTTCGACCGAAGTGTTTCCCGAGAAGAATAGTCGTGCATTACTTTAGCATTGTGATGCTAAAGTAATGCACCGCGGTTGGGGCGCCTCTCGGTATTGGAACCGAGTCAGTAGACGAGAGAAATGACCCACTGATTCGGTTCTTGGAACGTTTTTCGATTTTCGAAAACCGATCGAACTGAAATTTTCAGGATGCATTGATAAAAAAATAAACGCTTCTGAAAACAGCTGTTTGTGTCACCTTCGAGAAAAATCGACGCGTCAAACGCTTCGATTTGGCCTTAAAGACATGATTTTTAACGTGAACTCTAAAAAGAATTCAAGATTTTCCGAACAATTTGACGTTATCCTGGTGGGTGAAAGTGTGTGTCATCACTGAAATTCAGTTTGAAAATTCAAAAACTACTTTTCAGGATTTATGATTTTTCATGATTGGGAAGAAAAATAAGTTGAAACAAAGACTAATCACAAATAAAAGCAAAACTCCAGGTAAAACACCCACACCGGGCACTAAATTTAAACATCATGAATTTTAAGTTTTTGATACCTTAAAAACGCCTTGTAATTGTCTGATAGCCCGAGGTGTCTAAAGTGTCTGAAATCCTAAAGTGAAGCCTTAAATGCCTATCTAATAGGATAAGAAATACTACTTGCATAATAATTAGATTTGGGACACTGGATTTAACTGTGTCATTTGAAATATGACATAAAACCCGATTTTGGCAGCTATTTCGCTTCCGCTAGACATTTAGTAATTTTTTTTAGAAAATTCATTAAAATCCTACTTTAGAAACTAAATGAACAGAATCCAAAACCCATACGTCTGTCAACTGCATCGCTATCATGATGTTAACCTAGCATTGGTTTCATGACCTCTTCGTATCATTTTGAAAGCTATGTAAACTTTATTTGTTTGAGCTATGTAAACTTCATGACAATTCGCACCTGCTTATTAATACCAAATGATTGCTCGGTATTCTCGCTTTAATTACCGATCCAAGTGAAGGTATATTGAAAAAACGTACCTATTTTAAAAACGTACCACAGGCTAATCAATAATAAGTATCTCAGCTCACCAAAATAACTGTTCTCTTTAAAAGTTAAATTTCATTTAAATTTAAATTGATTAAATTTAATTTTATTTAAATTTAATTCATATAGCATCTACGAACTGCTTTTTATTATTGCTCGCCATCATACCAAAAGGTAAATATCACTAGTCATATTTTTTTCTGTTTTTGCTTGTGTTTTTTTTTTCATTTACCGTAAATACAAACGTGATTGCGTAGCTGCATTACCTACGACGAGCATCTAAAATGCGTAAGTTTCAGATGTATGTGTTGAGAACACGTTGTTACTTTGCTACGAAACACCGAATGTGAAATTTTATTCATTGATGAATGCGGTTTCGAAACACTAAGTCGACTCGAGCTGTGTCTATAAAACACTTTCAAGGTTATGTTCATGGCTAAATTGTATGCTAGTTGATTGTTATTACACGTTAACTATTATACAATCTTTCATACGTACTTCGATATGTATACATAGAAATAAAAATAAGGAAATGTATATTGTTAAGAGTAAGCCATTGTATACGCATAATTTTATTCACGTTTGATTCCATGTGATTACTTTTTGTTGCATATGGAAATTCATATTTATGTATATTATTGAGTACCTACCATACTGTTGCGTTTTCACACTTTGAACAAATAAAATGAGCGCATAATGAGTTCATAGATACTTACAGTAAAGTACCTTCAATTTTCAGCACTGCCATTATGCTGCCATAAGATATTTTTTCTACATACTATTTACAGGGTTAACAAGACTATTCCCTTGAATGCAGCATACGCACAATTCATGCATAGCTTGTTATTGTTGTTCGATCTTCCATTCAAGCTCTTTACTGCATTTACAAACAATGCATTTAGAAATTCTAGCATACTTTCGGGTGCATCGCGACACATTGCAAGTGGTTTGAGAATTGGATGTGAGAAGCACCGAATGATTATGCAGCTAAAAAGCGCATGCACTTTGTAATGACTGTAAAAAAATATGTATGTTATATTTGTTGTACACTGGCGTTGGCAGCCTGCATTGCAGCTTACATTTAGTGCGAGTACATTTAGTACAATCCAGATTTTAAATTAATACTTACTAAAATTGTATCAATAAATTATGTGCATAAGATATATTAAATAATTTTAAAAAATTTAAGCAGTCACATATTGTTGGTTTTGTTTGATTGGAATTAGTTGCTTTGAAAAGAGTTTCAAAGTTAAATCTACAAAACCAATCACAAAATTTAAGACTCATGAATTAGAGCTATTTGTATCAAACACTTTCTTCTAATTACAAAGTAAATCATTTGCTGCGAAGTTGGAAAGCTGACAGCAGCACGACAGCGATCACAATCTATTAGGTTGCAGATGAAATGGCCGATTTAGTAATAAATTTTTAAACAGCTGTAACTTTTTATAAAGACAATTTATTTAATCAAAATAAGTACCAATAGATGTAACACACTTTTCTCAACGAGATACAACTACATTTATTCCAGTTTTGTAGAAGTCCGAGTTTCTGGTTCGAAGAAACTCCTCGAAGGCATTTTTGACAGCAGCTTCATTATTAAATATTTTTCCTGTCAAAAAGTGATCCAAGTGTTTAAAGAAACGGCAATCTGTTGGTGAAAGGTCTGGTGAATATGGAGGGCGAGGAAGAGTCTCATAGCACAACTCGTTTAATTTTTGGAGCGTTGTTCTCGATACATGAGGTCGTGCGTTATCATGAAGCAGTATCACTCCATCCCTGTTAACAAGCCTAGGTCTTTGGACTATCAATTTCTGATGCATTTCATCCAGTTGAGCACAGTATTTCTCAGCATTGATGTTTTCGCCAGGTTGCAGGAACGAATAGTGGATAACTCCAGCTAAACAGTTACCAAACAGTTACCATTATTTTCTTTGGATGAAGGCTTGGTTTCGGCATGTGTCTTGGCGCTTCATCGGCATTTAGCCATTGGGCCGATCGGCGACGATTACCGTATAAAATCCACTTTTCATTGCAGGTCACAATTCGGTGCAAGAGCGGTTTCTTTTTGTTGCGGGAGAGAAGAGAACTTGAAATCTCCATTCGACACGTCATGTTTTGCTCGGTAAGATCATGCGGAACCCATTTGTCAAGCTTTTTCACTTTTCCAAGTTGTTGCAAGTGGCGGAAAACTGTCGAATATTGAACGCCTAATTTCTCGGCAAAATCCCTTATGATTTGGCGGGGGTCAGACTCCACTAATACACGCAGCTTGTCGTTATCGATCGATGGTCCTGGGTGTTTATGTGACTCACTTCCAAGGTCCATATCTCCGGATCGAAATTTTTCGAACCACCGCCGATTGGTTCGTTCGCTAACTGTATCAGATCCAAATGCGCTGTTGATATTCCTCGTTGCTTCCGTTGCGTTGTGCTCTAATTTAAATTCGTATGGTAAAAGTAGCCGTTTTTGATTCACTGCCATGTTCATTTTCTCTTTTTGTTTTTACGATCACTATGAAGTGCAAAACAGAAATGAATCCATAAACGAAGGTAGCTGTATTTATACTTCAATATGTCATATCATTTGCGCCGCCTTGTGCCAACATAATACTCTAAAATTTCAGCCAACTTTATGTCATTGCTAAATCGGCCATTTCATCTGCAGCAACCTAATACATATTTGTCCCGGAATAGACTACTACCTTTACTTTTAAATTGATGAGCTTAATTCTTTAAATTCACAACTATTATAAAAGTAGGTAATAATTTTGAAATATTAAATATTTCGCTGCAGTTATCATCAGAGTTGCCAATTTCGTACTGTATTACCAGATTGGGTACTTTTCAAGTAACTATTGTGCTCCCAAGTGTATAAAGGGATACTTTCTCGAACTTTTGCGAATTATGACGATTCATTTGCTTAAAAATATTCAAGCATCAATTTGTTTACAACAATGTACTGCAGAAACCATTCTCCAAAGCATAGAAATCTGTTTCTAAAAGTATTCTATGCTCATTCAAAACATGATAGAGTTAGCAAGGGATAATTGTGGGGGATATGGTTAGGGGTGGGGGATATGATTGGGGGTGGGTGATATGATTGGCCTATCCCTTCCATACAATGGACTATGATCGGCCACTTGAATCCTGCATTTTTGGTTGCGCAGAAGCATCTCCCGAAGCCACCCTCTACCATCACAATTTCGAGGCGCCGCACAGTGGTCTAGAACAACCAAAAAGTTGGTCAAAACTCAAATAATTACAAAATTTTCTGCTTAATTTCAAATACGGTATTCGATAAAGAAGGTATTTTTGCATATATAGTGCAAAGAGCGCGTAGGTGTCAAATCATACGCTCCAATAATAAAAAATAAACAGTTCCGATTCAAGTGCTAATATTCATTACTTTTATATGGAAAGAGTTCCTGGAGGTTTGTAAAATGAGGTTCATACATGAAACATGTTGCCAGTCTCCTGCAGTGTCTAGTAGTCAAAAGTGTCAATTCAAACAATATTTTTCCAAAAAACATCCCAAATAACAATGCTTCCGCGAGGCTGTGTACCGTTTTTAAATTAGAAAAGAGGATGAAGGTGTTATAATCAGCAAATTCAAAGAAACAGAAGCTACTTTATGTTATTTTCGTTTTAATTTATACGCTTGTGTGGTCGTGAAGTCGATGCTTCAAAATTCAATTCTGTTCAGAAAACGATAAAGAGATAACGAAACATCGGAAAACAGCGATTCAAAAAATATTCAAACATAAATTAGGATTTAAAGTAGATTTTTCAGAGCAATGATGACAGCAAGGACAGGCGATTTTTTTATAGACAATGCGACATCGACGCGAATTCTTAGTGTAGATGAGGAAATGATGCGAAAATGCCACGCTGTTTTACAGGTTATAGTTAGTAGGCTCAGAGTCGATATTCAACAGCGAATTGTTCTATTGAAGTATACGATGACCACAGCTGTTCACAAAATTCTCATCCATGGGCATTTAATAATGGAGTTGGTGAGTTATTAAAATATACTCAAGGTTCGAGAAACAAAGACATCAAAGCGTTTCGCGAAAGGCTTGCTACGAAATTTTCCAGAGAGCAGGATATTCAAGATGTATTTCAATGACTCCTTGTATCTTTGGATCCCCTTGTAATAAGTCTTTTTAACATTCAGCCAAGAAAGAGTAGAAGCTTTTTAACCTTCGGCATACAACGTGGGGTTATTTTAACCCCATGACTTTCAAAATGCACTAAATATTATGAATAAAACAGCCAAATAAGTTGAATTTTACAATAGCTGGCAGTTGAATATTGGTCCGTCAGTTGACAGTGCTGAAAAAGTATTGCGCAAGCTATGTTTTTTTTTTGTTTTTTTTTTAATCGAAAAAATATACATTATTTTCACATTGTATGCCGAGGGTTAAAAGAAGCCATTCAACTTTTATTGGTCCCCTAGAGTTTCTGAAATTGTCGGAAATCGGAAACAAACACATTACCGATAGATTTTTGTTTCAAAACAAAATATTCAAAACAAAATATTACTAGTCTGTATTTCTAAAAAACTGTGCACGAATCTTGAAGACGAATCTGTCTAATGAGTTGGGTTAGCACTGCAAAAAATTAGTGGAACATGTAATACCTTTTGTTTTCTATCATGTTTAAGCCTATTTCTACCATTTCCCGCTGCTCTTTTCTTAAAATCGGCGAATTTTTTTACTGTCAACTATTTCAGATCCATTATATTCAGTGCAGATAATTATCTTGGAATTATCATTAATCAGCAGCAGCAACAGTATTTTTAAACGAATTTTTAATTGAATCTTTCAAATTTTTCTCTTTGAATTCGGCCATTTTGAAGCGGCCATCTTGAAAATTGAATTTTTTTAATTTGGAAAGTATTTTGAATCCATATTATCTTCATTTTGATTTATTTGATATGGGGAATTAATTAGAAGTTGAAGATACTTGTATTTACACAAACGCCAAAATATATTTTACGAAACAGAGGATTACTAGCTAAACTCTTTTTCATTTAAAAAGTAACATTTTAAAGTTTATAATTGAGCTATCAAACAAAATTCAGAAGTGATTCGACCTCAGCAAGGAATAATTTAAATTTCTAGCACAAATAAGGCAAGATTCCAATAGTCTTTAATATTGCGATTGTTAGTCGGTTTCTTTGATTTGTCGGTAAATACAACTTGGACGAAATCGAATCGCGATAGAGATTTCTGAAAAAATAAAAAATAAAAAAAAAAACAAACAAAAAACAAAAAACATTTCTAGAATTAGGTCCAAAGTCATAAACGGCCACCAGCTGCCAGTCTTTAGTACAGAAATTGTTATGTATGACTGTTAGCATTGTGGAGGTCCAGACCAGCTAGTCGGTCAGGTATCTGGGAGTGACCCTAAACACCACGTTGACGTGTTGGGATCATATCTGCAGGGTATGTGACAGGGCTCTAATAGTCGTCACTTTGCTGAGTAGGCCAATGGCCGAGTGAGACGAGACGAAATTTGGGGAGATGCGCTCGGAACTGAGAAGCTCCGGAAGCGCATTGCCAGTGTCCAGCGCAGTGGTGTCCTGCAAATGGCCTGTAGCTACCGCACAGTCTCAGAGGAGACCGTGATGGTGGTATTGGGATTAATCGACCTACTAACATAAGCTGAGAAAGTGTAGCGCATAAAGCGGATGGAGGGTTGCCTTACCGACCCATGGAGCTGTGATAGTGTTTGAAGTCCGTGGTTACTGATAGTAATAGGTGAGTCAGCGCGACCGGGTTAAAGCAATGCTTATAGCCTCTACAGATGATCGAACATATTTGAAAACTTCGATACACACTTTCGCACCAAATGCCGAACATCAGTACACGGCACATCCGTTTAGACCGAATTTCATAGGCAACAGAGCCAGAAAACAAGTGAATTCCTGTGTTCGCGAACCTGAGATTTGGTGTGGAAACATGCCTGCTAACAGTAGAGCTTGCCATGTTTTCGCACCAAATTTTGGAACATGTTCTATAATCTGTGGAGACTATTAGGCGGGCCCCGAATCGGAACTTCGTGGGCTCGTAGTGGTCTTTTTTTAGTGAGTCAAGGCTCATATACCCCGTGGTGATAGGTCACCCGGGGATCTGGTAGGCAGATTTTTTTTGGCCATCTACTCGAGGTGGGGAGTGGGTGGAAACGGAATGAGTTTTGAGAAAACGTTTTAATTAGTGATGAGACCGAAATATAGTTATTCGGGTCACTTCAAAGCCGGTTGAAAAATATGATAGAAGAAACTTACAAACCTGTTGGTGAATCCGTGGTAGTCTGGGGTAGGAAAACTGCATTTTATTGAACGTATCGTAGATACAAAAAGTTTATTTAAACACGTTAAAAGAAAACTTAAAGGACACTGCCACGAAACTGAGTTTGAGTGATCGTTTTATATTTCAACAAGACAATGATTCCAAATATTGTGCGTGTATTGTGCAAGAGTGGATACTTTACAATGTACCGGGACAACTCAAAACGCCACTACAATCACAGCATATGAATCCAATCGAGAATTTGTTGATGCATTTGAAGAATTCGGTCAGCAACACACAAAATATAATTCAACAAAAATAGGATAAAATAAGTCCTGAATTGACAAAAAGATTTATTATTAAAGATCAAACAAAAATATTAAAAATAATAAAAAATTATAAAAGACATTATTAAAAGGCGAAGGAATATACTACAAAATTCCAATTAAAATATTATCATTATCATTTTCATCAGAAAAGTTCCTATTTCAGTAAGTGAGTGAGCTTGTTTTCATGACTTTAATTCAACTTTTAAGAGAGGAGTAAGGGTTTCAGCGTGAGTAATTACACTTTTTTACGATTTTTTTTTAGAAATATGAATGGAGCAAATTTATTTAAACCTTTTGTACAATAACATTGTGTAATTTTATATGTATAAAATATCGACAAACAGCCCGGTGACAAAGGTTTTCCAGAACGTCTTTGGAAGAAGACGATTTGCGGTGTTCATTGTATCTCAGCTGAACATTATCGGAAATCAAAAAACTCTGATATTAATATTTTTCATTTTGAAATTTTTGGTGGTCATTTGAAGTGAGATTTTCTATTTTTCACGAAAAATTTTGTCTTTTTGTAGGTGGAAAATCCCCATAATTTAAAAAAATTCAATTTTATATGTAGAAAGTGTGTGCCAAGTTTGAAATGAATCGGTAATGTGGTTTTTAAATGGCAGTGAACACGGACTTTTAAAAAGTAGTTTTGAGAAAATGACTACTAAATTCCGAGCTGTCGCAGCTACAATGATAGAGGAAATGGGACTAATTCAATAAGTTCGGGAGTTTTGCTCTGATTGACCTCAAATTTTGGGACTATATTTTTGAAATGTTTAACTATAAGATGAGACAATTTTTTTTTTCACATGTTCTAGCCCTCATTCTTGGCACAAGTTAGAAGGCCAAAAATTTAAATTCATTAGATGAGTCAATACTTTTGTAACTGACTGTATAACATACGGGAATGGAACTGCATTTAGCAGTGAGAGAGAATATTTTTTTGTATAAAACAGGATTGGCACTTTTGTGACTAATTTAGTATGTCGCAGCGAACGGGTTAAGTAAGAATTCATGTTAGTTTTCCAACTAAACAAAATACACTGTGATTTTTTATTTACATTTATGCTTTTTTTCTTTTTTACTATTTTACATAGGTTTCTGCTGACTGTTTTATAGAAATTACCTGCGATTTTGTCAAATGCTCACGTTTCCGCACCCAAACAGACAGAATTGTTAATCTCCTACTTTGAAAACGGTGCTAATTGGTACTCTTTATTGAAATTTTGATACTTTCTCGAACAGGTCTAATGGCACCACCGGTCAGCGTGCAAACCACATTTCAACACTTGAAAATACAACAGGATCAGTTTTAACTAACATCGACAGGACTAGACGCATTTTACTAGCTACGTAACAAAAACACATACTTGGCCAAGCTATTCGTGTTGAGAGGCCAAATCTAAATTTCAATCCTGAATTAAATTAGACGGCTGCTTCAGCCAGGCTTCGAAACGTATTTATTTACATTCGGACTACCGACGCATTTGACGTGTACTATTACAGTGAATATGCAATTACGCTATAATATCTGACGCTTTTACTAGAATTACCTTTTATCGCAATTAAAAACTATGTGATAAAACATCCCTTGTGGTCTGTAATCATTCCAAAAATTTATGCTGGATCTGAAAAAACAAACTACCTACATCACACTGCTCTGAAGCGCTCACCGACATCCACCTATGAAACAAAATTTATGGCATTACATTTTGAGTGAATCGAATCAACTGACGCAAATACATTTTGATCATATGCACATATATATCATACAATAAGATCGACGAAGGCTTGCTGAGTTTGACCTTGGAAAGGTGTTTCATCAATATTTTGGCAAGCGCTAGCAAAACGCTAAAACACTAAACGCAACCTTTTTGCTCTTCTGGCTGAGACGCTTCGCAAAAAAGCCACTGATTTGCTTAGAAGCTCGTTGACCCATCGGGCAAGGAAGCTGTGCATTCTGACCTTTTGCAAACATGTCGACATTTTGTTTCGTTAGTGGGCATATGTTGCATAAATGGATGCTAACAGGAATGCGTAGAAGATTTTCGACAGGATTGCCTGACACGAATCAGACACTTGCGTAGCTATTTTCTTTGCAAATTTCTTTGATTGTTTGAATCGGAAATTGATTGTGTCGCGACATGGCGACATGTCTATTGGTATCGAGATTCGTATTTTGACACGTATGTAAGTTTGTGACTCGTTTGAGTGAATTCGGGATTAATAATGCAGCAAGAAATTACAAAATCAGTCCGAAACTGTAAAGAAGTATCGAGTCAAATTTATACTGCAAACAGATTGATAGTAGGCTGACAGCAAAGGCAGAAAGCCAAATAATATGGATACGATCGTTAGAAATTTCCATAGCGTAAGTACTTGTATCTAATACACAATTTATTTATGATTCAATTTAATTCTTTTAAAGAAATGCAGGTGGATTTCGATTATACCTTGTTTTAACTTATGAAGTTGAGTAGGAACTAAAAATCGCTATTATCTTTCGGAATTCGATCAACCTTTTTTGTATTTGCTAACGCAACGGTAATGAACAAGTCGCTGTTATCCTGTCGAACACACTTCTCCTAAACATCTTATCCTAAAATGGGATAAATTGAGCACATGCAAAAAGTTACAACGCAAACCAATGATCACATCATGCAATACAGCGGTATTGTAACTATTTATTTGGAAATGACGTAATATTTATCGTCTATACGCTATGAATATATGTATGATAGTATGCATGCAGAAACCATAATCCATGGAAGACTGCAACGTTCTATCTCTACTTCGCCCTCCTCCCATCGCACTTCCAAAAAATAAAGCCTATTCGATGGTTTTTCATTTCATTATGTGCAGTATCTGCGTGTCCATAGTTGATTCTCCATAGCATAGATACACATGCGTATTTACGCATGTATCGCATGACCTATTTTTTAAGTGCGTTGTCCTCGATTTAGATTCGGACTAATTAAGTTGGCTCCGCACAAAAGCATCAAGCCAGCATAATAGTCTTCTGGCATACATGCATGCGTATTGCAAAAGGGCCTCGGTGAACACGTTTGCCCCTTATGTTTGAAAGTAAACGGCCTAAAATTCTACATGAACTATAGTATGTATGTAGAAATGTAATCTGTAATGTGAAATAAACGTCAATTTTTCGCTGCTGTATAGTGCATTGCTGCGTTAGATGGTCGTATTCATAGCATTGATCAAGCAAGAAGCCACTGAAAGTGGAAGCAGCATAACAGTGAGCAGCTTTTGCATCAGAAACATTTTATCGATTAAAATGTGAAGATGAAGCGTCAGGTCTTACATATGTGCAGGGAGTCGATCTATGGAGTCGATGAAACATGAGTGTTAAAAAATTAGGAAACCATACAGTAACCTTTATCGACAGTTGCAGCGAAAGAATAACTGAATTTCGAAATCTCTAACATGCTAAATAAGTTAAAATTTTAAATCCAAGCAGTTGAAATATTTTCTTGATGGGGGCACATTCAAAAATTGCCTTAATTAAGGACAACTATAAAGCATATGTACATATGTAGGTGTTCACTGCTACACTATTGTTGAGCTGTACTTATCAACATAATCAATTAACTAATAGTAATTGCAAGCTTTCATCTGACTAGGTACTGTAGCACTGTAAAATCATTACAATTCCAAGATGAGACCACGATTTCACAAAAGAAAGAGCAGTACTTGTAGCAATGTGTAAATTAACATAAATTCCTCTGGGCACTTGAGCACTGTGATTCAAAAGAGTTTATTAATATGTATTTATAAGTAAAATCGAATTATGTTGTAAAATCATAATAAATCATGTAACATCATAATAAAAGTTTCCACCACATCTCTCTGTGGAAACATAGTCCACTGGTGGGTAATTTTCGTGCAAATAGATGTACATGTCTTAACACTTTGGCGGCCGATATGTGATTTTAGTTTTCGATAGATGTTGCAGGATTTCAATTCAATAACAGCTACCAGCTCGGATCACTTGCATATGGCATCTCTTAGCCAACAGTGATCTGTTTGCTCTTATTCAGTGTGATATTTTTTTTTATTAATGAAAGACTCGGAAAGGAAAAATTTTGACAGTTGTCACTAGTGTGGGATATGTACTATTTTTGAGTGAACTTCATAGATTTTTGGTACAAGTTCATAATATTTTCGAGTCTAATTCATAATTTTTCATACCAATTCTGAACCAAATTCATAATTTTTTTGAGTCTAATTAATATTTGAATCAAATTCATAATTTTGTCGAGGCGATTTCATAAATATTGCACGTTAAGTTCATAATTTATGAATTTGACGAGCGAAATATGAACTTATCTTAATAATGGATGAATTGAACTCGAAAAAAAATCTAAATTTTATTTGCAAAAGTTATGAATCCATGAATTTAACTCGAAAATTGTACATACGGCGTTTTCATTTTGGATTTGTGTACTTGAAAACGAACGGTTGTTTTCGATTGAAATCATTGCGATAATAATCACTGTTGCCATTTCTACCGATTTGTCGGATTTCTACTGACTTTTCGAGGGTGACATTGAGGTTTTCCGATCTCGAACTTTTCTGTATAAACTACCAATTTCCGTCGATTTTTAGCCTATTTTCTTTCAGTCGAAATGAAGGTCTTATATTAGGTTATTATGTTCATTTATAAATTCTTTTTTTACTTAAAAGAGTACTTTGTTCACAAATTGAATGAACTTTAGAGAGCGCCAGGCTGCTCTGTCTAATACAGTTTATCTATGCGAGCTGCAAATGCAAATATTCTCTGTCAAGAAGAAGAACGCTTTGTTTTGTTTTGGTGCACATACCTTAATTCTGACACTAATACTACTTCTTACTTTTTTGCGGAGAAAATTCGTATACTTTAAGGTAATTGACATATTGTTTATTTCTTTGAATTTAATTTGAAGGTTCATTCTGCTTTAGAACAATATGGAAGAACAAATCAATGTTACAATTCTATCCGGCAAAATTGCCAGGAAATATAACTCCTCATTTCGATCGAATTGGTTAGAGGAATCTGAATTTAAGAATTGGCTGGGTGAAGTTGAGTTAAGAAACATAATCAAATATTAAGTAATGGAGAATTTATACTATGCCAGTGAATTATATAATAATAACCAATTTATTTTTATATCATTAGGCCCAATTTCGTATAGAATGTGTCATTTGCATAGTCATATCTATTATCAACAGACATGGTCCATACATTGTTTCTAGTTTTTTTTTAAACACATTATTCAAAAATGTTTTAGTGGAAATCTACCAATTTCTACCGATTTTTAGAGCTCAATCTACCGATTTTTTTATTTCAGCTTCTAGCAGCACTGATAATACTTGGTTTTCGATACACTATTGTCAAATTCACTCTCGATTTCGAACGAAATTTATTGTGTTGTATTTTTTTTAGCAGTTTCTAATGGTATTTGTTCAATATTTTTCCTTTGTTTCAACTTGTTTTTGGAAAGTAATGTCGAAGAAATACGACAAGTGTAAAAGGCTGGTAGGTGATGAGGATAAATCACTCATTTGTGAAGGCTTGAATAAAATAGGTGGTTTCATACAAAATGTGTGAGATGATGTTTATAAGGTCATCCTTGCAGCGGAGAAGTGGGTACTTTGTATGTGCCCAGAGGATAAATTTCTCATTGAGGACATTGTTCAGCTTCAATTGTTAAAGAGCACTAAAAAGTTAGGAACAAACTTGATTTGATTGATAAATCATGAAATGAATTATCCAAGAAATAAGATGGAATCCCCAATTTACTTCACGCCTGTTCGATACGATCTTATGTTAGTGTCCTCAAAAATGACACGCCACCAACCTATATATCATCTGATAAATGTAATAGTGGAGGGATTATGAGTCCAAAAAATCACCAATTTACCAACCAAACTTTTCGTATCATCGAAGAAATAGTTAGTTTCTCGGAGATTAAAGAATTATGTGTATAAGAATCACTATTGAAATTCAAGATTTACTCCGAAGTAATTTTTTTTTAGTGGATCACAAAAAATCTTTCTTATATAAAAACAGTAATTTCGCTAGCAAATTATATAAATTTGATATCCATTGACAATCAAATATACAACAAATTTGAATACTTTGAACTCATTGAATTTGAACGATTAGATTGAAACATTTTAATGATAATTGTAAACGATGTAATAAATTCCATTTACTATAATTCTTCGAATTTCAAATTTTTGGCACTAAAAGATACGAAACACAGTTATCTCAGCACTGGATTATTTTTCAAGCTAAATGAACTATAGACGAACATAATTCAAATGAAATGAAACCAAATCAACCCATCAAATATCACAAGCGAAAACGCGAGACGAAATTTCAAGACGATACCAACTGGACGGAACTTAAACCGCTATATTCAATGTATACCAATTCAAAAATATCGAGGAAAAACGAAGAGGTAGTTTATAGTAAATCCAAATTTATTTCAGCGTTGGGAGAATCCCAAAATTTTCCGCCGTGTATGCAAGGAAAATTGAGAAAAATCCTAGTTTCGAATTAGACCGTGTAGAGTAGACCGTTTGACTGGTTTTATCACAGGTCCGAATTAAATTCCAATGTCGCATAAACTAGGCCTGTCGGGAAAACTCGACTTGATGTGGTTGTGTGTATGCTTTTGGGGGTGTTTTTGTTTGTTTGTTTTTCTTAATTGCGTTGTCTTCTCGAGTATTTTTTTTGGATAATTTTGTGTTTTTCTTCAATTTTCTACCTCTGCTACCACCTATTCGCGCTCTGGTGGTAGAATTTCCCGGCTGTGGTGCATCAAGTTGAGTTTTTTTTGCCCGGCCTGTCTCCATTTCTCTACTTAAAGTTTGAGAGGCACTACTGAATCGCATGATGGAATGTTGCATCGAAATATGATGTGCTAAATGATATGACAGTTCAGACGTAGACTTTTTTACATGAAGTCACTAATCGTCAACAAGGAATTGGCTGCTTGGTGGTCTTTTGATCGGCATCGGGATCGAGTAATTGCAATATGGCAGCAAATCACAGCAAAAAAGTAATGACTAATATCCTTTCATTAGATTTTAATGAAATTCAGATAGATAATTAACCTTATTGTAAGCTACGTTCGGCAGGAATTAAGAAAGGACTGCTAGCTATGATAGTTTTTGTAATTTTTTATCATTTTTTAATAAGAGATGCTATCATAAAATTTTCAAATTGTAATAATCTTTTGGTAACAATAAACAACAAATATTTGGATTTCGAAAATTTTAAAAATTTTGCGTGTTGACTCTAAAGTTAATTTTTCCCTCTATAACTAAAAGCACAGTCGTAGGATTGAAACAGGGTAGATTGCAGATTTGATATACTTTTGACTGCGGTGCTAGCAAAAAGTTGCCAGCTCGAGACATTTTCGTTATTTTCGTACCAGCAGATGCAACCATATGGTAAACATCTACAATGAAAATAAGCAAAACTGTTTATTTTTTTCCGAATTTTTTCGAAATGTTTCTAATAACAATTCCAGGCATCTTTTTATCCCTGTAAATTTCCATTAAGTCATGGGATAAAAACGAAATTCACAAGGTATATTGATTTTGTCGTGAAACAGTTGTGGTAGACTTTTGCTTTCAGAGCTGGTAAAGTACTGCCAGAACTGAACATTTTCATTATTTATGTTTACAGGAGATGTTGCTATTAAAGTTTTATATGAGAAGGATCCTAGAATGAAAATAACCAACAAGTTTTTTACTCCCCTTAATTTTAAAACTTCATTAATTTAATTACATAAACTATCAAACAAATTTATCTTTTCCCCAATATCCCCTAAATTAGCACTCATTCAAACAACTAGCTTCCTAAACTCATTATCCCCAACTCTATGGTCAGTTTTCCGTTTCTCCTCTGTTTAAAATTTTAAAACGTTAAATAATAAATTCCTCACAATGCAGCCAACCAGCTTAGCATATGTCACCGCCTTCAACTTGGCGACTATTTAGAAGCTGTGATCACACCGATAATGACATTACAACTGTTATAATACAGGATGGGAATACTTTAGTTTTTTTTATTTCTCATTTTTAATACGCTTGTATCAGTTATTTTACTGGATGTTTTAAAGAAAATTAGCAGAAATTGGCGAAATTCATATACATACATTAATGCATATAAGAATATAGACATAGTATGACTGCGTTATGCTAAAGTTAGGCTATATATAACCCTTTGGATACGGTAGACATTTTGGTGAATTTTTAGCTATCCTATGTTTCTGAAAATAAACAAATAAGAAAAAAATGGAAATAAAAAGTACACGAAATGAAAACTGATAAGTTTTTAAGCATGAGACGGCAATTTTCAACCCTATGTGAGCACTGAACGCCTAAAATTAGACAAGCAAAATTATTGAAAAAAATTATATATATTACCTAAACAAATAACTTCTGACAAATTCACAGGACGTATTGATATTAATGGATGAATGTGCGGGCAACTGTGAAGCTTGGAGTCTCTTGAATTTTTTTTTGAGAAAATGCAATTGATTGATTGAAATTAGATGCTTTATCTACAGCTAAACATATTTTCGAAGTCGTCATTCCAAAAGAATTATAAATCTTCTCCCAAAAAAAAAACTATCTTATTAGCTGGACTGGGCTGTATTATCAGATCAAAGTGAAGTTTAAAGGAATTTTTGGAATTATTGAATTGTGGGCATGGTGCCATCTTGAAATAGGTGCCATCTTGCGGCCAACGCAGTGGGCTGCGGGAAGTGCTGTCAAAACATTAGAATGCACTCTTTTGTATGGTAACGCGCACAATGGCTGCGGCGGAATTTGCGGCAGCGGCGAAATTTGCCAAATTTCTAATTTTGCCGCACCGCTAGCGGTGATACCTACCATAGGTTGGCATCACCACTAGTTTGAATTAACTCTGTTTGAATTAGGTTGAATGGTCTGGTGGAATAGACAAGCGATGGCTGATGAGCATTGTGATAAGCCAACCTAATCCTCGTACAACAGGATTTAGCAATACAAAAGAAAAAAAAAATGATTTTGGTTGGTGCCTTGGTTGCATTGACAGCGACATTGTCGCTGTATTTTGATTCACCAAGTTTAACTGCGGCATTCACGCCTCCCCCTGTGGAACGCTGCGTTTGCCGCAGTGGAAAACGCTGTATTCTGATTAACCTAATTGAATTTAAACGAAATTCACAATGTCGCCGCACACCAAGTCTGGTATACTTTTGGTTGCACCGTTCTTGTAGTGTTGCCAACACCGGTCATTTTTGTATTAAGAAAGTCTCCCATCAGATTTTCATCTGATTAATACCTTGAAGTGAAAATAAGTGACAAATATTTCAATTTCCTAAATTACGAAGCCTTTGCGGACCGTAACGCTTACAATTTTTTTGAACCTATAGCTTGCTATGCAGCCATTCAATACACAGTTCACAGGGTAAGTTAACCTCAAAGTGAATGTATATCAAATTAGTAGGTAGAGACTGCCAGTTCTAACGCAGAAATGAGTAGGAGGTGGAGGAATAAGAAGAGTAATTAAGAGGAGGAGGAATAAGAGGCTGTAATTAAGAGGAGGAGCAAGATGACGTCAGCGTTTATCGACCCGCACATGATGTAAGCGTTGATAAGGGCATGGCGCTCACGGTCCGGGCTTTTTATCAGCTCAACAGGGTTGTTTGTCAGTTTAACTGGAATCGCTTAATATCTATTCCAAACACAACAGGTTAAAAGTGTCAAAACAGATAAACAGCCCTGGTGAGCTGATAAACAGCCTTATTGATCTGATAAACAGCCTGGACCGCAAGCGCCATGCCCTTATCAACCGAAGACGTGAATTCGGAAAGGCTCTAAGACATGCCCAATAAAGCAACAAATGTTTCGATTTCCAAACATTTTGAAACTTTCGAAGCTAGTATCCCTCAAAATCTTTCTTCCCCGATTCGGTCTTCGGATAACAAAAAAAAAATTTGGACAAGGTATAATAGATTTTTCGTGGCAGTGGATAGACAATTTGGTCACTTTCGTTCTAAGCAATGTTAGCATTATATTTTCATATGATAATGAAAATATTCGATCCGATCGTGAGTACAAAAAAGTGATTTCGTAAACGTTTCAAGTATATAACATCTTCATCAAAATGTACATACTTCCTGATTTTTTTTTTGAAATTTTTTCTTTCTAGTGGTTCTTATGCATTAGAGATTTTTTCATTTTGATTTTTTCTTAAAGCAAGTACTATACAATTATGATTATAGTCGCGAGCTTCACAATGCTCATTGTCTGTCTGCATTTGCGGTAGGGCTAAGATGTGAAAAAAAATGAACCTGACATTCACGGGTAAATGCTTGCGTCCATAAGCGCACATAAATAGCTGAAGTGAAGGGCATGAGTCTCATAAATTGCCTCACGCCAGTTCGAGATTAGGGCCTACCACAAGGTTATGATAGATATTTTTCGTTTGCTGAAACGAACAGTTTTCCATCGAAACGTCGCAAACGAATACAACAGAACGATCAAGCACTATCTTTCCCCAATAAAATTATTACAAAAATGTGATTGTAAATTTAGCTTCCGTATTTTCCTATATATATAACATATATGCTATCAGTCTTTGACTTTCTATGCTGCATTAATAGTAGGCGCTGATGAATTTCATTTACTGAGTTTTGTTGTTATATAGTAATGTTAGTGATGGTATAGAATCTACAATACGTTATAAGCTTTAAAAGCTGCTGCTATTTGGCAAATAGTTTGTTTTATGTTGTTTTCCTGAACAAACTCGAGCCATTTGTTTGTGTGTTCTCATACGTGTTCCGATGTTGTGTTGTAACGACAACGACAGTGTGCTTTTATGTATGCGTCTTGTAATGTGCAAGCTTTGATATCATCAATTCAAAATGACGCACAAGCATTTTAATAGTTCCATGGTCATAGTTCCGCGTCCAAAAAAGCAAGTTTTTTTTTTGGTTTTTTTTGCCAGATCATTTGATTTCTTGTTGAGATTCTTTTGTTGCGCAAGATGTCTTCTGTTGCTACGGCATCAGTTCTAGTAGTGTAATCTGTAAAGCCAGCAAAGGTTGATTGGTGCCTTGCGCTGTGATAATATTAGAATGCGTATGAAAATCAGTTGCGCACTCTCAAAAAGTTTGCTTTTTTGCTGTTATGAGAAAAAAACAGCTGTTTAACTTAGCAAGACTTTAAGGTTGTTTAATATGGTTTTTAGTTGAAAGTTTGTAAGGTAGGTATTAATTTTATTCACATCAATACAATCGCTTATAAAAAAAAACAAAATAAATAAATGAAACAAATGAATTTCACGCCATGGATCAATTCTGATTCTTCGCTAGATATAATTAAGCATTAACGACAGCTCTCAATTACGTAATGAAAAATCTTTAAAAAAATCTCATTAAATTTTAAATCAGCAGCTTGCAGGAGCGCAGTCAGAAATTGGACGGAAAATACTTGCTAAATTTACGATATTTTGTCAGAGCAGAAGATTTTACATTTGACGATAATGTGCTACGAAGGAAGGCGCAGAGCTCCATGTTAGCATCGAAGCTCCATCACAAAAAGTCGATCGCCACGCCACAATGTCCATGCACGTAAATATTCTAATACATTCGGTGCGTTTTTTACTCCGGTACAGAATGACGCAAAAAAAAATGATCCATCACAAAACACCTGATACATTCGTTAAGCTTTCTATAGTTTACTGATAACAGCTGATAATAAAGAGAGAAAATAACGAGTATAAACTACCACAATCGATAGAAAATAGAAAAAGAACTAATGGAAAATTACCTCTTTTCATTTTCTACACATTATGAGGGCTTTTTCTGATTTCCTTACTACCAAATCATTCAACATAACCTTAAAAAATCCAAAGCCACCTCAGAGCAAAAAAAGGCAACTACTTATGAGGTTTTCTTTTTCTATCAGCACATTCTATAGTTCAGCACGTGAACTACCTCTGCAGAACAGCATTTCTGTACTAGTGAATTCACAGGTACAAGAGTGTTGTTGTTTCCAATGCGTCTGTTCTATTCTGTGCTAGATAGAGGAGCAAAAAAACGCGCCTATTGGTACATTTAATGAGGCCTGTAAACAAATGCATAAGATTTTCTATTCGGTCGAATTAAAGTTGACTCATTTTGCTTTACCAATAATAAAAAGCACTTGTTTAGTATTTTTAGTCAACTGAATATAATTTTTCAAACACAAGTTTAAGCATTTTGTTTTTTTGAATCCCACATTGGGCGCAAACATTTTTCATCATTTTTAGCATTTCTACGTACCACCGCAGTAATAGACTGGCAATATAAATGATATCCCATGGAAGGATCTTTGTTTTTATCCTCGATTTTTTTTTCATTTCGCAGATCAATTCCAATATTTTAATGCCTGATGGGCAAATTTTCCTTTGCCAAATAATACATTAAAATATATCGAAAATGTGATTTATGATTGAGAGAAACAACAGTTATTTCACTTTTCTCCATTTTTGGTCACTTGTCAACTATCATACTATATATAAGCTGTAAGAATTAGTTTTGGATTTGATTTATTTTCGAGTCTTACAAATACAAAACAAAACAGTTTCTCACAACGGATTCGTTTTCTTCATTCCTTCTGATACGTATTCACATTATTATTTGTTATCCGGACATTGAAACTGATTCACGGCAATAAAATGAAAGTTGTTTCGGCAATAGCGAAAAGTTCAAGAGGGTGGTGGCAAAAGCAAATCCCGGGACGGGTGGAACATTCCGTGAACTATCAGGAAGCATAGAGGTCATAGTGCCCATACCGAGTCGCCGAAGGAGTCAACGAGCTCAAAGCGATATCAACTGTACACATTCGGCTGAAAACAAGGTTATACTGTTTTCATGGCAAATATAGCCGCTGGAGATAAAAGTTGTGTGAAAAAATAAAGAAATTTCGCCGAGAAGACTGATGGCGCCACACAAATCTACACGCAGGCCTGTTTTCGATGAGAGTTATTGTTTCGTTCAGCACACAGCTTTCGAATTTTTTAGAATGATTTTCGAATCAAGATTACGATGAAACAAGAGCTCCGAGTGAACTAAATAAAACAACTTCATAGTTAAACTTTGCAAATTTATCTCACCACTGACTTCGTGTCATAGTCGAACTTGGCTCAAATTTATTTTGTATTTAAGTACACTGCGAAAGACAATAAATTATAGACGCAATTTTACTACACTTCTATCAAACTCTAAATTAAAATTTGGCATAAATTGCGTTTCTTTAGCATCATAGCATGCATTCCGTTTCCTATTGTTTCGACTTCGTAGACCCGGAAAATCTAAATTTATTCTTACAATCCTGTATGAGAATGTTTCCGTTCTGAATATACAGACTTTATGATCGCAATGGTGAACAATTTTTGAAGGAAAAATATTTTGCCTATTGCCATGAAACCGGAAAGAAACCTATTGCCTCCCAAATGGCTGCTAGTAACGCACAAGTAATAAAACAGCGTCCTCGTCCTGTGAAAACCGCATTATACTTTTCGCATTCTGTAAATGGCCCGAATGGCCAGGTCAGCACCTTACAGGCAGAATATTTGTTTGAAACGAAAATTCATACCAACATCGCCACGTGCTCGTGTTAAATACATACTGCCTGAGCATTTATACCCAGTACGAAGCTGTACATACTCGTAAGATGGTATTTATGGACTTCTTTGACTATAGAGGAATATGTAAGTAAGCTCATATTTTTGGTGTCGCAACTTAGCGTGAGCAATAAGCCCACATTCATAAAAATTTACGCGGACCAGCAAATAAGTATGTGAAACCTTATTTGATGCCATAATGAAGTCCATCGCCGAATGATCTTCACACATATTCTAGCTTGACTATGCCCCGTTCAAGCTATGCCATTTACTATATGCTAATTTTTATGTAGACAAGACACGCAGATACTGCAAATGGCCATGTCACACTCAACTTTCCATAGTGCTATCCTGCTGATGGCTCCCAACAATCTTTATTTCAGCCAATCGATGATAAAAATGCCGTTTAATTTATTACACAGTTTATCGATGTAAAATATTTCTAGTCAATCTGAAGGAGATCCAGTCTATAGTTAAATCGCTATAGAATCAAATTCCCTTCAGCCCAACACTCTTGCGACCTTTACTGGTACAACCTATTCCATAGTTATTTTGTAAATTTCGACAATAAAGTTACAGAAAATTTGCACAACCGGATTTTGGGCAGGTTGTGGTTCTTTTGATTTGTGCAAGTTTAGATTGGAAACATCGGCCTATCGCGATCAAAGACATTCATTAAATTCTCGGAAGCCATTTCTTGTGTATTCAACTAACATTTGAATTGGAATTCGCGGCAAATACAACTAGTTCTACTACATTGCGTTCAAAAACGAATTCATACATTTTGAATTCAAGAACGAAATAGATGTGTTTTTCTGAAAATGTCAAAAGGGCTGATAGCCTTCATGCATACGATTATTTTTAAATGAGTATACCTAGGGTGATTTTGATAATTTTTAGTTACGACTCAACGTGAAGGAAAGCCACATATAAATTTTTCGAGTATCATATAGCTTCGTAGCTCTCACTGCTAATAATCATGAATAAAATATTATCAAATTTTCAAAATCGTTAAATTTTAATTTTTGCTTAGAGGTTCTTAAAACCTTCAATGAATGTGTTTTGGCATTCACAACTAGTATTTCTGCAACTGAGCAAACAAATTTTTAAAGAAAGTTGCAGCGAAAAAATTCAAAAACATTGACCATTGAAGAGATCTAAGCTAGTTAACCTTTATCAGTGGCTACATAAAAAACAAATTCGTGGCTGTTCCACATTGACTTCGCTTACTTACTGCAGAATTAGAATTTATCTGGAATTCCGCCTAAGTGGAAGGTAACTTATCAGATTATAATGCTAAGGTAAAAATTAAAGTTCGCCGAGAGTCGAGAGTCACCATAATATGATCAAACAAGACTTGAAAAGTCGCTCTTAGAAAATAATGACAAAAGGTATAAATTATAAAAACAGCAATGATTATTGCAGCAATTATTAGTGAACCATGTCGAAAGAGAAATCTAGAGTAGTGTTGTGTTACTCATACAAGATGCATGACAAATGTCCCATTCACATCTAGAAAATGTCACATCACCTCAAGCTTCAAATTTGTACCACCTAATTTTTTTTGTCATATTGAGGTGAAGCGATTGACTTGAGGCGCAGCGATTGTAATACTCAATGGAAAATGTATGTACGCTAGACTAGTTTGAGTTTGATTTGTACCACCTCATTTTTTGTCATATTGATGTGCTTTGCTCAACTTTGAAGCGATTGACTTGTGATTGTTGAGGCACAAGGATTGCTGTACAAGGGGAAAATGTATGCATGCGAGTTTAGTTTTGAGTTTGATTTGCACGATACTTAAACAAAAAATTTGGTGGTAATTAGCTACCATTTTTGGGAAATTGTTTAGCAGATTAGTAACAGTACTGTTCTCCTTAGCATAAACGTTTTACCTACATTATTTTTTCATTTTTGAGTTAACGCCGAATACAAAAACTATACACTCTATTAAATCATTCTCCAAAATATGAAAATCTTATCTTCTGTCGAAGTATGCTAAAATCAATAATGAAGAATCCCCCATCTATAAAAAAATGTAACCAGTACTTAGCATAAATGTTCTATCCTACCGTAGCGGCGGCGTAATGGTATGGAGCTGTATGGCTGCCAGCGGCGCTGGAAACTTATGGATAATTGAAGGAATCCAACATGACACTTTATTTGAAGTATGACATTGTACCACCTCAAATTTGAAAATGAGTAACTCATACAAATACATATCAATATGACTGACGACCCAATACTAATCTAGAGACTGGGTACACAGACGCTTCAGGGTATGAAGTTTTATGGTTTTCATGGCGTGGAGGACTATAGTACATGGCGTGGAGGGCTATATTGCCTGACGTGGAGGGCTATAAGCATAGCGTCTGCTCCTATGTACTTTTCGCCATGTATTATGGCGTGTGGCGCTATATTTTATCACAATCCCGAAATTGACTATGCACCTGGCGCCAGAAGTCTATAAATTATGGCGTCTGGCGCTGTGTTTTTTCAGTGTAGGATTCCAGACGATGCACTCATGTTCGACTAATGGACGAACTAAAGATATGTGCAGAGTTTTTGTGACCTATATGCTCTTGAACTCTTTTGCGCGCCTCTTAATAAATCCCAGCTGTTTGCTGGCTCTTGAAAGTATTTTGTCGTTCTTCAGCACCAGATTGCTTAGGCGTTAACAGTGAGATAGTAGAAATGGCATGAACACAGACGGTATAGCTTTCCACCATTAGTCCGTTCGAGTCTCTCGTGCACAATACACGTTTAAGCAGATATACCCTTGATTGTCAAATTGGAGAGGAACTACTTGGATTTGACATTGAAGAGTTGAAAATTTACTACCATCCCCTTCAATGTATATTTTATGGACATGCCCAATCCTGAGATTGTATTGTTGATCAGCCTGGACAATTGGAAGAAATCGCATGGAACAGAAAGAGGTGCAAGATAAGATTCGACAACTACATACTCAGGCTAGATCTTTCGTTGCTCACATACGGCTCACTCTCGCAAAAAATACCAGCCCACTATCAGATTGCTTTGACAGATAATGCATTGCGTAAATGGAGGCGCAATTTCAAGGTCAAAGTGTTTTTTCTGGAAAATGGAAGGAGTTCACCCACTTATCATTCTATACCCTTTGGTAGAGGTCTTACGGGAAAAGCTTATGACATGGCATATGTCAAAGAAGAAGTTAATTTTGAAATTGTACATGTTGTGTTCGATGTCTTACCAACCAGTTTAGCAAGTTACCTGAAATGCCAAATTTTTGCAGCTTAAAATTTAGAACTTAATTGTTGACACGGCATTGCTTTAGTTAGCGTATATAGTATCAATCTGACGTCCTTTTTTCATATTGCAAAGCACATTTGAGATCATTGTTATAAGGTTTGTGGTAGTGGACCTACCTTTTCTGAAGCCATGTTGTTGCTCGTTTAGAAGCAATTGTAAGTTTATCACAAACAATTTTTCCATTCCAGAAACAAGGAAATATACCGCAATGCAGCGATTTGTTGAAAATTATATGCAGGGGTGAAATAATAGTTTCTGCACACACTTAATTATGAAGCTTGGAGAAAGTAGGTCTGGTCCATGCCCTTTTTTCATGTCAAGCTCTCTTATAGCTTTAGTAATGTCCTCTCTAGTTAAATATATTCCATCAGCGATAGACAGCTGATGTGTTTAAGAAAGTGGCACATTAGATGCGCCGCTGAGCGGACAAAAAATTTCCTGAAAATGGTCGGCAAACAAGTCACATCTATTTTGTGGGTCAAAAGAAACTGAGTTGTTTTATTTTTTGCATCGATTTGGGATAACTAGAATATTTCATTTGGTGTTCACATTTATCAAAATAATAAATATGAATTTCACACACTGTAAATTTACTATACCTGGTCTATATAATATGCCTTCTTTTGCTTCGTGGAAGTCTAGAAATCACAACCGTTCTCTGTAAATGAATTTGGTCCTTTTGTGAATTGACTCAAGCGTCTCCCTGAGTTTGGGTCAGAATGATGATGTTTGGCGGAAAAGTCAAATTGATTAAATGCAATTGCTTTGAGTTTTCAATTCGCTCTTCGTCTGCAACTTCCAAACTACATCGAACATTGAAAGATCCTACATTCTACGTATTGTAGACATTATATAAACAATTTATTCAAGCAAATATTTTTAATTTATTTGACCAAACACACTATATGTATACCCTTTAAAATAAATATATAATAATTTATCAAACCCCGTGTAAAGTTTTCAAGACAATAATTTCATATGCAGGGATGAATTTCAGCTTTCTTCTTTTAGATACCTAACATTGAATTTCATACAAACCAAAAAATTTCGCCATACGACTTTGAAGAGATGAATATCGAGAGGTGATTAATGAAAAGTCCAAAAAAAGAAGTTTCACTTGATATATGTAGGTACTTAGTCACTTGGTATACAGTGTAACCTCGGTAATTGCAACTAATAGTAACACAGACTTGTTGCAATTTTCGAAATGTTGCAATTTTCGGGTCAGTACTTTTTGTGATGAGAAACAACTAATTAACACAAATGAAGTTATTTTTATTGGAAAAAAATATTATAATTCAAAAAGAATGAGTGTAACAAAAACTTTTCTTACACCCTTATATTTTTCAAACACATGTATTTAGATTTCCTCAAAAAAGTTAAAAAGTGTTGCCAGCTTCTGGCTCTTGTCTTGCTTCACGATAGCTTTCTCCTTCAATTGTTGCAAAACGATTATATCCTGAAGATTTTCGTTATTCTGTTCAGCCCATTCAATACAAATGTTGAAGCTTCGTACTGCGTCTTCATTTTTTATCGTGTTCACTCTTATCTCCAAGGTGCTTTCGTCAACTGACTTTGTTTCATCGTCGTCTATCTCTTCAAAACAAATCATAGCTCCAGTTTCCACAATCCAGTTATCAATATCATCTGATGTCAAATTATCATCAGGCCCAATTTGTTTCAGAAGATCACCTATTGGGTCTATTAAATCTTTCATGCACTGCATTTCTGATCTTATGATACTCAGCGGAACGTCATCCTCTTCCGTCCAATCAGAGACTGGTGTCATTAATTTTTCCCAGCATTTTTCAATAACGTGTGATCTGACCTTTGCCCATGCTCCAGATAAATGACATACGGTGTGTTTTAAGTTTATTCCTTTAATTATTTGCTCCGTGTCCGATTCCTCAGAGCCTACAATTTGGGCCAACAAGCTTTTTTTGTAAAAAAGTTTTGTCAATCTAATAACGTTTTGGTCCATAGGTTCTATGACTGCAGTGCAGTTCGGTGGGAAGCGCATTACGGATATCATACCGTCATCACTTTCAAGCTGGCCATCTTTCGGATGGCATGGAGCATTATCAAGCAGTAAAAGTGCTTTTGGTGAAAGTTCCTGAGCACTTAGGAATCTGCGGACCTAAAGCAAAATAAAGTCCATTGAAATCAATAAATTTAATTTCTGAAATTGAAAACCTTACTTCTGGAACAAATGTGTGATGAAACCAGTCGTCAAATAAACATTTCGTCATCCAAGCGTTATCACTGTTTCTGTACACCTCAGGAAAATCTCCAGCATTTTTGAATGACTTGGGATTTTTGCGTTCCGGTTGCATTTGTACACGCTAGAAAAGTTATCCTCTCCTTACTAGTTTTCCGTCCAGGTGCTGAAGTTTTAATAAATTCACCAAAATTTTTTCTCGAAGAAGCTTTCAGAACAGGCCAGACTCATCTGCGCTGTATATCTGTTCTGGCTTTAATTGCAATTCCTTGATTTTGGAATAGCACTTTTCAACAAATTGGTCAATGGCAGCTGCATTCTTTGACAGCTTTTCTCCACAAATTTTGAGAAGCCGGATCCCGTTTCGCTTTTTACATTTTATGAACCTACCGTTGCTTGCATTGAATCCATTCGAATTCTCTGGAATTTTGCTGTGAAAAAATTTTGCCTTTTCCTTCAGCAATTCCGCAGACATCGGTATGTTTTTTGTTCGTTGATCCAAAAACCACTTATACAGCGCAGCCTCCATTTTCGGAAATTCAAACTGGTGCATCGTTTTCCGTTTATCGGATCCAAATTCTGCATTGACCACAAATTTTTGGAATTTGTTTTGATTTTTCATAATACGACTAATTGTCGATTTGTTGACGCCGTATTTGATAGATAAAGCGGCAATAGATGAACTACTTTCGAAATCTCTTATAATTTGCGCTTTATCTTTAAATGATAAAAACTTATGTGATTTTGTACCCAAAATTTTCAAATAAACCACACGAGCGACGTAAGAAAACGATATTTAAACGAAAATCACATGAACATACCACTTGACAAGCACGCGTATTGGGAGATGTACCGGAAAATACTATTTTGCCACTAGATTTAAAATAAATATCTTGCGAGTGCATACAACAGGGTAAGAAATTTTAAAGTAACGGTCTTGATTTGATTTCGACTCTATAATTGCAACAAGAGTTGCAACTTTAGAGTCTACAATAAAAAAATATCGATTGTTGCAAATTTCGAGTATTGCAATTATGGAGGTTACACTGTACTTAGATACTTAGTCTTATCAATGGCATGGCTGCAATTTGATTTGATTTGAAATAGTTGACGGTGTTGTAGTGCACATAACCAAAAAGAATCGCATTGATTTTCGTTGCTTCCTACAGTTTGAAACACTTCTTAGCACAAAAATAGCATTCCATGATATAATAAGCTTTAAAGTGTTAAATTAGATTTATGATGTTTGCTTTAATGTTAGCTTACTATATTCGACTTGGGCCCTTGGGTATTCCTTTCGAAATTTTCCAATAGAATTTCAGAGTTAGAGTATGCACTCAAGTATAGTGTCGTGTCGTGTTCTCTTGCATTATATTCCGGAAACATCAATGTTGACGGACATCACACACACTATCTTGGATTACTCTATTCTATTCGCATTGAAATACATGTCGAGTAACATAAAGTGATTTCACATTGTCCTCAACCGCCACCACCAGCAATCACAGAACGCAATCAAAACAAAACAAAAAAGTCATCAGATCCACGCAAGTGACTATACACTAGCCAAAAGCTTATTTTATGCTGCCCGGCACCACTGCTGGCAAGGAAGGTTACACATTATGCGTTTTTATGTTTTAGCCCAGTATATACGTTCAATATACTACTCGTGTACAATCTAAGCACATTCCACCCAATCTGCCCAACACCCACTCCCCAGCATTTTTAACTGGAGTAAAGTGTTCAACCACGCACACAATACATCCATTTGATACTGGCTCCGAGCCCCACACTCGAGATTGGCGCATTTAATGGTTTAACTATATCGCATTGCCATCATTATTAGTATTTGTGCGGGAAATACGCACTCAGTACCGAGACAAAATTTTGCAATGGCTAGGCTAGCCAGCCAGCCACCCTCTAGCCTCTGTATTCTGGTGGCAGCACGCAACGTACGCACTGTGGCAGCAAAACGCAATTGAGAATTCTGGCCAAGCACACATACAATCAAACAATTCCTGCTTGCTGCTGCGGCCACAAGCTTAAATGTTCTACACACAGCTCCGTGCAAAATTATCCGAAAAGTTAACGTCCGTACATATAACGCAAACGAAAAATAACCTATACAACGCAAGAGAGTAAAATAAAAGCTCGACAGTCAAGCAATTTCATTACTATTCTTCTTTGGGGTTTCTTTCACTTTGTTTACCGGCTAAACGCAACTGCTGCTGCTAAGCCAGGTTAGGAGGATGTCACGTGTAATGAATGAATCGAATCGCATTGCCTGGTAGTTTGTAAATTTCACGGAATGCGGCAGCAAAATGCGACAAATTGAAGCTATGCCAAAATCCAAAAAGAACTTGGTTACCAACTATCTTAAGAACAGAACGTCGTGTCCTGTGCAGTAACATCAAGTCCTATACAGATGGTGAGCCAACTTGACTGAATTTTGAAACGACCTCTTTATGCTGCCGTTACATTATATGCACCGAGGAGAAATCTGCGTACGATATGTAGAAAAGATGTTTATTAAAATGCAGAAATACCTTTAAATGCAGATCAATTGTTTTTAATTTTTTTTAATCAAGTTTGCGAATCACTATGTGTATTTTAATTTTTGTGTATTTTACGAAAAAAAAGGTCGAAACGTATTGCAGAAAACCAGATACATAGCTGAATAAAGGAAATATAGTGTTTATCCATTTCGTGCTTGCGAAAGAAAAACCCTTTTTTTAGAAAATGTGGGTTCCATGGAACAGCAGGAAATAATGCAAAAGTACGATCAAATAGTGTCGGATGAACTTGGTGAAAACCAGAGTTTATTCTTTTTGGATGGGGCTAAATCATGCCTTGGGGTGGGCTGTGCGATAAGGAATTTAAATGGGGACATGTCTGAAATTTTTTCGCTAAATGCACAGACGACCACAATAAATGCAGAACTGGAGGGAATTTATCTGGCCATATCTGCTGGGATCAGAACCTATCAGCAAGTGATAACGGTCTTTACTGACTCGAATCTAGCCTGCATTGAATTAATTCAATGCAGGGTAGATCCTCATAATAAAGCTGTTATTAAAAATGTTTACAGACTTTGTGCTTCTGCCATTCTCTCAAAGTTTAAAGTATTGTGGCTTCCGGGTCACAAAAATATTAGAGAAATGAGCCTGGTGGACGCTGACGCCAAAGAAGGGATTTATAATGGAGTGGTTGTCAATAAAAGCTATGAGCCAAATGAAGCAATCCTAGACATTCAATCTAAAATTAAGGAAGAATGGAGAGAGTTTCACAGAAAGGAACTAATCAAGATTAAACAAAATTCTTGGACTAAATCCTTTTTGAGTGGTAAAGATCATTTATGGTTCAAGAAATTTAACTTTAAAAGTAATACAATCAAACAACTTAACATACTTTTTGTCAATACATGTTTTAATAAGAAGCGCTTATTCGCGATGAAGTTTAACACTTTTTGTAATTTCTGTAATATCTTGGATGACTTGCACCATCAAATATTTGCTTGTCGGGAACACATCAATATCAGAAAAAAGATCCAAATTTTCTCGCACTAGATATATAAGCAATTAAAGAACTTTTGTAAAAAAAAATCAAAACCAAAAACAGATTAATTTGGTAAAAAAAACCTTGAGGCTTTTATCTTGTACAAATAGTTTCGAGACTTTCAAAGTGCAAATATGAACACTGTTTTATAAGAATTCAAAATCTAAATGAACATTATAAAAATACAAATTTTAATGTAACCAAAGTCTAGCTTAGTTTATAAGGTCAAACCTACACTTTGGTGGTATCGCAATTCGATGGCTGATACGAATCGTTATAAGCCAACATAATCCTTGTCAAAAGAGATCTAGTATAGGAAAAAAAAGAAAGTAAAACCCTGCATATCGACATCTGAAAAGATACACGTCGCCATTTTAGAATATGGATAAAGAAAATACGTGAATTGGGTGATGAAACAACAAGCTGTTGATGCTGATTTTTCGAGAAAAAAAATTTCTCCTGTGATGAGGCCCATTTCTCGCTTTGTGAATACGTTAATAAGCAGAACTGTAGAATATGGGGTTCAGAAAATCTACAAGTGATCGTAGAGAGGCCATTACCTCCGGAAGAAGTCACTGTGCGATGCGCATTGTGGCCTGGTGGCGTGATCAGGCCGTATTTTTTTTAGAACGATCAAGGACAAGCCATCACCGTCAATTGTGAGCACTAGGGCCGCATGTTAACCCATTATTTTTGGACAGAAATCGAAGATTATGATCTTGACGGTATGTGGCTTCAGCAGGATAAGACAACAAGTCACGTAACACAGGCAAATCGAGCTCTTTTGCAAGAGAAATTTCCAGGACGTATAATTTCGCGATTGACTGATGTGAATTGACTTGCAAGATCCTGCGATCTAACGCCTCTGGATTTCTTTCTGTGGGGGTACGCAAAAGATCGTGTTTATGCGAACAATTTCCAAACTCTGGACGAACTGATAGCCAATATTCATGAAGTCATGGCCGAGATATTGCCCGCAATGTACCGGAAAATCATTGAAAATTACCTTAAAAGAATCGGGTCCTGTAAGAAATCCCGTGGAAGACATTTGAACGATATTGTATTTCACATATAATGGTAAGGATCAATCTTTACAATGAAATAAAATTGACATAATTTTCTGAATTTTTTGTGCTTTTTTTAAGTTTACTTTTTTAAGCATGAAAGGGATAATCCTGTACTTTCTCAACTGTGCAGCATGGTGACGGCCCCGTAATAATAAGGCAGTGTATGGCAAGTAGAGGAGCTGAACAACTGGAATTTACTGAGCTTACCATAAACATGTTACTTTGTGCATGACAACGCTCCCAAACATACATCTGGATTCCGGAGTCCGATTATTTGATAAAGTTCTAAAGCAGTTGCATACAGTTCTACAATCTTCCAACTTCAACCTAAAAGAATATTCCCCATCTCTTTTACTGGAATGGAAATTTCGTCAGCATGACATAGCTTCGAAGGATATGTTAAAAAATACTCTGGAAGAATGATGGGAAAACACTAGATTTCGGGAAGCATAAACACTTTTAAACTCTATGGCGAAAACATTACAGGAGGTTCTTAGACAAAAAAGGATATCAAGTAACCTAAAAGTTCGGGGGCCCGGTAGCTCTGCTCGCTAAGGCGTCAGGCCCAAAAGCGGCGTGCTACGGGGCCTGCGGGTTCGAATCCCGCCAGTGCCATGGCTGTGAGTGTGAATGCGTGTGATTGTCCATGAGGGTTGCAAATGGGCCCAAACTGGTACCCGGCAGCCCTCTTCACTAACGTAACCTAGCCTAACCTACAAGTTCATGTTATCTTCAGTTATTTAATAGCTGTACGCAGAATTTCAACATATTTCGGGCCGTTCACAGACTTTTTTTAGCTAGTGTATTTTCGAATCATCGAATCAAACGGGCTGATTTGTCAATGACATTGGCAAAGTCAAGAGTTTTGATAAGGGACATGTGAGTACGATAAAATGGGAAACATTATATATTGAGAAAGATGCTGTTGACCAATCGAATGCAGCGACAAATCTAGGACGAATAGCCATGCTGTGGAAGATACACCATGTATGAAAGTATTCATCCTGGTGATGTGAGTACATTCTACTGATGGGGCTGTGCGTTGCTAGATGATTCGAAATTATAGGTAACAGGAAATCCACAAGAAAATGAGCAGCCGAAAATTTTTGGTGAATCATTTATTTTTCAATGAGTTCTGCAATAACTATTGCGTCATATACCTACTCATGTCGACTATTTTAAAATGTATTTTGATAGGCATTATCAATTCTAATCTTCTATATGTATATACATAAATCAATGTATGTGTGTTTGTCCTTTATGCATTACTACACCATTCATCCGATCGATATGAATCTTTACGACTTTTTTAAGTACATTTACGCAATGGTTTCTGGTTTCATCAATATACCACGACTTTGCAAAAAGAGTTTCGGTGAAAAAGATGTTATTTTGAAAGCGAAATTCAAAGCGGAAGATGTACTGTTGCTACGTATTCCAATGACCCCAAGAGATATGCAATTTCAATTCAAACTTTTGCAGTTTCCAGTGGAACTCGCCTTTGCAATGACCAGAAACAAAGCACTAGGACAGGACAACCTATTCAAGTGTGTGGACTAGATTTGGATAATCCCTACTTCTCACAACTATATGTGACGTCGGAATACGCGTCGGAAAATCTTTCTATTTATTCATGTACGCACCAGAAATATCGTGTATCCACAAGCACTCAAATAAATAAATATAATTAAAACGACCCTATTAATATTTAAATTGTTTTTTATCATAAAGAGTTTTCTCGAATTTTTTTTTCTACTGAATCTGCTCAATATTCAGTCAAAAAGTACCTTGGATATGTCCTAGTAACGCATTTGATACGTAATAACCCGAAACTGTGCATGCATAAGAAAACTTGTTGGCGTACTCTATCTGCTTTAAAAGTGAGATGATTTCAGTATCATTCTCTTACCATCTAAAGTTTAGTCGTCGTGGTAGACACAAATGAGATATTTGCGCCATAAAATAATCTATAGGAACAATGACCTTCCTTCCTAGGAAATTCACATGAGTATGGTTCTTTTAGTTCTTATCCTATCTGTATACAACGCACAAAGCGATATCAAAAGTGGATTGAAAGTTTCCTTCATAAAGTCACAAATGGAAATTAATTCAAGTCAAGAAACGCAACTATGGTTTCAAGTGTATACCAAAATCAGTTCTCAGGTAATAGAGTAGTAAACTTACTTTACAGACATTTAGACATATTCAATCTAAAACGAATTTTACGGCAAAATATTTCACCTGTATTCACATCCATACATATACTCATATAAAAGTGTACATGCCACCGACCAAAGTTTTCTACGCTGAGTAGGCAATCTAAAAGCAAAAAGTTTCGGAGCTATGAAAATAGTTGCCCTGGGAAAGGAAACCCTATCACACGGGAATTCGCACACCAACACCACACACTCACAGTCATCATCAGCGAAACTTCACCCGGAGCAGTTACCATGGCCATCATTGTGCGGAGAAGCATAGGAAATGTATCTTCTCAAGCAAGGAGCAAACCACCAAAGCAACGCGACACCACGCCACAACCCAATGAGTATGGCTGCTTCTAGATCTTACGTGCATATACATCATACCATGTATCCCACAACTGTGTACTCGAATACGCACTTTAGAAATTGCTTGCACACGTGCACGCACACTACCGTCATCCTGAAAACGCACAAGTTTCACGTCATGACATCTCTATGTCCTTTAGCTTTCCCCTTTCTTTATAATCGTTCGACGCGAAAATAAATGCTGTTATATAGAACCAAGGCAACGAACAAAAGGAATCTTTGCGCACGTAGTTTAGTCCTATTCTAGATTAAATTATGCTTTTCGCAAAACCTTGCCCAGGACATGCTGAATTTCAAGTTGTCAACGATGGATTACAGTTAGGCAGACATTTCTGTATTCATCTAATAGACCGATTAAAACTGAGGCACATCAAACACGAAGAGATGCTTTCATCCGAATCGTATGAAACTGTTCAAAGAACTCGTTCACTTATTTGTACTACAATAGGTCATTAGAAGAAACATATGGACAGACGTTTGGTGCAATTGCATACATTTGCATGTGTTTGCAGATATATATTTCCATAAACGATTTAACTATTGGAGCATTTGAAATGAGTACTATCTATTTAAGCATACATACAGCTAAGTATTCATATTTTTGATAACTATGGAATTCAATCATGCAAATCTGTCGAGTATGTGGTGAATTCAGAGTTGAACTCTTATTTTCCAGGATATTTTGCAAGCCTGGTCAACCAGTGCTACGACTTATCTTTGCAATACATTAATTCGGCGTATATTGAGATACGCTGCATCTTCACATTGCGCCCAGCATCTACACGAGACAACACAACTCCAGTTTTTAGAACTCAGGTTCTAAAATTTTGAATGGTGACAAGTTTAGCATAAATGGCACCGAGATTCGTAACCTCGAAAAAGCCAACCAATTACGTTTTGCCAGCTCTCCAAATCGCCATGACACCTAAACTCTGAAGTCGTAAATCAGTTTGAAATCTCGCGTGTTTTCACAAAAGAGCTATTAGAATGGCGATTTGAGGAGCATAAGTTCAGCGTTTTTCTGTTTAACCCGGTCGCAAGATGAGACGCATTGGGCGCAAGAAACTGTTTTCGACTACAGAGGTGACATCGATTTGCGTTGTCCTATTTGATCACTCATGTTATAAAAACTCGCACTGCGTCAGGTCACGCTGCACGTGTCACACGCGTCTGATTTTGCAGCCGAGCTCATGGCGGATAATGCGAAGACCACAGGTAGCTAAAGCACTCCTTTGCGTGATTTTGTATCCAATTTAGCGTAAGTTATTCATTTTCTTATACAGAATCTAGCTCAAAAACCATTATTTTCATTTATCAATGTACAGGGAGACCGTTCGACTATGGCTCGAAAAGGAGAAGGCAAACAACAGGATATCAGTTGCTCCGATAGGCCGACAACTTTTTTGCCTATAGTGAAAATAGTGAAAATTCAAATAAGTGCGATAGTGAATCACAAACTAGACGTTGGAACAAGGATGGTAACTCAGAGGGTAAGTTAATCCAAAAAATTACCAAGAAAAGTGGAATACGACATCTGGATCAATGGTTTAGCGGCAAAAACACGCCTAAGTGAAGTCAGCAAAGGATGGTTTTCTCGCTTGAGTGAATAAGAGAGGGTTGAAGAATTATTGTGGCATCACAACGGGCCTCTTTTGTGCCTAGGTGCGCCTGTCGGCACGCCTCTGATATGATGAATGAATGATATTAGTTGAAAGTTTTATCTAATTGCTCAGAATGCTTGGAGGACAGACGACAGAAGATAGCCTCCAGATCAAAATTTAATCATTTATGCAAGATGAACCAGGAGCTTGTTCGCACATTGATGTTTCCAACAGTTTACGCAGATTAAACTGGAAACTCTCTTGACCTAAACCCAATGGAATATGTTTGGGGTTGACTTCAATACAATGCATTTAGACACCCAAGAAATAAAAAAATACCACAAGAATGGAAAAGTTATTTTAGGGCAAACTAAAAAAGTTGTGTGATAGTTTTAGATGACGTAGTTCAGAATTTTTTTTTAAATGAGTTTTGAGAAACCTTCAAACGGTTTCCTGCGAAGATACAAGATTAAGAGTGATTCTTACTCAGTAAAAAAACATCACCCACCGATCACGGAGATCCGAGCCATAAACGCTTTCGCATTACTTCAGTTCGGCCGTACTACTAGCACCTACCAGGGGTCCTATCGGCTATCAATGTTTCACGAGTCTATAACGCATCCTTCCTCTTTTTTGAAGCGCAATACCAGCTCCACATGTGCTGATCCGGCGTCATCTGACCACCACCGCGACTGTCTCCGACATTGCAGGGCCAATTCCAGAGAAAAGCGTGTGTCGCTTCACTCTCAAGCGGGTGCGCTGGAAAAAAACTATGCATAGCTCCATCATTTTCTTTAACACAATTTTTACAGAGCTCCGTCCTGACTTTCCCCATTCAGTGAAGGTATTTCCTGAAGTAGTCGTGATCCGATAGGAGCTAACAGGTAGAAATTTGACAGGTAAAAGTCATGGTTTGATGGTGCAGATCAGGCTAATCGTCGATTCCCCCTTCTAGCTCGTAGCACTGTTCAGGAACACATGCCTGCGTTCACTCGCCAATAGATCAATTAATCCACTATCAACTATAAGTAACACGGCGTTTCCCGAAACGGTTCTGTAGCTGATTGAAATTCGCATCGCTTTCCTACGCTAAACGTTCCTCATCCTAGTTCGTTCCTTTTCAAACCTAAACGCAGTGAGCTATATCTCCGCGCCATACAGCAGCATTGAGTGAGTCGCCGTCATAAGAAGTTTACGTTTAATCGCACTAGAGCCGCGAACCTTTGACATGAGTTTCCCCAAGTCTCTCCATAAACAAGCTTGGAGTCCGACATCATTTCAAGATACTCAGCAAATTTTCTGGTTTCAAATACTTCGGAGGTAATCGTCATGGGTTTAATGTTTGGAATCCTAATCGTCGTCAGCATGACAATCTCAGTTTTTGTGATCGCCAGCTGGAGACCATGGCTTTCCATCCAGTCTTGAACTCTTCACATGACTTGTTTCAGTTTGGGCAAGATGAGGATTCGTAGATGTGATTTCAGGGGCTGTATAATCGGCAAAATCAACCGAGAGCATATCTTTCGGCATTTCGAGGCGCACGGGACAATCATGAGCAATATTGCATAGGACTGGCTCAAGAATGGAGCCTTGTCCAGCTTCAGCTGCATACAGTTTCCGAAGTTTTTTTGCATACAGTTTCCGAATTCGTTTCATACATCAAATTGCAATCCATCAACTAGTCTTGCACCATCAATATTTGATTTAAAAAAACAGGCTGGAATCAATTGAATCAGGTTTATTTAAACATAGTAGTCCAAGTCAAATGAATCTACTCGCAGCCACCGAATTTAAGATTTTGTTATACTAAATACACCTTAAGCTAAGTAATGTTCATTTTTACAGTTTAAAAATTAACTATTACTGCAATCTTTATTCAGCGACAATTTATCAATACGTATTTTAGATGGAATAAATTGCCCGTCATTCAGAATTTGACAGCTGACTGAATTAATAGTCAATTGCAAATCATCAAATTAACATGATTTCATTCTTACTTTTATCGGAAAAGTACCCGAAGTCATTTCCGTTCAAATTCGCCAAAACCCCAAATCTTAGAGCTAATAGAACTAAAATTTGCAAAATATACATATCATACCAACTTACCCCATTCTTTCCGGTGGATACCTTTTCCGAATTCTACACAACGCACTTTCCAGGTAAAACAACTGGCCCGGTTGCATACTCTGTGACTCGCGCATATTTACCAACAACCCCCTCAACTCAACCAACTAAAATATTCGCTTCAACTGAACAAAGCAGGGCAGTTCGCTTGCTCCGAAATGCAAAGGGGAACCCCACTCGCAGGCAAAGCAAGGCTCCAACCGTCAGGCCAGGCGAATTCGAATCGAATCGGGTGTGGAAAGTGTATCGTACCCAAAACAAACATGAACCGGCCCGGCAAAATAGTCAAGTATGTACAATACATCATCGTCATATGTTCGCTTCGCACATATGTGCATATGTATTCGAATTCTTTTTCATCCGTCCCTGTAGCGAAAAAAGCGAACGGAAGAGTGCATGCGTGTGATACGAAGAGCGAATGCAGCGAGATCAAGTTCGCACTCTAATTTCAGCGAATAATCCGAAACTACTCTCTTTTGAGCGTGAATCGAAAGCTTCGGCACGCTTAGCTTTTCTGCATTTTCGGCTCTCATGCAACCTACACACACTCATACACACTACGATTTTAAGTGTGCGAATATGGTGCTTGCGTTGCGACTTGCTGCGATACGATAGTGCGGCGGATGGCACATGCATGCGCATGTACCACCCTGACCACCCTGCTGATAATTTTTTTCTCTGAGCCATCGTTTTCACATGAGCATACAGGTGTAGTGGTAGCGAATTGCCGAAATTTGGCATTGAAGTTTTGGGAGTTGGATGTAAGTAGCCAGTGTTGACGGTTGAGGTTGAATAGATGCTAATAAATGAAAACTACTATGGAATAACGATGAATGAGGAACGCGTAGTTTGCTGGCGTATTTTGTCCACGAAGAATTAGCAGAGTATGATGATTTACAAGTGAGGGAGGTACAAACATCTTAATTGTTTTGATTCAAGAATTATTCCTGTCACTTAACAGAGTAGAATCGACTAGAGAGCGATGCAAGTGCATTCCACCATTTCTCATAGTTGCGTTTTGGGTATGTAATCAAAATGCTCGCTATATCAATCTCTGCAAACCGAACCCTATCGACAATTTTTGCGTTCCGAGTGACGGCAACTCTTGCAAGTAGTTTTGGTGATTCGTTGCCAGCGACTTAGGGTAGGGTTAAAAAATGCCATGGCCGAAATGGATGTGTGCGTGCGTGCATGGGGCTTGAGTGGGTTCAACTCGCGGGTTTGGAAACGGCAGCGGCAAGGCATGGCACGGCATTTCGCGCGCACATTGTGCATTAGGAATTGCCAAACGAGGCAATAGCGTAAGCTAAGTTAAGCGGCGCGGAAGGCAGGCAGGCAGGCAGGCAAGCATCGTCAAGTGAAGTCGGTCGGTGGATGGTTCGAGTTGTCTTGCGTCTCTGTTTCTGCTCTCTGGCGATTTTTGGCCATCATCGAAAGCGAAGTGAGCCAAGAGGCAAGGCAGTCATGCAAGCAAGCTGGGAAGTAGGCGAAGCGGATGGCTGGTTGGGAGGAAAGTGGTAGCGACCGCGGCAATGGCAGTGGGCAGTGGCGGCAGCATGCAAAAAGCATAGGCCGCATGCTTGTGTGTTGTCAAAAAATCGCTGGTTTTTGTTGCTGGCTGTTATTGCGTGCTGTTGCTGTATGTATGGCATAGTTCGCAGCAGTGTTGATAGGTTTTTTGGCTATGCTTAGAACGGAACGAAAGCGATGAATTTTCGGGGGAACCAGGCATCGGCCAGCGGTAGCGAGATGTACTTTTGAATGACAAAGCGCATAGCTTAGAGCGGAGCAGTAGATTAGCGAATCGCTGGTTCGGCTGTTGCCTGGTTCCTGTGCCGAGCTTTTTTTCCAATGTGTTTGGTGTGGTTGTTCAAGGGTACGTTCTGCTGGGTCTGAGGGGGTAGAGCTGGTGGAGCTGGACGAGGATGCCGTCCTTCCCCGAGTTTTCCAGGCTGGTGTGCTGTGTGTGGAAGGATGTGGACGATCGTTTGGTCGGCCATCGGCCGGTGAGGTGCTGGAAGCATGCAGCAGGCGATGGATATTGTGTCGGGCAACGGACAGCGGGCGTTAGGCCATGGCAGCAGTAGAAGGAATAGGCCATGGAGGCAGTGCGCGAGCGGTCAGGGGAACCGATGCCGAACCGAAGCATATTCAATCGAAAACCTACTCTCACTCCCTGGCTGCCAGTGTATTTCAGATTTCAGTTTCGGCAAATTCGTGCACGGCAAGCACGACACACCGAACCGACGTAACTCGACTGAACTTACAAGCATTTCTATATTGTGTACGGAGTATTATAGATTGGAAGCGGCTGCGACTTGCGTTGCGACTTGCGAGGCAGAATAGTTGCTATATGCGTATATGTGTACGTGTGCTTTATTCACACGCATTTTATGCTATCGTCCCATCTTCCTCTATCGCATTTTCGGCAGTACTGGGCCGAAAACGCAGCTCTCTAAATTCATGTTTGTCTATTCGGCCCTAGGTTTTGGAGGTGCTTGGAGCGTGCACTTGAACATAATAACAAAAAATCTAATATTATTATTATATATCTAAAAATTTCTGTTTCGTATTTGTTTTGCCTTGTGTGTTCGAAAATCTTAAAAATATTCGCGAAATAAACGACCCAGACCTCGAAAAGTTTCCAGTACGAAGTTTTCACACTGCAGGAGCGTCCATCCGCAAAAGGAAGTCATCACAACAGCATACACGGTTCGCACTGTTTTGTGTATTCCTTCGCGAAAAGATAAAAAAAAAACGAAAAACGAAGAAGGAAAAAAGACAATTTACGTTTCGATTAATCATTTGCCGGGTTCTTTTTCTCGAGTTTCGGTTCATTCTTTATTTTTCGTACTACACTTGATTTGTTTTCGCGGGTTCGAGTGGAGCGCACTATGAAATCGATTGCACTTGGAGTGAAAACGACTTGATCCCATGGAATGGAACTGTGCTGCTACCTTCTAACGAAACTTTCAGTAATCTGGATTGGTGTTTGCTTTTTGCATTTCGCATTTCGCGCAAAATTCCCTGGAGTTCAGTTTGTTGTCGAAAAGTGTCGATTGGCGGAAGTGCACTGAAGAGGCCGCGGAACGACAGGCTGTGTGCGATATCCTTCAATGTTGGATTAAAATTTTGTTATTTCTGTTGAATGGATGAAATGAAAGAACCGAGAGTATCTAAGTGATGTGTCTTCCACTATCGAAACTAAAATTCGGTGCTAGTTTGATAAAAATATAAAGCAAGTTGAAAAACACTGTGAATAAACACTCTGGGATGAATTTTTTCCCATATCTCGGAAAAAGGACAATAATCCTGGTGGTCACATTCCTACGTTGTTGTCCGAGTATAGTGCGATCGAAATGTGATATTGTGCGAAAGTCCATGAACTTAATATTCGTGTTTTATCAATGAAGTTTTTGTTATTGTGTTTGAAAGCGAAAATTCATAATTTGTGTTCAGCCATAATCTAAAAAGGATTACTATCGTGCCTTGTGGTCAGAATGCGGAAAATCTGTCAAGCTTTTTTTTTGTTCCTACAATGCCAAGTTAGAACGCTGTAATTATTATTTAGTAAACATAAAATCTTCAGGTACTTAATGAACTGAATGACAATTGAGGCATTGCAATAAGTGTGATCTAAGTGAAGCATAATATTTCATCCTTAAGATATTTATTTGCATGCTAATACTAAGATATTGTGTTTTCTTGTCCTTCTATTTCGAATAAAAGGCTTACTCCTTGCTGTTATGGATTACTGTGTGATTGCACAAAGGGATATATTCTATATCTGCATAAGTTATAGCACAAGGGGATATCTTCAGGTATTTGAATATTTCGAAAATTGACGTCTAATGTCGAAACTCTTCTGGAAATAAAAACAGAAGGTACAAATAACTGCACATACTTCTGTGGCATTAACATTCGAATTAGAAAATCGGTGACTTAAGCTTACTGACTTTTCAAAATTTTGTTTTAAAACCGTGCTGGTTGAGTTTGTGTATTACTCAGATTGATCTATTTTTCGTTGTTTTTCACTGGAATGATTTTTTCCAATGGTTAGTAAGCACATTAAACACTAAAAAAAACTCGTTTGAATGCCATGTTTTTACACGATTTTAATGCTTTTGAGGCTGTTGAACGTTGCAGCAAAATTATACCTGACAAATATGTTCATAGTTTCTTGGTTTCGGAACCCTTGAATCATTTTCACTCACCTAGAAAAATTAGCTGAAAATCAACCTGTACTCATTAGCTCGTCGATCATAACTAACAAGAGTAATTTGGATTTTAAATTAAGGGTCAGGCCATTAAAATTAATCGTGTAGCTCACAAAAAGGATGGTATTCACAAGAAGTTGAGTTTTCTTAGCGCTATATTTATATTCGTAAACATACGGAAATAAGACTTCTGGTTTTAATGGTAGTCATGGAACACTTTTTCATCTAAAACGCCAACAGCAGTCGATCATTATAGATCTGGTACTAACCTAACCTTCCCAAAAAAAAACTGTTTAAATTGAAGGGTCACAACAAGTTTAAACACAGGCTCGAAAATGAGCTATCTAGCAATTTTTTTTTAGTAATTTACTTTAGATTTCATGCTGAAAGTCCATTCCAAAAATAAACTTGACAGACATAATTCGCAGGCTTACTGACCTTGGCACAATAGCAAAAACCCTTTGAAATGCTCTCTTGCGTCGTTGAATCATAAAATAATTCTTTTCTTCGTACAGATTGAAAATGTTTTGGTTAAAAATTCTGAGGAATTCTTCACTTGAGTGAGTTCATACAGAACCATAATAATTGAAGCTGAAAACAATTCTAAATGATATACAGTTTGGACAGAAAAAATCGATGCGTATATAATGCATAAAGTTGATTGTGAAAATGAAAAAGACGCAAGACTTCTGCTACCCTTGATTTCCCTGAAGTTGTAGTTTCGCGCTTAATAGTAATATTTGCTGTATACGATAAAATCTTAATTGATTCGGGCAGTTCTTATACAGAAAGTGCGTGTGAATCAAATCCGAATCGCAAATATATGTTATAAATGTCGCACGAAAGGAACAAATTGAAAATCTATTACAAAATCAAGGAAAAGATATGTATTTGGCTGGCAGGCGATAATATAAAAACTGTCTAAACGAAAATGATTTGAAAGTGAATGGATTAAACATCAAAATTTGATAAAATTTAAACTTGGAATTTTTTTTTTTGAAAGGTGATTGTTTGGCTTGTAAATTGTCCTTTTCCCTTTGTATATTATAAGCTTCTGACTGAAAAGTATAGAAGAAATCAAAATTATACATACAAACCATTTTGAAACTAAAAAACAAGTCTCGAAGAAAATCTACTTTGGAATTTAAAAAAAAAAAAATACGTATGTTAAAGAAATCACCTAACACAAAAATTAAACATAATAAATAAATATCGTCATAAAATAAACGACATCTGGATGTTAAGTTGCTTAGACAGGACAAAGGAGATTCAGATTGAAGTAGCAGATTTTGGGTATCTACGTGGATATACATACTTGGAACGCAAACTGATTGATTGGTGCGGAACGTGAACACATCTGGAGTCGGAAGGTGAGTACTAAAAGAAAAAAATATACATGTAGCTATAGACCTACATTTATGAAATAATTACTAACATAGCATAACAAATGAAAAAAACTTTTTTTTTTTGCAAAAAGAAATGATATCAAAGAAATACATATTAAGAGTTTTATTTTAATTTTGATCTTCTCTCATTAAATCGTTCATTTTTCCAATGTTGGCTATAGAGAAAAGTTACAGGGCTGTAAAGTGTGAGCGAAAATTTTGAATGCATTTTCCACGATTTTTTTTCGAAAGTAAAATAATTTGTCTTCCTACTTGGGTGTATTTTTGCTATTTCAACTTGTTTCGTTACGATTGTTCATAATCTGTGAAAAATCAAATCTCTAATAGTGACCACAGTACGAGGTTGGTATAAAAATAAAAGAAAATATTTAAAGAAAGCTTAAATATCAAACCAGGGGATATTCAATTTTTTTGTGCGAATTTGACGAAAACTTTAGAAACTTGGAGCATCTTATCGGGCGTTTTAAAATGGCTTCAAACTATTGTGGAATATAAATATACAAGACGTTCATTTTGTTTTAATTCCGTAAATTTTGAGAAAACTTTTTAATTTCCTAAACTAGAAATTAGCCACATGGCTTCCCATTTTTGCATAGATGCTCTTGTCACTGAGTCACCATTTATATTTGGGTGTATGTACATTCGTATGTGGTCACGCAACAAAACAAAATAAACGCATGATGCAAAACACAAAGATACGTATGTACATAAAGTTGCTGCTTCTAACACCAATAAGAAAATTAGTTGTTTCTTGCTATATTTTTTCGTGCACGAGAAACGCAGCAGCGATTTGCATTCCAGAACAGTATTGGCAAGTAAATATGGATAAACTTTCAAGTGCTGCTGGTGCAAAGTAGCTTGTTGCCTATTTGATATAATAACGAATATGATCAGTTATTTCGTTAAGACTGGCTGCAAACTTGCATAAATTTTGCCAAATTTCTGGCATTTGAAGATAGTGCGTCTGAAAAAATCGCCAATTAAACTAACAAATTCCATTTTATTTGATTTGAGTATTCGTAACGCGAAGTAGTGTTACAGCCCATTGGCATTCGATAGGGAATAAATTTGAAAAGACCTTCACAGACCGAACATAGAAGCATTTAAGGCTGCGTATAATGTACATGTGTACAGCACGAATTACGTCATCTAGATAGGCAAGAAAACTTCTGCCGAAAACATCTTACAGGCTTTGTGATTGAAAAAGCTCCAACTTTGCATTTTTATTGCTATTTTCTATGTTCAAATGCATACATGTGTGTATAATTTGATATGGAAAAAAAAGACTTTAAATTCAACATGTGTTAGGTTCAAAGTTTCGCCTTGAACGATCGTCTAATGCCCGTCGCTTCACTTCTAACAATGTGCTGCCTTTTTTCGTCTGCTGGTATATACCACTTGGTACGCACACCCATACACGAAATAATTGCAAAGCATATCTGACGAGTAGATCTATCTTGGCCACTAAGTAAGATAGTTTCTTGCCTCTCTAGCGCGTTGGAAGGAAGTAAATTTAGCATTTTTCTATGTAGCACTTCGTCTAATTCAGCGACATAGGTACTGCTGAAGCTTCTAGCCGAATCCGAGAATTGAGCTAGTCGAATTTGCGTAATTGCTGGACTTGTATTAGTTCCTCCGGGTAGGCCTGGCTTTTTCTATCTGATCAACTGCAAAACCAAGAACTAGCCTAAACAGTACGTTCGTACGTAATGCTGTGTGTGTCACCTAACAGCTAAGAATGTATTGGTGGTGAATGGCTGCGCACGCAACTTATCAATATTTTTTTTTAAAAAACTATACGCGTGAATTACATAGGCTATCTGCCGAAAGCTTACTCTCATTCGCGGAAATGTTGTCACGAAGCTTGTGAAAATATCAGTGATGAAAATATGCATACCATTCCAAACGCACTGGCTTCGGTGCGTTTACTTTGTTTACGCACAATATGCTGACTCTATGTACAAAAGTATTTTGGGAGAGCTTTTTCGATGCGTTGCGATTTTAGTGTGCGCCCAATGTGAGTGTATTATGCCCACATTAGGAAAGGTTGAGTAAGCATTTATGTACGAGCTAAGATGTTGTTCGAATGGCAATATAAATTGTTCTTCGAAATTTTGCGAAAAAAAAACTGGTGAAACATTGAAGACTGCTAGGATCCTAGTAGAAAAGGCGACGACTACCATGAAGACTGTTCGAAGCCATTTACAATACCATTGCTGCAGGCGGCAATAACTATATTTGGCGCTGATAATGTGCCACGGGAAGCTTTTATAAAATTGAGTTTTTGAGCTCTGCGCTCCTTATTATGCAGCAGTTTTTTTTCTATGCTCATTTGTCGGCCCAAAAGTGTTGAATTTCCATTACATGCTTGCGTTGCCATTTGAAGAATTCGCATAGCATTAGAAGCAGCGTTGCCAAGTTATTGATTCTAGATAGTATTTCACTTGTGATGCGTATAAACCAACTAATGCACAGGTGTAGATACTTTTATATATTTCTATCGATGAATAGATAAAAACACATGGCGCCGGAAAAATTGCATGTGATTGTTTGAAAGTTGGTCTCAAATGCTCGGTTGCCTATATGTATGTATGTAGCTAGAAATAAATTTTAGCTACAGCTAAGTTAAGAGATAACGTAATGCGATGTTCTTTGAAAACATGAAACTCCAATGAAATTTCGGTTTATTTCATATTTTTAACACAATTTCCCCAATCAGCATATTTACGAAGTCTGATTTCGTATTTTGGTTCTATGCTTTCCTCATCCGATGCATGTTCAATGCAGCACATGAACAAAATTGATTTCATCAGTAGCACAAATTATTAAACTCCAACATGAAAACATACATACACCTAAAGCCACCGCAGGCAGAAAATACCTATTTACAGATTGGAAAAACTGTTTTGTGGGTAAAAATCGAAAATTACTCGCCACGAGATCGAATTATTTGTGTTTTGTCGGTAACTAAACTAAATGTGCGTAAGAACAGAAAGAAAGTTAGTTCATGATTGCCCCAACCGTGAAACGTTAACGACGTATGCACAGAAATGTTCCGTTAGGTAGATGTTGGCATACCTGTGGGAAATAACCATTATTACAAAATAAACTCGTAGGGCTTCATCACAACAACAAAAAAAAAATTGACAAAGAGAACAAGACAACACTGACTAGAATAATTTATAATGGGTTTGCTGGGTCAAAGCTCTTTTTTGCTTCCATTGGGAAAATGCATTATCCAGAAATTTTGGCTCTGCCTGGCTGCGGTTCTTACTTAAATGTTGCAATTTCTGGGTTACGTCGATGAGTATTTTGTTTTTCAATTTGGGTAGCTTATCTTAAGAAAAATTTATTAACATTTTCATTCCAATAACTACTGATGTATCAAGGTAGCTGTCAGTTCTTTCTGTCTGTTTATAAACATGCACTAACAATTAGGTAGTATTTTCGACATACTAAATGCATACGTAGATAGTTACCAACAAATATAGGGAATATTTAGATATATAAATGGTTATATTCATTTATGTATCTAAATATTTAGACACATAAATGGTTATATTCATTTATGTATCTAAATATTCCCTATATTTTCCTAGTATCTTGCACGTTTTTCATTTTTGAAGATGCACCACTGAAGGAATAATTGAAGTCGAAATACCATTTTCGAATACACGCACTCATTTTCATAACATCTCACGCCAGTCTGTTTTGCTTTGTTTTCGAATGAAGTGCATCAGAAAATGCAGAAACACGTAAAATTCACAAAATTTATCTAGCTAGTCGCGCAGCAGATACTTTTGTACATAGTACAGTAAAAGTTAGATTGATACACCTGGATAAGTGTAAAGACACGAGATGCAACATCGGTGAAGACAAAAACATAACCCAATGTATAAGAATCTAATTTTCGAGGGATCGAGAAACGTTATTACAAAGTTGGTCTAGCATAACTGTAATCTTGCGATAGATTCTTATAGCTGAAGAAGTTGTTTTTTTTCTTCTCTCGAATGCGTTGTTAGTTGCGTTTCCCATTGTACTTCGCTTATTTGCTGTTGATGGCCACTCCGGGGATTTTTTTTTTTGCTCTGGCAGCAATTTTAATTGAAGTTACTGTACCGTAAAATCGTATGCATTTTAGTCGTCACCGATGGAATGAATAACAGCAGTAGTTTTGGATAGAAAAGAAAATTGTTAAAGTAATAGTTTTATGGCTACGACAACGTTAGCCCCATTTCGGGGAGAACCCCTCTGGTTCTTTGTTATTTGTTTCGTGGTTCATTATAAATTGCATTTGAGAAATTCGGTGCGCTTGTGATTAACGGTGATGTGTGTTTGAAGCTTATTTGAGTTCTCTTCGCCATTGATGAATACTGATGGGTACGAATGTGCATTGGATTTGATTGGAATAATAGTTCTTGTAAAATTTGTTATGATTTCTTGTTGACAAGTTGCAATCAACATTAGTAGGGTGAACATATAGTACCAAACATTGGTGAAAAGCTAAACTACTATTCAACAGTAGAATTTAAACAAATCTTCATATTCAGTTTTTTCATTCAAATTCAATTTGAATGAAAAAATTTCAAAAATACAAAGTGGTGTTGATAGCAGGGCTGTGGAGTCGGAGTCGTGCCCCCTGTATATTTAAAGCGGTATCGGAGTCGAATGCGACTCCGACTCCGACTCCGCTTTAAATGTACAGAGCCACGACTCCGACTTCACAGCCCTGGTTGATAGTACCAGCTTGCATTTATTTGTGATTATAAGTCCGTGGGCGGTTTGTTGGAGTATGTCCAATACCTGCTGTTGGTTTGCATTTGAAGCACTTGAAATAAGTTGCAAAGAAAATTTGGGACTATGTTTTCACTTAGCTTTTTCTTGAATAATTTTACAAATGAGAAATTAAACGAAAATCATTTGGCGATGTCCTTAACCTCTTAAAAATTTTGATATCACGTTACAGTGAACTTCGCGACCCGATATATATATATATATATATATATATATATATATATATATATATATATATATATATATATATATATATATATATATATATATATATATATATATATATATATATATATATATATATATATATATATAAAAATTTTACATGTAATAAAAAAAATATTGTACCTATGTATTTAACTGATTTTCGGTCTGGTAGATTTAAAGTTGGAGATTAATTTGCTCATTACAGTGGCATGCAACTAATGAGCACACGCATGTTATCATAGAAAGGATGATATTTCATTCAATCCTGTTATATTTTAACAACTTGCACCATATTTACATAAACACTTTCTTTTCAAATGAAAAAAATACCAAAAACTTTGCTCATACTTCTGGAATATCCAAGAATTGACGGTAAAATAAAATATTAGTCAGAACCTCAGAACAAAGAGATTTAAGGAAATCAAACGAGCGTATACATATACGAAATTTAGTGAAGTAATTTCACTACAAAGATATAATCGATAAATAGAACAAATCGAGAGAACTATTACCTCAGATTTTCCCTATGGTTTCTCCACTACCTAAGTTCTATGAGCTTTTGGTTGTTATTTGTCAAATTCGCCTACACATGGCCTACTATTTCTATCTCTCTCTTTCTGTTCGCGGAGGAGAAGATTGTCAAATTTTCTTAAAGTCCCATACTTTTCCTTATTTCTATTATATTTCTATCTTCTGAGGTTATTTCTAATTAGCACAGTTGATAATCGTAAGTTATATAGCGCAGTTCGGAAGCGTGAAATATGATTGTTGTCACTATATTCTTTCATTAGAAAATTGTTCGAGTGTTCTGCAATTGGAAAGTGTAAAAATTTTCCACCGGAAAAGCGTAAGCTTATAATGGATTTATTAAAAGAAAATAATTCCATTTCAAGCAACCCAAATACTTTAAAGTGCTCGAAAAAAATCACCCATAAGGCCATTAAACATGTTAATGAACAAAAAACATGTTACAATATTCCACGAAAACTGAGACGAAAAACACGATGATAAAAGAAGATCATCTCATTGTTATTGAAGCAAAGGCAGATCCTTTTGTGAGTGTGCTGCAGATTCAGTGTGATGTTAGCATATTCGATGGAATTAATATTAGCTTGGATACTATCAGAAAACGTTTACGAAGCTCTGGACTAAAAGGATGCAAAATTAAAGCACATGTTAGTGAGAAAAATAAAAAGCTAAGATTCAGATTTACAAGGGACCAATTAAATAAACTTATTTCGTTCTGTAAAGAGGTCCTATGGTCCGACGAAAGCAAGTTTGCCAGGAAAGCTGATGGGAAAGCAAAAGTACGACGTCCTGTAAAACAAACTTTAAACCCTAAGTACATAATTAAGCCTATAAAGAATGGCGGTGGAAATGTAAAAATGTGGGGTTGTATGTAGTGGCATGTCATAGGTCCTATAACAAAAATTTATGGAATTAAGGATCAATTTATGTATTTGGATATTTTAAAAACCCAAAGGAGCCATTGCAAACAATCATGTATCAGTAATATGGACTTTAATGCACGATAACGATCCCATAGATACAGAAGTATCTGTGAAAACTGGTTGCCTCAGCAAAAGCAGAGGGTTTTGGACTGGCCGCCCCAAAGTCCAAATCTAAACTCCATCGAGCACCTGTAGATTAGTGTGGATAAAGAAATTCGAAAAAAATAAACCATCAAATTTTACGTTACTTTTTGAAGTTACCAAGCGTATATGGGTATCAATTACAAAACACAGTATTATAGGAAATAAAGGATACTCAACAAAATATTGAAAAATATTCAAATAAATCGAGCCATTTGAAAAGAATTAAGACCAAATTGAGAAATATGCTAATTATCTCTCCGTGAAAATTAAAATGTGTTTGTAATTATGTTTTTTTTTTGACTTTATGAATTTTCAATTAATTTTTAACTTTTAGTTCCTTTTTATATTTTATATGGATAGTTTAGTTTAATTAAATTAGAGGTTTAAAATAAGCATTTTTTAGAATCGTTATTATCAGATTTTATGAAAAATGATGCCACTGTATTTCAAACAGTCAACTGTTTACAGTTGGGACACATAGATTTGTCAGGGCATCCATGCTCGAATTTCAATAAGCCTTTGAATAGAGTACATTTCCTGTAGTGAGTTATGTCTGAACTTCGACCTGGTGATGAGGGATTAACATCATAGGTCAATCATATAAATAATATGTTGCAACAATTAATGCAGAAAATGGTCGGATTTATAGAAAGAAGACATGTTCGGTACTATAACCTTTTACTGAAAATCCATTATGTCCCCATATCAGCGCGGTTTATGATAAGTCGTTCTACCTCAAACAACCTTTTCGAATTTCCTCATCAAGTGTCTAATGTAAACTGAGTGCGCTTACACATACGTCGAAAGCAATTGATAAGCTTACTCATTCTGTTTACACTATTTACCGGATTACTGTTTTTTTATACGTGTTTGCCACAATTCCTTTGGCATTTCCACCTGTCTGCGTTTTCTTCTTTCCCTTGTTCGTTCTATCGTAAGCGTTGCTCCGTAGTGTAGTGTCCTGGTTTCTGTTATTCGTCTGAGGCGGTTGAATCTGTCCAGAGAAAGTTCACTCGCTGTCTTAATTTCAAGTATAGCCTACCATATTGTCCTTGCACTGAACGTTTATAATCAACCCTTAATATTCCTTGACTTAATCGGAGCAGAACTTAGCTAGTTTAATTTTTTTTTTAATTTGTCGCGTCTTTTGCCTTCATTTTTAGCGTGTTTTTCTAACGGATCGCCATCGTAACAGACTTATCAGGTCAACGGCAATGTTTAATGTATCTTTTTCGCGTACTGTCGTTTATTTGCACTAGCCTGTTTTTATTTTTATTTTTACTCTGAATTTCATTCTATAAGCTAAAATATACATTTTTTCATTTTTTTCTTATATTTTTTATTTTATTTTATTCATTTTGTAATTAGGCGTCTTGCCTGTTAAATGATTTTTTCTGAATAAATTACTAAATATACTCCTAACTGAGTTGACTCTTACTTGAGGAATCGAATCCAACGTGTATCCGTTCGTGGTACCTCGCCATCTGAAATTAGAATAACATCTGGTGTTCCACAAGGTTGTACTCTGGGGCCCTTACTGCTCACCTTATTTATTAATGTTGTAGGTTCTATTCTGCAATTATTGTCTATTTATATGCAATTTTCAAATTGTTAAATCCTAATGCCCGAAATAATTTCCGGCCTAATTTAATCAGATTTGCCAGCTGGTATTTCCAAAATAACCCCTTTCTCGAAGTAAATCAGCGCCTTTGACATCCTCCATTTGTTTTCTACATAAGTACTCAGAGTCAAAGTCATGAAGGTTGAGTAGTCTAGTGGGTAGAGCACACCCCTTTCTCGAAGTAAATCAGCGCCTTTGACATCCTCCATTTGTTTTCCACATAAGTACTCAAAGTCAAAGTCATGAAGGTTGAGTAGTCTAGTGGGTAGAGCACTGACTTCTTGCGTGTGGGGTCCATGGTTCGAATCTAGGTTCGGACGAGGGTCCGCGCACCAAGCTTTGAGTTCACCTAGCTCTGATTGGGTTCCTGATTTGAATCAGAGGTAAAGTGAGTCGTGGAACTAATCACTCCACACTCGTATTCACATTGATTGAAAAAATTGTAATGAAGCTCAACCCCTAGACCCGTACGAGGGTTGTCGTGGGATTGCTTTACTTTACTCAAAGTCAAAACAACAATACATGTGTTACAGATCTGTGTACGTAGGACTCCTAGAAGTGCCCAATTATATTGAAATGTAGTAATAGCCAGTAACCAAGAAAGGTTTCAAGAACTTCTGCATAAGGATGATTAATGGTTTTTGGGATTTTTAATGGATTTATGTGTAGTCTCGATGAAATGAATTTCGAAAATAAGATAAAGTTTTGGGCATGGCTTCCTTAAAAGCGTTGAAATCATATAATCGAATAGCAATCCAAAATAAAATCACCAAACACTAAACTTTCAAAGTTTACGACAAATACGATACCATTTTAATTGTTTCAAAGGTCGGCCTGTTGCAACTCTTTTTTTTTTTAATCTTTCTTGTCTCATCGCATGGATCAAACTCGTTAAAAAGGCATCTAAAGTAAATACAATGGCTTTTGTTTCAAATATTGCACTTTAGATTTTGTTTTGACAAGTCTCTATTTTGCTGAGAGACAAAAATTTTTGGGTGGCTGACTTTTAAGGCCCCCATTCACGAGCAGTCCACCAGTCCAAATGGCCTGAGGCCAGGCCAAAATCTCACCGTGTGTGGGAGAACTCGGAAGGATTCATGGACTCAAGGAACCAAATTGGATTTCCAATCAATCCAGAGTCCATGGACTCAGGCCATCGGGCCATTTTTGGGCTCGACCGTGTGTGGGAAAATAGCAGGGCGAATTTGGACAATCCATAAAATGGACTAGTCGTGTATGTTGAAGCCTCAGTCCAAACAACGTGGCAGTCTTGCTTTGCACGGTGACCTGTGACAAGCTCATTGGCTGTTTCTGTGATTATTTTATTTAATCGAAAAATTCAGCATAATGGGTAGTGGTGGCCATGATTTTGTTTTGGAAGTTATCGAATAATATAGGTCATAGGAATGTATATTATATTATTTGACCCAAAGCCTGCAACCGATTGCTAAGTACCGCAAAGTAGCGGTCAATCTTTCGTGAGAAGTGATAATTTGCCTCATATTTGTATCCATTCGTTTGATAAATGGGGTGACCAACTGTAGCAACTTGTTATATGTCGTATCATCCATTTTGCCAATCTGAAGGCTCAAGTGTGAGTTCTTTTACCAAATTTACGTGACTCATTTGTTTCCGTTTAGAAAACCATCCTTTTTGCCACTTCCTTTTTGGCTTTCGTTTTTTAATGTAGATGCAAGTTCCAATTGCAAAAAACCCCTCCACATGCTTCGAATCCATTGATAGATTAAAAATAATTTTTTCTTCAAGTTTATCTTTATTTTTTTCTAAATTAATGACAGAAAATGAAATGGACTGACTGGGTCGAGGCTCTATCGTGAGTGGCGAGCTAAATTGGACTTAAACCAAACGGCCGACATTAGTTGCTGCTGTTTTCAATGTTTTGGCTTAATTCTAGTTTCTGCGAATATGCCAACCGTTGATTATCCAAACTGTTTTGTCTAGTATTCTAATCATAACATATGTTGCAGATTAAAAAAAAACTTCTTCATTCTAACGCTGAAATTCACGTTTTCAGCCAAATTAAGGAAAGTTGGAATGTAATTATTCCGAAGATTGTATCGTCAAAATTGAAATTTTGGAAAAACTGTGAATCGTTTTCGAATCTAAAGGCTTTTGCCGTTTCTGTGTTGTCAGTGTCTTTCCCAGGTTTCAAGCAATTTGCTATAAAAAGTTTTCTACTTTCGTGCAATTTTCCCGTGTCGATTCTCATTTTGGGAAGTGTTCGTATCCTTAATGGATAACTAAATTTTTCGTTAATGCCAAAATCGCATTAATTACCACATATCATGCAAAAGATACTGCCAAAGTTTTGTATATTTCACAAACTTCAAAAACAGTTTCTGCTTGCTATTTCTACTCACAATTAGACGATGAAACGAAAAGTTACTCACCAGTCAGTAAAAGTGAAAACTGTATTCTCAATATATCACCTTGAACCTGACTACTGCACACTCTTGGTTGTCTGTTTTGGGGGGTGAAAGTTTACAGTTTTCAACAGTGACTGGACGAAGATAAAAGCCACCCTTCCGGTTGTACGATTGCAACGCAATGCAGCTAAACACGAGAACAAATTCTGCATTGAGAGTGCTGTAGATGTTTGTAGACTAATTCCTGGAAGACTATCTAGCAGTTATATGCATTTAGAATGTGCATGTAGTGTTTTTAGTATGAGTCAGTTTTAGATTGGCGGGTATTTTCTTAATGCAAAAAAAAATCGAATAGATTTGTATTGGCACATGACGTCCTAGTTGCATGTTTATCAACTGAACCTGCCTGTATTTGTTCGAAATTTTAAAGCACAGCTCAATGAAACTGTCGAATTTTTCAACCAAGTCGCAAAAATGAACTTACAGAAGGCTACCAGTATAGTCCTGGGTAGATATTTGCAAACCGGGAAGTTGAATCCTTTTGCAACATTGTATAGCTACACACACTGAACGTCCGTATGCGCATCTAGAATGAATGCCATCGATTTACCACTACTGCAGTGACTTACTCGTAGGTAGTTTTAAGGGAGGAAATTTTAGCATGCACGCTTTTCCGTATCGGGCAAAAGCTAATGTAGAAATGTTGGGCTTGAACACAATAGCGCCGACTTCTGAATCGAGCGAAGAGTAGTAGGTGGTATGTCCAGACAAGTCACTGTTTTTGCCTTTTGAGCAAGCGGTACGTTGTTGGCCGTGCAAGTTTTGTGAATAAGGGTGTCTGCGACCGGTGGTTGCAGATACCCTAACTCCTACTGCAAGGTACCTTTTTATTTTTTACTTTTTTCAAACAAGCACTGCAGTCTGAGCGAGGCTTTCATTGGTGTGTAACTTCAGGCTGAAATCGAAAGTGAGAAGAATCGTGGACATTAGGACTGATTCATATTGCATGTATACAAGTGACGTTATATGTATCTAAATCAACGATTTGTATGGGATGATTCCTTGTCGGGTTAGTCCTCGTTTTTTTCTCGGAATGTATGGGACTATTAAGTTGAAACTCGGCTTGAATTGAAACTTGTATATTTTCTGTATTTCGATGCTTAGAAAATCTATGTAATGACAGGTAGCATTTGATGATTTTTTTACATCTTGCGCAAAAAAAAAACTAGTTGCATGCATTCAGGTTCTCAAAAATGTAACAATAATCTGTTTCAAAAAATCTCATTTCACTCCACGCTCTATTTTAATTATTTTTTTATCATAAAGTCTAATAAACCACTGCCCCATATTTCAAACGACCAGCACATACAGAAATATACGTATCACAAAAACAATAATAAATAATCGCGTTGTATTGTGACCTTGACATAATTCCTCACTTGCATCAAGAAATTCATAATCTCGTCGGACGCGAAACGAAATGAAAACAAGAAAGTTTGCGTCAAGCAATGGTTCGGCTGCGCTTAAGCTGTCTTGGTTGTCATCCATTTGGTCAATTTGACTGGTGAGCCTGCTTGCATCTAAGTAACCCACATTCCGTTAGTTTTCTTACAGATGTTAAAGATGCTTCCGCCGAACGTTCTTCAATTCCCCTTGACGGTCAGACGAGCGAACGTAATTTGTTTTTCGCGATATTATGACATATGCACATGTGTGATAAAAATAAATTGCCGAGAAATTGTTAGTGTTGAATAGGAATTGTGCAAACCGTAAATTTTTATTTTTTAAAAAGATACGGCGTAGGAGAAGCGCAACGCGAGTGCATTTGTTGTATGAGCTCAGTATTATGTTTATGTGTAGGTCAGAGAGACGAAAGCATTCGTCGAAAATTTTTTTCGAAAGGAAATGCAAAAGATATGAGTCACAATGACGATAAGATTGTTTAACGGATGCATGGCGTGTTGCCGAAAATCGAATCTATCATAAGATGTCTTTTTGTTTCTTGATTAGTCACCACAATTGAGCTTGAATTAAATCTATTGAAGAGGTGGTGAAATATCTCTTTTCAAAATGGTTCTAATACTGTTGCGTTTATCAAACCACATTTGTGTGGAACTATCCGCTAGCGAACCCATCTTTCTAAGTTCAGTCGTGAATTCAATTCATGTGAGATTTAAAGGACATACATAAATTATCAGTTAGCATCGTCTATGCACGGTCTATCATTATAGCCAGTGCACGTAACCCAATAAATCGCATGGCTAAGGGTCGGTTATCCAACGGCTGACTCAATTACTCACACTACCGGCTCTCTGCAGAACACCGTACTCGCCTTGACATTGAAAAGGTTTCTTCATCTTTTTGTAAATTTTTTCCGTTGCAGTTTATTTGTTTTTGCCCCGTCAGCGTCGAGACAGGGAGGTGTTCTCACACTAAAAGCCAGTAAAGTCGGAGCGAACCGAAGCGAAGTTTCCTCTACATGTGCACAAAACTGCACAAGTGCATCGCTTCAACACATCGGACTTTTGCAGTGTACGTGTGAAATTCTCTTAGTCGCGAAATGTTCTCGTAAACCTCGAGAAATGCATCGCGGGGCCCAACAGGCAACAGTACACATATACCCACTCCCATTCCATTATGCTGGTAGTCCTTGAATGTGCCGGTACTGTAATTGCAGCAGCAACCCGTCCAGGCTCCACCTTTGTGCACACAAAAAGCGAAAGTGTATGTGCAGTACAGTGCAATGTGCGAATTGCACATGCACATGCAGTGCGTTTAGCGAATGCAATTCGAGTTTGCTTATGTACTGAAGCCCCACCATGTGATTGGGATGTTTGGAGCGCTGGTGGGGCATCGTGTGGTTTGTGCCGCCTTTTGCAACGAGTTCGCGTTCGCCGGTTGTAGTCGGGCCGGTTTATAGTCTGTTATGTAGGAGAATTCGCAATATTGCATAATGCATCATATACGCGAATGCTACGTTAATGCGTCAGGGCAAATTGCGGTTGGTTCTTCGCTTGTTGGACGAGTATGTAATACGATATGTATAGGATTTTATGGGCAGTGTGGGCTTTAGTACATAATGGGCTGAAAAAAGGTGAAGTTCTTAATACTCTGCGTTTCGATATGGAGTGGTTGTAAGAAAATGGCGTCTTCCACGCAACAACATATTTGTGAATTGATGCGCCCAAGAAATGTGTATTACATTCTGGAAATAAATATAAATAATCTCGAGCGAGAAATATACTATATTAGTGGCTACAGTGGCTGGCAGCCAAAATGATGTGTCCAGGTAACTTACGTATAAAAAATGATCAATATCTGTCAGATTCTGAATGAAAAAGCAGTTATGAAAAATTGCAGATATATTTATTTATGATTTAAATGAAAATATAACAAAAAAAATTCTATTACAATAAAAATTAATAAAAACTCAGACAAGAGCCGATTTTGACCTAACAGTCAAAATCATATGAAATGGTTTTTCTTAGAAAAAGTACCGCTAATTCCAATAATCCGTTTGGGAGAAATGAACATCGCATTGCAGACATGATGACGACCAGTCAGACCTTGGTTATTGAACGAAATCATTGTTTGAACGAAAGTAAATAATAAACCATTTCATGGACGAGAAATCTAAAAAAAATCGCTGAAATTATTAACAGCATTTTATTGAGCGTGCGCGCGGAAATCGCGTAAGAAATCGAGTCAAAACAGCTTACACCAAAAATTTTTTCTGAAACGAATTGCCGTTGAATCTTGAGACAGTCAAAAAAGGGTCCTACATTGAGTATTCCGAAATTAGTAGAAATGGCTGAAAGAACTCTGGGCAAAAGAGCAACTCCCAAACTATAAGGAGCATACTCAGTAATGCCAATTTAAATGATAGAGTTGCCCGGAAAAAAACCTTTCATCAATCGCAAAAACACATTGTGCAGGATCGACTAAGCTCGTGAATATCTGAGAAAAGATACTGGATTTTTAGGATACCGTTATTTTTCGTGATGAAAATAAATTCAATTTATTTGGATCTGACGGGCAAAAATACGTCTGGAGGCAACCAAATACAGAGCTCAATCCAAAACATTTAAGGGCCACTGTGAAACTTGGAGATGGAGATGTTATGGTAAGGGCATGTGTGTTGTCAGCAGAGGTCGGAAATCTGGCTTTCATTGATGGTATCAGAAACAAACCCTAGTGTCTTGTAGAAAATAAATATTGGCCCAAGCAAGACCAAAAGAGGCTATGGCCAATATGTGTACACCACTTTGTTGCGAGCTGGGCTGTTGTTGGGCTCACTCCCAGCCTGAGTGGATTTTTGGCTAATATGTTGGGCCAATATGTATTTGAAGCATCTGAATATTTTGAAAGAGAACTTACTGACAAGTCCAGAGCTATTAAATGTTAGGAATAGTTTTGGATTTCGTCAGAACAATGATACGAAGCATACCTCCTAACTCGTTCAAACGTGGCTCATTTGGAATTGCCCACATCTTCTTCAAACGCCTCCACAGTCTCCGGTCTCTCCATATTATAGAGAATTTGTGGCCCGAGTGAGAGAAAAGCATCAGGAAACACCCGATTTATAACAAAAAGGATCTCAAAACAGCTTTGCAGGAAGAATGGAAACAAATTCACCCAGGTACACAAAGTCTTTAGTGAAATCGATGCCACGGAGATTGAGCGCGGTTCTTAAGCAGAAAGGCTATTCCACGAAATACTAGCAGTATCATTTTATAATTTTATAAGATATTAAAAACTTTATACTTTTTTTTTCTAGGAAAAACCATTTCACATTATTTTGGCTGTAAGGTCAGAATCAGCTCTGATCTGGATTTGTACTAGTTTCTATCGTAACGGATTTTTTTTGTTATTTTTTCACTTAAATGATAAACACTATATCGGCAACACCTCGTAATTGTTTTTCTTTATTTCATTCAGAAACTGGCCGATATTGATCACTTCATAAGTTATCTGGCCACCTCATTTGCATTGTCAGCCACTGTACACAAAAAACATGCGAATATTAAGTAAAAAGCTAGATAAATTGAGAAACGAAAGCACTAGAAATGGGAAGAGAAAAAACAGTTTTTGCTAAATTTACAGGTGGCTAAGTAGATTCGGTGAGGTTAGGAGTGAGTGGATAAAACTCTGGCGACCTGGGCATCGGACTTGCTCAAAAACAGGCAAATTGAAGCCAAATTTTTGGAGGCTAAAGCGGAGAGAATAGTCGAAACCGGAATACCACATTAGGGAGATCATATTGCCCCTTTTCTGGATCCTGGCAATCAAAGAAATACTGGAGAATTTAAGCGCCAGTGTCTTTAAGATGGTGGCGTATGCCGATGACTTTGTGGTACTTGTGAAGGGTATATTTCGACAAACTTTGTCGGACCTTATGCAATCGGCACTGGACCTTATCCAAATCTGGGCCAGAAAAGCCGGGCTTAGGGAAACCCGGACACAAACCGACATTGTACTTTTCACAAGGAATCACAGGATGCCGGCTATTGTCACACCTAGCCTTAAAGGAATAACATTTTATCTTGTTGATAGTGTTAAATATTTGGGTCTTATATTAGACTGGAAACTGAACTGGGGTGCTAATAACTGAACTGGGTTGCTTTTGGCGTGGCAATCTGCCTACTCCAATACCTAGGGTCTTAAACCTAGTGCGGCCTACTACATATTCACATGTGTAGTGAGGCCGATTTTGGTGTACGGAACGACCGTGTGGTTGAAGGCAGTAAAACCAACATCAAAGAGCTAACAACACTGCAGAGACTAGCTTCCATATGTATTACGGGCGCTTTAAGAACCGCCTCGACGGCACGGTTGGAATTGGTTCTGGGACTTATGCCCCTGCATCAATTTATCTTTAGAAGCGCAAGCTTAGCGGCAATACGCACTAAAATTTCCGGCATGTGGAACGATTCAAATCAGTGGAGCCAGAGCGGTATTCTTACAGAATGCCGCAGATTTTGCGGAAGCAAAATAAGACATCTTCCCAGGTATACCAAAAGGTCGGGAATAGCAACAAAACAGACTAAAAGAAAAGGGAGCTACCACCGATGGTGGCGTCTGAATTTACACGGACGGGTCAAAGACGGACACAGGAGCTGGCTCGGGCATTTTTTCTACAGATTTGAGCCTTAATCTGTGGTGTAGACTGTCGGAACATGCTACTGTCTTTCAGTCTGAAGTATATGCTATACGCATGGCAGTTGAGTCCATTAGCAGAACATCAACCAAACCAACGACGATTTGTGTCGACACTAGGGCAGCCATTCTCGCTCTTGCGTCTTACAGGCGTTCTTCAAAAACTGTTAACGCTTGCAGAGTGGCTCTTAATGAAAAGACAAGGCATAATCCTACCCGGATTATGTGGGTACCAGGGCCTAGTGGGGTCCTAGGCAACGAAAAAGCCGATAAATTGGCGATGAAAGGCCCATGCATCACTGTACCACGGTCAATTGCTGACACCACAAGCAAACTAAGTGCTGCCATATGGGCCAAACTAAAGTCCGAATGGGAAATGGGCTGCAGGGTAGACAAGACATTATGGCCATCACTTGATGTAAACAAAAGCAGGAAACTGCTCAAACTCAGCAGAAAGTGCTGGAAAGCGACGGTCGGCTTGCTCACAGAGCACTGCCTTACCGCATCTCATGCGAAAAGAATGGGACTGACATCCAGCAATTTATACAAGAGTTGCGAGTTGCTAAATAATAAACGAGTCAAAATTGTTGGTTCTTACCACTTTCAAGAGTTAGCAGAAGTGCCTAGTACCGTCATGCTGAGTCAGCTGATTCAGTTAGGCGAAGCGGTTACTTGGCAGCTCTAACAAGCCAGCGGAGGGTGGCTAATGGGTCCAAACTGGCGACCTAATGTTAGCCGCGGGGCTGGCAACCCTCTTTACAACCTAACCTAACCTACTTAAGTACCACATTTTTTTCTTATTTTTCTGGAGTCCTGGTCTCATAGCCCAGGCACTGCTAATGCTATGATGCCAAACTTAATTGTTGGAGCGCTGGTATTAAACCCAATTGCTGGCTCTTAAGACAACATAAAACGAACAAACAACCACGAGCATACGGCGGGATTCGAAAGCACGGGCAGTAGATCGCTGGTTCGAACTAGTGCCTTAGCGAGCAGAGCTGTGAGGTATGCACAAGTCCTGCGAAAAGATGGAAAAATAATCTCTCTCAAGAACATATTTTGAACCATATCTTATATTTTGCGAGAGATGAATTGAGTGAATTGGAATTCGGAAAAAAAGGCGCTGTCTCTTTATGTTACAGGACTCTTTAACTCATCTTAATCAATTAACAGACCGAAAGGAACGGATATTGTCGCTTGCATTCAAAAAGGGTAATGAAGATTTTCGATTAAATGCAATATATGCAAGTATAATGAAATATTAATGTGAAGATTTAATACATCAGCTAATATAAATAAAGAGTATCGAGCCTGAAATGCGCCCATAACACTGAGAAATTAGATTTTTTTTCGTGAAATTATCTACTTGTTTTTTTTTTACTTTTCTGATCCTGAAATCTGTAACTCTGCAGCATTGCTTCTGTCGGAACGATTTTAAGCACGTTTTCGGAAGTTATTTCCCACATTTCGTTCGGTAAGTTGAGTCCGATAAGCTGCTAGGTAAACCGAAAGCTATTTGCACGCAAGTCCATTAAATTTGTGGGACATCACACTGTGCCCCAGTGCGTTTCTATACTAGAGGCGCAGTGGTGGAGCTATGTAGCTGAAACGCACTCCCATTTCAGGGAAATACGTTAGCAAGCAGCATTGGCCTGCTGCCATAGCTATGCTGGATACCATATATACATTGGCATTGAATCGATAAACGGCATATACTTGCTTTAAAACTATGCTGGTGTTTCTATTTTCCAGAGCAGTTGTGCTCTCCTATACCAAGCAGAAAACAGTACGCAGAGCTCACATTTGCCACCAACCACCCCATGGGAGAAGGTGGCCAGGGCTGAAGCAGCATGTTGATGAGCCTGGAAAAGAGAAAGAAGTGCGTAGAGCGTTGCCGTTGCGTGTAACACGCTTTGTGCTGCTCCACTTCAGTATTTTCGACATTGTGCACAATATTGCTTTTGCCACCAAAATGACGACAATTTCACCCTTGCCGCCCTATCCACATTAAGGCGATTCTGCAGAGTTTGCAATGCAGTAGAGAAAACGGAAGTACGGATAATACCGAAATTTCTAGCAAAAGCCATTGAATAGAAAAAGAGTAGGGACCTATTTACTTCTAGGACATCGAAATGGACTTTTTCACTAGTAAATGGCTTGAAAATCGTACAACCGGACCCTGTGATGCATATTTAGGTTGTCGGGAGGCAGTAAAATACACTCTTATGAAAACATCAATTCATTGATAGTAACAATTTTTCAACATGTATATTTCGATTAGATTGAATAGCTATGAACTAAGTATACATTTTTGTCATAAGTGCATTTAAATTAGAATCACACATTGCGGAAAATGCATTACGTTCGTTTTGCATTTGCTTTCCTAACGTACGTGACTAATGCAGTTGTAATAAAAAGATACATTAAAATGCTATTCTGAGAATCGCAAAGCAGGCGTCTGCTCGTAGTGTTTTCTTCGGCAAGGGGGTCACAAGTGTACAGTATATTATACACTAAACTTTAAGTGACGGGAATTCTCAATCCAAGCAACGATACTGCACGCACATGAAACTGCCAAAAATTGATTGTAACCCAGCTACACTGCTCTGTACGGTGATAAGGCCCACATTGCACACAAGGACATTCGAGCCGACCGGGCGAAGATGGCAAACATGTTTCTAAGCAAGGAAAGAGACAAGCCTATGTGAATGCGAATCTGCGAAAGGGGCCGAATGAGCTTACAACTACCGATAAGATTGCAACGAACGCGGAATTTCTGCCGAACGCACAGGAGGGTTGCAACATCATTTCGCCCGATGTTGATGGTCTTCCTTGCTGCTGGCAGCGAGGGAGGCGAAGAGGCATAAGGATGAGGCGTAGAGTGTTCTAGTTTTCGAATGAATTATGTTTTCGGAAGGACCGGATCATTATTCCGGATTTTCGGATCGATAGTAATTTGAAATGCATATACGCACAAAGCTCTTCGTCTTCTGCCCGATACGATGTGTGCTGTGTTGATGGTAATCGGGACTCGTGAAGGACGTTTCTGCTCTCGTTGTTATGCGAGCGCCAAGGATGCATTCAATTTATGATTTTCTATTTGAAGCAGCACGTGCGAAGATTTCGGGGTATGGGAGAAGAAAGCATAGGGATGTGGTGTGGTGTTGCGCATTAGTGGGGTTTTAATTAGCAATTCGAAGGCAAACACATTTGCTGTAGAATGCGCAAAGGAGCCCTGATATTTTCCATTTTAAAGTGCTAATTAAGCACGAAAAATCTGAGTCTTTTCAATTTTTCAAAGATAATTTTGAAAGGCGCAGTAATCGGGGGAGAAGATACATACATACCCAGTCGTGTATGTTTGATGGACTATCTTGCTGCATTTTGAAGTGCAAGCATCTCCCTCTTTTTACATTATCATTACTTAACGGATTTTTAGTTGTTTAATGTTTATCCGATTGTTTGAAAATAACGAAAATAGTTATTCGAATATTACCTACCGCTTAAATTTTTTCTTTCTCTGCATTCTAAACATGCAACCAACCATCCACCCAATAATTATGTATTTGATCATTATCAATTCAGACAATCCCAAACTCCTGGTGTTATCTCGCCACCCCCTTCGTGCTGTTATCATCACAAGCTTGAACTGCACGTTTGACTGAAAGTGAAAACAAAACAGCGCTTGTGTCTGTAGGGATGTTCCTGCACATGGCAAAGTTACGACCACTTGCTTAACATGCTGTATTCTTGAAATTTCAAGAGGGTGAGAGTTTTCCAAGGTTCTTTGCGTATTTCCGCTTTCACTTTCGTTGCTATAGATGTATACGCGTGTATAAGAACGCTCACGAAAAACTTTCTCGGCAAACAAACCACCAGTATCCATACACATCCCTCCCCGCCTAGAGATTGCAGTGAAAGTTTTTCCTGGAAAACTGCTTTTCCCGTGGAGCGTTGTTGACGTTCTCGTTGTATTAGTCGGCAGGAAAAGGACTCTGATTGAATTTGAAGTGGGGTTTCACCCATACAAGAATTGGCCATTTGGCTGTGTTGAGATCAAAAATAAGGAAGAATTGAAAAAAATAAATAAAATACGATAGTGAGGGCTGTAAAATTTATTTTCATTGCATGACTTCTTCCTGCTGAAATAGTAGAATGGAAGTGAAAGTTCCGTATCAAAGCTTGGTCGTTTTGCTTTGTGTCGTTCTTTCAAGAGCAATAAGAGCAGTTGGAAGAAATCGGCCACCCAAAATTTGATGGTGTTTGTGAATGCGCTTTGGCTTTGCCGGAATTAAAGTAGCGGGAGGATAAAATCATGACTTTCCCAATATTCGCTTCAGGAACGAGTGGGATTTAGATGATAGTGTGTCGTAGAAGGTGTGGGGACTGTGTTCAGAAAACTTTCTGATTGTGCTGCAAGCTGTAAATATATATGTGTGAGGGGGTTGAGATAGCGGATGTAGTAATAGATTGAACTGACGATGCACAGATGCGTAAATGTACATATTTTTCATTAAGAGTGAAGAAGCGTCTAAAAGCGTTTAAACTACTTGTAAAACTACATTTTGCTGGCATCAATTTCTAAATTGTTCAATACTTATACTGATTTATTTAGGATGGATTAGATGGATGTTATGAATTATGTCTAGTATCATGAAAATTCACTATCCGCCTACCTGCCTACTGGTGTTGCTCCCAAAAATGAAAATCCTGTATATAATCATACATATGTATATCTGATATTTACATAGTAGCCACAATGATATCGCTGATATAGATACTCTTTAGAAGAGATATTGTTATAAGCCCACTGAATCCATGAATTGTACATCAACATATATCCCAAACCCAAATTGATGATAGACAACTTTACCTAGACGAACGTTCATGTGAGTACTTTTTTGAGTTTCTCCCGCTAGAACTAAAAAAGTCCATTTATTCATTAATGTGTCGAATGCTAAATGTACGTTGGTAGTCGAACAGACGACGATTGGACGTCCGGGACAGTTTGACAGAAACTTGGTTTTTTTTTCAGGTCTGTCCACTAAAGTTAACGAACGGCTGAAACGGATCTAAGATGGACGATGGCCTTCGCATGTCCTGTTCAGTTTTTGGAAAGTCGTCATCATGATCCAAATGAATTATCAGTTGACCAGCTGAATTGAAAACAAACCGAAGCCGAGGGTCGAAATGGAAAGGTAGCCAATATATCGGAAGCAAAATTTAACTCTTTCCACTAAGCAACATCGAAATACGGCACTACAGTAAGCGGAATGAAAGTGTGGACGATCTGCAAAGTGGCCTGTAATTCTTAATTTAAATTTCTTTGATTTTCTTCATTTAAGAATCGCATAGAATATTCATTGGCGGGGCAAATTTTACAATACTTTTTTGCATAAAAAGTACTAATTCTTGGAGCGTATTTTCTATCTGAAAACTCATATGAATGTAAATCTGAAGCTCGATTTACATTGAAGCTGATATATTACCATAGGCTCGTACCTTGTGCTAATCAAGAGTAAAAGGATGAGTTTTTTCAGCATTGTTTCGTTGAAATCGTCAATGAAAAGAAGTCGAATGGCTAAATCATTTTTGTCTTTGGCTGAATACCGTTAGCTCTGTTGTTTGGCTAGAGAATGAATAGCCAGTCTAGTAGAGTTTTGTTCAATTGAATTCGTTTGATTTCCCGATATGAAGAGAATGAAAATCGCTCGTTAATCCTCGTATGAAGAGCAGCCAAAAATTGATTGTTCGCCAAGGTTTGATATAAAGGTCCCCTTCCCCTCCCGAATTCGACTACATCGTCCAATTATTTTCGTTTCTTGTATTATCTTCAGCTTTAAAAATTGTGCGAGAGTATTTCGAATGCAATTTTGATAGATGAATAAAAATTCTAATATCAATTGCAGTCATATGCCGATTTTGAATCATGAGCTTTTGTATTGGGATTGAAAACAATACAGATGTTTTATCTGTGAAATATCATAAATTTCATTGATTTTCTTGCTCTTTCTTTTCATTATGCTGCAACTATACTCAATTAAAACGAATATGATCTATCGAGCATCTCACGAACTTGACCATGGCAATGTAGCTAGGTTTTCTATAACCGATAATCGGCTGGAGGTGGTGTTCAACGAAATGGAACCTAAACTCGTGATTACGGTCGAACCCATGGTCAAGCCGAAATCATCAATTTCTAACACGCGCGGACTTTAACCTCAAATCCATGCTTTTAGTTTGCATGCAAACAAACGCTCTTAGCTTTGCGAAGATTGAATCATTTTGTTGCATTTCGGCTAGTGTATTTAGTAAAAATCAACTATGCAGCTAGATACGTACATATGTATGTATCTTTTCATTTTATGGAATGTCATGATTTTCGTGAAGCTAACCAATTTGGATTGTGAGAATAGAATAGACCTAACTAAATACAGGAAAGCCGTAACGAATTCTCATTCAAAATCTACTTCAAAATTAGATGTTTGGCAGTTTCACCATGATAACGAAAGGAATTGAAAAGAAATATGTTTACAACACTGAGTATAGTATCTGAACCCTTGCAATGCATTTTTTTTTTAAATCTCTCAATTAATCTTTGAATCATTGCATCATTTTCACGATGAGTGATGTTTGGTCGAATAGATTGCTGATATACAATTAAAGTTTTTCGTAAAACATGAAATACAGTACCTACGCATTGAATGTAAAATACAATTATAACGGTATTCACTGCAGCAACTCAATATTGTCGACCTGAATGTAATGTAGTTCCACTAACTAGCAATAAAACTACATACATACCTACCCTGCCCTACTAAGCATAAACGTTCTATGTATCTACATTTTAGTAACTTTCGAGATATTCAAAGATTTGTGTTTTTATAAATGCTGCATTCATCTTCAAACGGTATAAAAATTTAAACATGGATACAAATACAGTGGCTCACAGCTTATTTGATACAGTGACTATTTAAAAATGCAAATCATTGTAACTTTGAAATAAAGAACCCTGTCCAAAAAATTTAAACGTATTTGACTAGATGCATGTTCAACGAATACAATGCAAACAAAAAATGTTCCAGCAATATTCCTCGGCGTCCCGTAAAAGAGAAATACCATTGGCGCAGAAAAATTGCAGCTCACAGCTTATTTGATACAGACACTTCAATGCGAATAAACTTCTATTTGTCGCGCCGTTAATCTGTCTTGTTTTTGTTTCCTGAATTTTTGATTGTGTTTAGACATTGACTTAGGTAATTTTTAGCAAAATCTTGTAAGCTGAAGTGCCAAAATGAGCCAAAATTATAAAATGAGTCATCGCACCACAATTGAACAGCGCGAATTGGTGTTAAACCACTTTAAAAAAGGTCAAAGTGTTCGAAAAATTGCTGAGAGTGTGAATTTGAGTGTCTCTACAGTGCAGCACAAAATTGAGCGCTTTGTACACGAAAATTGGGTAGAAAATAAGAGGAGAAATGCGTCAAACAATATTTTCACCGTATCCGACGAACGATACATTGTAAGGAAAGTGAAAGCAAATACAAAGATTTCCGCTCCAAAATTGGTTACTGAGGTTCATCATGAATTAAGGAAGTTATGTAGTGCTGAAACCGTCCGACCAGTGCTACGCGACCATGATTTCAACGGGCGAGTAGCTCGTAGGAAGCCATTGATTTCCAAAAAAATACAATAAGCCGATTTGCCTTTGCTAAAGAGCATGTGGGAAAGCCATTCGCGTTCTGGAATACGGTTATTTTTGTGGACGAGTCCAAGTTTAACATTTTTGGCTCCGACGGAATGTCATATGTCTGGCGCAAGGCAAACACTGAGCTAAACAAGGAGAACCTTAAAGCTGCTGTGAAGCATGGTGGTGGTAATGTGATAGTTTGGGCCTGCATGTCCGCAGCCGGAGTCAGAAATTTAAAGGTTATTGAGGAAACAATAGACCAACCAAAGTACCTTGATGTACTCAAAAACAATTTGCTGCAAAGTACTGAAAACCCTAGTTTTCGTACTGAAAAACCCAGTTCGCAACCAATTTCGGTTGTACCAAGACAACGATCCAAAACACAAGTCGGGAATTGTGCAGTCCTGGCCAATTTGGGAGTGCTCTCATTTGAAGTCTCCGCCGTCACAGTCACCAGATATTAACGTCATTGAGAATCTGTGGACATTGTTGGATAACAACATTCGAAAACACAAAATTTCAAATAAACAAGACCTGAAGAAAGCACTGCTAGAGGAATGGCAAAAAATTACTCCTGACATCACAAAAAAACTCGTTGAATCAATGCCGAATAGGCTCCAGGCTCTGCTTAAAACTAAGGGCTATCATACGAAGTATTGAAAACAACTGGAAACCTCATAATTCACAACAATTTTAATGTTTCAAATAAGCTGTGATATAAAATTTGTTATGACTTTTGGGGTTTTTGTTTTTTAAGATGTAAAACAGCAACTTCGTAAAAAATATAAACTTGTTTAATAAACAACACACATTTTACTTCAAAATGGCGATAAATTTTTTTTGATATTGTTATTATGTTTTGAGTTATTGCAACTTAATTTTTTAAAAAAGCACTGTATCAAATAAGCTGTGAGCCACTGTACGTTTACTTGAGATAGGTACATCTGAAGTTCACGTTGAAAATATATGTGAGAGATAGGTTTTAAGCAGATAGGACTCTTTTCTAGGAACATGCAACGAAATAATGTCGGCATTATTACGCAAAAAAAATTCTATTTACACATTACTAAGCATAAACGTTTATTTACGGTAGATAGAACATTTATGCTTAGTAGTGCGACGTTTTTTGTAGATTTTAACATACATCACCAAAAGATAGGTTTTTCATATTTTGCAGAATGATGCAATTAGAGTATGTAGTTTTCGAAACCGGTGTTAACTCAAAAATGAAAAAAAATGTAGATCGAACGTTTATGTTGGGTAGGGCAGTACCTACATAGCGTATGCTTCTACACAAGGTAAATGCGAGTGTAAAACCGAAATGCGTATCCAACGAAGATGAAGCACATTAAGTGCGTCATAGATACGAAAGGTAATCACGCAAAAACTGCCGTGAATAAAAGTAGCACAGAAACACGCAGTAAATGCAACACGAAAATAGTAAAAGAAATGTTTGTTGGTAAATTCTGGAATTGAATTCAGGCAAAACTTCAAGTAGAAATGACAATAGAACCCCTTCTTGCATAGCTATAGAAATCATGAAGCAGAACAGCGATTCTTCCTATCGGTGGCGACCGAGCACAAAGAAACCATCACAAGAACGTGAGCGTCTTTTTTTTGACATAGCGCGACTTGATCGAGAAAATTTCGAGGAATAAACTAGGTAGGTGCTGTGTTTAATTATGATTTTTTTTTGGAACTAATCGCTCTAGATTGAAGCTGAACACATCTTGAAACAATGAAAGAGAGGAGATTTCTAGGTACATATGCATGCGCGTACATGCCCATGACTATGTGCATAAAATTGAAATGATTAATAAAAGACCTCATACATATTCATATGTGAGTATGAACTTATTATTATGACAAATATACTTACCTGATTAAACTTTTTCTAGCTTCCACACCCAAAGATTTTTAGTGAGAAACGAAATTATTCCTTTAGAAGCTAGACATATTTCAATTTTTTCCCCAAGAGATAAGCCGAATGTCATATGTGTACTCGCTTATGTAACTTAGCCTAATGATACACTGCGGGTATTGGTATCAGAATATCAATACCACGGTATCAGTATTGATAACTTGGGAGGGTGAAACACTGCGCCCACATAGTATTGTGGGTCATCACCTGTCAAAAATGAAAACTGTTAAGTCGAGTGTAGAATCAAAAGTGAAATAGAATTAAATGGAACCTGTATTTTTTTCGTCCTTATTTTCTTATCCATATCAAAAGAAGTGACACTTTCAAAATGAAACCCTTCAGTGACACTTGTCAATTATCTTCATTCGACAATTTGATTATTACACTAGGTGGAAAATGTCTCTGCTGCCATTAAAATCTTCGATACACTGGATAAAATTTCGCGGTACCAATACCACGAAACGGCCTAGATACCGCATATGCACCGTTTTACCGAGCTGATTGATACACTGAACTGAGTGATACACTGGTGGTATGGAAGATGCCACGGTATCAATACCAGCAGAGTATCTTTAGTATTAGATGTCTAAGTTGACGAGGTTTTGCCTTTACTGGCTTTTGCTTGAATGCAAAAGTCAGTAGTTTGAGGTTCCAAAAAGTATCAGAAATAGCGAATACCATGATAAGCCATTCGCGCTCGTATGTGCAAAATTTTTTTTGTGCGTCGCTAAGTTTGGCCGAGTAAAAACCAAGGGGTTGCCAAAAGCCTTGACATTTTTGCTACAGAGTAGCCCCAATAGCGGTGTCGGGAGCGTCTACAAAAAACAAAGCTCGGTGTTTGAGTCCGCAAAGAACAATAGAGTGGTTTCTGCGTGGCTAGTCTTGATATAGTCGAAGACATTGCCAGCTTTAGGTGACTAGTCGATTATTTTAACACCATCTTTTTTAGAGCCGCAAAGATAGGCGTTGAGTAGCTGCTGCATCTCAACTATGTGAAGAAGGGAGCAGCGGTAAAAGATGGCCATCCCCAAAAATCTCTTCACGTACTGTATAGGAGAGTTTAACTTTTGAAGTCGCCTCAACTCCATCTGGAGAGTGCTTAATGCCGTTTGGTGAAACCTCATGACCTACAAATTTGACTGGAGGTCGAAGAAAGTGGCATGGACTCTTATGAGTCCATGATCCGCAAATCGTTGAACTATTTGTCATAGGTAAATAAAGTGCTCATCTTCGCAAGTCGAAGATAGATAGGTAAAGCACATAGATCAAGATCGAGATAGATGATGCAGAATTTCAGTCCAAGTAAAACTTCATGAATAAACCGCTAGAACGATTATGCCGCATTGAAAAAGAGTTCAAAAGGTGTGCAAATGGCGGTCTTAGGGACTTCGTTCGGTTCGACTGGAATTTGATAATAAGCCTTAGTCAGGTTTATGCTGGAGAATTTTTTTTTTGCCATTTTATTCATGACAGATGTCTTGTATAATCAGCATCGGATATTTATCCAGGACATTTATGGCGTTAAGACGTCTGTAGTTGCCACATGGACGCCATTCTCCATTGGCCTTACGGACCATGTGAAGTGGAGACGACCAGCTGCTGTTTGAGAAAATTAATTTTTTTTGGCCGCCGTGAGCTTATTAGGTGCAAATTGGCGTTGTCTCGACACTATTGGACGGCCTATGGTCATGATGTTGTACGTAACCTTGTGTGTACAGGATTGAAAAACCCCATTGTATTTATGGAGCAGGACTTGTATCCGGAGATCGGTGGATTGCTCAACTAAAACACTAAGTTTTTTGTACGAAGTGTACGTGCCTTTCGTTGAATGAGAAGTGAAAGGATCCACCAGGATATCATTTGCCGTATTAATGAATAGTTTATAGTGTCTCTAATCTGCGCCTAAAATGGGTCTAGAGACATCAGCAATAACGAAATCCCACGAAAACTGACGTCGAACTCATATGTCCTATTTGATTCAATTTTCGTTCGTAGGTGTTCAATGTTGACAGATTTGTCACGGTAAATCACGTCAGGGTCATCAGATTCAGTAATTACATAAAAATACCTAGTTCTTTTTTTTTCATCTGTTGAACGACAGCTGCGAAAGAAGTCGCCCATCCATTGCGCCTGACGCCCTATGAGACAGTTGCCTGTAAGAGCGCCCACAACACTTTGGGTTAAACTTAGCAGCTAATTAGTGCTACGTGCGTCATGAAGATCCAAAACATTCGCACTAGATGATTCATCTGTCCACATAGCGTCCTCAAGATATTTTTCTGATGGATTGTTTGACCATTGATTGTGATGCTCCTATGGAGAAAGGACACGACCTGGTGTCTTATCATTTTCTCGACTACACCCCTATATCTCGACACCTCTTTAAACGATGAACGGCATTCGGCGACAATTCTAGATACTGACAAGGTAAATTACAACCGATTATTTGATTACACAGAAGACAGTCAACCCATAAGCGTACCAATGTTTTTTTTGGAAATTTTTAAAAAGATTAGGCAAGTGCTTGGTCGTTATAATGTAATGGCAGTTCGAATACGTAGGGTTAACGAATTAGATTCTGGATTAGGTTATAAAGATAATGTTGTCCAATGTTGGCAACGGCGAACAAAGAAAAAACACACATTCACATCAAAAATATTTAATTTTACTCCCTTTCTTTGGACTCATAACGTCAGGAATCTAGATACGCTCTTTTATATTTCGCCTTAGTTGCTACTACCGATACTCGTCTTGTCGCTTCTTCATCTGGTTGAAGGCTCTGGCGCTGACAAGTTCTCATGATACCAACACGTGTACATACCGAGCTGCCTATAGTTCGGCAGTGCAATACAGAAAAAAGGATAAAAAGGACAAGAGTGGTGAGGCCTTTACCGAGACTTTAGAACTCCAATGTCAGGAGAACAACAACTCAGACGACGAAGACATTCCTGAAGACGGCATCAACATTGTGCTCGAGAGAGGGCAGAGTGGAGGTATAATTTAAAAATCCTAGTGAAAAACCACAACAAAATTAAATCCCAGGGCCAAATAAAATCATCAATCTCTTTTCCATCTACCAGACAAACTCCTGAACATTGTAGAAACAATTAACGCCATTTTTCATAGCAAAAAATATCCGAATTGCTGGAAACTTGCCACCATTATAGTTGCCCCTAAGCCCGGTAAAGATTTAACCTTTCCACAAAATTGGCTACCCATCCGCCTATTCTCATTCAGAACCAAACTTATAGAGCACATTTTTCTCTCTGGGCCCAAAGAGATTGTCACCCAAAACAACTGCTTACCCCTAGAACAATTAAGGCACAGCACTCAACTGAGCTCCAACTATCTCGGAGTAGTGCAGCACGTAAGATCTGGCCTAAGCAAAAAAAAATCTACACGGCTAGTCATATTTGATCTCCCGAAGGACTCATTGTCAAACTACATAATTTGAATATACCATCTTCATTCATACAATTCGTTGGATCCTTTTTCACAGAACATAGCTTTTTAAGTCAGGATAGACAATCACTTCTCCTCCAAGCGGCACATAGCAGCCGGAGTGCCCCAAGGATCTCGTTTGTTACCCATTTTGTACAACTTTGTGCACAGCTGATATTTCCACCTCTCACAGAGTAAATATATCTTTATTCGCTGACGATACGTGCACATTTCTCACGCCCAGGCAAGCATCGAAATCCTTTTGGGATTCTTCAGAAAATGGAAAATAGAGCTGAACGCTGAAAAAATTCAAGCAATGTTTATTACTCGCAAAAAACGACAGACACCACGACAAATAATTTTCGACGACCAGACTTTACAATGGCATTGGACCGGACAATACTTAGGGCTGACGCTTGAAAGCAAACTACAATAGACTGCACACATTGACAACAGACGAGCATCCTTAAAAAATACCATCAGCTTCCGCTACCGTCTTCTAAAATCATCCCTTCTGAGTACCACAAATAAAGCGCTACTCTACAAGAGAGTTCTCGGACCTCAACTGCTCTACGGTTGCATAGCCTTTGGCAGCAACCTCTAAAACTAATACGCGGATGCATTAGCAAAAAGGTATGCATCATTTTTCGTAAATTATGCTCAAAAATCTTCAATACGACCATTACAGGTTTAATAAGATTTTTCCATTTTTTAACTGCCGGATTACTTTTTAATCTAGTTTATCAATTAAAACGTTTTTTTTTTTGCATAATTTGTCTTCCCATTCAACATTATTAAGGTCATTAATTTGATACTAAAACTCAATTAAAATATATATTTGAGCAATAAGAGCTTCCTTGAATACGTATTTAAATATTTTAATTTACAAATTAATATATTTTTAACGCATGCGCGATCACCTAAATGCTATGGGCCTTATGGTATTTTTCATGTAATTTATTGCATTTTCCAACCAAAACAAAGTCTATGCTGCTGCTACATAGATGCGCTGAAGAAGTGATCATTTTGTCGCATTTGAATGGTGTTCGCGGCCAATTTTTTTTTAGGTCAAGTCTATTTAGCACGATCTTTGTTTTACGAAGCTTTATTTGCTTTGAATTGCAAAGTCTCACAGGCTGCCTCCACTAGCAATTTCCCATTGCATGAAATTTGAAATTGCCAGTGGAGGCAGCCTATGGTATGCAATATTTTATGGTCTGCCATAAATGGCAGGCAATATGGTATGCAATTTGCTCGGCAATCTGCCTTGCAATATTTTGACAGTTCTTGGTTTCAAAATGGCGCTGAACCATGGGAATGCTTTATTTCTTATAAGAAGATGTAGGTATTTTGAATTTAAAGGGATTTTTAGATGTCGTTGAGCAATGAAATGGTGGGAAATTCCGAAAAAATCGAATTTGCATTTCAAATAACTCCTTAAGAGCATTTGACGCCCAGATACAACGCACGTCCTTCCCGCTCAGAGGCATTTTCGAAATGAAATTGCATGCCATGAAATTCCCCACGCACAGATGGCATACCATAAATTTGACAGTCGTTGCAATCGGAAATTGCAGAGAAAATTGCTAGTCGAGTCCCGGTGTCAGATACAGAAAGTTCCAGTTTCGAAGACATAAACTGGCTGAACTTTGCATTGCAGGGCTAACCCTTTGCACAAGATTTGCTATGTATTTGGAAGTCGGCTTCGGACTTACAGAAACGTCCTTCAATTTCTGTTTTTAGGCAGCGAGTGGCGTCATCAGGCAAACGGAGATTAAAATAGACTATTGGCTCAGCTATGGAGGCAAGGAAGGGCCCTGGGAAAATTTCAAATTGACTAACATAAGTAAATTCGTAGATCTACTCGCAGAATACATAAGAAGCGCCGATGAAAACTGAGCAAGGCTGTATTCCTATACAGACTTACATGTAAAGTACATGTATACGCATTGTAATATGAAAACTTTTGCATCTGTTCGTTTTTAGTGCGCTGCGCATGGCACGATCTTGTTTCGTAATAGATACGCGACGCATGCAGACGCTTTTTGGTTTAACATTTTTTCGATTGCGTCACACATAAGACGAAAACTGAACAGCTACTACGTATAGTTGGAATTGGCTGCGTTTGTTAAGATGTTGTGATTGAGTATCTTATTGGTTGGGTCGATCCAAAAAGATAAGTGGATTTTCTTGGCGGTATCGTATGTAGGTTTATTTGCGTTTACGGTCTTCGATGAACCGTTGAATATGTATGTCCGTCTGTTTGTCCGTGAGGAAGTATCTGCCTATTACATTAATAATGTCAACAATTGGGTCAAGGCGAACCGGCACGTTACCAATGCATTTTCGCATTCATATGAGCCTTTAGTGATTTGATATTTGGATTTGATTGCAGTTGATTTAGTTAAATTAAGATGATTTAAAAATTATTTTATTTGCGTGCGTGTGTGTGTGGCTGCATATGCAGAAAGCTTTTCGAGGGGTTACAGTGCAGTGATAGTGGGTTGAATTGAACAGAAAAGATATAATTTGAATTTTGTTGCACACTCTAACGGTAAATTCTTATTGAAAAAACCCTATGAGTGGCTGACTTCCCACCCATGAATTACATTTGAAGATCAGGTATGTCGTTGCAGTTTATTTGAAAAAATAAAATATTCTTACTAGCCGTGAAAGTAGTTCCAAATTTATGGTTTTACTTTTTGCTTTGTGTGTGTGTAGCGAATCGGAAAATTCTCAACATGATATAAATGGTTACAAACCGAAATTCAAAGCAATTCTGTTTCTCTTAATAAACATACTGAAATTACGAAATTCACCTGATTAAATTTAGTCTTACAATAAAAGCGATGAAAATGGACGTGTGCTACTCTCGCATTGATGCCTTCTTGGATTGCCTTCATATAAATATGAAACCTGATCTTCGTTCATAGCACATTGTTTAGCCGTGGATGCACAAGAATTTCGCCTAGAGTGCATCAATGAACCGTAACATGAGGGCAGAAAGTCGTCGACTGTTGAAAATAAAATGGATAAAAATGGCAAAGGACAGTGCTATGAAAACTTTTTCTGAATTTTAGTTTCCATTTAATAAAAGCGAAATTGATTATAAATGTATAAACTTTATTTATATGCACATACATGCACAAATGTGTATACCTAAATAATATTTTTATTTTAGCTATAAACTTATAAGGTTTATTTATGTGAGTAATTTATGTTATCACTCAAAAAAACTCAAAGCTCAGAATGCATTCATCTGTGACCGAATATTTAATATTTCTCAAGTTACCCATGAAGTCCCATCCGAAATCAGGAGGATTATTGATGGAAACATAATATGGATAGTTTCGGTAGCACTGATCGTGATGATTTTTCAAGACCAAGAATCAAAGGAAACTCATGTGCAACAGCGCTAACAGCAGCCTTCACCTTTTTTCCCAGGAATCGACCGCGACTTTTTAGGCGTTTGTGTGATTTGTGCAGACGGACGCATCGCCAATGCTTTATTTGTGCATATACCGAGGAGATATTTGTAGCGAAACATAAAATTATAAGAATTCTCTCGATTAACCAAATTCTAGGAAAAATGCATCCTATATCGAGTATTTTTCGGATGATGTCCGTGAAGATATGTAGTGCAGTAGAATGACGCATTAGGTTCAACATGCAGAAACAAATCGATAGATGATGTTCATCCATATAAATATCAAACTGTGTATACAGCTATACTGCCTTACTAAGCATAAAGGTTCTATCTACATTTCAGCGCTTTCGAGATATTCAATGATTTGTGTTTGGATTTGTACTGGAAACATATGGAGAGTGCATTTTCCAATATTGATTCCAACATACTTCCACAAAAGATAGGTTTTTCAAATTTTGCAGAATGATGTAATAGAGTATGTAGTTTGTGAATCCAGTGTTAACTCAAAAATGACAAAAATGTAGATAGAACGTTTATGGTTAGTAGGGCAGTATAGATATGCTCATATAAGATAAAGACTTCGCATTTCAGTAGGCAAAAAAGATTTGCTGATGAGTTATCTATCTGTAGAAGAGTTTGTTTTGTTGTTATTTTGCTTGTTCCATATTAACGTCATCTGGTTTGTAAAAACTCAAATTTCACTGCTATTTTTTGAATTTACTGAAGTTATAATACATAAATATGTTCTTATGAACAAGCAGATGTAGAAATGCGCAATTTTGGCATTATTATTCTGTGCAAATTTGGCATTTAATGAAAAAAAGCAAATTTAGATAACTAAATCTGTCAGAAACTTAAAAATATTAATTTAAAATATTGAAAGTTGACAAAAAAACTAACAATCCATTCAACTCCTGCATATAAAAGTTAAATGTTTAAAATCGAAACTGAAGACGTCCAAAAACTTTGATTTTTCAATAGATGACATTTTATATGTAGGAGGAAGCTGTTTCTATTGTTCGCAGAAAAATCAAACACAATTTTTATAGCATGAATGCAAAGCATTTTTTTACGGGTGTTTTCCAAACTGTAAAATGAATGCTGTAAGTTACGTGTAGTCTGACTGGTATCTAACTAACATATCACCTGATATGTTCATTTCCGCGTATGAATTAAACAGGATATACGTGAGAACCTAGCGCGTTATCCACTAGACTTCACATTTTGAGAAGTATTGGGTAGCTGCATTGAAATTTTCGAGTTTGCATATAGTAAAAGACATTAAAGGTCTTAGCTTTGCCAACGTGCTGGCATGCAATATACTACATTCTTCAATAAGGACCGTATCTAAAAAGGATTAAAACAATTTTTCTGTGGGAAATTGATTTTATTCTTCACTATATTCTTCAACTCAAAGCTTGGTGCGCGGACCCTCGTCCGAACCTGGATTCGAACCAGGGACCCCACACACAAGAAGTCAGTGCTCTACCCACTATAGGCTACTCAAGCTTCTTGCTTTTTATATTCTTCACTAGATTAATGGGCTCGATCCAACGGTCTTCCAACATTTTAATGCCTTTCAAACACAATGCTCTGAAGAAAATCCTTCAAAATAGATCTCAGTTTCCGTTTTAACTTCATCATCTGACGAAAATCTCTTTTCCTGGAGCAATCTCTTCAAACCTATAGTCTCTGGGGGCCAGATCTGGAAAATATGGTGATTGAGGAACCAACTCGTAACGCAAAACATTGAGTTTTACCGTTACTTTCGCTGAAATGTGAGCGGGTGTGTTATCGTGATGAAAGGACACTTTTTTCTTCGCCAAATAGGCGGTTTGTTTATCGCCTAAGGTCGGCTTTCGTCATGCGTTCAGGATTTTCTTTGATTGTAAACACACAGCCATTTGACATGCCTTACGGCCTTAGCTTTCTCACGCACTTTCACTTTACGGCTATCCAATACCATAGTTAAATATGTCTTCTGGAATGGCTGCCTCTTTTGAGCGTCTTGGGGGTGATTCGATACTCGTGCTGTTTCCAACACATTTAAATTCAGCGAACCAATATTTTACCACTTTATCTAATGGAACAGAGGCCCGATAATATTTACCGAGCTTTTCATTCCTGTTTTCTTTCTCAAATAGTAGTGTTTGATAAGTGCACGAAATTTGACTTTATCCAGTGTTAAAACACTAAAAGTTGCTTGCAACGGCTTCCAAACACAAAATAATAGACACAGATACATAAAGCTTGACATTTATTCTTTTAAAAGATGGCACTAACTGGCGTTTGGTACCTTCCTTCTTGAAAAGATGAAAATCTGGTGGCAAAATATCAGGAAAATATGGTAACGAGGCGAAGTTTCGCAGCCTATTTAATTTAGTGTGTTGTAATGAGTGCCGCTGAATGTGGTCATGCATTGTGCTGGAGGAACAGGCATAATTCCTGATCTAGCTGCTAAGAGTACGCTTCAGTCGTAATGAAAGGACCAGTTTCCAACTGTTGGAACTACACGATGCCTTTGTAATGCCAACCGCCATGTACACAACATGGTCTTCCGCTGGTGAAAGCCAGGTTTCAGTATAGTTTCGGGAGGACCGTCTGGGGACAACCATTCATACGTGCGTTACTCGATTCAAAAACTCCTCTCGCTTCTTGCGCAATAACACCTATACACGATATAAGGTTTAGATAGTATCTTTTTCATGCTGTACACTTGCCACCTTCCACGGATTTCTCACATTTTGACAAACGTATACCTCTGTTTTCCAATTCCATGCTTCTCAATTTAGAATAGTCTATTTTGGGTCATTTTTTGCAGTAACCAGGCTCGGAACATTTTGAGTTGGCGACATTTTCTTAATATCAATATTATGTCACAAATATTAGGAAAACAGCTACCGTTATTTTGTCCCACATAGATCCATAAAAATCGGTGGCTATGGCCAACACTTTATCTCACAAGTTCGAAAAGATTCTCTTCCAATATTTAAGTGATTTTTGGTCAACTCAGTTCAGATTTATCAATCGACCAGCAATGTCAAGTCCACCTATAAATTTCATTGTAATCAGAGACAGCTGCTGTGCAGGTGAACGTGGATTTTCGTGCAGCAGAAATTGTTCGTTGTCATGAAAATTGAAAATGGCATACATTAGTTTATTGACTTTCCTAGATTAGAAGGCCTGTTGTTCTATTATCCTCTGTTGATTATGTCTAATCGATCCACAACCAAAAGTCCTCTCGCATATGGCTTACTCCAACAATGGGACAGAAGGAAACAAACTGTGAAAGCACATAACTTTTACATATACCTATTACTGTTTAGTTAACTCCAATAATATTCTTTCTCCTTATGGACAATCAGAAAGCTTTGTGTTATTCGTCTTTTCCTTGCTACATATGAACTTCTTTATAAAGTTTCTTTGATCAGCCAGGTATCATAGCTTATTGCATCTTTTGATAGATTTCATGGGTGGGTTTAGTTCTATTATAGACGTGTCTTTAAACGGGATCATTGATTACTTATTCCTAATCATTTTAATAACCCTAATCTATATCAAAGTTATCACACAAATCCGTATCAGGATTCACTGACAGTAGTTTTAAGTATCAGACGATTTTTACGATATTTTTAATTTAAATCTTTTCATCACGTTCTTCACAACTAAGCCCATCATTCTAAGGCCAGAGTTAGACTAATGATTCACTGCTGGTATTGATACCAGGGTATGGATACCACGGTGTCGATAAGTTGAGTGGGTGATACATTTCGCTTACGTGGTATTGTGTGACATCACCTGTCAAAAGTGAAAACTGTCAAACTGAGTGTAGAATCAAAAGTAAAATCGAATTAAAACGAACCTGTATTTTTTTTTTGACAAATTTGCTTGATCAATTTGTCCTTTTTTCTAACTCACATCAAAACGAATGACACTTTCAAAATCAAACCATTCAGTGATATTTGTCAATGATCTGTATCGGAAAGTTTAATTGCTACACTCACCATTGGCTAGAAATTGTCTCTCCTGGCAGTAAAATCTTCAATATACCGCGGGCAAAATTCTCAAGGTATCAATACCGCTCAACGGCGTTTGTTTTGCAGAGTTGATATTAGCCTAGAACTGGGTGATACACTGGTGGTATGGACGATACTATGATATCAATACCAGCAGTGTATCAGCAGTTTTACAATGAAAGCAAAACAACAAAGTCGCAGAAGGCACGACCGAGTTGGTCGGCGCCTGAAGACCAAGTGATGTGAGGTCTCTCGGCAGCGATGATGGCGGCATCATGCGGGAACGTTTGTCATCACCAAGTTTTCTCGACCAACCTTGCGGTTCTTGCATGAGCTTGATTTCTTTGGAGATTAAAATGGCATTGACTCGCGGTAAAATGCTGTAATACACTTATTATTCTTCACGAAAAAAACAGCACACATCACGTTTGACTCCGTTGCTTCAACTGTCAAAATAAAATAAGATGACGTGCTACAACTTTGCAAACCTAACACCATCCCGTGAACATTGTGGTTACTTCTAACTCTTTCAAAAATTAGTATTCGAAAATTAACTGATAATGCATTACATGAAAAAAACTAACGCTTATCATGTAAATTATATTTTAATTTGCAAACAAAACGAACACTTTTGTCAACTATCAGAACCGACTAAACTTAATGTTCTCACTCTCTAGTTGTTTTTCACCACAATTAAAAATGGCCGAGTCAATAGAGAGTCGTCAGTATGGTTGTCGTATGACCCAATAATTGAAATATTTGGCGGTGAAGTTATTAATAATGTAAAGTACCAAGGGGTATAAAGGGGTTAAATTTACAAATGATGTAATAATTCTGAATCTATCGCCGATGTTACATTTAATGCTGTACCTAAACAATATCGGTAGGCTTTTCATATTGCTTATGTCAGTCAGCCACGCCGCAAGCGAAATTACGGAAAGGGTGGGGGATACATCAAAGAGTACAAACTGAGAAAATCATTAAAGCTGGAAAGAACTATGTGATGCTGGGAAGAAATGATTCCCAAGGGATGAAATGGTAGCACTGCTTTTAAGATTTCATGGGTGTTCACAAAACGTTGCGCATGTTGTTTAAAATATAAAAAAAAACATCGAATCCATAGGTTTCAGGGAATTTCTAGGAAAATAGATTCTACAAAATATTGTTTAGTGTTTGATTCTCGCCAAAATGGACTTTAATTTTATAATGAAAAGATTCGTTCAAAATTGTGAACTTTTAATGATCTGGTTTGGATGTAACCTGTAACCTTTTTTTCTAGTTTTTTAAAAGTTGTTTACTTTACATTTGCTAAGCTGAAAAAGCTCAGTATACGACTAAACTCAAATTTAAATCAGATTCGCTCATCTTAACGTCTAGCACTCTACTTACTAAGCGGTAAAAGCTGGGATATAGAAATAGGGGTCAGCCCACAGTTGATATCAATTATATACAAAACACATTATACAATGTGATTTTATTCGGTTCGCTCTCATTTTCAATGAATATTATTTCTACATTGTTTGCGGAAAATATTCATTAGTGAGGACTCAATGTTCGAAAATGTACTTGATTCATACAGTTTCATAACGAACAGCAACATCGTCGTCTTCATTTATCAATAGCAAACCTCTTTAGCATTCGTTTGTGCTTTTTCTTGGCAGTCCTCAGGGGCTAAAGTTTGTTCTCTCCCGCCGATTTCACCGAGTCCCTTTCACTTTCACTCGAACTGCCTAGGTAGAAAGTTGTGCGACCATTTTGAAAATTTGCGTGAAAGTGAAATGGAAGTGCGAGCGAGGGTGATTGAGAACGAAGGGTGGATGATCAGAGGAAGAAAATGAAAAGGGAAATGATGTCTGTCAAAGTACTGTTTTCAGCAAAATAATCGGCAAGAGGCACGTGCGGTTGGGAATATGATCAGATTCAAAATGAAGCTATAAACACTGTGAAACTACGTCAATGAAGTAAAAGTGAGCTGAACGGACTAAAATTAATTTTGCATCCTTTCAGTTTATTAAGATTGTGCGAAAAATTGAATTTCATTTGTCACCCTCGTAACATTCGCGAGATTATAAAAACAAGACGTTGTCGCGAACATTTTTCACGAGTCTTACGTAAACGAGTAGAGAAGTTGTTACATAACAGCTTGCTGTAAAATTTAAATTTTCCTGTTTCAATGCTCATTGGAAATTCAATTAACGTATTATTTTTTGAATTATATTCCAGGGTCCACATTTTTGGCGGAATTATATACTGGCTACAGACACACACACAGAGGGACTCGATGTGCAATCTCAAATTCCAAGTACTACCATTCAACAAATTGCATGCATGCAAGTCGAAAAGAATCCATATTTGAATTTGGATCCTTGAATTATTATCAGCGTGAGCGTGGAGACGTGGAGATAAGAGAAAAAAGAGTGAAATTGTGGAAAAAATTTGATATTTCGATTTGTATTGAGCGTTGATAAGAGGAAAATTATAAATTTGGACAAGATGGACCCGCAACAACAGTTTTGTTTGAAATGGAATAGCTACTCGTCGAATTTGGCAATGACATTCTCCAATTTATTCAAGTCAGAACTACTAGCTGATGTTACGTTGTCGTGTAATGGTAAGTGATATTTATTTTTGCTATTAAATGCATAAATTAGGTTCTGTATGAATTTGCACCTGAATGGTTTATAAAATAAGATATCATCCTAATTAGATCTTAAGACTACGGGCCATGGTAGCTTGTAGTGTTGTGACTATTAGTATCCTATAATTGTATCTCAGATAATCCAAAATTTCTGAACAGAACCGATTTTTCACCCATTCACTGCCAGACAAATCTAAAGCATCTTGCCCTGGATGCCATGGCTTAGAAAATATCGATAATTTTACTGAAAATTATTTTTGAGTCTAATTCATATATTTTCAAATAAAATTTGTAAATTTTCGATACCAATTCCTAAGTTTTCGAGTCAAATTCATCATTTTTTTTAGCCAATTTATAAATTTTGCAAGTCAAATTTATAATTTTCGCAAGTTAAATTCATAATTTTTCGTGTTAAATTCATATATTCTTAAGAGAAATTCATATTTTGCACATCAAATTCATAAATTATGATTTTGAGCTATGAATTCACTTAGAAAAAACTGGGAATTTGATTCGAAAAAATTTTGAATTTAACTCCAAAAAATTATGAATGAATTTTGAATTGGTTTCGAAAATTTACAAAGTCGATTTAAAAAAAAATATTAATTATTATTACAAACAAAAATATTATGAATTTTTTCTAAGAATCGATGAATTTGTCTTGGAAGTGGTATTGTTTCTCTTCCACATTTGTTGCATCTTTTTTAAAACTGTTAAATTATTTATTGTAGCATATTTTTGTTAAATAAAATGTATTATAAATTACTTCCTAAATTTTTCTCAGTTTTAATTTTCTGATTTTATTTATATTAGACTCTTTACTCTTTCACTTAATTGATAAAATTTATAGTTTCTGCTTTGTAATTTTTGATATTCCTTATTTGAACTTTTGATTGTTTCAAAATCTGTGGATGAAGATAATAAATAAATAAATAAATAAATAACTTACAGTCTATTCTCGTTGGCGGGCTGTGTAGGTTTCAATTGCCAAACATATTATTGTGTTTACCCTGAAAAAAAAATAACATTTTTTGTGATTCTTTATGTTATTGAACTGAACCAGTTTGTTTTCTAAACTAAATACGTTTTTATTTTACTAAAACATTCGCAAGCATTCTCTAATCAAAATTTGAAAAAAATAGTTCGTTTTTCTTCGCTCTGTATCGCTTATTCAGGCTGACTGCCTTGATGCGTTTAGGGACCATTTGTAGACGCCCATTAAATGTCAAGGCTATTCTAGGCTATTAGCTAAAAAAAAATTTGAAAGCAAAATTCCGCATTGGGTGGCAATTTCACTGTCAAAAAATTCCAATACACTGGTTGGTAAGGTAGTTCCCATATATGGCCGGCGAGCGAAATTTGGGCGAATTTTTCGTTGTGGTTGAATTTGGCGAATTTTTAATTTTTTCGTTAGCAATAGCTGTTTCGATAAATGGCGTTGGCGCCATGAATATACACTAGCTCTTATAGTTATTCGAACGATTAATATTTTTGTCATTATGGATGGATATTTTTTTTAAACTAAAACAGTGTAATCGAGTATGCCACAAATTTTTATTGCTTAAGGTATACTCTTATTTAATTGAAAAAAGAATAATTAAGCTAAATAATACACTAATTAAGATCATTACACATTTTCTTCTATGTATCCACCTTTTGATTTCGCATTCTCTCGTGCAATTTCTCCAAAGTTTCTGGTATGATCTCGCTCAAAAATTGAAGAAGTTTTTCCACTTTGGTGCATTGTTCCTTTCGAGTTCATCCAAGAATAATGTGCACAGATATGATGAGTGCTTCGGACCATTGTCTTCTTGAAAAATGAATCCTTCACCTAAAAGCATATTTTCTGGTGGCACAGCATACTCCTCCAATATCTTCTTGTATCCTTTCTTTGTTAACCTTTCGTTAACTCTCAAAAGTTCACCAGTGGATTCTCCACCGAAACATCCCCAAACCAATTCGTTTCCTCCTCCATGTCTAACTATAGGCACGATACAGCTATCCAACATCCGCTCTCCGGCACGTCGACGAACCAACACACGCCCGTTGCATCCGAAGTTGTCAATTTTGGATTGTCAGTCTATAGGACCCTTTTCCACTGATCTAAAGTCCAATCTTTGTGCGCCTTCACCCAATCAAAATGTTTTTTTAATTGCAGGCCGAAGGAAAGGTTTCCTTGCTAATCCTGACAGACCAGCCTCTTTCAGACGTCTTTTTATAATTGAAACAGATATGGGGTTTGGGCGGTTCCTGTTGATCTCATTTGTTATTTTGGGTGGGATAAGCAGTAGCAGCAGTGTAGTGGCAGAAAACCACATAAAAAACTGCTATTACCAACCAACCAGGTTATTTTCTTCCAATTTACGTAGAAATGAACGGTTAACATGGCATGGTAGCGCTCACGAGTAACTGGGTTGCCAAGGTAATTAAAAAAAAGTACGGACCAATGACACCACCAGCATGCAAACCGCACCAAACAATCAATTTTTGCGGATATAATGGCATTTCGTGAATGACTTCGGTATGTACATTTGACCAAATTCGGCAATTTTGCTTATTGAACTATCCGTTTAGTCCAATATTTGCTTCAGCGCTCAGTATGATTTCACGGTGAAAACCAGAATCAAATTTCGATAATAAATTTGCACTATCTTTTAACATTGATGAAGCGTATATCTACCTATAATTGAAAATCGCAAACTTCAATTGTTCAAACGTCAAAAAAAATTGACAAAAATGTCATCGTATGGCAGGGAAATTTCGGCAGAAAATAGGGACAGCCATAATGGAAAATCCTATAATATCGTTTTATTTTCTACCGAAATTTTGAACTTCGATTTCGATCAAGCTCAGATGACTTTCCTCACTTTGATATAACCGCTGAAGCACACTGCAACGGTGTCTACCGTAGTCAAGCGCAGCGAAGCTGTCAGATTAGTTGATTATATGGGTTTTTCATAGCAGTGAGCACATTCTATATTGACACGTCCCAGCTAAGTGCAGCCGAGCGCAGTTCAAGTTGAAATGGTTTCAACTTTGACGCAGCCAAGCACTTGACATTTGCGACGGTGGGAAGTTGAATTTCGATTTGAATTTGAATTGAAACTTCAAATACATCGTTAAATAAAAGTGAATTTAGTGGGTGAAATCGTTTGATTTTCGATTTTAACAACTGAGTTGAATTGCAATCTGAAAATTGTCGTCGGGCGTTTGGCATTTCGTAACCAGACGATTTTTTGTCTGCGGTAGGACCAGGGCCTGATTTGACCTTCTTTGCCGCCCCTGGGCAGTTGTGAAATTGGCACCCCACCCCCATCTCTAACCCGCCCGTCTGATTGCAGCTCCAAATTTTTCGACTAAAATCAAACAACGAATACAGCATTTTTTTCGTAATTGTTTTTATTTTTAAGCACACAAGTGGGAATGTACTCACAACAATAAAGCTACAAAGGCGCCAAGCGAAAGTTTGAATTTTTACTGCGCGATGTATAAAGTAAGATGCACTGAGTTAATTTAAGGAATTCTTTCAGAAAAATCACGCTGTGAAATCGTACTTATTAAGTATAAGGAGTCTATGATTCAAGAAATGCATAATTGTTTCAGCTTTTGCTAGTTTTCTAAGATTAAAACTTGAAAATCTTAGATAATATGAAACTTTTCGAAAATTTTCCACCCTTCCACACCTCCCGAATATTTGCCGCCCTGTGCAGTTGCCCATAAATGCTCATACTTAAATCCGGCCCTGCGTAGGCTGCGTTGACTGTAACTTAGCCATAAACCTCTTCTACGTGGAGTTTTTTTTTGTTGTTGAAAATGAGTTAAAGCTATTTCTTTGCCAAAAACATTTAAATCTGGGTTTATCTACTGGGTTTTATCTACCCATTTAAGGTACTTACTGGGTTTGCAAATTGTCACTACCCTTGATTTTTTGAGGTAACATCTGGGAAGAAAATCCTTTTCCAATTGAAATTTTACAACACAATAATTTGATATTATGTCGCATCCGGGAGACTATTTACTTTTAATTTGGAAATACTTAGGCACGTGAGCATGCATAGGTCACGAGACAATCGATTTTTACATTTCATTATTTTGGCTAGCCTGAATAGTTCTTTTTTTTACTATTATTGCCTAACTCCAACCATTGCAGTGTGGGCAATGGTGGTAAACAACTTATTATTAATTAGCAACTCATTCACCATCATTTTCACTGTTTTTACTTAAAACTCATTTCCTCAACAATCTCAGAAAACCTACATACTCCACCAAAATTTAAATACATTGATTTCACTTCTCGGAATACGTAAATATGTTTCGTAAAAACGACCGTGAAAATGCTTCATAAAATTAAGCTATGTGCCTAAAGGTGCTTGAAACACACGATACAGTTGAAATTCATCCTGTAAAACTAGCAACACTTCGTCATTCAATAAGTAAATCCCTGACTTAAATAAAAGACCAATTTAACCAAATGAAAAAAACACGTGAAAATTCCTTTTGCGAGCGCTATGAAAAAAATAATAATACGGAGGAATAAGAAGCAAGAGGAAATCTGATCGTAATACCCGTGACGTAACCGTCGTCGTGAAGGTTATGAAAATAAAATTAAGGAAGAAGGTTAGTGTGTCTCGTGATAATCCATTCATTCATTTTATGACATTTACAACCCAGCGCTCTTCTTCATCGAAAGAATCTCCTTTTATTATTTTCTTTCGGTTGCTTCCGAGAAGGGATAGCGCTACCCGACAACCGTAAAAGGACGAGAATTGGGCGAAGGAGCGAAAAACAAACGAGTCGACGGGAAGGAGTCACAGGGAAAGTCGTTGTTTGTTTTGTTTGTCTCGATTTTGGCCTTGGAGTTTTCTTTCACATATTGCGCTCGAACCTCAACACCCACTCCCCCAATCCACAATGTTTCCAATTTGGATGCTTGTCAACCGCACCACGGCGCCTTTTTCACTACATTTGGCTGGATTTCTTTTCTCGGTTACCACGGGAATTTTTTGATGTCTTCTTGCCGAACAGAATAGCTTAGTGGGAGTACGGTGTTGTCTGGGTATTATACGAGTCGGGAAGATGTTTTTCACTGATTGCTTTTACTCTCCACGGTTCCGTCGTTGCTTGTGATGACGATGTCGGTGTTGGTGATGTTTCGTTTTCCAGCGTTCGTGGTGATATCTAATACTTCTCCATCTTGACTTTTCCCGGACCTTCTCAACATGATTGCATGCCGGCCCCCCTTGTTTCTTTTTTCTTTCGAGCGCTCCAAGTCCTTGCTGGAAGACATGCAGGCGATTTGATACGATACACATATCAAAATGTAAGTATGTACGTTTGTGTAGCAAGTATGTAGGCATTATTATCATGAGTCGTTCTCAATATCCTCCCCTCCTCTCAATAAGAAAAAAGATGAGAGTGATGCTGTGCGAATATATGTATGTAACATTGAATGTAAAACCTACAAATCGCGAAAATTATATTTGTGACGTATTCATGTTTTTCTCCATTTCTTATGTGCATTTTCTTTGGCAATATATTATGTGATCCTCTTGATGATGATAGCGGGTCAATTTTTGGGTTGTTTAAGAACTCTTTCCATTTTTTTTTGTGGCAGCGTCAAGTTGAGTTGTCTTTTGTAAGTTATTAGCGATAATACGTTGCCAACAAGGAAGAGAGTGAACGCGGTTGTGAAATGTTGGTTTAAGTTTTATAGGAGATCTGCTGCAGATATTTCTTTTCGTGAATGCTTTATTCATGCTATAGGCAAGAAATTGCAGAAAAGGACCCATTTTGTTATTTTTATACATATGTATATTTAAAAAAAAAAACAAAATATGTTTTATTTTTTATTAGAAAAATAAAAAAATAGAACAAATTATAATAATAAATATTATAGTAAACTATAATGAAAATTTTAACAAAAAATCAATTGAGCTATTTATTGGGTGGGACTGAGCCAGCCTTAACGTGCCATGTGGGTTCATGAATCATAAATGGTGCTTGTTAAGATGCATCCTATCCTCAAACTCGATACCAGGTTTCAAAACGCCGACATAGTATTGTCTGTTGGTAAGCAGTTTCTTACGAGTCGTATGACCTGACATAGAAGTCGAAACTCACAATCGTTTATTATTTTATCTGATTTATTTTTTGGAAAAAACCTTAATATCCTCCACAAAAAAAATTTGAAGGCATCGAGATTGGTTAGAGCCGGTCATAATCTTTACTATTGTAAAGCCTTTGCGACGTTGTGGGTTGTATAACCAAACCAGCTCGTCCTACTGGAATCCTGGTAAATTCGCCTTTAAGGCACACCTACCTGGTTTTCATACGTTCGGTGGTACCATTGATGTTTTCCCGCATAACTCGATGTATTCGGTCCAATCGTTGCCTTAGTTCGCTTGCGTACTCTGAGACGGTTTAAGGTTGCTTGAGAGCAGTTTCGAACTTGACATTAGCTAGTAGTCGGAGGATGTTCCCAAACATGACTCTGGCTGGTGCTTCGCCCTTTGACGCGTGCTCTGCTGCCCTGTAAGCCATCAAGAAGAAAGGGATGTGTCGATCCTATTCCCCTGGTTCTCCTCGATCACCGTGGCCAAATGCTTATTCAGCATGTCTTTAAATCGTTCGACCATTCCATCAATCCCCAGCAGCTCACACACTTCGCCGAAGACTCGCGACTCGAAATTTCGACCCTAATCAGAATGCTACTCGCGGGATACGCCATACCTGGTGCCCCAATGTAGAATGATTTGCTCTGCTACTGTAGTCGCTTCTTGATTCGAAATGTGATATACTTTTGGCCATTTGCTGAAGTAGCCGACCACCAAATATACCGATTTTCCCACTCGGACTCAGAGAAGGGTCCGGCGTTGTTTCCGGCAATTCTTTCAAACGTTGCCCCTACATTATAGGCTGTCCGCTTGTTCTTCGTGTTGGGCCTCTGGTGGAAGCGCATATGGTACATCACCAATCCTCTTTGTCTTTTTGAGCGCGGAGCCAATAGAATCGCTCTCGCGCTTTTGCTAGGGTCTTGTTTACTCCCTTGTAGCCTCCCGACGTTCCTTAGTGCATCCCCTTTAGTACCTGTTTTACTTGGCTTTTAGGAAGAAGAATTTGCATCCTGCATAATTTACTGTCCACCGCTTTCTGCTTCAACACGCCATCCTCAATCTACAGAGTATTCCATTGGTTCCAATAACTTTTCACGACAGCTACATGCTCCGATATATCCTTCCATTTCGGACGTCCTGTGGACGCCTTCCATACCAGCATTGGTCCAATTACGTCGTTGGCTAGCTGCGCGTTTCTGATTTCCCCCGATGACCGTCCTTTGTTGTTTTCACCCATCAATAACCGTACCTCCATGCTTGACTCATTTTCCTCCAGACTGTGGGAATGTTTGCAGTTGGTTCGACAGGGACGACGATGCAACGCATCAGCATTCCCATGTATCCCTCCTCTACGATCTCATAGTCGTAGGATTTTAGTCTTCCGATCCATCTAGCGACTTGTCCTTCGGGATTTTTGAAGAGTAGCTGTAACCTCAGGAAAGCGTGATCAGTTCGGAGTTCATATTACTTTTGCAATTGCTTGGTTGCCTCCATTATAGCCAGTAGTCTCCTGGTTACACGAAAGCTCTTTTCGTTCTTTGAGAGAACCCGACTGAAGTACGATATGATTTTTTCTTCGCCATCTATTTGCACTGCACTGCATTCCGCTGTTGCTCGCGTCAGTGTCGACAACAAACATCTTCCCTGGCTTCGTATATGCCAGCACAGAAGCTCCGCCCAGCTTCATCTTTTATTTTATTTATTAACCAAGCAAGGTACAATTTACATAAACATTACAAAGCAAAATTGAAAATTGAATATTAATATAAGTATATAAAATAAAACGAAAAATTAAATAAATTAAATAATTAGCAAATAGATCAATCACAATAAATAAATAACAAATCAATAAAACATTGACAAATAGCTTAGCATAAGGCGTTGCAGATGGCTTGGAAAAGGGAAGATTTGAAGGATAATTTTGAGACCTTTGAAGAATGCAGATTACTTATGCTATTGAATATCCTACAGCATCTATTTATCGGCTCATTAGCTGCGTAGGTAGTGGAATATGGATATTCCTTAACTAAACGAGAGGACCTGGTGCTCCTGCAATTTAACACCATTTTACTACTCAGGAATTCAACTCTGATAACGCCTCTAATGACGTCAAATGTGAAGCAGGCCGAAATCATCTTTCTTCTGGATGCAAGTGTCAATAAGTTTAGGTGACCCAGTCAAAACTCATAAGGAGGAAGGGCATTAAAATCGTAAGGGTTGTATAGTTCTCGCAATGCGAAAAGTAGGAATTGCTTTTGTATGGACCAGCAAATGGAAGCATATTCGAGAATGGGGCGTACAAGTGAGATGTATAAGGATCTTGTGGCCTACAGGCTACGAAATTCCTTGGCACGTCTTTAGTATATATAGTATATAGTATTTTATCATAACGCAAGGTGAAGCGGAGTCTCTCATCCAAGACAACATCAAGGTCAACAACGTTTTCAACTCGAGCTAATAAATTATTGTCGAGGAAGTACGTGTTATGGGAGACGGTGTAAAATTAATATTTTGATTATTCCTTTGATTAATCGCTAGATCATATTTGTTAACGAATGATTTATTTTTCATTTGAGATTATCTAATTCAGCGACATCGTGCTCACCGCAAGACGCCTTATTTTAAAGGATTTCCTGAAGATCGACTATAGAAGCTTTAGAAATCATTGTTGGATATCAAAATAAAGTTAAAAGATACCACGATATGTGTATAAATCAATACGTCAATCAGCCAAAAACGTCTTACCAGGAAAAATTCTCGGAAAATTGTTTGCACCTCGTAACTGCATATAATCCCATCAGGGTGTTGTTAAATACTATGGAAAAATTCTACCATATAAAGTGGTCGATATTTAGTATTGAAATTAGGCATTCTAGCATATTCGCATGGCGCGGGTTTGAATCTCGCCGTATGCTCGTGGCATAGTATATGCCAGCGCACCATTAATTATCACATCCTTACTATGTTGGTGGCTAGGTATAAGTCCAGCGCTTTAGAAATGAAAACTGTGGTACCTAATTGGAACAAAAGGAAGAGATAATATCGGCGTGGTTAAACACTCGCTTAAAGAGGGTAATCCCCTGGACTTTGCATTATCTCAAAAAAGTGTGCCGAAGACTTCTTACTTTTTATATCGCGTAGAGCTTGCACCAAGTATCCGCTATAAACATTGAGGATTTTTTTAAAGAGAATGTGGCCAGTAGCTTATTGTGCCTGTTAAGCAAGCGATTTTCTCCTTCTCTTACCATTTCGCTTAAGGCTAAGCAATAGGTAACAGCTAGGTCTAACGGTCACGATTGCGAACATTGTCATTCATTACCACCATCTCCACCATCTTGACTTTAATATACAGGAGATTTGAACGTACAGAGCTAGGATAAGGACCTGCTATGGCCCGTTATTTTAACCACAGCTGCAGCATAGAAGTGAGCTCAATGTTCAGATTACTCCTGCCCAATAGATCAGATCCGCCAATTTGATTGTGAAATATAGTGTCAAACCTTTTACTGAGGCCAGTTGTTATGAAAGTTTGGTATCCATTATCATTACAAGATTCAGTTTCAACGCATTAAGGAGATGCTGCGTAGACTCTCTTTGCGCTGTTGGTCACATCATCCAACTCAGTTAAGGAGACCACTCAGCAGCTTAAGAACAGCAAACAGTTTCCCTGCATCAGTTTTCACCGCAATTGCTTGGCCTATGAAGTCAATTTATTAGCACAAGATTGGCGTTTGTTGGAGATGACCCCGGACAGGTTGGAGCTTACTGAGCAATGTAACCAACAAGAAGCATCAACTCCTACTACCTGTGATAAACTTAGACACTTTGCTTCACAAACAGCTGACCTTACGGCGAATATTCGAATATATCTTGACCAGCAACGTTTCCTTGTAAAATGGATGAGGGTTCTACTGCAACTTTGGCACAAGCTCATATAGCAAATATATGAATAAGAAGTCGTTGACAGAGCATCTTACCTGAACCGAAGTCCAAAAGAGAGCTTGCTGAACAAGGCCAGAAATAATGGATTTCACGGCCATTTCTAGGGCACCCACCTCCAGGGGCAATTAGTTTTTTTTTTTTGCCCCTGTTGATAGTTTCAGTCATCCAAATCACTTGGCAGGCTCTCTACTGAACCTCGGTCCAGTTCAGATGTGCTGCCAAGGACTTCTTAATTAATACTTTAGGAAGCGAAAATTACAGCAAGCTATTTCTACATTTAATTACATAAATAAATTCCATGAATAAATTCCTGTTTGCATAACCCAGCAGATAATAATCGTTGATATCGTATGTTCCTGTTTTATATTCTGCATTCACAAAAAGAAAACACAAACCAAAAAAAAAAAATGAAATCTTATCAGTTCTAGTTTGCGAACACGTGTTTTCTTTCAACCTGTATCGCGCATTTAATAGCGTAAATCGAAAAACAATACTCAACCATAACATTGCTTTTATTTACGTTATTTACAAAAGCACTCATATAACAATGTAGTTATCGTAGTTGTAACATCATGGCTTTTTTTTCGTGACGAGAGAGAGGAATTGCCCACTATTATGCAGCATATCGCTGATAACGATGGGATTTTAATGATGTTTTGCTGAATTCGAAATAAATGAAAAACAATCATTGCATGTATACAAACACATGCGAAAAATTTGAACAGAAAAAAATTAGTTTTACAATTGGATAAATACCATAGATAAAAATTTATCCATATAATGAATCAACTTTGATTCCTGTCATGTAGGTATGTACTTAATTATATCTGGCCAGGCTGACTCTTGTTTGCGTAGGCTTTGAATTTTCTAGAAATTTGATATCAAAATTAAGATTAACATTTTATTGATTGAAACTAAATTTTCTTGTGAAAATTTGTAGTGTTGCTAGTACACTGTGCGCACATGCGAGTCATAGATTAAACGTATACATATTGTTTTTTATTTGTTACTTTGTTTGAAAAATTGATTAATTGAGTCAACGAAAAAAATATTAATCAGAAGTAGCATATTGTTACTGTAAAGCCTACTGTTATAAATAAATACATATCTAAATCGAATTCAACGACACAAAAATATTCATTTGATGTTGTTTCCTGGCTGCTAATGCTTAACCTTCATACGTACAACATGCACATTTATTTGTTAAGTGTGCTCGAATAAATATTTACAATGACTTGGAGTGTGCAATGCTGTTAGTGCATAAAAATTCGGCAAATGCGTCGCAAATCGATACGAAAATATCAGCGATTAAATTAACAGCTATAATAGAAACGATCCAGGGAAACAATGTGATACGATAAAATATACACATGTATGTAGGTATATATGAAGAATGTTTATTCGATTCAGCCAAACGCAGTAACAAATAAAATAAAATTGTGTGAATGTATTTGACACACTTTTGCTCGTACGTAAATGGGACAGTGCGGCGCAATGGGTTTTTTTTATTTTCAAAAGCAATTTTTTTTATATACATATATTTTTAAAGCTTCAATCATAATCGGAAGGCATAGTGTACAAACGCAGAGATACTCTTTGAAATAGTTCATGTGCATACGAGCATGCGTGTATGTATGCACAGAAAATATGACGAATATGACAAAACTTGCAATAAAAATAGCGGTGTATGTACATGCGAGTATGTGAACTCCATATGTAACTTATTATTAATGCTTAAGCGCATGTCACCGTAAACTGCAAGTGAGCGTCGCAGAATGAATGGTTGTTGGCGAGCAGGAAGATTGAATGAAATAATACTATCTGGCAGTGCCATTGGATGGATGGGGCAGGTAGTAGGTACACAGCTAGAACGAAATTATAAAATTAGCTTGATTTCGACCCACGAAACACCAGCTAACATTTATGAGCGCCGTTATACGTTGCAACGTGACCAGCTGCGCTACATATGCGCACGTACTTGGGAAAAGCTTATTGCGGCCATAGCTTTGAACAATACGATGGAAGTGTGACGCATTTTCGAATGCATTTGTCCGTATCTTATTATTCACACCTGCAGCATTATTTGAAGAAGTCATTGCAGATTAGTAAATGAAAGGAATCAACTGTATGCTAAATGATATTGAGGCGATGGTTGGACGTAAGGGAGGGGCAGTGGTAGGCCATTGAATGGAACAATGTGTTCTCGAATATTCAGCACTTGTTATTGTCATTCAAAATAAGTGCAAACGTGTTTGCATTTTGACAATTTAATGGCACTTGTACAAGCACGTCTGTACTTCCTGCTTAAGCATATTGGTCCGAAATCGAAGGGGCACGTGTTAAAAATATTCGATTGAAGAAATGAAATATGCTCGAACTGATGCATACTACAATAAATGCACCAAAATAATAAAATGTTAACTTTGAATGCTTGAAAGTCAACAAGTTTTATTCGTATTAAAATCATTCATAAATTTTCCTGTTCTGTTGATTTTTTTTCTGTTTTAAGAGCCAGGTAATATATTTCTGAGTTGGAAAGGAAGTGGTAAAATTCTTACAACAAAAAGTGAATATCAAAGTAGCACTAATTTGACTTTTTTCTTAATTTTGTAATTGTTAGCAAAGTAATGAAGTACAAAAGAGCATATTCGACATTGCGTACAAAAAATATATCAATACAACCGAAAGCGCACAAAATTGCAGTGCATCGACAAAGCACAATAAAGCCTGAATTACATTGGCATGCAGTGCATGCCAATGAACTCATGGAATTGCATGTGGCAATTCACATTAACTGCAGTGCAGTGCAGCGGACTGCACTGCATCGTTTAGGCTAATTTCTAAAAACGCTGCAGACTGCATCAGCTGACATTCGTTTGAGAGTAGTTGACCGGGCAAAAACCATTTAAATTGAGACGGAAATTCCGTTCCAGGCATTAAATTGTAAATGGACGAAAAACAGATGCAGAAAATCTAAACATCAAACCTCCACAAATTAATTTGACTTTCATTGTCAGAACACTGCACTGCTTTCAATGTAATTCAGGCTTAAGAGTAAGCCAGTGCCGAAGATGGTTTCGGAAATTCCGAAGTAGAAACTACAACCTGCAAGCTCAGTCCCTTCCTGGAAGAGCTACTGAGCTTAACGAGGTCATCGTGCGAGCCAAAATGGAACAAAACTCTATCATAACTGTTGGGGAAATAGAAAAGAAGCTTAGATTTGGCCGTTCAACCATTCATTGACACTCACATTCCATCGGAAAAGTCAGCAAGTTCAGCCAACGTCTCTAGAATGATCCCTTTTGGACCGAATAGAGACTGCTGACAAAAAAATGGATCCTCTGCAAAAGTGTCAAGTGCCTAATCCAGTAGATAAACGAAGGACACATCCCGAAAACTCAGGTTTTAGTAGGTTTTCATCCAAGTCAGGTGACAATTTGAGTATGCAGTTGCTGGTGCAGACGGAGGCAAAATAGGGCAAGGCTCCCTCAATTGCATAGCTGAATTTGAAGAAAAAATAAATTTTTTGCCTTCAAAGTAGGTACTTAAATGAAAATTAAGGAAAGTGTGTGCCGAATTCTGGTCTTTGCCCCCTCTGTTTCAAAGACCTGTGCACGCCTATGGTGAGATGTGCGGAGTTAAGTACACTTTTTGAGCGTATGAACCGTTAGCAAACAACAAATAAGGAAGTCAGCTGCGAGCAGCTTGAACAGCTTAAGTTAAAGCCGCAATTACACTCTCCCCGAACGTTTCGTCGAGCAACTTGTAAAATCACTTTCATTAATTTTTTGGCATGGGGAAAAACAGGGGAGAATAGACGAGGTGACGACCATTTAAACTCTCAGTTGTCCAACATTTGCCTAGGTATAATTTCAGCATATCACTAGAAAGAATACAACCATGTGTACTTTCAAAGCGACAAGTGTTCTTTCATTAAGAAAACGCTTGTCGAAATGCAACGAGAACGACGGCACAGTCAAGTCTAATTCATAATTTTTCAAATCAAATTCATGGATTTTCGACACCAATTCATAGGTTTTCGAAACAAATTCATAAATTTTTTGAGTCGACTCCATAATTTTTTTGAGTCGACTCCATAATTTTTCTGAGTGAAATTCACAAACTTTGCAAGACGAATTCACGATTTTTCCGAGTCAAATTCATCTTTTGCAGATCAAATTCATATTTTTTGCAAGCTTCATCTATAATTTTGTTGTGATTTAAATTCATAGACTCTTAAGGTAAGCTGCGATGTTATGCATCAAATTAATAAATTTGTGGTTGAAGTCTGGATGTATTCAAGGCAATATCATATTTTGCAGGATATCATTCACATGCTTTTGAATTGAATTTTGAGTTAATTATTTCAAATTGATAATTTAAATTAAAAATTTAATTTTAAGGAAATTCGTTGCGCAAATTTTAAATGAAAGTATTATTTTGTAGAATAACTTTGGCGGGAATTGTGGAAATATTGCAGATACTTTCCATTTAAAATTTTGAAAACATCTTATAAATCATTCGATGATACTAAGAGAATAAATTAAACGTTAAATCCTTATTACTAAAAAGTAACGGTATAGGTAATTATTTTCAAATTGTAAAAATTTTCTTATTTGTTTCAATCCAATGTTATCAGTATTATTAGTGCAATAAGATATTAGATCAATTAGTCGTTATATTTTCGGTTGCATTATTATTATTATTATAATTAATGATAAGTGACCATTCGCATGACTCTCAATCGGATTTTAGTTCCGGATCAGATACCTATGTATTGTTCAAAATGTTATAAGGCCTATTCACATCTGAGCAATCGATGTGGCAAATGCACAGCGTTTGTGGACATATCGTCAAAAGGAGAGGTGTTTTTTTATTTTAACATTATAAAATTATGAATTTAATTTGCAAAATTAGTGAATTAGTGAAGAAAATTATGAACATGATTCGAAAAATTGTGAATTCTCATCGAAAATCTATGAATTTGGATTGAAAAATAATCAATTCGACTCAAAAATATACCATTCGCACCAAAAGTCTTTGAAAATGTCTCAAAAATGGTATAAATACATGGCACAAATACATGGTATAATAATACAAAATAAATCAAGCGTGAAATTTGAAGTGCAAAATAAGGCTTCTTGTCGAAATGTCCTCATTTATTTTCTAAGCATCCCTTAAAGTTATGAAAGGCAAAAACAAGAATCTCCAAGCTAAGAAACTCACATAAGATAATGTTGAAGGTAATTTATTGCTCGAAATTAAAAATTAGATCCAGACTTCATCATCGTTTTTATTCAGTTTTCGGGCAATCAAACTCTTCCAAAAAAAAAAAGTCAAGCCAGAAGGTTTTATTATATTGTAGATATATGAAGACGGGCTCCCTTAAAAAAGAGGAAGTCGGGTTGCACATGGCTCCCATTCTAAAAAAAATAATTGGCAAATTAGTGCATTATTTGGTTTTGTTTTTTTTTTTTGTTAAAACAAAATATTTTCTAATCTACCTGCCGTACTTTTAGTGTTTACTTAAAGTGTTTTCGATAGGACTTTTAGGAAATCGACTAGCACACCTAGGGCAATATTTCCAGTACGCAGATAAACGTCTAGTTGAAAGGTGTGTTAAAAAAATTATTAATAAAAAGGGAATCATAATGAAAGCTGAGATATTTGCTGTCGAAATTAGACAGTATTGGACTTTTGACAATACGGACTAAAGATGTGCTTTTTCTTCACAGAATATTGGTTGCAAAAAATGTTCCTTGGTCCATAAGTAGTTAAAGAGTTTCGCCTCTTAAATAAAATCAATCAAATAAATCAGCTATTTTTCTCCATATGCAAAAAAATTAATCACTTCTAAAACTCTCAATAGGAGAGGCTAATTCTACTTAAGGCAAGTTTGGCACTACAACCTACTCATAATGAAGGAAAAGTCGACCATATGAAATCCCACCTGATTGTATTATAGCCCCGAAAAAGTTGGTATTTTGACAAATGTATCTAATGAAAATTTCTATTTCCATTACTGAAATTTGTTTTTTTTTTTAAATTTTAAAGTGATAGTAAGTAAATAAATCCTGTACGAATCTGGGCTTTAACCCATGACCCTATTCTTTAAGAGTCGACGTTCTAATCACTAGGTTTATTTGAAAGCTAATGTTATTTAGCCTTCATTGATTATGTCTGCGGAGATTGTGTTCATAGTAGTTGGGGCTATGTTACGTAGGAGCTGAGAATATGTGCATAGCAGAAAAGTCCTTAATGTATTGGAATTTAGCCGTTTAGCTATACTTTATAGCTCAGAGTAATATGTTCACAGCGCGTGCGTCCATAAACGCTGTGCTTTGTTGCATAAGAGCATGTGCAAGCTAACTTAAATATCATGGGGCTGCTAATTTCGAATTTTACTTGCTCAGTACTTCTCGTCGTACTTGTCCTCCACAGTTTGCTCTCATCCTGAGCTCTCTAGTAGATTATCGGCATCATTTTCTCCTATTTCTTATATTATGCCTACTATTGTTAAATCCATTATAGGAAAACTTAAATCTTCTTCAAGCATATCATTGATGGTCTTCCAGCAATATTTTTGGAAATGACAAGCAATATATTGAGTCTTCTTTTGACCATCATCATTAACAAAAGCCTTTCCGAGAGACGTTTTTCTTCCTTTTGGAAAAAGGCTATAATTTGTCCAATTTCTGAATCAGGTTGGAGTCTGCAAACAATTTTCGCCCAAAATCGATTCTTGCATCCTTTTCTAAGATTCTTTAACGGTTCCTGAATGATTTTATCGTCAGTCAATACGGACATCTTATTGTAAATGAACAACAAGGATTTCTCGCAAGTCGCTCAACATCAACAAAACTCGCACACTTCACGAATTTCGTTGCTAAAGCTTTGGGGGCTCAACTGAAATTTCACACTGTATATACGGACTTCTCTAAAGCTTTTGATCATCATTATCTTCTCTCTAAAAAAAATCTTCAATTTCGATCTTGCTATATTCTATTTGATTCCTCTTTCTTTTCGAGCTTATAACCGGTGTTCCGCAAGATTCTACTCTGGGTCCCCTCTTCTTCCTATTTTATGTAAATGATCTGCATCCACTTCTTTCTTGTGAATGTTATGGGGATGATCTTAAACTCTTCGTTATCATAAGGTCCATTGATGACTGTAGCCTTATTCAATCCAACCTTACGATTCTTGAAAGCTAGTGTAACGCAACTAGCCAAAGCCAGTTTTTTTTCATAAATCTCACTCCACTGTACCTATGAGCTCCCTTCTCTTGCTTGCGTCAAGGACATTGAGATAACATTTGACAGCAAGCTCAAATATAATGCTCATATCGCAGACTTGGCCAATGGAGCCTCCAAACTGTCAAGCTTTATCTTAAGAGCATCGCAAAATTTCAAACTTTTGTGTTAGATCAACCCTTGAATATACCTGTGTTGGTATTGGTCTTTAATTCGACTTTAGGATAACATGTAACGGTCTCCAGCTCGGTTCTTTGTCTCAATCTCTTCAAATATTTAAAGCTAAGCTAAAAGCTAGATTTAACTAATTAACAGAATGCAATTGGATTATTGTCTCTATATTGTATATATGAATAAAAAAATAAACACTGCCAAATACCTAATTTCCTTCTCTAAAATCGATCACAACGGCAATTTTCACCACAGTCAACAGCTTCCGTTTTCTAAAATCGTCAAATGCAACATGAATATAATAAAAGAAAACCAATCAAATTTCCATATAATTTTAGAGCATGAACTTTAAAGATATGAAATCGTTGAAGTTCTTGAACTACCCAGAAGTTCAATAACTTGATTTGAAAATAATTTGTCGGGTCAAAACCACGCAAACTATCAAACGTTGTAACATTATTGTAAATCTCAAGTTATACTTCTTCTCGGACTCATGTGTCCTTATGCTTTGCTTACAGAATAGAAAAATACATATGAGCCGAAGTCTACAAGCACATACGTTGCAAGAAGGACGCTGAAATGTGTAGAGGCATTGTAATGTGTCTGTTGTTTTAAGTAATTCCTAATCAAAAAGTCACGGAACGTGTTCTTGCTCGTCACGTGTACGGATAGATCAATTCTTTTTCAATTTTACTTGTGAAGATTTATTAGTAACATAATATGCATGTGTTTATTGGCAATAGCAGAACTTTATTATGGTGATGGGAGAATAAATAGAATTAAATAGAATCTGTCCAATACGACCATGTAGATAGTATATTGAAAATATCTAGCAACAAACAAATATTTTCCACTTGAACTTAGAATTTATAATGAACGCCTGTATGCGTTCTTCTATGCATTTTATAGAACAGGTTTATTTTTATTTTCACAGCCAAAACATATTCTTACTATTATTGGCGACCTATTTACTTAATTATAAAATTAATAAAAAGGAAATTATTATGTGTTTACATGTATAAACAAGTCGATTGCAATTTTTTTTACATAGTTTCTATTCTACCTTTGCAGGTACAGTATTCAAGGCGCACAAACTTATTTTGGCAGCTTGCTCGAAAAAATTCGCAGAATTATTCGAAGCGGCACCGCCAACAAATGGACAATGTGTTGTTATACTGGAAGCAACTTCCCCAGAAAATATGTCGGCACTGTTAGAATTTATGTATAAGGGTGAAGTTCATGTGTCACAAGAGGCTCTAAACAGTTTTCTAAAATCAGCCGAAAACTTACAGGTAATTCATTCGATTTTGCCAAATTCAAACAATTTTGACGTGAGTTCTTCGTCTGTGTATTGCAGGTGAAAGGTTTGTCTACAGAACATGGCCGTCTCGCGGCCGCTCAATCCCAGTCGCATGAGCAACAACCACAGCATTTGGACTCGACTCCAGTGAGCGGTAGACGTCAGCAACGAAACAGTCTCTCGGGCGGTAGCTCAGTAGGGAATTCAGGAACAGCAAACTCTAGTGCTCATTTAGGTTTAAGCAGTTTAAAACAGGAATGCGATTCCTTGATGCATCCGAGCAGCTCAGCACTAGGTGGAATGCCATCGTATTTACCGCCTATATATCGACCATTGTCTTTCGACCCACCGCGGAAAAGACATTTGCGCAGTCCTTTTTCAGAACAGGAAGCGCGAGGCAGTGTTCTGCGTGACGGTTCGAAAGGAAGTGCTGAGAGTGCAAGCCCAATTAGCAAACCGTACAGGTACCATTTGTCTGTTAGTTTTACTTGCAAGATGCTCAGACGCAGCTCGTTTTAGGCCATCAAGCAGTGCATCCTCATCGGCGCCTACTGAAGCGGACACATTGCAAACAGAAAGAGCCTCTCCACAGTCGAGGTAACGCGACCTTTGATTATTTATAATTAGAAAAGAAAGTTCATTTTGTCACTCTTCCAGTCGATATGAGAATCATAGCCCACCAAGTACGACGGCGTCGGCGGGAAACGGGACGGGTTCGAATCCAGATCGACCAGAACGAACGGAGCGAAATAATGGAAGTACAAATGAGACCAATGAAGACGACAAAGACGAAAAGGAATCTAGCGATGTAAGGATAACTAACGAAGGCCGCTCACAAAGTTTTGCGCCCAAGGTATCTTTTACGATTAAGTTTTGTTCTGTTCATTATTTTTCAGTTTCGTTATCCAATATAAATATTTTTATGGCGAAACACATTTCATATAGCATATCACTATCATCCTATCATGGCAGGATCATAGCAAATGGACATTTGCAATTTCATACACAAAGCAAATATCCATACTATGATCGATGGTTTGAATTTTTCATAACACACAATATCAATAGCTCATTTGATTTGAGTTGAAAGTTGTCTACATAATTTCATAATTTCCAAAATGATTCATTTCACTACTAATTTCGCATGAATGAAACGGCCATTTTGTCATCATTATAATTTTAATATAGAATTGTAAATAATCTTCTAATGTTCTGTGATTTATATTTTTAGGCTAGCATAGGTAGATCTAAACGAGTCAAAATTTACACTTTTTGAATATCTTTGGCGCAAAATTTTGAAATCTAAGTAGACTATCTTTTCAAAATTGATTCCATAAACACTTGTTTGAATTACTAGACAAGATCATTATTTAATTTGATTTTATTATGTATTCTTGTGACATTTCATAAATAGAATGGTGCAGAAGACTTACGAGTTAAAATGGAAAACTATTCACCACAACCGCCAACTTCCAATACTGCGCCACCAACACCTACGACGTTAGTTGATTTCAAAAGCGAATCAGGAGGATTACCAGGGGGTTTGGCTTCAATCGCCCCAGCGGATATGTTGAACGTTTGGAATGCCACGAAATTGAACAATAAAAACAGTGGGACAGTGAATACAGCCGATGGTAGTATTTTCTATTTTCAAATTTAACATTATATTTTTGATGTTTTTTTTTTTGAAAAAAATGAACAGTCAATTGTTCAATTGAATATAAAGTTGAAAAATAGGACACACATCTCACACGTTAAAGTTATGATTAGATGCATAAGTGTACTGGGGAATATATTAGATCCACACGTAATACATTATATTATTCGATAAATTTTACGTCGCGCAGTGATCTGAAACACCCAAAAAGCTGATCAAAATTCAAAAAACGTTCGGATTTGAGTCGTAATTAGTATAATTAGGTTTTTCCAGGCGCTGATTCCGAACTAAAGATTAGAATTTCGATTTTCAAAATGGTGGCATTAAAATAGCTGAATTCAAAAAGGAAAGTTTGCCAGATTCAAATGAAAACTCATTTGAAAAATTCATTTGTTGCTGCGAAATAAATAATATTTCCAAATTAATTATCTTTACTGAATATAATAGATCTAAAATAATTGATTATCAAAAAAAATTCGCTTGTTTGAAGAAAATGTCTGTAGGAAATGTTAAAAATGGGCCCAAAATTGAAGGAACTCTAAAAAAATGCATATGAATATATTTATTGTAATCTACAATCTGACTTATTTCGGAGCTCGTGCGCAGTGTTTTAAAAATACAAAAAATACGCTCAAAACTTGTGGCACGAGTCAAAAGGATTTGACAGTGTACCGCATGTCTATTCATATTTTCGAACTTAAGTGCGTTTTTGAAAAAAGGAACAAATTCAGTAAGTATACACATAAACTTCAGACCTTTAAAATATTCACACCGCGAACAGGACGATTTTTATGGCATACTAAGATAAAAAAAAAAATGGGGTTGTGGCTTAACTAAACGGTTTTTGTGTGAATACTTCGAATGCTCTTCGAATGTTTCAACGAAGAATGTGGTCCTAGCTTGAGATGTTTTTCGTTAATAATTAGAGGCTTACTCATGGATACCTTGAGTTCGAGAATGCAAAAAGTCTTAAATGGAACAATCCAATAGTGCAAGGAAGAAAGTTTATGCACTAATCCTCAGAAAACTAGCATAGTATCACTCACCAGAAAGACAACCCTAATAATTAGGGGCACAGTCGTATGTCTGCAGGAAGAGACAAAATATGTAGGAATCCACCTAGATAGAAAACTCATTTGGGACAATAGTTTAAACAAAACGGCTGAACTCGACTTGATAGATGATTTTGCCGATAGATGTCTGGCTACTATGTTTGTGTGTTTATTTTGGGTGGGATTTGTTTGCTTGCTTGTTTTTCTTAAGTGTGTTTTCGTCTCGTCTATTTTTTGTATTATTTTTATGTGTTTTTATTCAATTTTTGACCACTGCTACCACCTATTCGCTCTCTGGTGATAAAATATCCCGGCTGTGGTGTATAAAGTCGAGTTTTACCAACAAAACGGCACTGAAGGCCACTAAGGCACTCTGAGTGACAACACAAATGGTTAGATCTCCAAGGCGGACACTATGGATATATGAACAAACTGTGAAATCTATCATCCTATATGAAACTGCAGTGTAGTAGAAGAAAACTGCTGCTAATAGACTAAACAAGCTTCAAAGTATACCTGCTAATTACAGGAGCAACGAGCTCCACCCCAACAGCAGGAACGGAGGCCCTTCTAAACCTAGAACCACTACACCTAAAAATTCGGGAGGAAGTGGCGAAACAGGCTATTAGCCTACAACAGGCCTACAGACCTAAAAGACCGCAAAATCCTGGAGGAAATCAGGTCCATAACTTCCAGCGATCAAATAAAGACCAAAGCAGCCTTCGGCAAGAGGTTCAAAGTCATAATTCCATCAAGGACCAAATGGGAGAATGGGCTCACCTTCCTCGTACAAAGGAGCGGGATTGTAGGTCCCAAATGCAAGATGCATTTCATTTCAAGCTACTGGTTTCATATTGAGCGTTTGAAACACTCAAAAAAATACCTTGGCTTCGATAACAAGAGAGCAAAAGAAGCACCGTCCTTGCAAAAAGACTGCTGAAGATACTGTGGGAAAATGGCAGAGTATGTAGAACATCTTCTCACACACTGTCCAGCTCTAGCGAGACGAAGATTAGAGACCTTTGGCTCTGCTCTTCCCTCCACCAAGCACATAACTGTTGAGGAACATATCCAGGTTCATTAGAACCCTGGACATCCTATAGGAAATAACGCAGAGGAGGCACAACGGTCCCAGGAGGTCGCAGTGCTAGGGGCTTCTGGATCCACTCCAGGCTATCAATCAAATTTCAGACTACTGTATATCGCAGCAAAAAGTAGTGGGAACGTATCCACATAGCCATATGTTCTTGAACAACACAAAGCATTTTTCTCACAAGATAAGTTTTTGTACAAAAACGTATTGATGCACAAATTGTATTCATGGCATGAACGGAAGTCGTAGATAGTTTTTCACAAACTTAAATAAATATATAATGAAAGTAACTGGAAAGCAACACTCTAATTATTATAGCTTTAACCACTTTTACAAGCAATTGAATAGAAGCGTCCGTATTTTTCGTGCTATCGTTTTATATCCTTATAAAACTAGGTAAATTCTCAATGTGAAGGATGTCGATCGAAAAATGTGCAATTTTGCACAATTTCAGTTATGTTTCAATATATTTTAATTTAGTGCAATACACCCCCATTGCAGCAAAATCATTATCCGGAGAATAAGGCTGCGTCTATGATCGAGCGAATTTGCATCGCGCGACCCGGTCCACCGATTCGCTCTACTGAATAAAAAAAAAGTGTCCGCCGTCACTAGTTGCAAGATTCACCATTCACGAAATCGTGGAACTATCCTGTCGCACGATGCGAATTTCCTGGATTATAAACGCAGCCTACTACACAAAATCGCGATTTAGAAACAATTGACTGTTCGAATTGAATACTTCCCAAAATAATATACCTATTTGATAATACTGTGGAAAATAATAATGAAACTTTTTTTTTTGTTTAGGAAAAAAATTAAAGTGCCTGTATTGCGACCGTTTATATGGCTACGAGACAAATCTTCGGGCGCACATCCGGCAACGCCATCAAGGTATACGAGTACCGTGCCCGTTCTGTTCCCGGACGTTTACCCGAAACAATACCGTACGACGACATATTGCGCGTGAACATAAACATGAAATTGCTATAAACCAACTGCAGGGACAAAATCATAGCCAATAGAGAAGTGCTCTACTCGCCCGTTACTATTCTCATTTAGTATCAGTTTAGCAAAATCCAAGTAACTTCATCGACAGATACACCAATCAAAATCCAGAACCAGAATCAATAGTTACTTCTCAATAGAATTCATTTCGGGAGAAATTTCGAAACGAATTATGGTCCAACAATGGAGGTGAAGAATAACCGTCAAAATGTAAAAGTATTTAAGAATATGTCATAGGCGGAGCACTGGCCCACGCGGCATATGTGATGATCCCTTTTGCTCGTCTATTCTCAGGACATATGTGGAAAGTTTCTTAATCGAATGTTTTCAAAACCTAATTTATACGATGTACATTTTTCCTTCACTATATCCGACTGAAAATGTTTTAGGGTGCTATTAAATTAAACTTAAACATGCAAACATAAAGAAGCATAATACGAAATAAACTAACTAAACAGTGATTAAATCGAGTTAAAGAAATAGCTAAATGTTTGAAAACAATCTGTTCACACAAATAATACAGTGAATATAAATACAGAATGCAGAAAATGTATATTAGCATAGAGGTCAGAACGTTTTTGACTGGTTGATACAATAGCTTATCCATTTTAAAGATGCACAACATTTATTTATATACACCGTTTATTTTATAATTTTATTTTTACAGACTTTTATTTATTGTTTACAATAACCGAACTTTTTATCTTAAAAATAACTACATACCTATATAGTGTTTACATTCACCGCAAGTGTCATTAAAATAGAATAAATGAGAAATATTTATGAAATGAGAATGGAATAACTGCAATCACCTGATAATACATTTACAAAGCGCTTCTGAACAAAAGAAAACTGTTAATTTTGATGGAAAATTATCAATGTATCGAATTTCCGCCTTGAAACGGACCGCTTGATTTGTGAAATTCGTTCATTTTCTCGCGCATAATTTGGTCTATGCTCAAATGTCGATTCTACTTTAATGTCGTCGCGTATGAATCTCCTTTTGTCCGATTTGTATCAAATATCTTTTCTTTGATTTTTGATCTAATCAACCGATTAAAGGAAGAAAGCCGAATTGCTTAAAGATTAACTAACGATTATACAGCTCAGTAAAATCATATAAAAAATAGAATAAAAACTGAAGTACCTGTCATTTAATGAGATGAAATAAATAACTCTATTAAAGATGATATAAATAAATAGTAATATAAATACAAAATATGATAATTAACATCTTCTTGTAATGAAGAGCTCGGATCGATGCAAAACATCGGCTTCGAATTTCTCTTCATTGCGAGAAGAGCAATTATTGAAAATGAAAAAGCAAACATGAAACAGAATGTTTAGCTTTATAATTGTAAAATTACACTGAAATTGTTTTTAAAAACAGAACAATAAAATCCCAAAAAATCGTTGAAGACATAAATGAGAAGAAAAAAAAAACGAAATGAAACTGTAGCAAACAACTTAAATAGAGCTTAAAAGCATGAAATAGATAAAGTGCGTAAGATAAATGAATGAAAAAATCATAACAGGATGTACAAAGTAATAAGTGCTTACTTGCTGAAAATAGTAACGTCGATGTACTGTTTTCAGTGAAATCGAAAGCTTGCAAGAGCTTTCGGTGTCTATTGCATACTAAGTTGTTTAATACTGGATCACAAGATTGAAAAATCAGCTTGCATATGAATTGGCAATATATTATTTATTGTTTGTTTTTAACTACACTACACATAACGCACAACACATAAAACTTGTAGAGATGAAAATTGAAAATTGTCGATAATATTACTAGAAGTATTTTAGTAAAATAATTTGAACTGGCTGAATAGAAACAATTGTGAGTTAATTTTGTTTTGTAATCTCTTCTCCATTTACGCTTATTACTGAGCCACTTATTCTCAAGAAAGGACCATTTTGTTATTGTATACACAAATCAAATATGTAAAACTGTAGTGAAAGTAGCATCGACAATGTAGCAATTTTCATCTTTTCATCTGAATCCATCCTTGAATTGCTACCTCCAAGTATCGTAAAACTCCATAACCCGGGTGCCTGAATACAGAATAATAACTTTTTTTTACCAATTTACAAACTACAGCAGGAAAATAGTTTTTATACCAGTAACTCTTAAAAATACTACTACTTTTACATTTGATCTCAATAGCAATAGAGTATTTAAAGCCGTTAAAAATCACTACGAACTGCAAAAGCAGATTATCCTAAAAAACAAACACTAAAACTACCATAGCCTTTGTCTTTGTATGTTGCCAACATATGATCTATGAAATATGATGTCTTAGAACCAAAAACCAATCAAAAACGTTCATTTATATATGAAAGCAATTTTTTTTTTAAATTTGAAATAATAACAATAAAATAGAAGATTACGTTGCAAAAGAACTCGTCGATTGCCATGTTCACCGATATACTTTCAAACATTTTCCGAAGTTCAAGTCAAGGCTTACAGTATTTTTCGATTCGACGAGAAAATATCAACTGATCAATACGAGTGCAGTTTTGTTTTCAAATATGCAACATGCATTTAAACGGCGCTTAATCCAAAATAGTCTGCAATTGTTACCACATTTCACTTTGTAAACGTTTTTAGTTGCCGAAGCGTGTTGTATTTAACTTAAATTAGCCAATTTAAATTAAAATTTTTCAAATATTGAATGCTATCATTTATCTTATGCGGAATACACTTCTATTTTATTCGATTATTATTTGAAATACTGCAAATTTCAAATATGTTTTTAGACAGATTCCGAGCAGTAGAATAAATTGAAATCTGGTTGCATTCGAATTGCATTTCAACAAAAATTACGTTTGTATGTGAACCACAGAGAGCGCTATGAAAATATCAAGTAATGAAAAACGATTCTTCTGTTTAGCTATCGCAAGTATTTTTGTGTCCTGTAAAAATTGTAATTATTTCAATAATACCGTATACTAGGTTTGTAAAAAATCTAATAAGTTGAATCTAGAGCATATACATAAAATAACTGTAAGTTAAATCGAAATTGAATTCGAACAGTAGCTCTGTTGGAGAGTCTGAATTACATTTTATTTTATAACTTGAGCTGCTGTTCGAATTCGAACATAAAAACTCAATTAAGCATAAGTTCTTTCTATTTTTTACTTCTTATTTGTTCTGTTTGATATTGTTAGGAATTTTAGAAGAATACTTTTAGTGTTTCACTTTTTTGGTTGTTTGTTTTTTTTTGTTTTTGAATAGTCGCAAATACTAAATATGTGCACTACCACTAATTGAAAAGTATCCAATAGTAACTGATATACCTCATTTTTACAAATATTTATGCAACGTGATTGTAAAGACCTAAAAATAAAAGACAACAATGAAATATCATTGCAATAGACAGTAACGAAATATCGCAACTAAACTACCTCAACAAATAAATACATATACCGTTTTTTTTTCGTTTCTATAATAAGTTTTGGTTCGTGCGCTAAAAGTATATAAGTGTATTTCATTGATTTTTTCTGTTGATACTATATTATTTCGGAGCTATTTTTGTTTGTAATTTAGTGTTCAGAGACTTGTGTTGAACGTATAACTAGCTGAACAGGGTTGTAAAATTAAAGTGTCTAAAGTGTGAACCGTAGATCGGAATACGAAACAAGTGCAGGAAGCCATTGTCGGTTAGGTTTAAAGAATTCCAAGGCTTGAATGTTCAGTACTCTTATGTTTCTTGTTATCTGTTAGGAAGAACTCCTGCAAATAATCTTTGTTTATCTCTGACGTTGCGTGCAAATCAATCGGAATAAGAACCACTTACGGACAAACATTTGATGAACATACTTTAAAAAATAACTTCATGATGTAGATGATACGTATTAAAATCTGCAAGCAAGTACACACACATACATATATTTCTCTGTACTAAATCTCACAGGAATTGGCAAATGAATATAATTTAGAACAACAGTTGGTAAAATGGTGACACCTTCAAAATTTAATATTAAGGATAAAAATATCTTTGACTTTTAAAAATGACGAACATCAACATAGAGCTTTGATGTATCTGACTTACTAGACGCATATTAACCTTTCAATAATGGAAAATATTAGAATTAATACGATAAAGCTAAATAAAATGTTCGGATGCACGAAATACATGGTTAATTGAAGATGAATGAAATCTTTTTTCGGGATTAAAAATAACGTAACTGCATATGCATAATTATCTGAGATGATTTTAAAACAAGAGAAAAAAAAAACCATTTGGCGTAATTTGAAGCTAAGAATTAAAATTAAAGCATATTTAGATAGGATTTTGTACATATTGTAAATCGAAATTAAAGGAAAAACAAAAGAAAAACAGAAAAAACTTAGTGCATAGACATTTGATGTAAAAATATTCTTCTGCGAAATTTAAAAACACAAGAATTTCCGGATACCGGAATAATAATTTTCGGTCTTTATGCAAAATTGAAAAATTGGTTATCTAATTAAAAAAAAAAAATGTTTAGTCTAATTAAATCTACAAAACACTATTTAGGCACAAAATTTAATCGCATTATGGTAAATTTATATAGCAAATGAAAATGTTAAAAGTATAACAAACATTATTTCCTAGATGATTTGGATAATGCCCCTAAGTTAAAGTTGACTTACGTATTGGTTTTGTTAATCAAGGAAATATTGTGTAAAAATATTCTAATGTGAAAACGTCTTCGACATTTATGAAATTCGGATTGAAATCTGTCGCCATTTTGCATTTTGAAAATTAATAAAATTAACCAAAATATTGCTAATATGAGATTGCAATTAGGAAGTGGAATGGAAAAGTGCGAAAATTGGTGAGAATATGACTACTTGCTTATTTTACTACTTTCCCTATCTCTCAATAGACTTCTATCGTTTTCAAAATGGAGCGAAATGAATGTGTGTGATTGATTAAATGTAGTGCGATATTCTTAGACAGCACCCATTTTTCGAAATTAAAAGAGGTAGATTCGCAGAAATTTCGCGGGATAAATAAAATAAGTGTACATGTTATTTGAGAAATTATTACGTAGAATATAAGCAACTCAAAATGTCGAAATTTTTTCCCTCTATTGTGTAAAATTTATTATTGTTTTCCTATGCTTTATTTTTTATTCATAAATCCTATGCTCTCATGTTTTGTTAATAATTTTCCGTTAACGATAATTCGTATTACGAATAATATTCATGTTTGTTTTTCTCACACAAAAATTGGTAGAATTCGGAAAAACTTTTTCACAAAACGAAACTTGGAATTATCACTGGAGAAAAATCTTATAAAGCTGTAATATAAGCAAAAGAACTCGATGAAGAGTGAATTGCCCAATTGAAAATAGTACACACTTCAAGTGTATTCAATTGCTTTCATGTAACATTCAAGAAAATATTCTTTATTTCGATGGCATATACATGTATTCGTTGTATATTAAATCGTTAAAAACTGGTTTTTGGACTAGTACAATGTGACAATATGCGGCTGTAGAATATAAACATTTCACGGTCTTCATCGGCGAAAAGCTTTTTAAATTTCTTTCTCCATGCCCTTTTCAATTATAAATTTCTCGCAATACATAGTAACGCATGGTTTGCCAGTATACGCTATAAGTATCCAGTGAATTGACCCTTATCCATTAAAACGTAGAATAACCTAACATAAAGTAAAACTTAACTAGTCAGATGTGCAACACACTCAGGTACAATAAATTCATAGAATCTAAAAATAATAAGTAAAAAAAAAATACGAAAAGTGGCGAAATTTCTTCAGTTCAGTTTTTTCTGTATCTGTGTTTAATTGTGTAGTAAACGGAAAAACCTACAGCTTTGGAGCAAAAGCACATTTCTATAAATTTTCTTAGATTTAAGTTTTAACAAATTTGGCTAGCAGAAAATCAATAATTTTTTTTGTTTAAGCTTTGTTCCTTGATGTAATAAGCATATGAAAATGAATTAAATATTAGGAGAACGAAAACGAGATCGAAAAATATAGAATTGGTAGCGCTGCGGAAAAAACACACTCAGCTCCATATAAATATTGAAAATGCTTTGGGCAGATTTCCTTGTAAGTTTTTTTTTATAGTTTAAACATTTGCGAAATGAAAAAATTGAGTTTTTAACTCGTAATAAGTTTGTGACATTCTTTGTAAGAAATTAAAGCATAACGTTTACGTTTTAGGTTTTTGTAGTAGATGGAAGTTTATAATTTTCATGACCTGTCAATATTGCAAAAATTGAAACGAAATATTTGTTTCATTAGAAATTGTTGATTTTGTTATAAAAAAAACTGTTTTATTTTTGATTGGAACTCATGTTAAAATTTGACCAAAAAATCATATGTGTATATTTTCGTTCGAAACGAAATTTTATTTTAAAAGATCAGTCAAACGAAATCAATTCCGTTATTGAAGAGCAAACAAATAAACAATGCTACAATACATACAAATCTAGTCCGAAATAAACACACACACACAGAAGATTCAATTTGTAAAGTAGAAGAAAATATATCCCTCTTTGAACCGTTCCTGATTAATATTTACATATGTACACATTCGCATCATATCACAACTTCGCACCTTGAAACCAGCACAATCAAATAAGTGAAGGCAGTTAACCAGAGCTTGTATGTTCCTATAACGATGAAATACCGTTGTGGTGACAGAAATCCTTGTAAATAGTATCTTTAAAGCGCTATTATTACGTTTTGTTAATAGTATTTAACGTAAATGATGACGAAACCGTTATATTATGAAATAGTTGAAATAACTAACCAGCCTCGAATATTATGTGAATTTAATGTGCATACTTCTCAATACAAAGTCTCTATCATCAATTACTCCGTTTTTAAACACTACTGTCTAATCTGTTCTCGTTGTCGTTGATAATCGTAAAAAGCCATTCTGCCCTTCCTTTTCTGATTTAATTTTTCGAAAGGTTTGTTTTTTTGATAGTGTATATTTGATTCACTGTACAAATTGGATCTAAAATAGCGTAATTCAACGAACTTAAAGAAGAAAATTGAAAAAAAATAAAAATAGATTCATACTTTAACAATAGTTCCATTTAATATATACATGTATAGATAAAAGCAATAGCTGTTAAATGATTTTTTAAAGAGGAATAATGTTGATGAAATAATTTTATATTAATACAGGAAAAGATAAAGATAAGAAAAAAAAAAGAATAAAAAATAAGCAAGAGAAAATTAAAAATATAAATACTGTATGATTTGAATGAAGTTGTTTTTATTTCTTGCATTTTCATTTATTGTTGGTTCTCCGTTTGTTTTTGGTATGTTATTGATACAAATGTATTTGTTTGGCTCAGTACGCTCTCGTTCATGGATAAATACAAAATAAAGCACAATCTACTGAAACAGTAGACCGTTGAAGAACAATTCAAACTTATTGGTACTTGCCATAATCAAATCAGATTTGAAAATAAATCACATTTTGAATAGTTACCCGATCACGAACGGATATTCGATTTTCGTTCAAAGTATTTATCTTCGTTTTTTTTAGCAATCGTCCTGATTGTCAATTTGTAAAAATATGCCGTAATAAACTACGAATGAATTTCCATGCAACAATGCAAGTTTGAATTTATGTTTTTTGAGCGATGTATGTTTGCTCTTATTCTTGCAAGCCTCGTAGCAATTCGAGAATTACAGATTCGATTGCGTCAATGATTCGTAATTCAACACTGATTGCTTCGAAAAATAATTACATGACACATGCGTGCCCGTGGGTGTCAATTCGAACATTAAAGGCAAACACATTTGTTTCTATCCCATTAATAACCCTCTCTTAAGTGCAACCAACCTTGAGTGACGTCGATTTTCATTTAGATTATTCTATTAGGTGATTATTATATGTATGATTTTTAAATTTCGAATATTTCAATGTGAGGTTTAACGGGAAAGGATTTCGGAAAAATACGTATACTCTCGAAAATGTATATAAAAATTATAAATTTAAATGAAGCTAATAAGATGTACGAGCAGTAAAGCTGCAAACAAAATTCAAAAGATAAATAATATGTAAAACTAAATTAAGGCCCTTAAATTGTAAGTCTAAAAGTATACATTTAGAATTAAAATCAAATTAACGAAAAAATTAGATTTTACAAGAAATTTGAAACAGAATTTAGAGATTAAATATTTCTTTGGATAGCATCAGATCTTCACTATTTTTATGTAAAAAAAAAATATCTCGGTTGAAAGACAAATTTAGTAAGTCTGTGAAATGAATGTACGTATTTGTAGATAAAAGCGCGATTCCGAAACCAAAACAAAAAAAAACAATTAATTTTCTTGATTTGATGAAACACATATTGAAACCGCGCCCCTTTCGGCTAACCAGTCAAAGTAATAAGATTTGAATAAGAGAATGATATGCTGCATGTTGTAAAAGTACATTTAAAATTATACATAATAACGTAGGCAAAACAAAGAATATCGTAACAAAAAATTTCTATTTCGGAACACCATCAAAAAGTACAAATTTAAATTAAAGAAATACAAGCAGTACACGTTGTTTAAAACGACCCGAAAATTCAAAACGAAAACGAGTCCTGTATGTCTTAAAATTAGAATTAAGGCTACTCTAAATCCCGTTTGCAAAGTACAAAATTTCAGGGTTTTATTTTTGACATTAAATTTAGGATGAATCAAGTGCAAAACATGCTGCTGCTGCTGCTACTGGGAAGCTTCTCCTTCGAGGCAAATAAATTGGATATTATGGATTTTATTTTAAGTTCGGTCTTAACTGCAAGGACATTGATAGAGCGCAGAATAAGGAAAACTATAACGATAAGTACAGAAACTCAACAATACGTAATTAAAGTGGGTATAAGGTATTCTAGAGTTAATGCATTTAGCAAATGACATGTTCGGATTTAAAATACAAAATACAAGTGCAATATTTAGTTTTGAAGTTTAGTTAATTTCAAGGCTTGTTTTAAAAGTCTCAAGACTGGTCAGTGATTAGAAGTATTGAAGTTTAAAACCGGTAGGAAGAGGGTGACGGGAATAATTGAATGAAATGCGGCCGAATTTTATTTTAAATCTGTGAAAGATGATTTTCTTTTAGTCTGCTTCCATAAGAATATGTTAAACGAATAAGTTAAATCGGCATAGCCTTTCTTTTCATTTAAACTAGCTGACTGTTTTCTTTGATTGAAAATTTGTTTCAATGCCATAGATTGGTATAAAAAGTTCTTAAAATGAAATGTATGGTATGCATAGAGAACATTAAGTCTGTGATTTTAAATTATTGAATATGAGAATATTGAAAATTAAAATTACTTGAGATTAACATGTATTAACAGTAAATCAACCCAAAAGATGAAATTTCTACCAGACGTTGCATATGAAATCGTTTCTTGAGGAGTATTTGAAGAACGGTCTGGTATGAATTTGATCTTTCGAAGAGCACAACATGAATGTACGATTTAATATTCAATACAAAATAGTGGAATAAAATAAAAGTCGTCTATATATACATACTTGAAGAATGAAAAAAATAATAAAAACTATTTCAATGATATACACTATAGTAATAGCAAGCCATACAAGAAGAACCCACACTTACAAGATACTATATTAAGTTGATGACATGTTTAAAGTATATATTTACATACACTCATATGTATATTGATATATTAAAGATTAAATAGAGAAAATCCTGAATGATAAGCGGTAGAAAGAAAATGAACCGTAGAAAGGGAATGAAAACTGAACCGAGAACAGATCAGTCGATGATAATCCAGCAGCGAAATTTTCGAGATTAGCTTCGAAATATCGAATCTGATCGTCGACGATGATTTGAAATTTGATTGGAATTCATTTCTAGTTCAACAGTCGCATAATTTGTGAGCAGGTGGTACATTGATCATACGTGCAATGGAGACCAAACCAAAATTCGATTGCATGTATATTTCACGTGAAAATATTTAAAAAAAAATCTAAAATTACTTCGTCTGGATGAATGTTTGTTTAAACTAAATAATATCCGATATAGTTAGATTGATTTCCCCAGATTCTTTGGTCTTTGAAAAGTATGTATTGAAATGTGGCTGGATTATTATTATGATCGCTAAAAGGTATAATTTACAAATTTAAGGAAATCCAATAAATTAATTAATCGAATTGATATGTGAAGATAAAAAGTAAAATTTAAAAAAAAAAATGTAAAATCTCATTCTGATGATTGATAAACAAAATTAAACATTGGAAACACAGAATGGTAAGAATGAAATAAAATGTAATTTGTTGCTAACAAGAGATGTTTTCAATTGTGGCTCGTTATCGTCAAATGGGTTTTGATATAACCTCTGATTTCAACGACAAAGGAAAAGGAAAACAAATATTTGCAATTTTTGAGTGGCTTTCTATGATGGGATGCTGAGCATGCACCAGTTCATATACATTTTATCGAATTAAACATACTGTGAATAGTATTTGCAATTGGTTATGGAGGGAAACGATCATCATCGTCGCATCATATCTCCGTCAGCTCAGAAATGAGAAAACCCGTGCGTCGCTTTCACAAGATAAGCTTGATTAACGCAAAGCGGATTTCTCAATTTGCTTCGAATCTTGAATTTTTGAATACTCGATGGCTAAACAGATTGTGCAGATATTTTGGAAAGGTGCGTCGAATAATCGAGTGCTGTTTTACTTGTTTCTCCAATAGCATCCTTCTTGTTTAGCTCAACATTTCTCAGAAACCGATTTCTCACTAATGTCACATATTTCACTTATTTGGTGATTCAAGTCGGCTAAGCAAATCGTCGGAGGTTTGCTTGATCCCATTTGCGCGAAACGATGCCTACTCGCACTCTGCTTTACTACGTCTTTCTTGGAAGCACAATGCTCTTAAGCTTGGTCCTTCGCCGCATTCGTTTCTTCAGTTTAAGTACGTTTTGTAGCATATTTTGAATTTTTCTTAATATTAACTTTTTATTAGTCTTTTTAATTTTCTAAATGTGTTATTATCTTCTTACTTTTATTCACAGTAATATTAAATTCTTTCATTTGCTGTCATTGGAATTGTTTCTGTATCGAAATGAATGAAATAAATAAAAAAAAAACTCTGGTCCATAAGAACTGCTAGAAACTCTAATTTTCGAAGATAAGTAGAGAAATCTTTACAAATTCATCATAATTTTCCAATTAAATAAACATTTTGGAAACACTGAGATATTTACGAAAAAAATCACTTTTGATGACTTTTCGTCCCGTGTAAAATGCTTTGCAGCATTCAGATCGATTGGTACTTTTGACATATTATTCAAAACGCCAATATCAAGGTTCATAGAAAAATGCAGCTTTCCCCTAATTTTTACGAAGTTACGCCTTTTATATCTTTAATTTCTAATATTGTGATTTCAAAATTTCAGTTATATTAGGTCTGTTCGCATACTTTCAGTCACTGAATTTTACTGAATTTTCCTGAATCATGTGGTGGGGAAAATTCAGGAAAAGTACGAAAACGCTCTCACTGCATTGCCTGAAAATTGGCAAAAAAAGTGTCAGTTGTCGGTTTTTGGGGAGAACAACAGTGATTATAAAGTCATCCAAAGCGGTGATAAATTATCGCTACAAAAATATTCGTCCTTCATAATACATTAGGCCAAAAACCGTTTGACAGTCTTCAGTAATTTTCAGTAGCTCAGACCCTACTGAAATTTACTGAAAGGGGAATTTTCCAGTATTCAGTAAAACGGAGTACAAAAACGGCTTCATTGCAATTAATTGCAATTAATCGTAGTACGCGAACAGACCTATTGAGAAAAACCAAACTGACAACAAAGATTAAGGCTGTATTTAAAATTAGATGGTTTTCATCCAAGATAAGTAAAATTCATGGTGTGAATCTTAAATGAATGTGCACGAGTTGAATACAGGATGATGCATAGAGTGCTATAATTCTAATGCAGTAACCAAAATAAATCTTGCGAGCTATTGTGATTTATTTCCGGAATTTCAGAATTGCTTCCGACAGATCTGAAAAGTCGCTGTATAAAAAAAGCTGTTGCAAAAAATGGAAGCAATAGGAAAAAAAAAGTTGGGCAGTTTATGATTGCCCATTTTATGCGAAACGGCTAAAGAATTAATTCCAACTGATAGTTGAAAAACTCAAGTTTAAAAATAATTTAAAGTCCATCAAGTTTGACTGTATTATACGCTGGCAACCATGATACAATGAAAACAATGTAGTCTATTCCGAGTACCAAAATGCGTTCGTTCTGCGCTGGTGACAACTGTGAGTGATCTGCCTTTAAGCCAATGTAAAATTGGGCAACTTCAAGGATGGCGTTTGGGGTGTTAATAGAGCGATATTTCGATTTTGATGATGGGGTTTGAATGGTTGGTCTGTGCTTTTAAACGTCCTAGAAAATCTGAAGGAAAAAGCTGTTGTACAAAGCACAATGATGAAAAACTCAATAGCTTATATTTCCGGTGAAGATAGTAAATCCACTCACGACAACGAATAATTTAGAGTGTTCTTATGGGTACGATGCTAGAAAATGCGATGTTGGGTTGCAGATTCATCCAGCCCGATAGCGTAATAGATACAAATATGCACTGAGAAACTATGATGTGATTGACATATAGTAATTCTGTTAATTGCGGTTCTTCGTGAGCTGCGTTTTGAAAATATTGGAACAGTTGGAAACATGATTTGTATTTTGTTATTAGCACCGCTTCATGCTTTATCGACATAGAAATAAGCATTTGAATGGCCACCAATTTACATATTGAGCGAATACACACAGAAAAATAGTTCAAGTTTTTGAGGAAAAATGAACATATTATCAAAGGAAATTGATAACGACTTGGCGTCAAAGAAATTTTTACTCAGTGGAAACAATGGAATTTATTCATTTCAAGTAACTGATATTATATAACGAGCAATATTCTTTTGTTCATTGATATTTCTCTTTGAATCAAGCAAATTTTTACACGTATCAGAGCAATATGGTAGTATTATAAAAAAAAATGTTACGTTTATTAAACATGCACCCACTGGGGGGCCAACCTCTTCGATAAGGCTGGACATGAGTCACAAACCCGGTAGGGTTGGAGTGCAGTCACGAGGAGGGCTTCAGCACAGCCTGAGAAGCAAACCAAAAAGGATCTCAATATTTTTAGTGCTACTTTCAGTTTTTCCGGCGGATTTCATTTTGCTGTATCTTAGAAACTAGGCCGCTTTTTCCCAGATTTGTATGGAAATTTTGCCCAAAAAAACTCAGAAAGGTCCCCGAATTCATGCTAGACCAAAAAATTTTTTTGTAAAATACGAACGTTTCTTCCCAATTTCCCCTATCAAAAATTTTTTCGCCCTTAAAATATCACTATTATATTCCCCGACCACTTTCAATCATCGAAAGCACTGTAAAGGCCGTTTTTGACAAACTATGGCCAAAAAACCCCTTTCTCCCTTACAAAACCTAAATTTTTGTATCACAGCAATAGATCTTGGTCCGTTATGTCCCAAATAACTCTAACCCAAACTTGGCCGATTTTGTCCGATTTCAGCTACTTTTGCCCTAAAAACCTAAACCTAAAGTACGAAAATACTCTATACAAAAATATGCTATACGAAAATACTTGCAAGTTCCAAAATACTAGATACGAGTATATATACATACTCGTATAGTTCCAAAATACTTGCAAGTATTTTGGAACGATACGAGTATATACTCGTATCGAATATTTTGGAACGATACGAGTATATTCGTATTCGAATATTTTGGAACGATACGAGTATGTATATTCGTATAGAATATTTTCGTACTTGCAAGTATTTTCGTCTCGCGTACGGGATACTCGTGAGTATGAAAGCACTTGCAAGTATGAAATACGAGTTTATATTAATATTAGGATACTATTACGTCACTGTTTGATTGAAATGAATCAAATGGACGAAATTTATTGTGTAAATTCTTGATTACATGTATAGTCCACGAAAATAGTCGTACCTAGTATTTTTAAATTTCGTACTAGGTACTGGCTGTTCGAAAAAAATACCTGTTCCATATACCTTGTCCAGTATATACGCCTCATCTCTAATTACAACAGCTCAACTGTGGTATCATTGAAGAATGTTCTGCGAAATCTCCCTGTTATATAAAAAAAATGGATTCTTCCATTCCGAATGGATTAACAGCTGTTCGACTTATTTAAGGTATGGAATAGATAATTGGATATTTTACCACCAACTCTACAAAATTATTGTAACGATTTTTGGAAATATTGTTTTGCCTAAAAAAATATGACGTTAAGGTGTGAATACCGAAAATCAAACGTTTGATGTATTTGTTTATGGTTGAAACTTCTTTACTTTGATTCCCAGTAGGTCCATATTAATCCGCACTGATATCTATGATATTCCATAAAGTTTTCTGCGATTTGAGAATAGTGAACAACTCCAGTACTACCTCAAGTGGGGTGTATTTCTGCACAAATCTACATCGTTCGGAATAAGGGGACAATATATACATATGTACATATATACTACTCAGCATTAATCAAATAGTTTATGGTATTGTGCATGTTTTCAGTTTTCGCATGCTCTTAAGAGCTCTTAGTGGAATCGGAATAGTTTTCAAGTTGTTTTTCTACAGTCGTTGATAGCATTATTTACCATTGTCAAAGTTTTCGAAACGAACGAGTTCTCCGACTTGTCTCGATGACTAACGCAAGTAAACTCGAATCTTCACATGTTTTATCTATAATGTGACATCCACGTGCTCGTAGAGATTTCTATGTGGCGTCAGGAAACTATGGTCCACATTTTTTTTATCTCCTGCTGTGAAGGAAACTGATATAAAAAAACAACCTTAAAGTCATTGGACGATAAAAACGAATTATCGTTGGATGTACTATCAAATCTATTGATTGTCATTCAAATCTCAGCTTTAATGGCCATCAATCCAACGATAAGGGCGGATTTCGATGTTTCTACACCAACGAGATTCGAAGAATGTTGCTTAGGTTAACTGTAGCCGCTCTAGCGTATGACATTGACATGTCCAAAGCACATAAAAGAATTGCAACCTCAGCAGCCACAATATTCGTAGCTCAGTTTGTTCTTTTCAGACGAACGAGTGACGTCAGTCCTTTTGAATTTCCTAATCCTAGTGCCTGGATCGAGGGCGAGAATTGAGATGCGTCCCTAGACAGAGCTTTTCGACAGTCGTTCAGTTCAACAAACAGTTTCAGATGTATGTGTTTCTCACGAGAGCAGCGGGTCGTACACATGCCAGTTTCAATGCAAAGTCCTAAAAGCAACAGATTCTAGTTGCTTGCCATGTGTCCAGTGAGAGGGTAAAAGGATGTTCTGTTAGGATTTGTGGTGCTTTCGTTGCCATTTCGTTGCCTGTTCGAGCGGCACCAAGGGCAGATTTGGATTGCGAACGTTAGCCGTGATATTATTCCAGAGAAAATTTTAGACTTGAATCTTGGAAGCCAAATCTTCCACGCTTAGTACTATTAAAAACACAGTATTCATCGTCGAATGTAACCTGAGGTGTACTTAGATCTGAGACTTAGATGCATAAAACGTGCTACTACAGTGATTGTTAGAGGAAGTCACACTTAGAGAAGACGATATCATGTCTAGGCGTAAGCATGATGAAACTCAATGCGTTTATTTTTAAAGTTTATTTAGAACTTAATACTCACATCTTTACTCATGGTAGAAGAAAACTTAGTTTTTCAGCAAGTCAGTGCACTGGTTCATACTGCACGAATAGTGAAAAAATTTCATTCCCCCAAAATTATTGAGTATCTGCCATTGCCTTTTTGCTCACAGGACATTAATATTAAAAAACTCTAGCGCACCTGAACCGCTAGAAACACTAATGTTCGAAGAACAGTAGAAGAATCGTGCAGGTTTTGAGTGCATATTCCACCAACTGTGCTGCTTATTACGGCCAAACTGTTTCAAATGCCACGTTTTACTTTGGTCTCAAGAATGCATTATAACTCATATGGTGGAAGGTTTCAGATATTACCACTGGCATGAATTTCAACGTTTATGAGAGCAAAACACGGGTTAATTATATTCCTTATCAGTTGCTTATTTCACATAATTTTGAAAGCAGCATCTCATATAACATCAATGAAGAAAATGCTCAGTGCCTGCAGCACTGTAACTGAAGTTGGTGTTTTGAGAACTTTGGGAATTGAAATATTGGTTATTTATTTTCAATGTAAATGTTTCCGGTATGAATACTAACTGTAAGCATTTATTGATACAAAAGTAGCACAACCGACTCGTGCTGGCAACCTTCTGTCAGTATCAAAGCCAAGAATATATCACATCTGCTTCACGTTGTTATATTACATTCGAAGTTATAGGAGTATAAAGAAATTTAGGGTTACCTGCAGCGGGTTTTTTCAAATAATCAAAAACTTAATATTTGCCGCTTATTGTCACTACAATATCATTACCATTTGAAAATTCTACGATAAAACCGCTTAATAAAGATATTGCAATTAAACACAAAACCAACAATAGCTGGCAGCTCTATAGTGGCTTTTCAACCAAATTTGGCCTGAATAATGTTTATGATAGGTTTCATTAACTGTATGAAATTCGTATTGATTTCATGACTGCACTGGAAGTTATAGGGCAAAAAGTTTTATTTTTCTGAGCGAATTTTCAAAACCAAAGACACAAAAATTACCATAGCTGGCAGCACCAATCAAATTTTTCAACCAAATTTCCACCAAACAGAGATTAGAGTAAGGTTCAGCTACTGTGTCAATTTCATGAAAATCTGGTAACTGATTCACATTTAATAGGGCAAAAAGCAGTTTTTTTTCTTTGTAATTTTTCAAGATGGCACCACTGGCACAGAGCTGCCCACAATTCAAAATCGCTTCTATCAAATCTGGTCCTACTTAAGACCAATATATTCTGCCAATTTCAATTAATGCTGCTCATCGGATCGTGAGTTTCCGTGAATAGAAGTTTTTGATGCTAAAAATATAGGTAAATTGGGCAAGGGTTACCAGGCGTGCTCGTTATACCATATCAAATTTTTTTTATTGTTTATGTAAACAAAGCATAAGATTTACATATGAATGGCTTCTTTTTGAAGAAGCGGCATTTTTTTAAGAGGGACGATGATTTGGAGGTTTTCACTTTCAGTGCCTGCCTTAGCTACAGGGTTGCCAACACGCTCATTAAAAGCTACACAAACCTACAACTAAATAATATAAATATGTCCTGAAAATTTCGTAATGATTGAATAGCTCTGTCAAAACTTATCGAAATTTAAAAATTTTCAAATTTTCCCGTTCTCTTTTTAGGCACCCAGCGCACACATGGGGTTAAAAAATTCCAAAACATTATCTGATTCACATGTAAAACCCGTTCGAAATTTATTTCGTCAGCTTTATTTTTGCGAAAATTATTTGTGTACGAAATAATAGGTATATTAGAAATATCACTTAAATGGCCGCCGGCGCCAAAAGGTTAACAATAACTGACATTTAGTGAGACTTGGACCTATTCTGCATATACACCAATGTATCCTCAAAGTTTTAGCTCAATCGGATGGCGCGTTCCCGAGATTATCTCACTGAAAATTTTTGATGATATATATATATATATATATATATATATATATATATATATATATATATATATATATATATATATATATATATATATATATATATATATATATATATATATATATATATATATATATATATATATATATATATATATATATATATGGAAATATGAATTTTTGGCCGAATCGATTTTAATGCTAATGTTCTTCGAACATTAGTAAAAAATCGTTCGGGTCATGGGTGGGGTAGTTGTTATTTAGTTTGGAGCTTCAACAAGGATTTCAAGCAACATAATTTGAAAATCACAATCAATGCTTTTTTTGGTAATACCTCTCAGCCATGCATAAATCTTTGAATGATTATAGCAATAAAAGACAATTTCATATAATTAATAATAATGGTGGAGTGACAGAATATTAAAAAAAAAATTTATCCAGAAATACATTTTTCAGCTTTTGCCTATTTTTTAAAATCTTCACATTAAAGATGGTCTGGCTAATTGATTCTCCCGTCTATGAGCAAGTAATTAAATGCACATTGTTTTCAATGCTCCTGCTCTGACGTGAAAATATAATTTTTAGTTCATATCAAAATAATTTCACAAGAAATCTTTCTGACAATGAATGTCAAATCAAGAGAATTAGATGGCAATATAACTGAGAAAACATAATCAACTTATTCTGAAATCTCAGAGATGTTCAGTGAATTTCACAAAACTGCAGCGTAGTGTGCAAAAAATACAATTAGAATAACAATTTTAGGGTAGAAATTTTGTAGTATTTTTATGATTCTTCCCTAATTATCCGAAAAAAGATCAAATATTGCATAAAATAAAATAATTTCTTAATTAAATATAATTTGAATGATTCAATAATGTATTAATGAAATATTTTAGAAAAGATTTGATATTAATAGGCTTACAATAAATAATAAGCCGTTATAGCTATACAATATTTCAAAAGATTATTTTGGAGTGACACACAAAACCGCATTCGCCATTAGTTGAAAAACACATTTCATATGCTAATTTTTCCGTATCTTGACACCAAAGTACAGATACGTATTTTTAAAAGACGAAAGACTCGCTTCGGCATTAAGATTATTTGTATAGTTGACAGTGTAGATACGAGTAGTTACGTTTATGCAACATTTTAGTCAAGCAGAGCCCTTTTCAAATAAATTAAATGCATAGGTATTTTGAAGAACACATAAAATATTCCACCACCCAAATTTCCTGATCTCATGCAAGTTACGACATATTTTTTTGCTTGCATGTAAATTTTCGAGCAAAAAATCTATGCATTCACTGAACGAAAACCTTCAAAGCACGCATTCACTATACAACCCACATACAAAATCGTGGGCAACGCAATACACACCCACACGTCGACCGGCTAATAAAAGCTTGATCGCCTACTTCTGCATAGGCCAAATAGATCCTGTGAATTTTCTATCAATGTACGATCTTAGCCCAACTATGAAAATTCGCTTTGCCAGGATCCAGCATCCAATACGAAACAACACTTAACAAATATCCACATTAATGAAAAGTTTGATCTGAAATCCTTTTCATAATCGCAAAAACAACCTCCCATTTCTAATATTGCGACAATTATCACATCAAAAATTCACTAGAAACTTCGCGAAAGAAATTTCTTCCGGCCGCACCTTATCCCACACAGCAAGCAATCTTGTTTCATCTAATCAGAATTTTCTTTTAGCGATAATTTCGAATTTAACTTACTACGATCTTTAATTTCATGATCCTTTCATGCAGTACGACCTTCTCGAATAGAAATCAATAATATTTTTACACTACACTAAATAATTATAACACTAAATCACTTTTACGCGGACCGACACTACTTTTACGTGCAACGCTATTGAGGTTACATACACTTGTCTCTATGAAAATTTCTGGCGGGACGATTAGGAATGAGACGTCATATTGCAGTGCAGTGATATATACACTGCACTTTTTGAAAGGGTTTAATATCATGCTAATTAATTAGATAAATGACTAGATGGCTTCGCGTAAAATGCATTATGGTTGATGTCTTGGATACTATCGATTATGACGTTTCATGCAGAATCGTCCCGCCAGAAATGTTCCTGGAGACAAGTGAATGTTAGCTCAATGACATTTGTGCACAAACAACTTGTTCGGTCTGTGGCAAAAGTGATTTAATGTAATAATTATTGTGTGTGTAATTTATTGATTTCTAATTGAGGAGGCCGTATTGTGGAAAAGCACCTTGAAATTGAAGAGCGGGGTAAGTCCGATTCCAAATTATCGCGAAAAGAAAATATTGTGAGATAAAGAAAGATTGTTTGCTGTGTTGGGTAAGCTACACCCGAAAGAAATTCCTTTCGATAAGTTCGCGGTATTAGCAGTTGAGAGGAGTTCAGATATCAGTTTTAATCAATGTGGATATTTGTTAAGTGTTGTTTCGTACTGGATGCTGGATCACTCCTAAATCTAATTTTCATGGTTTTATTAAGATCGTGTATCGACAGAAAATTCACAAGATCGATTTGGTTTTGCAGAAGTATAAACCGGTCGATGTGTGGGTGTGCGTTGCGTTACCCATGATTTTGTATGGAAGTTGTCTAGTGAATGCGTGCTTTGAAGGTTTTCGTTCAGTCAATGCATAGATTTTGCTTTCGAAAATTTACATGTATCGAAAGAAATACGTCGTAACATGCATGGAATCATTAAATTTCGGTAGTGGTTGATGTTTATAGCTTTCTATAAGTCAATAGAAGTAATTTGAAAGCAATGGTTGTATTATAGAAAGGTATACAGGTTGATTCAGATCACGATGCCTTGGTGTATACCACGTGGCTCTTTGAGGTGAGCTGATAAAAAAATTGTTCCACGGTCTAAGAAGTCTTCCTCTGTACGGATCTCAGATGATGTGTTGCAGAGTCGGAGTTACAGATGTTAGAATGCATATCGTTGGAGTCGGAGTCGCAAGTTTTTCTTCCCGACTCCATAGCATACATGTAATAGAACAATGACCACTATTGCTAATATGATTGTCACCATTTAGCCATCATAGTTTACTAGCTCTAAAGTTACTGAAAATGATGTCCGAGACAGATGTTTCTTTTTTTTCCAGGTTTGGTATTGAATGAAAAGGTTTTATTTCCATTATTGAAACACAGGAGGTTGTGACTTGATAAAATTTTAAAAAAAAGTTTATTCCCTTTGGAATTATTAGTATGATCACCTCAGAATTTATTACGGGTGTTAAGATTGCTGCCAATAATAAATTTATTATTGGAAGCAGCAAATGTAATAATTATATTCAATTCTGTAAAAAAAAGAATATAGTTTAGATCTGGGGGACAAAATATCGATAGAATCTGCGAATTTTCTCTTTATTGTGGCAAAACCAACTACCTCAAGAATAGAATCTATTTGTAATTTTTGGAACTCTATATCGCCACCACACCCCTACTATTTTCTCTGCTTTGAGACAATATTGAAATCACTAATAGGATTCAGTTTGCTGTACTTGCATGGTGAAAGTGTTTCAGCTATAAATGCTTTATTATATTTACCATTCTTTAAATAGAATTTTAGATTATTTTTTTTATTCTTATACAGGCTTTGTATGTTCATTTGTAATAATTTCATTGGGTTTAACCCTAGAAGCATAATCTTATTGCATAGTACGTTAAGCATAATCATACGTCTCTGAGACGTATAACACTAAAACTGCTCTATAACGTAAAGTAAATTATATTTTTGTACCTTAAATTAGTAGGCTCTAGGTTTAGGGTTAAGTAATGAAATATACAACGATATTTTAATCAAAAATTTTTTATTCGAACTTTTAATATTAACAATTAAATGTACTTAGGCACAGTGCACACAAACAAAACTTTGTGCTCACCATAAATGGGCTTTCTACATTTGTGGCATAAAAGTTTAGACATTCTTCGTTTCTTATAAGAACGAAACGAACAATAGCTAGGTTTTTTTGTTGAAGGTTCGTCTTCTACGGCAACATGCACTACTGACAATGTTTTTTTAATGAAGATTTTTTGAATGTTTTCATGTAGTTTCTGCTTCAAAGTTGGAGCGCTAAGTCGTTGTTCGATCCAAGATGTTGACAAATCGAAACTTAATCTCTCTTTCTCAGTGGTTTTTCCTGGTTGGCCGTTTTGTTTTTATTATAAATTATGAACGAGTTAATGACAACCATGTTCAAAATCCCGTAAAATACCGCCATCAGCCATCTACTGGTTTTGCACCATTGGATCCTAAGATTCAACTCCTCCCTTTGTTTGGAGTCAAGGAGTTTTTTAAAGACTTTGAGGAGTTTTTTGAAGTTTTATGAGGACTTTGAGGGAGTCAACTCCTCCCCTTTTCCATTCTTACCTCGTAGTATTCTCATTGTTGGATGAATCATATGCATGAAGTTAATTTTTTCTGATGGCGGAAAAGACTCAAGTGAAGAAGATTTGACTTGTTCGTGAGCTAAATCAGTATATTTCAATCCAAGATCCTCCTCTAAAACACTTAAGACATCGTCTTCCTTCTGGCAATCCTCTTCGTCTGAAGCTGAATATCCAGCCATCTTCTAGTAAAATTTGTTCAATTCCTTCCACTGTCAACGATCTTTAATACGCCATGATGATAAATAAGCAGTAACTTTATGTAAATACCTCAAAACAATCTATAAACACCTAAAAATAACATAAACATACATATACTAACCAAAATTCACAAAAATTACGTAAAGCATAAACATAGGTCGCAGAGACGTAGAAGCAAGCAATATTACAGAACAGGACACACTTACCAGGAAAACGTAATCACAGCTTGATATATCTTAGTGGACACTAAGTTGGCACGAAAAAACAAAGCTCTAGTTCAAAGCGTTAGAAAGATACAAATAATTATTTAATATGTATACGTCTCAGAGACGTAGATTATGCTTCTAGGGCTAAAGGATTGATTTGCTTCTTTAAATTTCACCATTCTATTTATTAATACCTCAAACATACTGTTTGTAATAGTGTTTCAGGTCTAGATTTTCCACTCTGTTATTTTTTCAAATTCACTTCTCACAAAATGATTAGGCCTGTTGAATACTGCGATTCACCCAGTTTTCCGTGGGTTAATTTTTTGATTATCTAATTTCCACCTGTTTGTTTTTAATACCTCTGAGCACTTTTTTTGTCTACAGTGGAGGACATAATCATAAGTTCACCGGAAAGTTTCAAATAAAATTCACTTTGAATAGATGTTAAAAAAAACTTATTAATATAAAAACTTAATAATAAATTAAATAATTTCAACCGTAAAGAAAATGAAAAAAAATAAAATTCTCTTTTTTTTCTGTTGAATTAGGGGACATTATTGTAAGTTCATAAGAAATGGGCACATATTTATGAATAAAATTATAAGGTTAATACTTTATAATACTAATTATATATTATTTAATACTAATTACTTCAAATACACGTTTTGGCATTGAATCGACCAAGGTTTGTAATATCGTAACTGGTATTTCGTCCCACTTTTCTTTTTATCTGCTCCCTTAGCGCTCTTGTGTTCGGAAATTGCCTTAACGTTTTCATATACCCTTCTTGATATAATTCAGGACTACAAGCTGGCCATTCTAAAACTGGTATATCCTTTGAGTTAAACCTAGCTTTTGCCTCTCGGGATACATGTATGGCAGTATTGACTTGTTGAAAGACAAAATCTGGTCCAACAATTGACTCTGCGTGATCAATCATCACTTTTGCGAATTCATTCTTGTGGATATTGTGGCCAAAGGAAGCTTCCCATGATAACAGAAGCATCCCCAAACCATAACCGAACCGCCACCAAAATTGTGGGAGAGTCGCAACTCCTTATCTCTTCTTAAATCGTGCCAGTAGTGTTGAAATCCATCCGGCCCGTCTTAATTAAACTTCTTTTCATCACTGAAAAGAATCTTTTTTAACTCTTCTCTGTAAGACATGTAGGTTTCCGCAATCATTAATCTTGCACTTTTATGTCTCTCCTTTGATTGTGGTTTAGGCTTCCTTTTTGTCCATATTAAATTGTCGCTGCTACTCAGAATTCTTCTTACGTCGCATTCATACTTTTGTTTCTAGCCTTTTGCCGGATTAGCCGTTTTTTACGTTCATTTATGGTAGGTTGTCTGTCTGTTTGTCTAATAATGTTGTACCTTTCTTTAAATTTTATGTAATTATTAATTACATATGCAGATCAATTAAGCTTTCATGCAATTTCCCGGTTGGAGAAACAGTTTTCTTTGTAGGTATCAATTTTTGCCCTCCTCGTGGCAAAACGAAAAATGTAATTTATTTAAAAAAATGAGTTCCTCACAGTGCGATTAATTCACTTACTTCAAAAATTTCCAGTTAATTCCACAAAATTTCACAAACGTAACTTTTTAATTTAATGAACTTATAAATATTTATGCCCGCTTGAACTGCATGAAATATACTGAAAGAGTAGATTATAAGCAGGCTTATTACATAACAGTATTTTAGCCCAGTGAAATCCGACATAAAAAAGGCGAAAGTTCGGAAAAATTAGGGGAAAGCTGAATTTTGGTGTGAACCTTGGTACTGGCGTGTTGAACAAAATGTCAAAAGTCTCCATCGATCCGAGTGCTGCGTCGCTTTTTATACGGGGTCAAATGTCACCAAAAGTGACCTTTCCTAAATATCTCAGTAACGGTTACGTCTTCAGAAAAACAATGTATGACGAATTTGTAGCTTAGCAAATTTCCAACAAAACAGATTATATAGTTTTTTCCTGTAACCATAACCGTTTTTGAGATATATTGATCTAAACATTTGTTACTAACTCCTCTTTCTCACGGCATGTTAATATTATCCGATTTTGATTACGACTTGGCATGTTTGTGAGTTTGTTTTTCTATATTTAAGAGGCGCATAGAAAAAACATATAAATAAACTTATCTACCAGACTCCAGGGTAGGTGGAAAAGTGTGCTCCGAAAAGTTACCACCACCCCCCGCTCCCTTTTGCCATAAAACTTGTAGGGACATCTGTTCGCTACTCTCTTCTCCGAAAAAAACTGTATTGCGGCATCATTTATGGGATATTCCGCGAAAGAGCATACGTCTCGAAACCAATTTGTACCTGAAATTACGTGACCTTGCCCTGATCTTTCATGGGATAAGACGGTATGGAAAAAAAACTAAAAAACCGGGTATTTCGGGGTGGTTCGTTTGCGGGGGTGGGTAGGGTGTGGGAAGGGTGTGCATGTAGGGCTGGTCGTGTCATGTCAAGAATAGGCAATTAATAGGATAAAAAGTGATCCTACCTTGTTTAACAGTGGGCAAAGAGTAGGCAACGAGCTCATTTCTGAAGATTTTGGATGGATGCTCAGGGATACCGTTTTATGGCAAAGGGGGAGGGGGGGAACTTTTCGGAGCACACTTTTCCACCTACCCTGGAGTCTGGTAGATAAGTTTATTTATATGTTTTTTCTATGCGCCTCTTAAATATAGAAAAACAAACTCACAAACATGCCAAGTCGTAATCAAAATCGGATAATATTAACATGCCGTGAGAAAGAGGAGTTAGTAACAAATGTTTAGATCAATATATCTCAAAAACGGTTATGGTTACAGGAAAAAACTATATAATCTGTTTTGTTGGAAATTTGCTAAGCTACAAATTCGTCATACATTGTTTTTCTGAAGACGTAACCGTTACTGAGATATTTAGGAAAGGTCACTTTTGGTGACCTTTGACCCCGTATAAAAAGCGACGCAGCACTCGGATCGATGGGGACTTTTGACATTTTGTTCAACACGCCAGTACCAAGGTTCACGCCAAAATTCAGCTTTCCCCTAATTTTTCCGAAGCACCATGTTAGATTTCCCCGGACTATTCTTGAAATTCCTATTTTACAGTACGCACAAAACAATGATGTATGTATAAAGCATTCAAACTTGCATCCACATTTTAAGTGCAATTTTGTGAATGAACTTATAGTTATGTCCGCCACTGTAGCTAGAAAATAAGAATCCGGTTAATTTCTTTTTTGAAACATAATGAAAGAAAATTTCGACTCATGTGATGAGAAATCGGTTGACAAAATTAATTTTCTAATCATATTCATCTGATTTAAGTTGGCTGTCATCATCGCTGTCAGATTTACGGGAAAATTCCGGGGAACTTATCACTGAGGTCAACTGTTTCAGTTGATATGACTTATCGAAATACGTTTCTCAAAGATTGAGAGTATGAAATCTACTGATTTTACAAGGATTCGTACTCTGGATGTTTTTGCTGTTTCGCGTGCATTACCGCTATCCTGCACTACTCTCTGGATGCAAAAAAGGTTTAGAAGCTGTCGAAAAGGCATATCTTAGATAGTCTTCTGTCTTCCAAATTCCAGAACGAAATCGTTAACTTTGTTTACCCATTTTGTTATTGAGCCTGACGCATATTTCCCCAAACTGGACCAACTAAAAATTTGAAGTTGTAAACTTATAAACTTAAAAATCTACATTTTCAAAGCGGAAGAAAAAAATGTCCTTATTTGTCCTTAAATGTCCTAATCCATTTTGAAAACAACGCCGGCAAAATTCGAAATCTTAATGTTGTCGACATTAAAATTTTCAAGATTAACCCCCTAGAGTCTCGGAAACATTTCGAATAACCTGCAGGACCTTTTTGGGCCATCGACTCGGTATCATTTATCGGGTCAGAATCTTCTTCCTGTCCGAATTGATTTGCCATTCTCGTTGGAAGAAGCCACATCAGAACGGACGAAGTGGCGTGAGCTTTCGGATGTGTCGACATAATTCTCGTTAGCTTACAGCTGATACGTACTTATATCTAGAGTTAGTTCGGTTCGGGAGAAGCGTCTGAGAGATACGAAAAGTGTTTCCAGCTTTTCGCACTGCTTGCATGCTGCTGGCAGTGTGCGTTGAGTGTTTTGATTCGCGCACCTACACACCTTATCGCAGATTGCATACGGTTCCTTGGAAGCCGTTCTCAGTATTACTGTGTTTTCGTTCGCGAAAGGATCCTTTGACGGCGATTCGGCACAGTGCGAAGAGCACACAATATAAATGCATTAAAAGTTATTGGGATTCCCCTTGTATTTATTCATAATAGATGCTATCGGCAATGTTTGGTTGAATTCATCCGTTTTGTGATTTATGTATGTACATCTGTGCATATAAGTTTGTATATTTGTGGGTGGTTTTTTAATGGTGTCTTAAATTCAAAAATACATAGACGGATGATACTTAAAGGTGTCTACTCTTCTGGAACGAGTAACAAAGTAAAGGATACATCGTCAGTCCACGTCACATAGACTTCCTCTGATTGACTTAGACTCTTAGCGTCTGTTTGATTGAGTCCCAGATACGGATTAGTTCGGTGACACGAAAATTCCTCGGAATCAGCGTTCGATTTCTCGCAACAAGGGTAAGTTTTGTTTGTAGACTTTGCGTTTGGTCTGATAATTGTATCTATTGCTTCGATTCCGTTTTCGACTGTTTGTGGTAAATCTGTCCTTGGTTTTATTAAGAGCTTGGCGATTGTAACGAGAAGAGACTCCCGAAAAAAAGATTTTGGAATTGCTTTGCGTGTCTTAGAGCTATAAAATTTGAAGTAAAGTTGCTACACTAGGCACTACGCCTTTAAGTTAGCGTTTTGGATATGTGAAAGTGAAACCTACGAGATTTTTTCGTGCATTTTTCGTGTGAACTTAAAGCCAATTTTAGAAAGAAAGAAAGGAAATTGCTATGCGACGTGATATCAACTAAAAATAACTAATTTATCAAATTATTTTGAAAACTACTTTGATATATCAGGTAAAGTTAGAGCTGCAAAATATACTTTGAAAAACTATACGACACTAGTTTTTATAATCACTTATCTCATTCTGGAAAACTTTTATGCAAAGTTTTCACTGACCCCTGAATCACAAGTTCGGAGAGTTCGTCTATCGCATTTAGTTTGTATGAGATGGCTTGTAAAAGTTAGTGAGAAACTATTTTTTGAATACCTCTCGCATTTGCATAAAGCTATTTGATTCAACAAGTTTTTCCATAAACATTTAATTGTATCCTTCATACATCAAGTTTCAGCTGGTCAACGAATCTTGCATTTACATAAATTAAATGTTGTACATTCTTTCTAAGTCTATGTATGTATATAAGATAATGAAACAACCAAATTGAATATAAAGTGAACTTAAGTAGTCAAACAATTGAATCTAGTTCTTCAAATCGTATTGAATTAAACATGAAAAATGAAACCAAGTGACTAAGGTTTAGTGGGTCGCCAAAATTTTTGTTGGGGGTGAAAATTTGTATCGCCAGATGGCATAAAATATAGTTTGCCATTTAAAAAATGAGTAAAGTGATTGTTCTGAACCTCGGCCTCCTTGCTCCGAGAGTTCGGCCTGCTTCAACTCATTTTTTAAACCCTTTCGTGTATCACAACACGTATCAAACTCGTTAAAAAGGCATCTAAAGCAAGTACAGTGGCTACTGTTCAAAATATTGCACTTTAGATTTCGTTTTGACCAGACTGATACTTCTTATGAGACATTATGAGCAGTCACCCTATATTTTTATAAATTATGATTTTTTAAACATAAGGTACTGAAATTGATGTTTTTAAACTGTGTATGAGAATTTAGGTTTTTTAGATCAGGTTCATTTTATCTGATGATTCATCATATATCTTATGATTCATCACAAGTCTGGGTCCAGAGTCTGAATTTATGCCCAAATGTTTCCCATAAGCATTTTGAGAGTGTTAGGCTTGTTTTTATACGCTCAATTGTTCAGGTAATCCGAAGTAACTCCTTCAGATGCTGTCATAACTGGCAATCGTGTGGGCCAATTAAAATCTGGATTTGATCAAATTATTTACTCTTCGAATATGTGACGTATTATAGTTTTTCTACCCTATCTCTTGCTAGCATAGCCTTTACCGCAGGTCGCATAAAATTTGTCAGCTTTTCGTAATACCGGTCGTCGATCACAGCAGCTCTATTGCCATTTTCTTCAAAAGACCCGATGGCCCTTTGGGATATCACACAGCTTCAAACTGGAACCTTGCGGGGCTTCGAATCAAGTTGATGTCGGATATGGATTGTATCAAGTATCATTGCATCGTTGTTGATAACATACGCGTACTTTAGCATTTTTATCGAGCTGAGATTATACTGAATCGCAAAAAAAACCGATCCAGTCTAAGTCGGTTGCTGAATTAACTTCAGTTGTGGTGTCCACTTAAGTTGCTGTTACCTAAGTCATTTTTTTTACAAATAAATATCAAAAAAATATTATCGTGACATGTAACGCCAATTCAGCAGGTGGTTCTTTAACGTAATGATGTAAATGTTTTCTAATTTATGTCTAAATTTCAATGAACTGTCAGAGCATGTCCCCCACTCCAACCGCTTCATACAATTTGTCTACGCTATTGTGAACCAATGAGCTTTTGCTGAAGAACCAATGAGCTTTTACTCGTAGATTGGCCAGCTCATTCGGAAAGCTGGGCAGGAATTTTTTGCTGTTTTCAATCCTACTATTCTAATCTAAGCTTGATAGAAGTGTAAAAAAACGTCACTAATCTATAGACTTGAGCTCATACAGCAATTACATCTTGCATGGAAACATGATTGCACCCGCAGGTCTTCAAGCGGTGTTTCTAGTCCTTCGGCAATACTCAACTGTACCCGCTGAAAGTTGTCCTTCTTGTGTAATGAACGTGGCCTCACCAGTTTGTTCAGCAGACCACTAATACAGTTCTGTTTTTAAAATCAGTGTACCAAGTGGCGTATAGCTACTTCTGTGAGAGAGATGAAAAAAACTCACATGTATGCTCTCTATGACAATAGAGTGCTGAATTTTCAAAATTTTGGAATAAAGATTAGAAAAAAACTACATACAAGTATTACCAAAAACGTTATTCAAATTTGAAATGGGAAAGAAATTTATGTCTCCTCTTTTGTATGGTGTACAGGCCCCAGTATCCTCTCTTACTTGAATTCGAACAGCGATAGATCTTTCGTTTCGAACCTACGACCAGCAAGGTTAAACAATTTAATGGACGTTTTTGGCAAATATACACTTGATTTCGTCGATCGAATCTTTGGTGGTAGATTTTGTCAAAGGTTTAAATTTGCAAATTTAAAGGATCTAAATTCAATCGATTAATCGCATAATCGATGCCTTTCTCTAATTGAAGTGATATACTTCAAAAGATTTTATTATTAAGGTCGGTGATGAAAAACTTGCAGTTTTTTTAAATCACGGATAAATTCCATACTTTGTCTACATAACCAACCTAGAATTTTTAAAATTCCTCGACCAACGTAAACGGCTACCTTCAACAGACAAGATAGACGGACAAAAAGACTTGAGATAGAAAGCAGCGACGCAGGGCGGAAGAGGTGCCGAAATCCACTATTTTGCATTTGCGACGAGGCCGAGGTTCCAAAGGACCCCTCATGCGTCAAACACTCAATTGCGAAGTGAGTTGTTGTTGACTCCAAAAGTAGTGCTCCACAGACTCCGAGTAGTCACACGCATGAGAGCGTTGAAACGGAAGTGGTGGAAGAGACAGTATTGGAACACCTCCCATTACTATGTGTGTCGCCTAGGAGAGAGTATATCAAATGTGGGCGAGTGATTGAGAAGGATATGTTAAGCAAGTGTCAACATATCCTACGAAAAATGTTCCAGGCCGGCAGCGTGCTGAAAGCACATTAAGGACGGTATGCTGTAGTTGGAAGAGGCCATTGGATGCACTGGTAGCAGGCTGAAATGGTGTATCAGCGGATGTTGTCAGACCGGACTGCTGTGGCGGCCACTCTTGCAGGGATCCGGGGAGTAGATCGGCCATGGCAGAATAAGGGCGTGGCTGAATCCAATCCTGAAGACACTCAGGAAGTTCGGACCACAAAGAAGATGTCAGGCTCTTACCTAAGAAATTGGGTGACAATTACCCATAAAAAAAAAGATGAACGTCATCAAACCATCAGTGGACCCGCTGTGCCAGAAAAGGCTCAGAAAGAGGCGTCCCAAAGAGCAAAAATAAAGAAATTTTGGAAAGATAAGAAAAAAGAGAAGAGCAGACTGAGATAACAGGGAAAGAAACCATTCCCAGAAAAGACCTACGCGGAGCTCCGGGGGGCCATTCGTCAAAATATTTTCCCGAATGAAACTTACACGCAAGTACGGCGAATACGAAAGACTGCAGAAAAGAGGTCCTTTTAGAAATACCCCACAGCAATGACCGCGCGAAATTGCAGGACTTAATCCGGGCTGCCGTAAATGGCCAAAATAACGTGAAGATTTTGACTCCTAGACTCAAGATCGAGCTTCTGGGCCTCGATTGCCTCACAGTCAGCAATGAGGTGATATCCGCCATCACGGCAATTGGAGCAAAAGGAGCCGGTGAGATGAAAACCACACGCAGCTTCACTCCCAAACCACACTCCCTAACACAAGAGAACAGCGGAGAGACGTGGCCCAAAATCCAAAATTCTCAAGTGGTGAAGTGGTCGGGTCCGGTGGGAATGATAAGCGCCCGATTGCAAAGGTGCGCTAAGGTTGCACGGTGCTATTGGTGCCTGGGCTACGACCATGCAAGGCGTAGCCGCAAGGATCCGGACCGAAGCACTGGCTGCTGGAAGTGTGGACAGGTTGGCACTTGGGCAGCATATTTCTCTGCGCAGGCTCAGTCCATATTATGAATTGAGAAACACCTAATGGGATCGAGTGCCTGTCAGGTTATCAGAGACCATGGAAAAGCAGGGAAGGACATGAGAGTCGTTCAAGGGAACCTGAAGGGCTGCAGAGCAGCGGACGACCTCCTCACGCAGCTAGGCTGTGAACATAGGGCTCAGATCGTATTGATCAGCGAGCAGTATAGCGGGAGCACCATGGGGTGGATTTGCAGGGCGTGTGAGGAGTAAGCCGCGAGTGGCTGAACTATCTGCTGTTCACACTGCGGCCAAAAAAGACCTGACCAAGGTCATCACGAGGAGCAAATGTGCCAAACGGCAGGCTCGTTGTGAGGTTGTAATGTTGATAAAATATTGGCAGCACTGAGTATTTTCATCATTTTTGTACTAGAAGATGCTGCCATCGAATTTCCTATGATAAACATCCTATCATAAAAATAAGCACAAAGAATTTAACTTTCCTAAATTTCGAAATTCAGGCAAGTGGTAGCCTTGGAAACATTTGTACCCTATGACTTTCCATGCAAGCATCAGATTAATCTCGTTCACGGCCTTCAACACAGGATGGCTAAAAAAATCTTCACATTTCCTTTACTTTTTGACATCAATCAGTCTTTCTCAAATGAGACTAGTTATTTAACATTCAACGCAATCACTGTCAAGGCTAAGTTCCATCCCCGTTAGACTTCACGCCATTCATTTTTCAATTTTAGATATGTGTACCAGAATTACCATCGGAACAATATCTGCTGATTAGCTTTTTATGTACGTGGTTAGTAGTATATCGTGTTTCGCAGTAATTTTGGGTGTGCTTAACAGTATATATAAATTATCACTCTATTGATACGAGGTAATATTATCAGAAAACAGGATTAGATGTAAAGATATAAGCAGATGTCGTTGATTATTATTCATTGTGATTGGGTTTTTGTAGTTTCTTCTCTGTTTTCGAGTAGGAATGTTCAGTTGGTGCTGTCTAGTTCGGAATTCAAAAGACATCTAACAGTTTGAAGCAAAGCATCTAGAAGTTCAATTCTTCAAACACTGACTGTTCGAAAGATGATAAATGACAGCTTTATGAGAAATTGTGGGTCGCTGACTATAAATACGTGGCATTTTTTAAAGTAATCAATTTTCGTCTCTGACACGCTATACTGAATGCAATTCATTGGATGGCAAATTACCCGTGGTGAGCAATTGGTTAAATTTTCGCATGTTGATCTCATATCCTTTCTGTTAACGGTTGGATAAAACTTATGGCTATACACGGGAAGCTTACAAAACCATATATGTCTGCAAAGTGTCTTACATCATAATAAATCATTTCTCTGACAATTTCCCAGCGTGGAGGTTGAAAATATCCTGCATCCAGCGTTGATTCTGTTACGAAACGTTTTGTCCACTACTGTGCTTATAGCAATGTATGTTATTGCGGATATGATCCCATTTAAGGGTTTGCCCTGAAACTTTCATTAAAGAGTGAAGATTTGAGTAAATAACCGACGTGAATGTCTGGGGATCTACTGTTGACTAGTCGAAATAAAGTTTTAGCTGAGTTGCTGTACTAGAAAGGAGTTGGGATTAATGTGCGAATAGAAAGTGTTGAGTCGTTATGTGCTAGGAGAAAGTTTTGGTATTACTGCGCTCATATATGTTTGGAAAAAGTTAAAAAGGCTGATAGCTATATGTGGCTTTACTTTCATTCTCATTGCATTTGATTTTGTGGAAATTTAGCTTATATGGCAACATCCTTTCTGTCCTCATGTCCTTGAGAAAGACATAAGTAAATATCCAACATACTTTACATGCTAAATGCTTTACAAACCATCTTCGTATCTAGGTAAGTATCTACCTAATTATGGGCCTCATGAGGAAATTTTCAGAGCAATGATTCAGCTCTCCATACATTTGAGATAATTGTAAGAGAAAAAAAATGCATGCATTGCTCTATTTCACAAAATTAGTGTTGTCCAGTATCTTATAGTAGAATGTGTTTACACAAATATTTGCTTTGTTTTCGCTTCTAGGAGATTAGTTTCGTAATACGTCACAGTATTATTTCGATAACATGATACACAGGAATCGTACAGAATGCCCAGAAGATAAATGTATACATTACACGTAGTCTTCTACATTGGTATCGATATTGAACAGCATAAGCTGTATCCTGAAAAATGCTGAGCATATGTTACTCTAACCAATCAATCCCATTCTGAGCATTTGATAATCCTGTGGGAACGATTCAAAAGTTGCTTACGTAGTTTGCTTGGGCTTTCTCCGCTGATTTGTGAAATGCCTACTTTTCAAGTAAAATGTATAGAGACCATCGTCGTACACTGATAAATACTACAGCAGAACAAGCATTTCCTATCATGGCCTTCAAACTTACATCGATTGGCTGAATTACAGACGTACAAAGCTTTTTTTGTATGTAAATAAATATATATATATATATATATATATATATATATATATATATATATATATATATATATATATATATATATATATATATATGTGTAAATATATTTCTATATTTATTTATTTATTTATATAAGGCTTCCAAATATTCTAAGAGATAAACCACTGAACGAAAAGTGGAAGATTCTATTCTGACAAAACAAGGCAGTTTCAAGATTTCAGTTTCTTCTTCCCTGTCTCATATGTTGCTTTAGAATTATACACATATGAATATACAGTGACGAAATATTAAAGCCCTTTTGGGCTATGCGAGGAAGACTGTCCGTCTCTATTAAACATTTTGGGTCTTTATTGTCGTTTCTTAACAAATTCTTTACATGCTGTAATCTGATATTATGGTTGCTAAATATATATTTTATACTTTCGTCAAAATGTGGTCACACACACAAAATAAAAAATGAAAAATCATCATACTTAAGTGCGTGCGCTCATCGAAATCGATAGACTCGTATGAATGGAATTTTCAATAAGTTTGATAAATTACAGTCAAGATTTTTCGAACGACAACCAATCTATTTTATTCAAGCTCGGTTACCTTTTCACGTACAGAGAGACTATAAGCAAGCGACCGAATTCAATGACTTTAATTTCACCCTAAGGGAGGACGGTATTGGCTTCTTGAGCAAAATATCGATTCCGGCAAAATAGGTTTATGTTGACTTGTGTAAATTCGTTGATTTCGTCTCAATAAAACACGGAAATAAATACATTAGCCGTTGGTAGTATGGTGTGTAAATGAAGTAGACTTCGATGCGCTGATTTCGTAATCTGGGGATTTTGTGGCTATGAGTTTACAGCTGATGGGAATAATTAATGTTGCATTGTTGAAAAATAGGAATTATTAATGTATTTTTCTGATCCCAACAGCCTAGTGAGAAATGTATAAAGTCTCCCGCAACACCGCGATCTTCTCATTGATATCTTAATATTTCTTGCTGTAAGTTTCTTTATTCCTTGAAAACCGCAAATATTTTCCCCATCCTTAAAGACGGAGATTCATCCTGCGCCTCCAATTACCACTCTGATTATTTACGATGGAGTACACCCGATAATTAAATCTCCTCTCTCTTCTGAGCAACATAGTTTCGTCAAATGTAAGTCAATAGTTTCCAATTTAATTTCGTTCATTAATACTGTTGCGTCCGCCATCGATCAGCAAAAGTAAATGGATGTATTAGACACAAACTTTGCTAAGGCTTTTGACACAGTGAATCATACCATCCTCCTCTCAAAGCTCGATGGATTCAATATTTTTGGTCAACTTTGTTACTAGCTTTCCTCATAGCTTCGTGATCGTGTATACTTTGTAACCGTTAACTCTTGTTCTTCTTCTCCTTTGTATTCCACTTCTGGTGTTCCACAAGGCTCGATTCTCAGTTCTCTGCTTTTTCTTCTGTTTATAAATGATCTTTCTTCTCTGTTGGACTCCCCGTGTCTTTTCTACACTCGCGATTTGGAAATATTCAGGCTGATTGAGATTGAGATTTAGCTGCAAGATGACTTATCTGCACCGATCAACTGGTGCTCTGTCAATTGTATTAATCTTAATGTTGCTAAATTCTTCTAAATGTCCTTTACATGTAAATTAGCCCGCTTCACGTTTTCCTATTCCGCCTTTGGTTCCTTCCTCAGCACTGTTAATAGTTTCGCGGACTTTGACACTAAAATAAAATCTTGCGTTTGTTAGATCCAAGGCATCGCGTTTTTGCGGCTTTGCTGATATATCATCGTGTGTAAGCCTGTATATCCCCTACGTGTGTACTGCCCTCAAATATTGTTGTTAAATTTTTTTCTCCTCTTTATGGTTTCCGAATTGAGGCTGTTGAGTCTGTACAAAGCAGATTTACTCAGTCGCTATTCCTCCAAATCCAAATTCCCAACTGTGAGTATAGTATATGTATTTCCTGCCTAGAAATTACTACCCTCCTTTCAGGCAGAACGTATTTATAATTATTAATGCTACTGACAAAATTATTAATGCTACTGTTACTCATATGCCCAGTGTGCAGTTTTCTGTTCGTAACTCGGTATGTTTTACGAAGTCTTCATTGAGATCTTCAACGTACCCTTTAGTCGTACTCATACATATTTTTACTCTCTCCTAATACGCTTGATTAGACAACATCATTGCTTGAATATTGACCTTATGCCGCCTTTGTTAGGCACTTAAAAAAAATTAAGAGCAAGTGTAATATCTTAGGAAAATGGATTAATTAAGCTGCTGAATTTCTAATTTCATCTCTATCATCAAATTATTGTTCTATTTGACTAACCGCTTTTTGGATGTTTTGATTAATTTGAATTTATAATCTTTATTTTTCTTTCTATCTTTATTCTTCTGCGTTTGAAGTGTTGCACTTAATTTTTTTCATTCTTTTCTTGTTTTTTAAGTTTATTCCCTGTCTAGTTTTTAATAGGATATGTATTTGCTGGTTGAAACCATATTAAATAAACAAACAAAAAATAACCTTAATACAGTCTCCCAAGCGAGATTACTATGAAAATTACCCGTCATCAGTTTGCTTGTTAGTTGAATTTTATAAGGAAATATGTGTAAATTTTTATGCAGGCAGACCTGTATGCAGTGATTGTCTGCAAATACCTATTTGATCCGATAAGCCCCTTGATGAAACTCTAGGATTGGCTTATAGTTTCCCGCGTCCGAACCGAGAGATTTCGATGAAAAGACCTTCTTATGATTGTTCTACGCTCGGTAAAATTGTTTATGAACCTCATTATACGAGGGGCATTCATATTTAAACGATCCTTTTGCTTTTGAAGGCTTAGAAAGCGTGTCAACGGTAGGCGGATAGTCGGGAAAGGTAGAGGAACCTGTCTAGATGGGACCCGACCGGATTGTTTAGTTGTACTCACAATTAGCGAAAAAGAGGTTCTTCCTTCAGTTGCACAACGCATTATAATAAAGTTTTTAACGAACTAGCCGAAATTCGAAAGCGAGTGCTTGTACAGTTCGCGGAAAAATGCTTTTTCATTGCCACTAGTGAAAGCTTGGTGTGCCGAGTTCAAAGAAGGGCGTATAAAATGCGAGTCACCGAAGACACCCCTCTCTAGCATTACGCCTGGCAACGTGAGCTCATTGAAAGAGAAACGGGAACCAGTGTTGGAAGTGTGCACAGCATCATCCGAGACCACCTTTAATTCCGAAAAATCTCGGCGAGGTGGGTTCCACGTCTGCTTACCCAAAAGAACAAAAATGCGAGAGTTGAAGTTTGTTGAACGCTTCTTGCTCGTGTCAAAATGAAGAGCAGGTTTTTTTTGCAACGCATTGTGATGTGCGCTGAAACTCGTATTCACCACTGCACTCCCGAGTCAAAAAGAGCCTCTATGGGGTGAAGAGAAAAGAGGGGCGGCCAGGACCATCAAAAAACTAAAAGTGGCTTGTCAGCCGGTAAGGGGATGTCAGCGGTTTTTTGGAACTTTCAAGGAGTATTCACGACTTTCGTTTCATTCAGGACGACAATAAACGCTGCTTACTACTGTGAACTTCTTGACCAGGTTCGAGCTGCATGTCGGTTATAAAGGCACCTGTAAACCATCTGAGACGTCATGCTATTGCACGAGAATGCAAGACCCCATACTGCAGCCCAAACAACCCACACTTTTGATGAATGATGACATTTGAATGCCCCTCGTACTTAATCCACTCGGCCACCAAACGTGCGCCGAAATTCTCTCTGGACAAAAATCACAGACAATTAATATTTCTGGTTTCGTTATCCCAATCGCCGGTTTTCGTTATATTTAAAGAGCAAGGTATAAAATAAAAAAACAGGTCCGATAAATTACACAGAAAAACAGTTATTTCATTTATTTTGGTATCGTTCGTGACAAGATTCAATAAAAACTTAAAATCTTGTCGAGACGCTGGGTCTTTTCGTTTCTTCTTTAACGATAATAGTAAAACCCAGCACGTACATTTGCTTTGATTAAATAACCTAGAAGAAATCTCTGCCTTGAGATTGAATCCTTGAATCCAAGTCATAATTCCTTATAAATGTTTTCTTATGACTTGTACCCCGACATGAAATCGTAACAAAGACAATCGTAGCAATGTGTTGTGACCATGGTTTCACCATCAGCATTATGGAATTGCGTAATACAAACATATCTTAAACGTTTGTACAAGCCGCACGTTAATGTCAATAGATCAATTAATAATATCAAAACACACAATTCACCTCTACGTCTATTTCCCCCCTCTTTTGCCCTTTTCAAACAAAACCACTCGAAAAATCGTTTCAATTAATAAGTTTGCGACTGGATCTCATACTTGGGGTTAACTTCCGCCGCTCGATGAACATATTTACCCTCGGCTTGTGAACGTGTTCCGAAAATTATTTTATTTCGGTAAACTTGCCTGAAACTTATCGCCTCCTTTCGAATATATCCTGGCGAAGATAATTCCTCGAATGAGCTTTTCCAGCCGTCGGCTTTACGACATGCGTTAATGAAACTGTTAATATGTAGACTTGCGAATTGAATCATAGCCGCAGAGTTCGAGCAACAGACCTAGTTTAGAGATTGGTAGCAGGAGTGCGGTCTCTAGAGAGGTGGGTGGAAATGTGACGTATGTACGCATGAGTATATATGGACTATGCCATACGTTCAAGATATCAGATGTCTTTCCCATACTTTTCTTATCGTTTGGCGGAGGTCGGAATGAAGTCATAGATTGGTTAAGCCAACAAACACAGAAAATCATCAAAACCCTCACTGAAGCCCTACGGAAGTGGAGACTATCGGTTACACAGAGATGATAATTTGTTCATGATGCCTAGCCTATTAAATTGAGTGCACTCGATGCAGTTGGTTTTGACTCCCTGGTTCTTGTTTGGATTTGGTTTGAAGGTCGGACCGGGCTAATTAAAGATAAATAAAACTGTTCGATCCCAAAGGGAAGAGAGTCAGTCGATGAGCTCTTTATTTCTATATAGTACCTTTTTGAAAACGTGACTTAGTTTCGTCGACGAGCAATTACATACTATAGTCAGTTCTTATCGATTGGAATCGATCTCGAAAGCAAAGTATCGTGAAAGGATTTCAAAACACGTCAAGCACCGACCTGACTCAATTGTCTACTTTCCCTCTTGACCCGACAACATTCTCGGGAACTCACTGCTTTAATAACAACTTAATTCATGTCGAAAGTAGATTGCATTTAAGAGCTCGAAACGTGACGAGGTAAAAATTGTCGAATGGATTTTTTAGGAGATCTGGAGCTCTCTGAAACGTACTCGACGAAAGCCTCTAAAATAAAGGGTTGTGACAATATTTTCACTGGCGAACGAGAAAAACCTTTTTCCTTTTGTCCAGGGGCCGAGTAAACGAGCTATGGGGCAAGTAATGTCGGCCATTGAGAAGATTTGAATTTTTAACAAATCTCCGGCAAATCGTGTTCGTTGTCCTCAGTCCATACGGAAAATGTTGCCCGGGCATGTTTTGGTCATCATACGCTATTAGCAGCAAGAGGGAACTGATGAAAATTTTCGGCAAATCATTATTTTGCAGAGTGATTAGGGTATTATGAAGGAGTTCGGTTCATTTTTCGGGAAGTTTGGAAATGGTTTTTGGTGTGTGTAAATTTGAGAGTAATCAGGTGTAAATTGAGGAAGATTGTGTTGTTAGTCTAATCCTGATGGGTGTTCTTAAAAACTTAGAAAATTTGTTTGATAATAAGAAGAACACATTGTTATTTTGAATGACCTGTTAAACATATGCAGCATAAACTGTTATGGTTCGAGTATGAGGAATAATAGTTTTGTTGTTTTAGAGAAATAATATAATATTTCAAAAATGTTGATTTTAAGCGTGAATGATGTACAAATGTTATTATGTTTGAAGATTTACAATAATCAGATATAGAAATTTGTCTTTTTACGCTCTTAAGATGGTTAGGCTCCATCGAAATTGCAGCAATCATTTAATTTTTGCAAAACTTGAGACATGTTTCTTTGGAGAGCAGCTTTGATGTTTCGTATTTGCTTGATAATGGTGATATTGGAAGTAGTATTGGACTGACGAACTTCATCTCCTGTATGAGAATACTCCGATTTGGATTTTATAACTGAACTATTGCATCTTCGGTTACAAAACCCATCAGAAAAGACATCTTTCCAATCTTCCGGTAGAGACTTCTTTTTTCATAATTATTAAGTGTACAATATACAGATATTCAGTCCAATGACAAGTTGTTATAAATTTTAGACTTTAGGCAGCTTTGGAACTTATTAATAGACTGAGGAAGTGAACCCAGTTGCAGAGAGTTAAAAGACCTTTTAATTTACAGACATTTAGTAGGTAGATATATTTCAGTTTATTGACAGATATCGATATTTCAAGGGTAAACTGCCGTCTTCTTCAGTGTATATCGGTGTTTCTAAAGAGGAGTGGCAGATTACCCTTGAAATATTGCTAACTGTCAAGATATTAAAATATATTTAGCTTCAAAAGAATAAATTTGTCTTTAAATTAAAATATTTTTTTAAAAGCTAGAATAAGCTGGTTTTTATTAAAACAATTATAGGACCTTGTTACACTCGGTATAGGTGACCATGTCGGAAAAATGAAAGTCGAATCGGAGTTTGCTGTCAAACCTAACAACCAAAGATCCTTAATAGAGCTAGAAGAAGAAAGTATATTGGTACTCAAAGAATAACATGGTTGGAGTAATTTTATGCGTAAATAGTACCGAATTGCATTTTTCACGTTGAGAGTTAACATGTTCTTTTAGCACCAGTTTACGAGAACATAAAGGTTATATTGAAGCAGAGGCGATAAGGAAGATCGTTGACGTAGAACAGGAAGAGCAAAGGGCCTAATTTGGAGCCATGAAGAACTCCAGTTTTGGGGTTGAAGGGAGTTCACAAAAGGGAACTATAGTGTGCATAATAAGAACGATTGAATAGATAGGATTTAAGCCATTTGATGATAAATGGTGAAAAACTAAGACGACTTAGTTTGTAAAAAAGCAGGTTGTGATCAACATGATCAAAAGTTTTTGAGAAGTTCGACTACAAAATTTGTGAAGTGTGTTAGATTTGTTGCATTCGAATGTCCTGTCAGGAAGCCATGTTGCTCTTTTGCAACAAGATTACCATAATCCTTCATGATTGTATCATGAAGGTATCGCTTAAGAAACTTAGAAAAGGAAACAGGATGAAAATTTACAGCAGATGATGCATGAGTTGTTTTCGGAATGGGATTGATAAAGGTTTTTTTTTCCAAATTGAAGGAGAAACATTTTCAGATAGGGTTTTGTTATTGATGATTAATAACGGAATGCTCGAAGATCTGCAAGCCATTTTTAAAATATGCATGGTAGCCCGTCTAATCCTGAGCTAAAAACTGATTTGATTATGACAGGGGTAATAAAAAGAATAGAAAAAAACGAGTGTGATATGTCTTCATTGAATTTGAACTGAATTGTAAGTCGAAAAAAATGGTCGGAAAACAGGAAAATTGATTGATTTCTACCAAATGTTAAATATATGGTGAAACATTTGAGTTCTAATCACTTTGAATTTTAATTCTCATCCACTTTGAACTTGAATTATCATCACGATTCCGCTTTCGAGGCTCAGATTTTCAGGGAACCCATATATTTAAAAACACTTTTGAATTGTAAGTGAAGACACTTTATTCCAGCAAATTGCATCCAGCAGAGAGCTTCAAAGATGGAAACGTTCAGCATTTTCCAGAGTACACAGTGTGTAGTTTATGTTTTGTATAATCCCGCTAACCTAAGGGCTGCAAATAAAAAGTGTAACTAGATGGAAAAAATTGTTTGCTGATGTTTTCCTGATTATCAATGCTGTGACATCTAGCCTTATATAGCAGGATCATGATTTTTCGGTTTTGTTCCTGCATTTCAATATCAAGTGGGTGCATCCATTTGCTAAAAATAGCACCCATCATCAAAGAGAGTATAAATTTTGGCAATCACATTCGTGAAAATTGATGATCCTTAGTTCCAAACAAAAAACTCTTCGACTTCGCCAACATCAATTGAAGCTCAGAAGATCGGTTCTTCTTTTCGAGAACTAATTTTTCAGAATTAGCGACCAACGATTTCGCCACTTCGACAGCCCGAATCGCACAATTTTTCTTTTCCCTCTACCAAATAATTTTTCGTTTAAACCCGAAATTCAGTCCTTCACTTTCCGCCTATCTTCTTTCGCCTTTTCCGATTCAAACAAAATTTTAAAACTTAAACCAAAATTCAGCTGTCCACTTTGCGGCTACCTCCTATTTTTCTTCGAATTCGTCGTCGACAATCAAACACATATATGTAAATGTATAAATACACATACAGTGGGCGACAAAAGTCTACATACGACCTCTATTTTCGCTGCTTGACGAGCCCCATGGTACTAATTGAAAAAGTAATTATGTAGTCTTGATCCAGCTCTCACCAAGGTCCAAATTATCGGCCGATTCCCTTAAATTGTGTTGCAAGATTATTTTGTAGAGATGGCAATCCATTACATCATCAATGAACACCAAATTTCCTACATCCGACGCTGTGACAGCACCACAAACCATCACATTGCCACCGCCGTGTTTGACTGTAGGAATTAGGTGTTTAGGGCCCATTCTCGTGTTTTTCTTTCTCCAAACTTTAGCTCTACCGTCACTTCCAAACATGTTATACTTCGATTAAACCTTCTTCCAAAAATCAAGTCCTTTCTGTAGATGGTTTTTGGCAAATTCTAAGCGAAGTTTGCGATTTTTTCGCTTATAAGGTTTTTTTTGCGTGGTGTTTTGCTGCGGTAACCTTTATTATTTAATGTTGTTTCGGTTCACTTCTTTGAAAATAAAGGAGACATCTCTGCGAACCAGCTTCTTCGGTCGACCACTGCGCTGCTTGTTTTCAACAGAGAACCTGTTTTTGTAGTTGTTGAATATTGTTTGAACTGTCGATTTACTCAAATTCAACAATTTGGCTATTCTTCCGAAAGATTTTCTTTCGTTTCGATGTTTTACCACCAATTTTCGTACTTCTGATGAGATTTCGTTCCGAGAAGCCATCGTCACAGCTACGGCCTTGTCAAAACTGCACTAAATGTTGCCTAACGCAAAGCGCAAATACTAAAACTTGATAAATGGTACTTCCCGTTATAAAACAGAGCCGCACAGTAGCATAAAGAATGATTTACCTAGCCGTACGAGGACTTCTGTCAATGTATTTTTTTAGTTATGTATGAATAACTTGTAAAGTTTATATTGCAGAACAGATTTTTTTGTTAAATATCAATCAAAATAGACTTAGAATATAACCGCATCATAACTTTTTTAATTAGTGCCATAGGGCTCTTCAAGTAGCGAAAATGGGGGTCGTATGTAGACTTTTGTCGGTCACGCTCATTAAACTAACATTTACTGAACTGAAGAAAATTTCACCATTTCAACATACTCATGCATGAATGCTGAAAGAAGGCTCTGTTGAAAAAAAAATATCTGAAATATGCATGCACCCCCTATCCACAACCAAACTGCAAAGTAATTCATATTAACTATGGACAATATGGGGTTAGGTTGAAATTTCAGCCAAGTTAATAAAAAAATTGAGCATTTCCGAGTAGGGAATGAAGGATCTGTGGATGGAGTCCGAACCACACTCTCATCAATATTTTTTTTTTGTTTTCCTTTCTTTACAAAAACGAGGGTATTGTAAAATTGGGAGTGACATAACTAGTTTATTAGTTGTGGTATGATCGTTAGTTTCTCACATGAATTTACCAACACCCATTAGTAAAAAATTATTATATTGCATGCAGTTGAATAATCTCATTTGCCACAAATTGCCCCTCAGGCAGAGCCGAACACTGGTATGAGAGAGGACATGTTCACTTGTCAATTCAAAAACTTAATCCCGCGTTCATTTTTTCCTTTGTTCCCGAAAATGTTCCTCCCGGAATAGCGATTTTTAAAAAAAAAAAAAAAAATTCTCCGTATATCATGTCGAGCAGCTTAAATGCCCGACTAAAAATCAGCTGTGAGCCAATCTCGCCACGAAATTTCTTTTTATCACGACTTACTGACATACTGTCAAGTTGTTGACATTTATCTGTCAATGAGTTTCGATAAGTATGAAAACAAGTGGCCGCCGGCTTAATTAATCGAAATCGGAAGTTGCAACTAGAATTTTATGTTTATGGTAAGTCTGTGTATGAAGATGGGATATTTTCAATGAAATTTTTTGTTTGGTTTTGAGTTCATGCTTTTATTGAAGAGGAAATCGCAGGAACATTTGTTATACCCTGTTATGGTCGATCACTTCGTTGAGCGTGATTTCCTGCTGCTGTTGACTTCTGTGCAAAGAAAGACCACTCTGTCCTGAAGGAATTGGTGGACTTCTGTTTAGACTGCTGTCCAAACTGCTATGATGGTGAGATGAAGTGACCGAAAGAGGTGTTTCTTCGATCTTCTCCAGATCCTGAGCTATGCAAACGCAATACCGGGCCTTTGGTTAGACTCGTTGGGCTACTCCGCGTTTCTTGCAGTATAGGAATATCCAAAATTTTTGCATAAAAAACGAACTAAAATTTGGTTTTAAATGATAATTTCTTGCACCATTCCATTTCAAACTATTATAAATCCAGTTATTTGTATGAATTTTTAGAAATATACATCAACACCTTCCTGTCGATCAAACAACTTTGAAATTAGAAAATAATTTTATTTTGGTTACGCCTTGTCATCGTAGTGACTGTTATTGTACAGATAGGAAAATATATAATATAAAAATCAAGCGTTGTTCATATAGTAGGAACATTTTCGAGAATATAATTATGCTTACACGAGTGTATTACAGCGACACTGACGCCGGTCACGTAGGACAATGTGATGAACGCTTTTAAGCCACATAATTCACATTGGACCACATTCATGAAAACTTTAGCGATTGCTCAGGGATGCTTTAATCGAGTATATCATGTGCAAGGCTAAGCGTTTCACGTCCTGGCGTTAATTGGGTTATGAAAGTAGTTGCCGGTCGCTGCTCGATTATGGTTTGTGGGTGTTGAAAACGTTCGACGATGGTTTTGCCAGCGTTTCGGAGTGCTTTGAAATTCTCTTCTCCATCCGCGGTTAGGGCGATAGTACCGGATTTTCCGGTAAAGAGAATGGGTCTATGATTTATGAATGATGTTTGCACTCGATGTCCTAGTACTGTCTCGGGAAAACGTCTTGCTAGAGAAATGGCCTCCGGACGGGATATGTGTTGTTCGTTTTGTGATACTGTGGCTGTTGATTGGCGCGAGCTTGAAGGTCGTGAATTTGATCTGCCATTCAAGGATTCAGATTTGATTGCAGGTGCTGGGTTTGATTGCTGGTATTCGTCAGTGTTCGTCTTCCGGGAATCAAACGTTTTGAATTCGTTTGTATTGTCTTCATTGTACTTGAAAAAACGTTGACTTCCTTCGGGCTCTAGGAATGAGTACTATTGTTGCGATACGATTCAAATTTATTTCGTTGTTGTGGTTGTTGAATTCATGGAGTCATGGAAATATGAAAAATAGATTTTTGTGATCGAATGAAAGTTACTCAAACATATTTCTAGTCTACTTCACTTAAGTTTAGTTGTCTCTGACAGTGATGAAAATATTTAGGCAAAATTAATTTTGGCCGGAATGATAGCACGTCGAAAAACATTTAAACTGTCTAGAAACAATATGAAACCGAGGGAGCGGCATGGGCATTTCATGCAAGGAAAAAGTTTTATGTTCTGTGTGGCCTAGCAAATTGTAATGAAAAAGCTACACGAATGTAAACTTACAAATAAGGAAATGGTAATATCACGGCAATTTGAGTGTGCGAAAGATAAAAGCTAAGTGTAAAGTTGATTGTATTACCTCTCCCTGTACTGAAACACCTTCGCGTTTTCCTTCCTGTTGTTTTTCATCTCGGGTACTCAAATCGTTTACGTTGTAAGTGTATGTATACGCAGGACGAAAGTCGTAATCTACCGATATTTTTTCTTCGCTATTAAGCATTCCTTTACGAGTGAGCGAAGATGCCGCCGACGAAGACAATGCCGGTGATGATGAGAAAGTTGTGGACGATTTTGCTGAAGACGACGACAATGATGCAGAGTCTAAGGGTGATACACGTCTCGCAGAGGATACCAATATCTGAGGTAACGTTTGAACGTCGAATGCTGTTACGGCGATTGATAGCATTAGTGCTGCAAACACGATTGCTGGCATGTGGCGAACCTAGTAATTTAAAGCGAGATGTTTAGAAAATATACTTCTTTGGTTCTTAAGTTCTTGTAGTGGTATCGTGATGGCTATCAAGACAACCGACATCTGGGTTATTCCAAACTAATAGCTACTATAGTCGTGGTTTGGGGAAAAAACATGAATTTCACTCGTTCACTGTAAGCATTGTACAGTTTACTCCAAACTACTTAAATCACTAACGCTGTTGAAAAGTATCATCGACAAATGGCAAGAAACAGTCGGTTGGAACCTAAAACATGCTAGCCACAAAAGTTGTCAAATCGAAAGAACTGAGTTGAATCAGTAGCCCTTCCATTCTTCTGAAAATTTTCATTTGTCAAAGTAAAATTTAATTAAGTCTTAGTTTCGAAGTACTTTTCAATTACAAGTCGAGAAAATTAGAGCGGTGTGAAATCAGAGCAGATGGTTTCTTGACTAAGTAGTCTGAGATTCGCATAAGTTTTTCGAGAGTATGTATAAAACTTACCTTTGTCATATTGTGGGAGTAAGAAGACGTTCTTGGGGGCGAGAAAGAATGTTATTTTGAAATCGACTCAAAAACTTTGCTCTGAAATTGACTGTACACACTGGAACAATTTAAATGTAGCACAAAGCAAACGCGAGACCTCTACTAATATGGTTTGGAATCTAGGTGAACTATTTATAGTCATCTTCGTAATAATGCTGTAGTTTTTCCGCACTTATCCCCATTTCACCTTTCTTTTAGTAGTTGCACCTACATAAGAGCCCTTGGATAGAGTATTTCTTGGAATGGTACTTCAGTCTGTAATGCCGTTACTGTCGAGTTTAATTGTGTTGGATTTTCATGCAGACGGTATATCGGATTTCAGTAGCTTATGTGCGTTGTGGAATGTTGTTGTTTCAAACTCGCAAGAGAGATAAAGTGCATTTTTACTGTGCGTATGATGCAATGTGCAATTGAAATAGTTTGCGAGATGCTGCTTCCTGTAAAACAATCGTCGATGTCGAATAATACTTTATTTGTTACGTGACTCCAATGAAAGCATTTATTGATTCTTAAAAGTTCAACGACAATGTGATATATCTTGTTGAAATATGCTTATAATCTTTCGAAATAAAGAAGAATAAGTATCACAACTTGACATTGATACGTAATGAATAGTTCATCATATATCAATCGTATATGACATAATTAGAATATGTATTACAATTAATAGCTTTCATGCGTGATTAGAATTTATTTTGCCATATTATCGTTCCTACACGAATGGTCGAGTTGTTTCATAAATTCGTACACAAAATATTACCTTAGGCAAGCGTGTACGTAGTCGTTTAAATGGGTAACCAAAAGGCACGTAGTGTTATTCAAACCACATAAATCACGGAAAATTAGTTTATAGCTTCGGAAATTGTGCAAATAAATTCAGCTGCTTTGATTAAACGTTAATAGCTTAAATTCGGTTCGGGTAAATTTTCATTCATTGATCATCGGATAAGTTGATAAGAGAGTTTTTGAATTTGTTTTTCTTACTTAAATTAAAAAAGGTTTGTTTGTATTTTTTAGCCGTACATTCTTAACTTAAAAGTTAAATTAACAGTAAAAAAAACTTAAAACCTTGCGGCTACACTATTATTGGTCGGGGCTAGCGACTTCAACCAAAAGCACACGTTTTGAGGGGTTTCGAGTCATTACTCCTAAGGCCAAAGCACTTCACAACCCAAAACACTACAAACCAACAACTTGAAGCATATTTCAACTGGGCTTCAACAAAATTCCAAACCTTAATGACTTCGCAATCCTGAAGGAAATACCTCCGAATTCCGCATCTGTCCATTATTACTCTAAATATAACACCCCACATCGCTTGCGGTTAGCGTACATATTCGAATACAAATGGTTGAAAGGACCAATGATAAAACCAACATTCTGAAGATACTTCACTAACTCAATATTTCTAAGAGTGTAACTCTACTTTATGAATCGATTATTTTCCTGAAGCGAGATCTTAATGATCCCCAAGCCTGGCAAAGACTCCTCTCAAGTGGAGTTATCCAGACCTTTTAGTCTTTTGTCCTGCTTCTCTAAAGTTTTCGGGAAAGTTCTGCTCAGAAATCTACTTCTAATACTTCAAAATGCAAAGAAAATTCCAGTCATTTAAGACGTAACTCAAGCCTTCGGCAAAGTCCGGGCTTCAAAATCAAATCAGTCTTGCCGAAAATTTTCCATGAAATACTCTCCTTCAACGTAACCGACCGCACATTCCAGGTTAGATACAAAAGCTATTCTACCATTGAATATCGAGCATATGCTGGTGTACCTCAAAGAAGTATTTTAGGACCAGGACTCTACACAATCTTCACATTTGATCTTCTAATAAGCCATAGAACAACTACGGCTATCTCTGTGGACGATGTCACCTTTCTATGCACTGATTCAGATCCAGTTATGACATCGCAAAGCCTGCAAGCCATACATTTCACATCGTGAAAAATGGCTAGCAGAATGACGAATCAAAATGAACGAAACACATTGCTAAAATTAACTTCTATTGATACATTGATACGAAGTGAAATATCTGGGGGTGCGCCTTCACAGAAAGCTCATCTGGAAACGGCACATTGAAGCAAAAAATCAACATTTGAAGCTCAAATTCAACAATTTCAACTGGATGCTCAATAGCATGTCAAAATTTCCTCTAGATTCTTAAGTGCTCGTCAACAAGTCTGTCCTGAAGCCAAGCGGGACCTATGAATTACAAATCTGGAGAGCAGAACAAACAAACACTAATATCATTCAGAGGACTCGATCAAAAATACTCTAGCACCGGAGCCCCGTGGCGCTACTGTAACGCTAATCTTCACAAGGACCTGCGTATCGAGACGATTGCAGAGGAAATCACGATGTTAAGTTACCTTCACGAGGTGCATAAGTGATTCATTGGAGCCACTTGTGCGTCTAAGTGATCGGATCAGGCCGTTCTCATGTCTAGATAAATCAATTGAAAACTGAGTTGTAGCGAAATGTAAAATTAAGGACTTTGGAAAATCATCTCAACTGAAACGAACTCCAGCAGAGAGCCTGCCAAATGGTTGGAATGCAAAAGTCAAGTTTGTTCTGTGTTCCAAACATATTAATTCCAAAAAGAAGGAACGTGGTGGTGGTACCGCACCTACCCCACGTTATTCAGCAATTCAGATTCCGAACAAGAAAGTATGGTGTAGCTCTCATACAAAATGGGGCAGGGGCCCTTGGGGTGATTTGGATCGAGACTGGAGGTAAATCCCCAAACCCAGTAATCAAAAGTCAACCTCTAGGTTGCACCCAGAGTTGAAAAGCTCAAAAAGACAAACACAACGGAAGCTAACACCACAGGAATGCTAATGAGGTATAAACGAAAACTATAGGATTTTGAAGGGTATTGCGGCTAGACGGAGAGAGACGTGTAAATAAACATGTCCCCTTGCGAGCAAACTGTTCTATTAAATTGCAAAATTAAGAATCGCTATGGGGAAGATTGAGGGACATGTCAGTGGGAATGGAAATGGAGATTTGACGTGCAGTCGTCGGAGTGATGAACTGTGGGTGATGTATGATTAACGTGGGGTCCAAAACAAGCTTTACGCCCCACGTTGGGCGCCATTTGTAGCAAGTTGTGAAATTAAAGACCTTGACAGAGCACCTCAACAGGACTTCGGTTCAGTTGAAGTGCTCTGTCAAGGACCCTAATATCACACTTCGCTACAGAGTTCGTTCAAGCAAATTGTTGAAGGAAATTTGATGACTGTACCAAATTTTTTTTCTTTTACATTTTGAGAGCACTCAATGATTTTTATATGAAGATAGAAGATTTACATATCCGAGAGTGCATTTGATTGATATGCACACCATGTAATCAGATTTTCTTACGAGTAAAGATTGGAAATTGATTTTTTGAAAATTCATTTCTAGCAGCACCTGATCAGGAATAGTAGCACAGCAGCCATCGGGAACTGATTTTTAGTCCTTTGTAATGTTCAACAATTAATACGACTTCAAGGACCTCTAACACCGTATTTAAATCATGGGCTATAATGTACAGCAATCTGCTAATTTATGAATAGTATTTGTACATATCATTCCATAGAATCATCGACCAATTTCAGCTTAAATGACCTCATCCTTTGCATATAGAAAACTGATATTCATCGCTTTCATGCATCCTCCGCTCATTCACTGTAGTACAAACCATACTTTGGGACTATACACACAAGTATACGAGCATCTTTGCACATTATGTTACTTTGTACATCGTGCTACTTCAATCTACTTGCAAGAAAAAAAATGTTTCTAAGGATGAGAATACGGTCATTTATATATTGTTCGTTTATTATGCCGGTTTCCATCACTGCTGAATCATTTTTGTGGACACTTGGGAAATTTATGAAAGGATATCACGATATACAGACTTTTTTCGGTTGGATGAGCAAAGAAAGACGATGCTATGGCTCTGATTTTTATCGGTACACGCATTTTTATTCGGGTGAATATTTTATATGTATAGGAAAGGATGATTGTTCTTTGATCGGCTGCTTCAATCATGAGATAAATATATTGAGAATTCTGAGAAAATGTCAAGTTTAGTTTTTTTTTTCTTATATGCACAAATTCAAATACTATCCAAATATTTAGTCATCAATACAACTTAGTTTTGGAGCCTCAGATGTCTAGTAGTTTGCATTATGTAAAAAAAGGACCAAAAAATAAAATAAAAAATACATCAGTATTATGAAACTGATTCTTTACTACCAAAAATCAGTAGATTAAATACAATTTAAAACAGCGAAAAGTAGAGTTTTCATTTTCAGTCCCTGAATTTTGTTGTTGATAATTCTTCATATCTATGAAAGTTATGCGTTCATGTCTTTTCAGTAACTAGTGTCAGTGCTATAAATTGTTAAGTAATATAAGACTTGTAATATAAGTGCCTCTACCGAGATTTGACTAGGTTAGTAATATTAAAAGTAGTTTTTTCAACGTACAATCAACGATCAGATGACCTGATATAGTAATGAAGTAGATAGACTATTAGCCGATGCAGGAGCTAGCAAAATTCAATTGGTGATGTGTTTACAGCTAGTGTGTGCCGATCTCTTGATTTCAAGATTCACTGGTATTCTTGGTATATTTGCCAGTTGTCAGTGCTAGGCATTCTCTCGGCTCTAGAAAAAATTATGCGGACTGGCTAACGGTTGTTCTTTACGACCGCCATTTTGCACGTTAATTACTTTTGTGGCCGGCCTGGTTTAGGGGGCCTCGATGGTATTTAAATGAAGAATTTTAAAACGGTGTTAGATTGTCTAAATCAATTTTAGTGCAATTAACATTTCAAGAATTTCATCCACCTGCCAATAAATCTTTACTGTTTATCTCCATTGAAAGCCCTCTATTACACCCGTCGAAAATTAGTTGAAGCTAGGTAATATTAATTTAAATCAAATATCACATTAAACATCCAAATTTCATGCCACATAACGCTGTGTTCAGTACCATCTAGCATGAAACAGCATGCATGTCCAACGAAGTGAATCCATTTCATTAACTGTACTGATTGATTATATCTACTTCAGTTTAAGTGTCTGGACGACATGCTCATATGCATGCCAATTGGTCATAGCCGATGTTATACAGCCATGGAATGTTTCGAAGTTTTTCGAGATTTAGTGATACAAGTTTTGATTTGTTGATACTATTTGCACACACATTCATGCAAATAAAAATGTTTACATTGAATAACGTGTTGTTGAACAGTTTCGCCCATCAAGTGAAAATTGCTGTCCATTTGTCAGGGCGAGAAAAATACTGAATAAAATATAGCTCGATAATAGGTTGCGTATAAGACTGTTGAAAGTAAAAGGGTAATGGTTTCTAAGGCGAAAGGAAAATCAATTTTCAGAGAAAACACATTGAAGATTTCACTCGTACGTATTGGATAGAAAAAAGTGAGTTCTGTCACTTCCTACAGGTGTGACAGTTTCTTGGCATGTCGATAATGTCCAGTAATGAAGCCGGTCAGATATTTCCAGTCAGTCCGGACTAATAAAAGTAGGCATTTTGTAACTGCGACACTGCATGACCCTCACATGATTTTGGTGATCCTGTAGGTCTGAATTGCACTTAATCGTTTGGATAGGAATCGAAATTTAAGGTCTAAATTATTAAGGCTGGCAGCAGCTACTAATAAAGAAGTGAAACGAGGGAATATGAGTCATAAAGTTTCGCGCAGGCGAAAGAATGAAGTACAGAGAATTCAAACTATGTTCGCCATGTCAGCAATGGTGATTTTATCCATTGCTGACCACTAGACCAGGCAGCTATAAGTCAAGATCAGTCATGGTATCGCAGTGCAGATCCATTGTGCTAGATCAGGGCTGATACACCATGTTCTACTCGGCAAGAGCGTAAATCTTTGGTCTTTCCTCTAGATTCACCTTTCAATTCACCTTTTGCTTAGACAGTTTGGTGTCCACAATCAGATCCAAATCTTTCCGAGACTATGATCGCAATCTGACCAGCATAGGCCATAACGATTAGTCCATTGGTTTCCAATCTCTTTACGAGTATATTTATCACCAGGTTCCACAAAAGAGGAGATAAGTAGTAGCAAATTGGCTTCCTAGCTATAACTCTCCCCTATGATGTGCCTTTGTGAACCTTCATCCATGCCACTGACATGAGCATTTGAGAATGGGCTCTGATTGTTGGACCTCTAGTCGACTACGTTCATTTTTCGACCTCTTGGTCGTTGGTGTTTCACCCTTAACGGACCTTTGACATTTTGGTGCTAGCTTTTGGCCAAGCTCTGGCCTACCTCTTAATAGAAAATGGAGTCCTTCGGCGTAATGTTATTTTTGCTGGCAAAGTGTACACGGCTTTTTGCCTGCGTCCGAGCGTAGTTTAGTCGTACTTTCCCTTCCAGGATGTGGGATGGTTTGTCGCCAAGCCTGCCACCTTGTATTCCGTCGGCGCTTTCCTTCCCTCTTTGCTTAGCATTGAAATGTTCCCCTTCAGGGTTCCAGCGTCTTTGCCTCGCTGAGGAAATTTGAAAAGCTTCTCCTCCGCTTCGGTCGTGATCATGCTGTGCGCATCCACGCACATGTCAAGGGTAACACCTTTCAGGCTTGATGTTCATTCTAAAAACTTCCATCACTGCTTCATCACCTTATTTTTTGAGTCGAACACCTTGTAGTAATATCAGCAATGGTGGACAAGTGGTTAACTTCCAAATCGGTGGATTTGGATGGCCTGGGGTCTGCTTGCACATCCTGGATGGGCTGCTTCCGGATTACCTACAACGACAAGGTGGCAGACTATCGTAGGGAAAAAATGAGGCATCGATACAAAATGTGCAGCTGTCTTGTTCCCAGCTTTGTTGGGAGAAAATTTGCCGGAACCGAGAAAAGCAAACAAATTTAATGGAACAATTTTGCTGAAGAAGAAAAGTCAACAGTCATGCCTCAGTTACGAGGTTAACACAGAAATAGTTTCAAATAATGGTGGCAAAGCTGGTAACTTCAAAACTGGAAACAGTCTACTAAAAATCACAAGCAGAAAAAGTTCGTCTGAATTCTTACAGGCGGGGAAGCTATGACGTCAGCAAAAGAGATGTTATTTTTCAGACAAGAAAAAGTTATAGAACACTCTTACCAAGGGTGCCAAATTTTTCCTAAAACTGATTTACTGAAAAGACCTTGTGTATTCAAAAACTATTTCATTCCTGACTAATTTTAATAGTTTTAAGTTGACATACTTTGGTGTAACAAAATGATTTAAAATTTTCTGTCTTTCACTTGAAGCGGTGAAAAATGTTAAATATATCGATTTCACAATTAGGAAATAGATTGCAGATTTTTCAAATAAATATCAATGATAGTAATTTTATTTTTTTGTTATATTTTAGGTTTTGGAAAACATATGTGCACATCTTAACGAATCATACGACGTGGAATACAAATAGCAATATTTTTTTGAGACTGTTTTATGAGTTTTTATAATTTTTCGTTCAACAACCAAATGAATTTTCATGTATCACTAGAATCTCGAAGACAAGAGTGATTAATGTTTTAGTTTCATTTGTTATTGATAATTTATTGAAATTATTCAATTCGATTGTCTCATGGGCACGGTAGTATGTCATCCTATCGGTCCAAGCGAGCTCACATCGTCATGTCGTCGCTGCGTCAACTCCTGTCTTCCAAATGTCATCATACGGTCACAAGGTAAGTGATTGTTGGTAGAATGTAACAAAGATTTCGAAAATGATTTCATAAGTTAATAAAAAAAATATGGTGATGTAGATAATAAAACCAGAAACAATATTTTAGCTACATAAAATATCAATCGAAAGGTTAAAGTCGATTTGTATTTGTTTCAATATTAAATCCAGTTTCGCTCGAATGACTTAATGTATTGTCTCGAAGAAATCGAACTTAACGTACATACATAGATCCTTCGTTATATCATTTGACATATTTTTAAGAAGAATAAGAACATATATCGTTCTCAATTGAAAAACATACAATTTTCTCAACATACCTTTACGCATTCGTTTCGTAAATGTGACATTGTTTTGTGCTGAATCTAATTAAATATTGAAATGGTTTTCATCGAGACCAAAAGTGTTATCCTTTGTTCAGAGCACAGTTCAGAACCTCTTTGTAGATTCAACAAGATATTTGGCTTGGTTCAGCAAGAAGTGCTTTTAATGATTAACTTGTGATGATATCATGCTTTCCGTCAAATCTGGACTATAAGCAGGCTTAAGTTAAATGAGTTTTGATTGATTATGGTGATTTGATCAAACAGTTGTTTGTTGTTATCTCTGTTTGTTCAGAATTGAAACTTTTCTCGATGATATATATTTTCAGCTTATGAAATCATTAGATTATTTCAAATCCCTTATTTCGTTAGAAATGAACAAATGATAAACAATGAAAATACTAATGTATTCAATAATCATGATTCAAGACTAATTAATTATTTTCCGAAAATCGTTTTAGATGGCTACGAGCTAGCACCATCGGGATTATCAGCTAGTGAAAGTGCTTATGTGTTGGCTGTAAGTATTCAACAAATTATGATTGTTTTCTCATATTTTAACGACCGTAACACTGGTGCGAACTGGGAAAATTGATTGCTATTGTTTCTATTTTTTAGCTGCCGGAAGCAAAAATTATGGTGGCGGAAAGTTTTTTGGATGCACAAACACCAAAAGGTAAATATTAAAAGTGCGTTTTGATGCATGAGGTGAAATCGCAATTTTTTAAGAAGGAATTAGTTTCAATATGAAAGCCATAATTAATAATATGACGTTTAGCAGCTATGTCACGCATGCCCAATGATATAAATTTAAATAGCACGTAGTCCTATGTAACAAAGCGCAGCATTTATAATCGCATACGCTATGTGAAAATAGCTAAACGCAAAATGTCCTTGCACTATGGACTTTTGTAACATAGCCCCAACTACTATGAACATAATCTCAGTACATATCATTAAAGTAAGCTAAATAACATTAGCTGTCTACAAAACTCATGTAGCAGAGTGGGTGGAGCGTCGGCTCTTGTAGGATAGGGTAACGGGCTCAAACCCAGGCTATGCAAGATTTATTTGTAATAGCTTAAAAGCTGGCAAATAAAATAAAAATTAATAAAAATGTCCATAACCTACTATCTTCAAAATGCCAAAATGACGAAAATGGGGTGACTTTTACTTTTTATCAAAGCTATAATGCATGACGTTGAGGGCTGTAATACTTGAAGTTGAGAGCCGTAATACATAGCTCCTACTTCTATAAATTTTTCAACATGCGAAATCGATATGTGTACAGCGCCAAAAGTATATAAATTATGATCTCTGGCGTCAGCGTTATGTCCAGGACCATTATTGACGTGAAAATCTTTGAACATTTTTCACTTGACGATAATATGAACATAATGCTACTAAAAATAGATAGTTCATCCTTTAAGGGGCAGGTACACTTAGAATTTTGAGAAAATCGATTTTATTTTCTTTGCATTTTCTAAAAGTAGCATATTTCAAGAGCATTTTCTGCAAATTTCAGTCGAATCGGACAATTCTTTATGGAGATAAATAACTTTGAATGAAGTCGTCTCTATTGCATAAAGCGTTTTTCGCATGCTTTAAAAGCATTTTCTCCAAACTATGTTTTCGAAGTCGGTCATCACTGTAACTTGAAAACAGCTTTATCGATCAGCATAAAATTTTCCTCACTTATTTGATATGTAATTATCCTCCGGTTGAACGAAGGATTTTTCGATTGGACGAAATACTTTTTTTCAATAGCCCAAAATGTGATTGAAATTTGGGTCGAAAATACAATTTTGAATTTCAACAACCGCCATTTTTTGAAAAATCAAAATCTGCCAAAGTCCTTCGTCCATCCGAAGCACTATGTCGTTAACTAATAATCTCCAATTTTTTTTTATTTCGGATGATCCAGTGACAAGCTACAGTGATCCCGGCAAAACAATTTTTTATATTGGACCCCTCGAAAATTTACTCTATTTCGACTAATTTTCAACCTTGTTCCTTAAAAAAATTACAATAGCTTCTACAAATATATTTCTTTCAAGTAAAAAAACATTGGTTATTATTGATTACTTTAATATGTGTCTAAAAAAAAAATCCTGAAAAAGTTCTTTTTTTGGACGTCCCAAGTGTACCTGACCCCTTAAGTACATGTGAGAAGCTGAAATCTTACATTGCAATGACATTTAAAACAACAGTGTCCTTTGGCTGAGAGGAATTGCTAAAAAAATATTATTTCTTTGCAGCAAAATTATCTAGAGATGAATAATAAGTTCCATATGTCTAAATAAACAGTAAATTTCGGTCACCGTCTGAGCCTTAAATTGAATCACAAAAACCCATGAATTATTTCGCAGCGAAGCCGTGTAAAAGAGGATTTTTGTAGGTTTAAATAATCGAAAAAGTTCGAAGAAATAAAAATGCTCGCCTCAAATTTATTGGCAGCTTATGAAACTTTCGAATAATTTCTAAATATATGAAAGTATATTCAGTGCTCCCATTCAAATCGACTACAAGAACCTCAAACTTCTACTTTATACGCATGCATGTGCTTCAGAACGAACCATTTGAAATTTACCTGGAAACTGGAGCTGAACGGTCGAACCGAACTTCTCGTTCGTTATCCAAAAATATCTGAAAGAAGTATTTCAATATTTATTATATTAGTATTTTAAGAATTTCATTTATTACATCAAGTACTATAAAACTGTCTGGGAATAGAATATGATAGGAAAATTTTTTAGTATTGTTGCTCATAACGATTGACTGACTATACGAAGCTACATACATTTCTTTGCGGCAGAATTGAAATTTTTATTTCGTTCTTTCAAACATTGTTACAAACGTGACAACCTATAATCATATGTTGTTTATCTATACTTTTCTGGGGGGAGAGCAAAACACAAGTACGTTGAGATATTCTTTTGTGAGTTTTCGTCTATTCAGATGGACGAAATTGATAAATTCTTTTACAGGATGAGGGAAAAAAAACATTCGCACTTTTCGCTACTATAGGAACGACTATAAAGCAAGTGCATAGGTAGCCTATTTTCAAGGACGGTGAAACGATTTGTTTGGAATGTTGCGGGAATGTTTTTTTTTTTCAAAGAAAATAAGATATGCTTTTCTGGAATACCAATGAGGCGTGTATAAAAATTTAAGCCAAAGTCTGCATAAGTATTCAAGTGACGGTAAATATTAAACATTGCTGCAAAAAATAAGCTGCACGAATAATTGTAGCGACACAAATGTTTGATCAGACCCCTTTGAACGTGATTTGCGATTTTAGGGGATTGGGGCTACTCATTGCCTTATTTTAGCCCGACATTTGTGTCAAAAGTGGCAGTCAAATAGCTGTTGATTCTGATTTGTGGTGTTGTTGATGTCATCATCATTTTAATCAATTGGACAAATATTCCTGTGAAGGCGACTTCAGCGTTATTGTATAGAGTTCTTTTCGGGCAATACTGTCGTATGCATGCTTAAAGTCTACGAAAGCCTGGTAGTCGTCGATGTCAAATTCCCAGCATTTCTCGAGCTCTTGTTTGACCATAAACATATCATCCAGACCTAAAGCATCTTTGTCAGCATTGTCAGCTTCAAATTAAATTTTATTTTCCAATATTCTGGTCAAGATTTTGTAGGGCGTACAAAGTAGTGGTCTGCCTCTGTAGTTTTCGCACCGTAGTTTGTCCCATTTTTGTGGATATGATAAATTTGCGCCACTTCTGCGACATTTGATCTTGATCCCAGATGTGCTGGTTCACTTTGCGGATAGCGGTCGTAGTCTAGCTTCCACCGCATTTGATCAATTCAGCCGGAACTTTGTTAATTTTCACCGCACTCTATTAATTTTCTTGCTTCTTGCGACAAACTTCAACCAGCGTTCGGGAAAATATTGGAGTTTCATCGGAGACTTCTGTCGGCTCTGATAATATTCAGCTCTTTAAAATCTCTTTTTAATCTATCTTCACCTCTCTTTCATCTATATTCGTTGATTATACTGTCGGTTTTGTCTTTTAGAGTGTCGTCTTGGGCTGATATCCGCGTCTTAAACTTTTGTCTACTACACGGAGAGAAAAGTGTAATGAAATCATACAAAATTTGTAATTAATTTTATTGCAATAGTAGTAATTTTTTGCCCCATTACCTTTGTAATCAATTGCACTACACATTTTACTACTTTGTTGTGAATTATGTATACATGAATGTCTCCACTACAGCGCAATGAACATGTGTGAGTTGTAGTATGTAGTGGAATTGACTATTATTTGCAGGAAAATAGTAAATTTTCATCAAATTTGTAATAACATTCATGTTTTCATATCGAATTTTCGGAATAGTAAATTTTATTATCCACTGTAGTAAAAATCATTGCCGAAATTTCTCTCCGTGTATGTGAGCTTGTCTAGTTTTATTACCCGCGAAGTTTTCGTCAGTGCTTTTTATTTGCTCGTGATAATATTTGCATTTGTTGCATCTATTGACCTTATTTGCCACTCGTTGGAAGTTCTCATATTGTCCTCCCTTCGTCCTGGTGCTCCTTTCCTTTCCTGTTGCTCCTTTGTCTATACGCCTGATTTGTCTTTTCTATTGCATCCTGGTATTCGTCGTAAAACAAGTCATTTCTTCTGTGCTGTGCTTTTTACCTAATCACAGTTTTGATTGTTGTACTTATCTCCATTCAGATTTCGTCAGCCGACTTCTTTGTGTTATTTTGTAGGATAGAGTTTAGCTTCGTCTCAAGAGGTTTTGCAACGTTTTCTGTTACTGACGTTGATCGGAGCTTTTTGATCTGAAACTTTCGAAGAGGACTGGTCAGAGGACGACACCTATATTTGGATTTTAGCAAGTAGTGGTGCGAGTCATAATTTGTTCCTCAAAAAGTTCGGACGACAATTGTAGTAGAAGTCCATCTTCGCTGAATAAGGACGTGGTCAATTTGGTTGAAGGTGTTGCCATCTTGTGCTGACCATGTTCTTTTATGGAAGCGTCGATGTAGGCAGCATGCCAAACTTCTAACTATATCGCTGCTACTTGCAAAGTTTATCAGGCGTTGGCCGTTTCTCATTAGTTTCATCGTAAAAACTGTGCTGTTCTGTCGTTACCCAATAACTTCATTCCTGAGTTTAGAATTCAAATCACATGATTAGAAGGCAGTGAGTGGAATAATCTTTTCAAGTGGCTATGCATTGCGTTTTTCGTTTTATTGTCTTCTTCTGTCAGAGCGTGTACGTTTATCATCGCATAAAAGCGTATACGATCGCATAAAAGCGTTCGATGTTCATCATGTGTAGTTTGAGGTCTCTACCCACAATTAATACTATCCCGAATTCGTGAGCTCTTGCAGGTTCCCCACTTTAGAATATTGTGTGCGATCTCATGTGTAGTGCCTAACTGCGCATTCAGCACATTCGGTTTGTACTTGCTGGTTTTTTGTTACAATGCTATAACTGCGCCAGAACGATTGAGCGATCTGACATTCCAGGTTCCAAGTCCGTGGTCCATATTTCATTTACAGAGTAATTTCCGATTCTATGGTTTAATAAGTTGCAATCCTATCCTATGGCTTGATAATTTGCAGAGCACTAATTGTTCATCTATCACTCCAACCTTTAAACCCGGAGGACCAGACTCTCAACCACTCAGTTTCTCTCTCTTCTACCGGAGGCTTAGTACTACCAAGATATCCTTACTCGACCTCCGAACAAGATTAGCACCATACAGCCGCGATAAGGTGAGTAGAGAGGGCGAAGAGGAGAAATAAGAGGAGTCATTTATAAAGAACAGATCGACCCAGCACTTGCACGTCATCCTTCATACGTTCAGGTGTTTGGTTCGATTTCTTTTTTTCTTCTGTCAAAGTTATTTCGCTCTTTGCTAACATTTCATTAAATATATGGCCAGTTTGATATATTTAAAGGATGTAAAATTATCAAGCAACAAATATATATTTTGGTTTTATTACTCAAGTTTATTCCCAGGTTCTCAAGGCGTCGTCGGCATCGCTGCACTAAAAGCAGTTTTCTTCCAGATACCATCTTCAATTGTTTCGATCCAACAACCATTACGAAATCTGAGCAGCGGTGCTTAGTTTTTGCTCACAGAGCCTAACTTACGTTTCCTGGGTTCTCCCACTGTCCTTCGACCCTTGCTTTTTCCTTCGAATAATTTTTTAGGCATTCTTTGTTCATTCCTTTGCTGTACCTAACCAGACCATTGCAGCTTCCGCAATTTCACAATTGTGGTGACCTCTCGCTCGTCAAATATTTTCTTCAGCTTGTAGGTGTACCTTGTTCACCATTGGTCGCTCATCCGTTTTGCTTCAATTATAGGGACCCGTCTTTCGAACGCGTTCAATATTTTTGTTCTTGCTTGTGTAAGGGTCAATGTTTCACATCAATAGCACAACACAGGCCGTATTATTGGCTAATTGACTTGGAGTTTTGCTTTCCTGTATATGCAGCTTATATTCAGTATAGTAGTCCGAATGGAATAGAACGTTTTACTAACGAGTTATGTTCTTGCCTTTATTGCGTCAGTTTCATTGCATGTTGGTATCAATTTTCCAACTAGCTATGTAAATGGATCTATTTTTTGTAAATTGCGTTCGCCGAGAGCTTTATTTTGCTTATTGGGACTTTTTTTCGTGCTTGCGTTATGATTTTCGTTTTCATCAGGCTGATTCTAAGGCCGGCTTCTTTTACCTCTCGATCAAGTTTTACCAGCAGGTTGAAAATCTAGAAGAATTCGATGTGGAACTCCGAGCATTTCTCGATCACTTTTTTGACTGTGAAAAATGGATCAGTCGTTGACCGTCCGGACCTAAAGCGTTCTTGATGCTCTCCAAAGACAGTATCCGCCTAAAGTTCAATTTTATTTTCTAGTATTTTTTTATAGGACAGCTTTATACTTTCACTCACAGCTAATCACCTTAAAGCCACCAAATCTCATTATACTTTTGAATGACAGTGGCAGAGAAAGTCATTAAAACCTGGTTGAAATCGACGTAAATTTTATTGTTCAACTTATTTCGGAAAGTGTTAAGCTCGCATTCGAATGACGTTTTCACGAGCGTTGTATTTCAATTCCATTTACGGCGAATCCACAAAACAATTGACGTAATAAAACCATTTTTCAATTGCATCTTCGCACGAAAGCAACCGTTATCGACTCTACAGAAAACATACATAAATTAAAGCCATCATAATAGGAAATGTCATTAGCGTCCCATGGCTGAAATGCTGAAAAACTTGGATCGATATTACTTAGTTTTTTTTTTATTGTCAATTTAGTGAAAAGCTCGAGTAACCATAATGGGAAATGTCGTTAAATGGCCGTGAAAAAGACCATTTTAAAACGTCCTGGGCTTCTTTTCATTATGTGTGTAGAAAGTGGACGACCACATTTGGCAGGAGAGTTAGCGCCCCGTAAATGACAAACATTTATTTTGTAGAGTATATACTAAGTTGTATGGTACCTGGACATCAGAAAGGACATTTAGTGAAGTTTATTTTCGGGATCAATATAAATTATGGTAATATTAACCTGTCGGAAGCAACACCAGGAAGATATTATTAAACATGTTTGAAATATGCTAGTAAATATAGTGGAAGAAATATATACTCTTTAATATTGCACGAATAAAAGTCTCTTTAATACGTGGCAGAGATAACAACCATTACAAGGAAGCATTTTTGTAAAAACCTAAGATGTGTTAAAAATAACTAGAAGAGATAAATGGTAGCACAAAAATATATTTTAAATAAACCATAAAAACAAAAAATATTGAACCAAATAAGAATAGCTCTTTATTCTTATTTGATTGAATATTTTTTTGAAGAACTATCATAGAAAGAAATTACTAATAAATGTTGAATTTGAAGAAAAAAGAATGAGTGAACTCACATTGGACGCACGGACGGACCTTTTACGCATTGCTTATGAAAAAGAGATCACACTTGATGAAAATGTTCACGGACGTTACCAAAAAACAGTAAGAAAAAAAGCACAGGTCCGAAGCATCCACTTAAGGGGAGTATATGCAACATTATAAAAAAAAAATTTCTTCATAAAATGTTAGTTTAACATCTTAAGAATACGTTACCAAATTTTTAAAACTTAATTCAAAAGTTTTTCTCCTGTTAGAACCTATAAACGTGACCCTCCTATACTTTGCGTACGATAGCCCTCAGAAGTATAGTTGAGCCGTCGACTTTGACTACCAGTTTTTGAACGTCCTTGTCTTCCAAACTTCCTATTGTGAAAAATAAGGACGAGCAAAATTGTCATATATAATGATTCCAAAAAAGGCCAGTTTTACAGTTATTACAAAGTATGTACATTAGCAAAGGTCAGAGCCGGTGTTGCTCTTAGTTAGTTAGCTTGGAGGAAGGGGCAAACTAACCGAAGTTCTAATACAGAAAATGTCATTATACTATGGATTAACTATTCAGAAGAATGAAAAAGCTTCGACGATATAAAAACGGCTGTATTAAATGTTAATTATGTATTAAATATTAATTACTATTAAATGCGCTCCACGGATGATAATCCAAAACATGAAGACTGCCCGACAGCTGGTGCAAGTGGTGAAAAGCGGAAGTTTCTGGAGAAAATTTCAAACTAATTCAACACCCAGCACCATTGCATACTGAGGTCCAAGAGTATGGAAAGCTATTATTTGAAGATTTATCCCAAGATGCAGCCTTATGAACCGGTGCGTTGTATTGATGAAACAGCACTCCAGTTCGCAGTTTGCCGCGTCTTTTTTCCTCAATGGCCTTCCGTAATCTTCTTATTAGGTCTGCGCAATAAGAGCCTGATATAGTGGTTTCCTTTTCCAAATATTCCACCAGAATAATTCCTTCAGCGTCCCATAAAACTAATGCATAACCTTCCCTGCCGAACTCGGCACCTTGAATTTCTTCGGCATCCGTGAAGAGGGTCGCTTCCAGGTCATCAATTACTCTTTGTTTTCTGGATCAAAATGGTGAATCCAGATCTTGGTGGTTACGAAACGTCACAAAAACTTCTCCAGATCTGGCTGGAACTTTTCGAGAATCACCTTCGAAATGTCGACTCGTTTCTTCTTTTGCTCGTCGGTTAACATTCTCGGCACCCAACGTGCAGAGACCTTCTTCTTATATGATTCGTTGGCAACGATTTTTTGAACGAGATCCCTCTCACCTCAGCTACATGCCTGATGGTCACTCTTTGATCTGCCAACACGGCATCTTCGACTTTTTTTCACGTTATCTTCAGTGAGGGACGTGGATGGACGTTCTTCGTGGTATTCATCTTCAGTGGATGTTCTTCCTAGCTTAAACTCCTTGTACTTAATAAAGTACTTAATGACACCTCCAATTTCGTTTTTCTCCATTCTGATGTTCTCTCTTCGACTATTTGTATTCAAATGAATCTACCTCCCTGAAACCGTGTCCTATTTATATGTTGTGCTTACTTATATATGAGATAGAAAAAATTATTATATGAGAAAGTAAAAATTATTTTTTTTTAATTGTATGCGAACTGGAAACAGCCGATTATCACTACTTTTGGATCAAACCTCGTACAGCTGCTAGATTGTCCAATGAAGAATTTACATTATTTTCACAAATTATTAACAATTTAGACATAATAATTGGCAGGCTGTGTAAATCATACGCAGATAAAGTAGATGAACAGAGAGTGATCCGAGAAAATGGCGCAGGTTGTTAGCGTCTACAGAAACTCGTCAAGCACGTCAAGAGAGCTTCTTGAGAAAAATGAGTTATATGAGTTGTAGAGGAAAATGGGTTATAGAATGTTTAAGTTTTTTTTTTTTGAAGTTCATCTTGAAAATGTAACCTTAATAATTAAAACTACACAAATCGACAACTCTCACTGTAACCTTTCGGGAAGACTGGACTGTAAAGAAGCAATTTTGGAATATGTACATAAAATTATTTTTTTTTGTGATAGTTAAAAATATAGATAAACCATATGTCAAGTTTCAAAAAATGTAGAATATATTATTCGTTTGTAAAAATTCTTCAAAATCGACTAAAATTCGCGGGTCTATATTTATCTCCCCTTAAGGTTTTGATGGCCGACTATTAAGGTGATAAGAGAATACGAGAGTTAAGACGTCTGGTATACAGAGATGAAGTGGGCAGAATATAAGCTACCCAATGCGCATAGGTTGTTTAGGAAGTGTTTATAATTTTCTTGGCAATCAACCACTCTAAACATTGCGGTGTAGTCCGCATACTACAGACAAGATAATGACAGTTCAGATATGACAGATATGACAGTTCTTTGTGAAGGTAAGAGTAACAGCTAGTAACAGTAAACTTATCCTTGAAAAAACTATGCTGCTCCGGTGCTAGAAAAGGTTGAACAAGGAGATGCATCTAATTGTACATAATGCGTTCGGAAAGTTAAAAAAAAAACAGTGTGGAAAGGATATGAGTCAGATCAGTTATCGGAAATTTTACTCTCGCAATTTACCATTGCGTCGAAAATTTCGGAAGAGCAACACTATATTTTGGAACTACAAAAAAAGAGGAAAGCGTATCATTGGGAATATCATAGTCGCAGTCAAGGTTTTTATTCAGATAGTGCATTAAGGATTCAACTTCAAGCCAAGTGGAAACGAAATACAATTGAAACGAAAGGTTAGCAAGTTCAGAAGACTAATTACAGAAAGATGATAAATAGTTCGCGAAGAGCTTGAGAAACTCCAAAGGGATGTTAGGTATTTTTGAGAACACTGAAGTCATGTGTAAAATGTGAAAAGCTCGATAATTCGAAAAAAATTAGTTTTAAAAATATGTTGCCGAAGTTTTTTACTTCTTTCTTCAGTTACATGTTAAATCTCTGGAGCGCGCGCTCCGATTGAGCTGAAATTTTCAGAAGACATAGATGTATATAAAGACTAGTGCAGTAAAATTAATATATTTTTAGCCCTTTGGCGGCGGCGGACATTTTAGTGAATTTTCAAGTACCCCCATATTTCTATGTAGAGTACATTTTTGTTAAAAATAAGTATTGAAAATAAAAATTTATAATGTCACATGCTTGTTCATGATAAAAAATTGGAAATTATAAGCTGTATTGGGCACTGGGTGCGTAAAAGTAGGTAAGGATTTTTTTTTTCAAATTTCAATTTGCCATAATATTGGATCATCGAGAAATTTGCAAAGCGTATTGATAATTATTCAAACTAAACACACAAACTGTATCGGCAACCCTGTAGCTACGGCAAGCACGTGAAAAAAAATCCTTCAAATCATCGTCCCTTCTAAAAACATTTTGCTTCTTGAAAAGAAATTCAAACTATTGATAAATCTGAACCTTTGTCCATGATGACAAATTGAGCTTTTCAAAATTCTTCGTTGCACAAAAACGGTAACCCATCACCAAATCACCTCTATTTTCAGCACTCGAAACTATTGTTCACCAGAACTGTCAACAGGATAATCCGATTAATATGAAATTTACAGAACAAGTTAGTATAAACTAGGACCAGGTCTGATGTGCCTGTTATAGTTACGTTTTGAGGACATTAATTGCTTTCGAGGTTTCCATCAAATCCTCACCTTTGCACTTCGGTTACACTTTGAGGAAGTTTGATAAAAATTTAACCGCTTTATTATCCATCCATTTCAAATACGGAAGTCCAGGATTACTGATTTTCCAATCAAAATTACCTCTGTGTAAATGCTTATCGGATATCAAACCATTTGGTAAGTGGTAAGAGCTTGGATGGTTCCACAAGCATAAATGCCCCTTTGTTTCAGTTCAACAAAAATACCATGTGCGTTTAAAAAACAACTATCGAAACATAATTTATGATTTCAGTTGCTTATAATTGAAGACACATCCAAAACAATCGTTTCACCCAAATTTTTCGTTGTCGTTTTCGTTTCGTTGTTTTCCGGTGCATGCTTCAAAATTATAAATGCAGCCAATTTCGTCCCATAGCATCCAGGCTTTGTTGCTTCATTTTATTAGGTTTTTCGACATATGCTGTTTCCAGGTATTTCTTCATTTGAATTTTATCATAGACTCGTCTCAAGATCAAAGCATATTTGGTATAGCATATCTTTCCAATAACATGTCCAAAAAAGGTTGCGCTTTATGAAGCTTGTTATAATTGAGTGCTCATCTCCGAGGCATAACGGACGCATCTTTCAAGTGAATATTATTTAGTATCCAGCTCTTTATTGGCATCAAATTCACAATAAGCGCATCGGATAATTTTGAACGAGTTAACCAATAATCCCGATAACTTGCTTGACGTTGCACTCCCATCAAAAACCTAATACTAGCGATTTCTTGGGAATTTATTGGAATGTATGGTTTGTTTGGTATGGCCAAGTTGAGAACAGATGGTTCATGTTAGGTGCCAGTGAAGTTATTTGGAAGATCAACAGTAAAACTTTTGGTCCAGGTTGAAGTGACTTGAACTGGCACTGAACCCCTTTTCACTCGCATATCGGATCGAGCAATGCCAATGCTTCACTCAAAAAAATTTTGGTTGAATTTTACCCTTATAACTGGGAAACTGGTTTCCTACTATTAAAGATGTAAATTTACAAAAGTGCTTACAAAGAATATTTTACGTCTTAAATGTGTAATTTTTGTTACGAACAAATCGTGTAATTTTACTTTAAAAAGACGTAAATTTAGGACGGATACGGATGAAATTTATGCATCAAAGGCTACTTTTTACGCGTCTTCTAGGGTAATAAGCGCAATTTATTCGTGAATGTCTATAAAAATGTTCCAAAAAAACAAAAAAAAGGTGCATTTTCGCACTCTTGGGCAGGGTAAGTTAAGAAGGTAAGTCTAGGTAGCTTACCCTACCCAAGAGTGCAAAAAACGCACCTAAAGAATGTTTTATCAAACAAATGACATCAAAAGGTATCTGATGCGAACAATTTTAGGAAGTCTGCACTACTTAAGCATAAATTTCAGCTAACCTCTAGATATGTTTCATTTCCAATAAAATTGAAAAAATTTTATGATCACTCAAGACAGGTAACTTCCATAACATAAAGTATTATAATAAAAAAAACCGATTTTTCCTTTCGAAGCTAGATATATATTGAATTTTGTGACCGATAGACACTGAAGAAGAGGGCAGATTACCCTCGAAATATCGACATTTGTCACAAAATTCAATATATATCTAGCTTCGAAAGGAAAATCGGTTTTTTTTATTAAAATATTTTTTTTGAGCTAGGAAAAAATTGGTACACATTAAATACAATAAAGTATTACCCCAAAATTAAATATCATCAACAAAAGGCTCTAAATAGGTAACTTGAAATGTTAAAAGGCTAGAGTACTATCAAATCAAGTAAGCAAAATATGAATATTTTTCTTGTCAAATAAAAAAACTTTTTGCAATTCCTTTAAGTTTATAATTTATTTTAATTTGATACATACACTATATACACATTATACACATTAACTTATGGCACTTATTGATACACTTCTAATTACCTTATAGTTACACTTCTAATCAACTTATAGCTACACTTTCACACTTATTACACGAAAAAACTGACACTTAACTGCTGCTATTCAAAGCAACGATCTTGAAATATCAGACTCGTTCAGTCTAGCCAAATCACCGTCTTTCGTCACAATGTTACATCAATAATAAGTCAAATTCGAGCAAATGATACAATTTTACAGCTTTGGTGTAAATGAGTAGCGAAGTAGTAAATTTACACTCTTTTTGCCAAGGTTTACAAAACACTATTCATTATTCAGCTGATATGACGTAAAAGAAAAAATACACATCCAATGTGTAAAAAAATTGTGATTCGTTATTTTAAGCAGAAAAATGAATATATTTACTTTTATCAAAGAATTAATTTTAGACCCACTTTTTAGAGTGTTTCATCACAATGATTTTTGAAAGTTTATTCACCAGCAGATATGAAAAAGAAACTTTATGTACTTTTATTATTTAGTACTGAAAATAACTCACATACAACGGAGTTTCATCTTCAACGTGAGTGGAGTGAGGCAAGTAACATTCATAACTGTGAAAGCCTAGAGATTCTCTACCAGAGGGTACATCAGCATATTCCTCCACATCTTGGAGAGATGAGTTGGTCGCATAGAATAAAATGGTATTAAAAGTATACCACTGCCAATATGAATTGCTTTTGAATCATTTTACACCTCATCTGTTCCATTTCAGTCAAAGATAGGTGCATGATGTTTCCCTGACCTCATATTCTTAGTTCCAAAACTTACAAGAGCTTTAAGTCACCGTATATCTCACTCAAGGCTGCCGTCTTCACCCTTGAACATTACCATCCCTAACAAACACTGGTATTATCAGCCCATAGCTAGACTTTCTCTCACGATTTATTCCCGGAATTTTCGCTCCCTATCCAGCTGCGCTAATACTGCTTCTTATTTCCATTCGCCAAAACATTACGCACCGGAAATTCGTAATGGTAATAATGCAAATTTTTCTAATAAACCTACGTACAAGAGCGCAACTATACGTACAAGAGCGCAACGACGCCAACTGAGACGACTTTGGTCCATTATTGTCGATTAGTCGGCTATTTATTTTGGCTTCCATTGTTTACCCCAAACACCACCAAAAAAGGTGACAGCGACATTGCTTCGGCCCCATCCACCTGCTCCCAGACGCACAGCACCAGTAGTCCAAGTGATTCAATTGTCTGCTATATTGTCGATTGGATATTGTTTTCCGTAAAAGTAAGCCTGTCTGTCGTACTGTTTGCTCTTGTTTTTGTTCAATTGCTTTTCTCTCGCCTGGCTGTGCTCGTTGCCGATTTCATGATCGATAAAAGATGTGGATGTGGTACCTTCCCAAGGTACTAATGAATCATGATAAACACTCCAGGTTTCCAGCCATTAAAAGCCTATTAATTTCGATCGTTTCATCTCAAGTGACTGGAATTTGTTTATATAAGATAGAACAGCTAAGGAGCCGTCGTATTCTATAAATATCTGTATTAATTTCGGATTGAGTGCGCTAAGGAGAGGAGTTTTAATTTCGGCGCTGTAATCCGAATTCGATATTGGTATGCTGGATAACTCCATAATTAGTTACTGAATTTACTGTATCAGTTCAGTTGGGTTTGTTTCAGTTTGCTTTCAGAGTGAGCTCAAGATGTAATTGAATCTTTCCTAATTTGTACGTATAATGCAAATTTCTTAATAAATTTTAAAAGACATTGAACTAGAAACTTCTATAATACACAACCATTAAAAAACTTTTGAAACTGCTTTAAACTCTGTGTTGAAAATCTCCAATATCACTTAGATTGCATCATTGTACATTAGGTTGGAAGTGTCATGCTCTAACCAGCTGTCATCATGCAGGGAAGTAGTGAATCCCACAAAAACGGTATTGCGATTCATTAAAATCAACTGTCCGTGAAATATAATGCCTCGTTATCTGTGATTAGTTATAGGCGATTTGGTCAGGTGGAATTAACTAACCACAATCCATCTTGTCAACAACATGCCAATCGAATTGAAATTAATTAACCGAATAATAATAAATAATTAGCATAGCACTAATTTAAAATTTGTTAGGCTCCCAATTCGAAATGACCGCAATATTGCAAAATTGAATAGATGAATGAAATTTAAATACTCCAACAAATATTCGCCTGTCGCATGGATGGATACATGTTAGCAAATGAGTGAATCTAGCAGATATTTCTGCTGATATATGTACGTATAAACTTGTGTGCATCCAATGGTTTGTGATATGATGACTGCATCATCGTTTCATTTAAAGAGCGAGTTCGACCGCATATTGTTTATTATCTGATGGATGGAGTAACGAAACGAAAAAGTTTCCAATTAAAACAAATCCGCCAGGAAAAGAAATAACAGGCGAAGCGAATGTTCAATTCTATAGTTGCACTGCGATAAAATCGAAATTTTCGAATGATTCGCACGATGCTAACAAATAGAATGTATGTTTTGCTATGTTTCATCATGCCAGAACAGTGACATGGATCCATTTTGGAATAGTTTATGGTTTTAGTTCGACCGAATCGAAAAATAAACATAGTTCGGTGCAATATAGTGAGATTGTATGTAATATGTTAACATTCGAGAGCAGATGCACCTGCATTCTGAGTGCTGGACACGTTCAGAGATCTTCTTTGTTGGGAATATCTTATAATCCAGTGAAATTCGACATAAAAAAGGCGAAACTTAGGAAAAATTAGGGGAAAGCTGAATTTTGGTGTGAACCTTGATATTGGCGTGTTGAACAAAACGTCAAAAGTCCCCATCGATCCGAGTACTGCGTTACTTTTTATACGGGGTTAAAGGTCACCAAAAGTGACCTTTCGCCAATATCTCAGTAACGGTCACGTCTTCAGACAAATAATGTACGACGAATTTGTAGCTTAAAAAATTTCTTACAAAAAAGATTTGATAGCTTTTTCTTGTAACCATACCCGTTTTTGAGATATATTGATCTAAACATTTGTAACTAACAGTATCCTCTTTCTCAACGGCATGTTGATATTATCCAATTTTGATTACGACTTGGAATGTTTGTGAGTTTGTTTTTCTATGTTTAAGAGGTCCATAAAAAACATGTACACAAACTTATCTACTAGACTCCAGGGTAGGTGGAAAAGTGTGCTCCGAGATTGTGATATTTCTTTCACCGAAGTGTGATATTTCTCTCGAGTTAGAAGAAGTCTTGTGAAATAATCAGTGTACTCTATAAAATATTAATAAAAGTTCCCAAATTAGAGTAGCTGAAAATTTTTGCCAATTTTATTCAGCACCAGCGGCTGTTTTCCTTTTAAGGGAAAGAAGCATTCAAATGACAGGAAAAACTATGGCTTATTAGACACTGCGGAAGAAAAAAAAATCTTTTTTTCTGCGGCATTCATATTGGTTTTGATAAACACTTATATTAGACAAAAAGAAATGTAATTACTTTGTTTGGATTGACTCTGGTCTTGAGATAAGGTCTATTTTTTCAAAATACTAAAAGCACCGCGCGAAAAACTTACTTAAATCGTTTATTCAAACACTTGATTCATGACTAAACAAACACGGTCTTCAGCCTTGCCTGACTAAAATATCCTATCGGACCAGAGAACAAGACATTCTTCCTTACTTTACCGAAGAAGACAAGCTGGTGTTTTGTAACAATATTTCTGGTCTCTTCAGTTTTATAGGTCTTTACGTCAAAAGAAGTCTGAAATGTGAATTATAACACACCAAACTAAAGGAAGAATCCCAAAAAGTTTAAATTATTTTAGGGAAGGTTTCGTACGCACAGTATCAGACACTTCAAACTTACCTTCGTCAAGCGTCAGCAGTAACTCGGCCGAGGACAACTTACTGCGGTGCAGATTGATCTGCAGTACTTTAAGTGCTGGCCGCGGCGTCCTCTTTGAACAACACCTCGTCCTTCTGTGGATTGGCCGTTGTAGCCTACAGGTCAATAGTGCCCAGGCCCCTCTCGACCTTGCCGGCCTCCAAGTTGTTAATATTTCCATAAACGGGTGGCATTTCTTCAGGCACAGGTAAACACTGCCCACACCCCACAAGCCATTTTTCCAAACCGCGGGGTCGTCAACCTCCTTGTTTATTTAGAGAATGTAGACCTGCCCCCCGTCTTATGCTGACGGTGCCTTAACATCCAGGATTTTCTGATCCTATGTTGGAACATCCGGATTCTGCCTTTGCAGCAACTTGAAGGCCACCTTCGGTTCCACTACTCGTGGTATTGTAACTTTCGCACTTGTTAGTGCTGAAATGCGCCTTCTAACCACAATTTCGAGCTCGTTCCCATAGCTCTGGTAACTCCGGGACTACAACCGTGCACCGTGAGCTCGTCACTTGATAATTTTAACCTAATAATTTTTAATTGTTTGATAATAATTTTAATTGTTTTTCTGAACCAGATGGGGGTCGTTGTACCTTGGAGCTTCCCCTGAAAAGGTCCGTCACCGATTCCGCCATCTCTGCGTTTTGCGTGGCACCATTTGAGATTGTATCGGCTACGGTGGCCAAGTGATCAACCGCGATAGCATTGCAGTCGCCTGATACCGACAATTCGGGGCTTGCTCGCTCACCCCTGACGGCCGCTGGTACTGGGGATCCGACTCTCTGCACCGTAATACCAATGACAAACACAGCGTTTCTTGCGAGGCGTTTCCTGAGAGGAAAATCGAGTCGGTATAGTCGTGCATTACTTTAGCATTGTGATGACACACACCGCGGTGCGAACATACTTTCATTTACAACATACTATTATCATACTTTCCTTGACGTATTGGGCATAGCCTTTCCCAGAATCTTCTTTACTTTATGCAAGAAAGCAGATTACAATATTGCTTTTCTGATGTGTCTACCGTTTCAATCGCCGTACAAAGTATTTCCATACTCTGCAAAAAAATAAATCAATACTTTTCTCTATTTTTTCGACTGCATATCGATTAGCTCCAATTACTTTCCAGTCAACTGCAAACAAATTGCAAAGCGCTCCTTACTACGTTTCGAATAGAAAGTTCAGCTTCGTCCATTCGTATGTACATATTGAATATCTCGTTTCGTTGTAAGATTTATGGCTAAAATGACCAATTAGCAGAACTTTACGAAATAACAATAACAGTTGTTAGCAGAAGTGTGCCAAGCAATGTTTGGAAACGATTTGTGTTCGGACAGAACACTACACATTTTCGTGCAGATGCATTCAATGCTAGAAAATTATGATAATGTCGAAGCAAAAGTAATAGTTTTTCAAAAACGAATCTTTGGCCTTAAAGCTGTTATTATGCAACTAAGTACTCTGTCCAATACATAACTGCCTGTGCTCCAAATGTTCGAAAAGTTTGCCGAACTTGTTGAACTACTGACTTTAACATGGTAGAGAACGAAGCAGACATGATTCGATACTTGAATCCATCTGTTGGTGTAAAAGAGGTCAAGACAAAGTTTGCAAATCGATGCTGAAGGTGACATTTGTAATTTCGGGACTTTTCAGTGTCGAGCTCTATTGTTTTGGGAAGCTTTGATACGATTTTATACATCTGCATTGGATACAACTACTTGCGACATATATTTCTAGGAGCGATAAATTGTTTGAGGGAGCATCATATGCGTTACAATTTGCAAAATAGTGTGCAGCCGAATAAGATAAATTTGGGACAAAAAAAAACAAAAACGGTTTACTGGTGACATGAATGTTCAACAAGCGTTACTCCTTTATTCTCGGATGCCTTTGATCACTTACAAGGAATAAGGAATAAAAAATGAATACATAAAAATTGAAAATGGCTGCTTGATGGCAAAATATTTAATATTTTCGGGATAACGTTCGCTTTGATTACTGTTGTTAAGGTCAATTAAGTTTAGCACTTTAGCGTCAGCACAAAATAAGTCTCCGAACATACATTTTTTTACATTTCCATCGTTGCAATTTCATTTTCGTAAGCCAATTTGACATAGCGACATGGGGAGGGTTGGGATTTGCGAGCGTTTCTTAGAGTGGGGTTTGAAATAGGGAATCTAATGAAGGAATTTGGAATAGAGAACAACGATCACAATACCCACAGTAAAAGATGTTGAATTTAAACAACAATGAGCGAGTAAACCTACGTTGAACGTATTCTACCGCCACATTAAGATATTTAAAGTGGGGAGACCACACTTGACAGCAATGCTCTAAAATGCCACGAACAAGTGCAAAAAAAAACAGATAAAGAGAGAGGTAGAGAATTCTGGAAAAGCAGCAGATCATCTAAGGACGAAATGGAACAATCGAGAGACCTTGGCGGTTTTATACGCCATGTTCTGGTTAAATTTGAGCTTAAGATCGAATCCTAATAGAAGATCCGCACAGAGCGTAGGAATGTATTAACAGTGACATTTTATGCGCTTACGATATTTGATGACATTTGGATATGTTCAAACTAAGTGAAATTTTAGAGCAACAGTTGCACAGAGGCAGTCCTCAGTAGATTCAATTACTCTGAGCATCTTGAAGTCATCGGCAAGCGAGAGGCAGGGAGAACAAATAAAACAATAAAAATCATTGATAAAGACGAGGAGTAATAATGGGCCAAGAATGGAGCCCTGAGAAACTCCGAAAAGCGCACAGAAAGTGGAAGAGGTGGTGGAATGCACAGTTACAGTACAGGTACGACCAGAAACATAGGATGAAAAGCAAGAGAAACGAGGACCAGACACTCCATAGCTTCGATGCTGTGCCAGAAGAATTTTGTGATTAAAAGAATGAAATCTTTTGAGAAGTCGTTGTATACCACATCCACTTGTTTCCGGTGGTCTAAAGCAGAAGCAACCACGTTAGTTAAGGATATAAGAAAGTGGTAGATCTACCTTTGATGAAACCATGTTGCTGAGTAGCAAGGAAAGAATAGAGGAGAGGAAGCAGCCTGTTGTGAACAATTCTTTCAGGAACTTCAATCAAACAAGGATGAAGCGAAATGGGACGATAGTTGGAAATGTCAAACTTGTGGATAGTTGAAATAAAAGGATGTTTCCAACTTATTGGGAAAGAGCTGGAGAAGAGGCTGATGTTAAATATAATACACAAAGGAACTTACGAGTACGAATAATGTTACTTGACCAACAGGTTTGGGATACCATCAGTTGTGTTTTGTGTAAATTCAATCTAAAGACAACCAACTAAGGATTCAATTTCTAGAGAATTGGTGCAAATCAAAGAGAGGGAAGATAAGGCAACATTGGGGACTTCACAAGGTAAGATTTGATTGAATTGGGAATAGAAGGATGAAAGAGGCCTCAAATTTCTCATTGATTACAAGCAGTAGTATCAGAGATTTTCCTACACCCCCCTAACACCCCCTAATACCCCCCCTGGAAAGTGCATACACCCCCCCTAACACGGACAATTTTCCTACACAAAGGGAACTTTGTGTCCTTTCTTCCAAAGGGACACCCCTCCTAAAATTTTGAACACACCCCCCATGAAAAATTCCTGAGAAAACCCCTGAGTAGTATTATCAAGGAACATAGAATCCGGAAAATTATGGAAAACTTTCAGGGAACGGACATCAGAACAGAAGGCTTCAGGTTGATTAGAATAGATAAAAGACTCAATGCTAGTAAAATAATCGCGAATTGCCTGATTGACGACAATTTTGGCAATAGAACGTATTATTGAAAATTCAAGGAAGTCGTCATGAGAGCCTGTATTTCTAAATCTGGATCGGGCTACATTCTTAGCTTTGAGGGTAGACGCCAGATCATGCCGAAACTAAGGGGTGCCATTAGGCTTGCGAGGACAGCTTGAAGGAGCGAAGCGAGAGATAAGGTTGGATAGGAAGTTGTGGAATTTTATAATAAGCTCATCAAGACTGCGGCCGCGGAAAATAAGAACCAGTTAACTAAGTTCATTTCAGTCGTCTTACCAGCAAAGTCTGTTTTATGGTAGTTAAAGTGCAAGGCTCGAGGAAGAGCTCTTCTATTATGAAAATCAACCTGAAACGCAACTGAGAAGAGAGGATGATCGAAGTCAGCTTGGACGTAGGGAAAAGGAGCAGTATGAACCTTTATTATATTACAGGGAATATTAGATATGAACGAAAACACAATGAAAAAATGTGAGTTTATCAATGAGGTTATCAAGAAAATTTGCTGGATGTGTTTTTGCCGTTCTCCAAATGCTACTGAATCAATGGTTAGATGTGTTTGTTTGGGAGCTGTTGAGATGTTTAGGAGAATTGTAATAAGATAGCATTTTGTCGCTCGTCAATATTTTTGAAATCAGTGCAGTTCCTGCAGCTGTAGTGACACTTTGCTTTATGCGCCCAATAGACAGATTGGAGCAGTATACCCAAAACGATTTTCCGGCATTTTTCTCTTGCAAGCGTTTCCAATGATGATATCCTAGCATCAGCTCCAATCCAGCTGATAGTCGAATGATAAGTATTGTTAGTTTCTTTTCGTGGTAATTTGTTCTCGTAGCAGCTTTTTAAGTTCATAGGAAGTAACTAAGTTCTACCTTGAAAAGAACTGTTGTTTTTTTAAAATTCTGTGGCATGCAGATAAAGCCGGGAATGATCCCGGCTTTTATGAGCTAAAAGTTACTCTGATACGACTCCATATTTTTTTAAGTACGGTCGTTTTTTTTTTTAAATTAGTAACTCTAACATTAAATTCTTGCATATTTTTTACAGCGGCAGCCAAAAATGGTCATTTTTAGTGTTTTATCTATAGTTTATGGCAAAAAATCGCGAATATCCTTTCATATATTTCATTCAGATTTTTTGGGGATCTAAACAATTTCTTTAATTTCAAGTTTTTGATCCAATTGGTCTGGTGCCCGATAAGACGGTGGATAGGAAGAATTTAGAGTACCGATTATATTAGCCATATCAGAATCCTTCTTGGATTTCCCGGACATAGGAAATGAAGATAGTCAAGCGAATTTTGTTCTTTTTCTGCCACCGGACAATGCTAAAAGGCAGGAAAGATTGAGTTATTCTTCATTTCCCCAACTCCTTTATAGTGATGACCATTCACTCTTTCAACACTATCACTGTGTATATAACTCTTGTCCCCATTTTTATCGTATCCTTTGCACTCCCCCTGTTTAGTATGTACCACAGTTTCGTTGACGTTATCTGCAAATTCGATGATTGATCTCATCTTCTACTTGTTAGCATGATCAGATTTTCAACTTGCATTGTGCAAGCACTTTTAATATGAATTCTTTGTGGACGCTTCCGGAGGATTTACGGTAAACTCTATTTACAGTTTGTTAGCTTTTTTGTGTGAAATGCTCGCGCTCTTTGAATTTCTATTAGGATTTCGTCGGCCACCAATGCGACCACAAAGCACGAAAAATAGCACAAATCGGCCTGACGAACCCTGTAAACAAAAATATAATCAATGTGCATAAAATGTAAATGATTGCCCAAATGATGGTAACAAGGATTTTCGTCAGTGGTTTAGAGCACTCACAAAAGCACGTCCATACTGCTCGACTTCATATTCCTTGCCATAGTGGTGTTATATTTCACCTTATTTGTAGCTCTTACACAAAAAAAATATGAAAAAGTCACCGCTTTCCACATTGGCCAATGCGGATCACATCAAGCAGGAATTTGTGTCATATTATCTCCACATTACATAGGATGTGCCGGATTTATTCTGAGATTACTTAAAGGGTACTAGCGAAATTTAGTACATAGTGAAAATCCCTATTTCGATATTAGCATCTTTAACAGCTATCCTATAAGCTTATGTTCATTCATAGGCAACATCACACTTTACAGCTGTCTTCATAAGCACATCATTTGCGAAATAGCATGTATGGAAGCTTATCCCAAGCAAGCAAGATCCTTTGTATGGAATTGGGAAAGCTTGCCGATGTCGAAGCCAGAAGACACCTGTAGATTGTGTGTTGAAATCATTTCGAGTTCATTCACGCCACGCGCTTCCAAAAGCAGGATTCCTTGAAAAATTTGCACCTCGCAGATATGGATCGGAACAATCAAGCAAACGAAAGGCGATACATCCTTGAATGATGTATCTGTTGAATCAATTGAATTTAATCACCTTGTAAATATCATTGAAGAAAAATATGTATGTGCATATATGTTTGGATGAACCTGATTTCGTTGAATTATACTGTACGTGTATACTAAAAGGGTAAGCTCGACAGACTGTTCGGTTATAACAGCTATGATACCCTTAGAATTGTATGTGCGCAAGACCGTGACAAGGGGTGAAAAATTCACACACGAATCTTAAGCTTTTGGCTACCTCTCTAAAAGCTAGCCGGCCCTTAAGAAAGTTCCATTACCGCTCGTTCTGGTATGTGAGTCGTGAAAGAATTTAGGTTCCTTGGAGAATGTGGATCTGTGATGGAGTTGGATATCGTACATTCAACTAGGTTATTGAATGGTAGGTGAGCGTTGGGCTTTGGGAACGAAAGGCAAGTATTTATAATGCCACGTATTTATCAATTTAGCCGAAAATGATTCGAGACCTAAGGGAGTTTAGAATTTTATTTAATTTTTATAAATATTATAATATAATTGCGTTCAATCTGTTCGAGTAATGTGATAAGTAAATGTATGGTTGAGATTCAGGATTTTTGTTGACAATATTTTGAATTTTCATAGCATTTTTTTTTTGGTCCTGACCACCAGGTTCAAACAATACAATCCACCGTAGCTACTCCAAATATTTGTCTCATGTGAAATATTTAGGATCCATTCGCTTTCAGTTCCTCAGTTCAATTCCTCACCGATGTGGTATCCCTTTTCGCGTGTCATAACAACAGCATTGCGTCCATCAATAAACTTTTCTAACTTACGGAATGTGTACAGCCCAATATGTGGGGTAAAAAAAAGCTCATTTCAGTTGTCGTAACCCAGGTTCCCGCATGATGAAAGCATCACCCTGCATTGGTATTGTGTGCTAGGAAGCCGACCTTTTGCTGTAGCTTCGTGAATGTTTCATATTTAGAATTGTAAAGCGTGTACTTGTGTTGATAGAAATTCCTTCCTGCCGTCACCATGCAATCACAAGACAGAAAGGCACAAATGTCAGTTGATCTTGTGCTGTCACGTTAACAGTACACGTCCTGGTCAAAGTTTTCGATGTTGTGCTTTTTGTCTTGTGTAATTCTGAATAATTATTTGATTTTTATCTGTTTGTGAATTGTGTGATTCGAATGCGCTGCGGAAACGAAAAAGTTAATAAAATTTATTATCTGTGCGTGTTCGAACAAAACTTCAAATTCAGAGAAAGTTCATAAATAGAATAAATCGAATGGATGTAGCATCAAGTTATTTCAACTGTAAACTATTATAATTGATATGTTTTTTGACGTAGTTTGCAGTAGTGCATCAATAAATAATTAATTCAAATCGTGCTATTGTGCGCCTCGTTCTGTTTTGCTGTCAAGCGTTTTCGTGATTGCCTTAAACACAACGTCAAAGCGTATATGCGAGAACATATTGTTCTATTTAGGGCATTTTTATCGACCTGAGTCTCTCTATTTCGGTCTTGGTCATTAGAGCAAGTTTTTTTGAAAGTGCTTTGGAGTGTGAAAAATTCTTCAATCAGTCAAAGTGGGTTTTCCATAAGCCGTAGCATCGTCTTAACCCGTATTAGAGAGTAGCAGAAGAGGAATATGCTTAGGTGGTGAGGCAGAGATAAATACACTGTGTTGTATGCCTGTGACGAAGGATACCAACCTACTTATATTTTGAAGCACGTGAAAATTAAATTCTTAAAGAAATCTTGATTGCTACGATTTGCTATGTGCATCTGTGCGTGTGTGTAGCATTTTCTAAGTGAACCTCAAGTTAAGACAATATTATTTGGATCTTTTTTGGTTTCGTCTTGGTGTTTCATCGATATTTTCAACGGAATATTCGTGAATGGAAAACTGTAAGTATTGGTTATGCTTTGAAAATTCAAAACTTAATATAATCACAGCGGTGGGACTCGTTCTGTTTGTTTTTGTTCGAGTTGGTTGTCACTCTGCGAATGAATGTAAATGTATCTTGTTTGAAAATATACTTCTAACTAAGACGAAGTTGATGAGAATATCAATTTGAGCAATATTTGGGAGTAACTTCAGGTTAATATGCTATTTGTTATGAGGCGTGTTTTTTGCTCCCCCTATCCATTACAGAACAGAACAGACACATTAGGCGTGCTTTTTTGCTCCCCCTATCTATAACAGAACAATGCTATCCACTGCATATGCATTGGGAACAACAACAACTCCCCCTTTCCATAACAGGAGTTGTTGTTGTTTCCAATGCGTCTGCACTGGTTATCATTGTTCTGTTATGGATAAGGGGAGCAAAAAAACGCGCCTATCGAAAACATAACAACAACCCCTGTCCCAGTGAATTCACAATTACTGAAGTTGCTGTTTGTCAAAAAAACACGCCTATTATTTGCTAAAGACGTTGTTGTATTCTGAAAAGAACCACATTTGTTTTATTATTTGAATCGGTAAAACTTTTGCTTCGAACACTTAGGTGAAAATATAAAGATACATAGGGTTTTTAGACATCTCTCAGTAGAGCAAATACCTAATAATCAAATCAGGGATTTCAAAAATTTACTGTGGCTTCAAGCCATCTAGTAAATTGGTCGTTTGAAAATGTATATTGTTTGATAAAAAATAACAAATTCTATTGATAGGTATTTATCATGTATATAATTCAAAAAATTATCTAATGAGGTTAAACAATGAGGGCTATTTAACTTATCGCTGTCCGTTTTCAATCCATGATTTTTGGCCGTCTTCAGCACAAGAAATTAGCAATAATAGACATCGCACCAATAATGGGCAATTCTTTGCTGATATCTATTTGATAATTTATTAATAACGGTCAAATAAAGGAGACAATTATTGGATTGCGTAGTCCCACATGGATGTGCGGTAGCCCTATGTCAAGTTTAAACTAGGACATCTTTACCTCTTTGTAAATGTATATGAGTGTGTGAGCAACCCTTTCGCTGCAGGAGTTATGTTGAAAAAATCCTTCAAATTATCGAGTGTCTTGAAAAAAGGTTTATAGCGAAAAATTCAAACGATTGATAAATATTATTTTTTCTACACCCTGTCAAATGAAAATGTTCAAAATTTTCGCGTCCTCCATTTTGGGCACTCGAAACTTATCTTCACGCGAACTCACGACTGGACCATCAGATAGATATAAAATTCACAAAATGTATTGGTCTTAAGTAAGAAACGGTTTGATAGAACTGATTTGTAAATTCGAGCAACACTGTGACGGTGGAGCCATTTTGAAAAATTGCTAAATAAAACTGTATTTTACCTGATTTTGATAATTCCCACACAATAGCTGGACCTTATTCTAATCCGAATTTGGTATAAGTTTTTGTATTTTTTGTTTGTTATTTAATATTATTTATCATCATAAACAAGAAATATTTAGATTTAAAAAATTCGAAAAGTTTTGCGGGTGGCAGCCCTGAATTTCTTTTTAGCTCTTTAACTTCCAATGCAGTCATCGGGACGAGACAATGCTCACAAGATGAGTTAGCCTCAACATGAAATAGATTTGGATTAGTTTTGGTTTTGTTGGTACTGAAGAGTTGCCAGCAAAGGGCTGTCGGTAAAGGATTGCGAATACTAGGCATTTTTGTTATTTGATTATGCATTAATAGATAGGGTCAGACCATAAGTCCTTGCGTTTCTTAAGTCTAAGTACGTAAAAAACACAAATAATTTTAATATTAATCGATTATATATTTTCGTTCATTATCTACAATATCTTCCCACTTTTTCTTATTTTTTGTCTTTAAAAATGTAGTTAGATTGATTTGAACGTCAATTTTATTTTAAAATACTTTTCTAGCTAAAAACCGACTGCAAGCTTGCAATGTCTGGGGAATATCCTAGATGAAGTATAAATTCTCAGTCTATTTTTCTAGGGTGACGTTATCATTATGAAAAAGAACATTCCTTCTGTTCACCAACGAAGGGCGTTTTTTTAATCAATTCCGTATTCAAAATACTGAGTTAAAAACAATATACATCCGCTGTGGTAGTTTCATTAGAATCCTGTAATTCAAAATAGACAACTCTTGACATATCCCACCAAACAGATAGAAGAATCTTTAGTGATTGTTTAGTGGCAGTTGGCTCTGGTGTCTGATTTGCATCTACCCATTGTCTTTTCTGCACGACGTTGTTATAAACTATCCTATTTTCATCCCGTCTTACAATACGATTGAAAAAAGGCTCCCCTTCATTGTGACGTAAGAAGTTGGAACAAATGTTCATTATTTGCAGGAGATTTGATGTTGATAAATGATTTGGGGCCCATTTGCCAAGCTTCGGTACTTTTTGTATTTTGTATTTTTTGTATTTTATATTTTGAACAAATGCCGAAATGTCCAAATGGTTTCATGCGAAGACTTTAGCCTGTCTGCAGTCATACCAATGCTTAAAGCTGGCTCTGCCTCCACCAAGTCCCCGTGTCGTCAAATTCAGTGAAGCATCCTCAGGAAGGTGCATCTTCTGCTGCAATGCATCCATCCTGAAATTTTTTAAACCACTTCTGTACATTTTTTACGCTAATAGTGTTTTCACCATGAACCATATCTTTACTGTAGCTGCTGTAGCACTTTTTACACTGTAAAAAAAAGAAAAAACTATAAATTGTACCTTCACTATCACTTTACACCCGATCTTTTGAAAACCGATTAAAAAAAATGAATAAGCTGTATATAGTTCCAGCGAAAAAAAAACAAAAACTTAGTTTACTTAACTCTTATCGCACAAATATGAGTTATACAAATGACCTAAATGAAAATACGCGGAAACTTATGGACTGACCTGATATTATAATTTTATTATAAAGCCAAAGGATCTTATTATTAGGTAACATATTATATTATTAGTGTGAATTATGTCCTTCTTCGTTTTCAATAAAGTCTAAAATCTCCCTTCTGAAACGTTCGTGTAAATTTCTTAGATACTCTACAGAAATTATGTCCCACTCAACTTGTATATGTACGTCGAATCAGCTCCTGCCTAGTTTTTTGGTCTGTGATCTCTCAAAACACTCTCCTTTAATCTGAACCACACATTTGCAATGGGGGTTGAGGGGATTTCAGCGTAAAATAACACTTTTTCAACGTTTTTTTTTTTCGAAATATGGATATGGCAAATTTGTTTAAACTCTTTTTACATCATTAAGTACCATTTCAATAACATTCTGCAACGTTTTAAATATCAACAAAAAACCCGGTGACAAAGGTTTTCAAACAACGTCTTTCAAAAAAGACGATTTGCGATGTTCATTGCATCTCAGCTGGAAATTATCTGAAATCAAAGAACATTAGAATTTATTCAAAGTATCATCAAATCCTCCCCCAACGTTCTCTGATTATTATTTTCATTTCTAAATTTTTGGTGGTAATTTAAAGTGAAAATCTTTATTTTCACGAAAAATTCGGTCTTGTTGTAAGGGGAAAAGCCCCCTATGTAAAATTTTTTTTTTAATTTTATCGTTGGGGGGAAGTATTTTACATGTAGAAAGTGTGTGCCATGCTCGAAATGAATCGGTGATATATATTTTTTAAATATATCACCGATTTTACGAAGTTACTTTTAAAAACTGGTTTTGAGAAAATAATCTAATATACTGCGAGTTGTTGGAGCTACAAAAATAGATGGAATGGGGTAAGTAGTCAATAACTTCGATAGTTTTGCTCTGATTGGCTTCAAATTTTGGGACTACATTCTAGAGATATTGAACTATAAGAAAAAACAATAATTTTTTTTTTCACAAGTGGAAACCGCTGCTCGGTTTGCCTCGAAACTTTTTTATCGGCCTGTTAGGCGGTTTCGTTACTGTTTGCGTTCATACTCCTGGTTCAGTTTCAGCCAATGTTCAAATCTTTCTTTTTGCTTCTTTAGAAAGTACCGACAGTAAACCACTGCTTTTCATATCGTTCATGTTTCCTTCTTCGTTATTGCACAATTTTTTCTCGGTGTCCTTATGGACCCTCGATGCTTTACAGCTGTCACTGCGGCTATAACCCCATTTGTGTTAAAATCAAGGTCTTTGAGTAAATTTATTGCTTTCATTTCAACTATCGAAAATAAATTTATGTAAATATATTTATATATTTGAATGAATAAATTTATGTTTTCAATCGTCCTTTTACTATACCACAGATAACACCTCAAGCTGTTGAAAAAATATCCAAGTAACTAGGAGTCTGCATATATTATTAGGGATTAGACATATAAACAATTCTCTTCGAATTTCGGTACCTGTTTTTACCGATAAAAATCATCACTAAAATTTCTACTTTATCTAGGAAAAATTAAAGATGGTCTCCAAATTTTCAAAGATCGTTTTTTCTCGATAAATTCATTCGGGCTCTCTTTTCTTGTCGAACTCCAGAAACTTTTACGCCACCCTGTAGACTGAGGCCGTAATTTTTCCCGCAAAATGGATGTTAACGGTCTGGTGGATGATCATAGTCTAAAAATCTTGCTCAATATGACCAACAACATTTAGTGATTCCATCACTAGCTCTAGTACTCCATAAAATTCTATAGAATGCATTAATATTCAATTTCATTGTTGCTCGTACATACATATGACTTTATATCGTCCCAACTGACATTAAAAATTTTCGATTCAGAACACTCATTGCAATCGGCAGTATTCCAATGCATGATGTTGCATGGCATGTTGGCATGCAATTTTATTATAATAATGCAATGAACAAACAAAACTTAAGCCGTCACCAATGTACAAAAGCTCTATTCTGTTTTTGGCACATATCACAATGAAAACGTTGTTCTCCCATATGCTAAATTCGAATACCGAGAGAATAATTATGTCCTATGGTTATGTGAACGAAGCCGAAAACTTCCGTTTGAAATGAAAGGACAGTTGTTTCTGGAAACCAGTAACTACTAGAGGGATTTCCGAAATGGCTGTTTCTGAAATTTCCATTGAAACCTATCGGAAATTCGGAGCTGGCGAGTTTAATAATGGAATATAAGTGAAGGAATAGTTTGAAGTTTTAGTGAAATATTTGATATGATAATGGAAATTATTTAAATTAGTTAATTTTTTAGTTATTTCATGGTATTTGTTTATGGATGTGTCACTATATGTTAGTTGAAATTTAATATTTGGCCGTTGGCTGCAGTGAAATTTAAATTTCGATCTCAAATTCATCTTTTTTTCACCTTTAAAAACAATTTATTATTATTTTTTTTTCTATGATGTTAACAGTTATTTTTACTTCCATTTTTTTCTTGGTCAACACATAATTATTTTGTAGTGAAATTGCGTGCATTTCATCAATTACAATTATGAAAAGTACATTTATCGAAAACACATTTAAGACACGCTAATATGATTTTTACTATTTTCCGAGTTGCAAAAAGAAAAACACTAAAATTATTATTGACCTACTTCAAATAGTATCAAAATATATATAGCCTAGCTATTAATTTCTTCTAAACGCAATGTAGATTCATTTTTTTTTATTGAATTCCTAATCGAAACAGTTTCGATTAATAATATTACCGATTATTCATCGTTTGGCTCACAGCAAAGAAGTAATATAAAACATGAAGGTTATATAGTCTAACAATACTATTTTTCGTACAAATCATTAATACTACCCCCTGTCCATTTGACCGCTTGATATCATGATTTCTTTTGTTTGTACCCGAACCTATTCATACATTTATAATGTCCTAAATCATCGTTCGCACTGAAAAAGATGTCCTTGATTGCAGGAAAAATTTTATAAAGTAGTGGGTTTCACGACTGTCAGTATTTTTCAGATGAGTAATTTATCGGATTTCAATTAATAACGACGTATTTTGACATTTAGGCGTAAGACAAAGAATGAGAAGCATGAGTAATATGAAAGTTTTAATCCGTGGAATGAAAGCTGAGCCAATTGTTTATTGTATTTGTTATCGATTGAGAGAATAGCTGTAAATATGTACGGCAATTGTAATATAGTTTTCTAAGTTTTTCTTTCTATTTTTTACCTTTACATTAGGTATGCTTGGGTAAATGAAATTTAATTTGAATGATCACATTCTTAGATCATTGCCAGATCTGTCTCGTAAAACTTAGTGGGTAGAGCACTTGCACCTGGCGTTTGGCGTCCCTGGCTCGAATCCAGACACTGACGGGAGATCGCGCATCGAGCTTTAATCGAATCTAGTTTTGAGTAGGTATTTGAGTCAAACCAGGTTCAAAGTGAGACATGAAACTAACCATTTCATATTCGCAGAAATTTTTTTTAGCATCGAAATGAAGTTTTCGCTACCCCTACTCCTCCGAACTCCAAATGAGTTGTAGTGTGGCAGCTTTTGCTTCTCCGATCACGAACACGAAACTATGTTTTTAAATCTTTTGTTTTGCTTGAAGATTCGAGTAGGTGGCTGATTAAGGTGAATAATGACGAAAAAATTCATATCCACTGTTGATATCTTTTACAATGAAGTAAAACTGACCACAATGGCTCTCAAAAACCTGCAAACAAAATTTTAAATTTAGACGATACAGTTCGATAGTACTTGGCTTTATGCTAGTGTGAGCATTAAACACGAGTAATTTGCTCAAGTCATAGAGACATTCTTTGGTTCGTAATCTTTCCGCCATAATATCATGCAGTTCAAGCATATGAAGTAAAATTGGCAATCTGAGAGCTTCTTACCCAATCACTTAGAATGTTGCGTGTTAGTTTCTCGCCCGAAAGTAGGACCTATTTTTTTTGCTCCAATTTAAAATGATCATATTTCTAGTTGATAGCCGGCATTGTCTTCAATATTATTCTGACGAAATCCCTAATCCTATTCTGTTTTATTTAACAAAAAAACAACACACAAATCGCGAAATTAAGAGTAAGGATTATTTTCTGGAGCAAAAAGTAGGCCAACCATTTTTTGAATAAGGCTTATCCATTCACGGACCAGCGAAAAAAACTAGAATATTTTACGTTTTAAGAAAGATTGCAAAAACAAAACTTCATAGCATTTGTTTTGAGCTGACATTTGGTATTTACTCCTCAATAATAAGAAGAATTGGCCGTACAGGGGGATATGACAGCATTTTTTACGGCTAAAAAATGGCTCTCGAATATGCTGTTAGGAGCTCGTCGGAGCTATCTGCCGCTTCTTCAGTTTGTCTTCCCCGCATTTTCTTCTATTCTGTTGGTGCACCCAAAATATCTATCGTTCAGCCTCTTTTATTCAACGCGTTCATCAACGACTTTCTAAAGTTTTAACATCGCCCTGGCGGTCTTTAGTAAATCGTATTTTCTATTGACTATCTGTTCAGTTCACTGAAGGCTCAGTCGCACTCTACTTTTAAACATAATTTTCCATATTGATATTATAATGAACATTTGCCATTCTTAAACATCCCCCTCCTTGAGAACCGTAAAGTTTGACGTGATGAATGTTTCCTTATCAAAATCAGTCGTAGCTTTTTTCTTTCTTGTATCTTTGGTATCTTAACGGCAACATGGGAGCCAAATTAGATTTTCTGTTCTTTTTAAGTACCTTTTGCTCGTTTGAGAACTTCCTGCCATTCTCCTCTTTTGCGCTTTTTGCGCACTCATAGCTGCCATTTCCCATATTTTAGCACAATATTTTGTTCTGAATTCTACTGTTTTTCTTTTAATTTTTTTTTTTTACATTTATTTACTTTTTTTGATTTTCTTTATATGTTTATTTTTTTTATTCAATTTATTTTCTTTTATTTTTTAATTTTAGTACTTTTTTTTGCACTTTCTTAGGCAGCTTGGCTCGAAAATGACTTTTGAACAAATAAATAATTACATAAAATACAGTCTCGAGGCGTTTTATTTGATCGGGTCGGACTGTTTGAGGCCAAGATTTACTAGAGGGCACCAAAGTCTTCGGCATGGAGACTGGTCTATTGGCTGCAATATTCAGTCCTGCTGGGCATGGTTTTGAGGGCTTTACTTTTAGAAATGCAAATACTGGGCAAGCTCTTTAGTTAGCAGTATGATTGTTTTCACAGTTGCTACATTTTTACTGGATTCTGTATACTTTTGTCACAGGACTTGGTAGCACGAAACTCGCCACAGATAAGACATATACTGAAAAGGGACCAATAAGTTTTAGTGTGGCCATAGTGCTGGCGATTCGCACATTGCACAGGACGTTTACGTTTGATCGGCTCTTCAACGGCGATTTCGCGGTGCATAAGATATAGCAGGCTATACATTTTGTAGCTTTCGGCTTACTGGCGTTTGGCTCTAATTGGACAGTGACTGTGGCCGTTTCAATTTGTTAAATATTTTAGTGATGGATTTCATCTCAAAACTAATAGTCTCCAGCTCCTTTTTCATTTCATCAGTATAGATATCAGGTTCATGCTTTTAATTTTTAGTCTCAAAGACGTAGCCACGTTTTAACGGTGTAACATGGAAGCTGTCTTTACCTGGAATTGATACCAAAATATCTACTAGACTCTTGCTTTTTTCTCTCTTCTTGTCTTGTGTGGACAAAGTGGTGGTAGTTTGATTTGCTGTGGTAATGAAGCTATATCGGAGTCGTTTTTGGCTACGAGTAGGTGATAGTAGTTGCTGTTGGTTGAAACTTGCTGCCCATGGGGGTTAGAGATTTTTTTTCGTTTCCAATATGACACAAATGGCAACTTCGCTGTTTTTGAACAAAATAACAATCAAGTCCTTTAAAATAACAACCAAGTCCCTTTTTCTTGACTGTATTTGGGGTGGTCTATGGCTTCGCATCTGCGTTAGCATTACCATTAATCACATTCCAGCTGCTTATTTACGTTGGATACTTGTTGGAATTGAGTTGATATCAATTTGTTTGCTACTATACTCTCTCTGGTTTTTTGTGGCTGTCATGATCACCAATTTTAATTTTTCTGAAAGCAGCCTATTAAGTACAGAGAATATAAAAATGAAGCAAGTGTAAAAACTAAAGATGAGGGATAAGTCAGAGAAAAAGTTTCACAGAAAATTCTGCAAGAAATGAATTCAAATTCTAATAATCATTATCTTTTTAGCCTTTGCTTACTTTGAAAGAATTTTGACGAAAACAATGAGATGGTCCAGGTGAAACTTGTATGGTTAGATGAGTCCATGGGGTCATATCTGACTTCAATATCTGACTTATATTGAAGATACTACAGAGTGCTACACAGTGAATAACACTGCCTTATATATTATTAAAAGGATTTACGCTTTTATCTTCCAAAATTTAACACCCTCAAATCTGTATTAGTATTTGATTTCCTCAATTCTCAAAGTCCTTATTCGTTAATGAATACTGTATGCCCATTGCTTTTGTTGTTCAATAAATATTAAAGAGTTTGAAAAATATTTGTAAAATGAGTCGTATCAACATCTCTTTGCTAGATAGAATGAGGTAGTTGTCAACTCGCTATTAGTTTATCAATCATTCATTCGTATCTAATTGAAATATGAATGCTGCAAATGCATTGGGGACATGAACTGAGCGTTTAAATTAATTTAATTTGGTTAGCAGTTCCGAAAAGGAGCTAAAATTATTATTAATAATCCACACACATTCTGAAACGCGAATTCGCTATGACATAAAATTTTAGTTACAATTTCGGTTAGTATTGATTACTTTCAGTTTCTCATATTTTATTTTCCGTCTTGGAAAATAACTTCTTACTAGTTTGCCGCCCACCTAAGCATAATGTCCACGAAAGCGAAAGCAATGCGCGTGTTTTCCATAGCTTCTCTGTCAAATAATTTACTGTGAAAAAATTCAAGCACTACATATAGTTAATTGTTCGGAGCATCAAAGCTAAATTGATGATGCGTGCCTAGAATTCTATATCAGGCATGAGATTTTCACAAAAACATTTTTTGCCGAACTTTCCACAAGACCAACTGTTGAGCAGATACTGCTGAAAGTACTAGACCTAGATTTATTCATAAGTGTATTTCAAGATTCAATCGATATTATCGCACTCAGTTTCCAGTACATGTACGAAAATATCCATATTAGAGATGGCGGGGTGTGAATGATTTTTAAGGGGTTACACCACAGTAGAAATTTCAGAAAATTGATTTTCTTTTTAATGGCTTAAAAAATCCTTTGAAACCTCTAGAATAAGAGGCAAACGGTTTCATACCTGCTGGAAATCGTTTTCAAAGATATTTCGAGCACTTTTTCGACTCTTCCCGACTGCTCGAAAATGACTACCTGCCATAGATACGAAACCTGTTCATTGGGTACAGCATTATGTCTTTTCATACGATTTCCAACTTCTCTAATACACTAATATAAGTCGTTAGAAACATTTTCAAGCATGTTGAACACAAAGTTCAGTAGTACAGTGTCCTTTGATGTTGAGAGAAGATGTAAATTTTGCGTGGAAGTTATTCGAATTACGATTTTTTTGCAGTGCTAATTTCTCACACGTTATTTGTAGCTTTTACATTTATGTGAGTTACAATGAGTGAAAAGAAAGTATGCAAGCCCTAAAAGCTCAAAAATATCGTATAAGACGCGGCAATGGACCAATGTGACGAAACGACGGCCGTTGAACAGATATAAGGCGGAGGAAGATTCGGCCGGTGTCAGCGCTTCGGCGAAAAAATTGAAAGTGGATTCTGACATTATCGATGTATAAAGTAAATTTGGTTATTGATTGAAGGTAAAAAAAATTAAATGATCAAAATTTTTTATTTTATCATACTTGAAACACGAGTCAAAACTTTAAACGCGTTTTTCTCGAAATACGTTTTTTCAAATCGGCACGCAGCATAACTCAAACAATTTTCTATTTTTTCACTCCAAATTAATATCACATCTTTAAAACAACATTCCGCATAGAAATACGTAGCCGATTTTCAATAAGTAAATATCTCGATTTTTTAGCTACAAATAAGTGCCGGTTTTTTTGAAGGAAAATGCACTTTTTTTTCAAATGCTCGCCAATTTTACAAAAATAAATATTTTCAAAATCCCCTACGTATTTCTCTAGCTATACTAATGTTCTTTAAGAAAAAATTGTTTATTTTGTTCCCGATTAATTTTTGGTGCACTTCTACTGCGTGCCGCGGAGGCCCTCCAAAAAAAACCGTTCCGCAGAAACGGCTGTTGGGCAGCCATTTTGTAAAATTTTTTAATTAACACATTTTTTTAAAAAACTTCGAGACATGCTTAACCAACATCTTTAAAGAGAATTACTTTTTTACTTTTCCTTCCACTTAAAAAAAAATCGCAGAAAAACGTTAAATTTTTGCTCTCTACTGTGGTGTAACCCCTTAAATCATTCTTGTGAAAGCAAAGTGTGTAAGCTCGTATCCATGTCATATTAACTTTTATCTTAAAATTCAATAAAATATGCAGTTAAACTAAAGATAATAGCTCTCGTCGCTTGTGTGCGAAAAAATTGAATATGAATGTAAATTTCATCTTAAAAATGTTCAGAGTTTGATGATCTGTTATTGACATTTCGTTCGGTTTCAGATTTTATACTCAAAATTAATCTAGCTAAACAGAAAATCGCTACAAAATGTAATAATCAAGATTGAAAACGAAACGGCAAATGCGTTTCGATTTATTCCCCCTTGAATCGTTTCCCCGACGTTGTGTTGGTTGTTTGTTTCTGGTCTTGAAATGAGGGTTGTGACAGTCGAATTTCATTTATATAATTTGTTGACAGGAGTTGAAAAGCTTGATTTTTTTTTGACGTTTTTTCTCGACAATCTCTATTCGGTTTAGAGTTTTCGTTCTGGAGGAAATCGATTAAGTAAGGACTGCAAATATTCCTGATATTCTTCGGTAGATTGAGGAATATGGCTATGAGAAGAATATTGCTGAAGCTATAATGTAATTTCCGTCAGCAGTTTAGCTATTCGTGTGATGATAAAAAAAAACTGTAGGAATTATAAGAGTAAAAACCAAATGTTTGAAAGAAAAGAGAAATATATCTGAAAATTAGAGAATCATTCATTTCACTGATCCGTTTTTAATTTTGTATCTTACGATAAAATTCATTTTTTTCTCATATTTCTTAGAATACTGGCTTTGAAATGTTGCTAAAGCAATTATGTTTCAAAGCTTTTTCTGTGAAATTGATGTCTTTTCACGTCTCTCGGTTCCAATTTGTGTTGGAACCAATTTCCTTGCATATGAATCATTCTATTTTCGAGAAATTACCAAAGATTCAGCAAGTTACTCTTGATTTCAACACGGATCTTGGTCCAATAACACCTCCGTTTCAGTTTCTTCAAACGTCTGTGGCTCTCACTCACGCTATTTGTCGTTTGCGTACAAATCACCACTTTTGTGCCATATTAACTGGTTGTCGCAAGTCGGAATTGACGGGGCATGTTCCCCAAAAGCTTTGCATAATATTCGCTTTTCTTGTGGTTCACTTTTCTTCAAATGGGCAACAAAAAGGCAACACTTCTCGCAAATTGAGAGAGATTTGTAGGCATACAAGCTCGAAGCCTAAAGAAATATGTTTTTAAGACTTTAGCAAAATGAAACATACAGAAAACAATAGCCTCTTGATGACGTTTTAACATTAAGATAGTTACAACAATGTTCGATGTTTTCTAATGACGCATGGGACATTGACAACTATTGAAGCTTGTGCGCATTTTCCTTAAATGTCTGAATCTTTATCTTGCGTCCTCTAGTTTGGTAATTACTTAGTTGCTACATTAGCGTGCTTCTGTTAGCCTTGTTTCTAATGATAGACAGCTCAAGAGTAAATCAATCAAAAAGAGCCACTACCTGAGCTAAGCCATGGAAGCCACCACATTTGATTCAATCGAAACCACATTTGATTCAATCGAAACCTCATTCAGTATAAAGTCATCAACAGGTAATATAACCTATAACACATACACATCTATCGTTAGCATGCCCATCTGCACAGTGGTTCCGTTCCAGTCCGAAATGCTTTCGCCAAGTTAACTTTTAAACCGTCAGAATACATACCTATACACGTTGACAAAATAATAAAACTACCCCTTGCTTGTCCGTAAAATGCCTAAGTATCTTCATTAGTGGCAACCCTTCCATTTGCTTCAAGTCGTCACGAGAAGACGACAACTTGACAAACCTTTTAAAAATAAAACCGTAACGGTAAATTTGCATTTGTGCACTCGTATCGCCATTTTCTTTTCACACGTTGAAAATTACTGTGGAAAAATAATAGATAAAAATGAGGGTACTAATTATTATAATTAAAAGCGAATCAGTTTTCGTAGATTTGGCCACTAAGTGTGCATTGTTGGTGATACTTTCATTACTATAAAAAGTAAAAGTGGGTTTGTTTAGATAGACAGAAATATTCACTGCACGGCTGATGGGCGCAGGTTGGTACTTATTCTTTGAAAAGAAGACAGAATTTCGTAAAACATGGCCAACGTGTTGAAACGGTCATTACATTTCGTTCAAAATGCTTTAAAAACTAAAGCAGAGAAGGAAACTCGAGGTTGTGAACGTTTCAGTGAAAGCTTTGGGAATGATGACCCAATTCTAGTCCGCTGCCCACATTGGCGTCCGCTGTCCGCGTGGCAGTCCTCTGTCTGCTTGGCAGTCTGCTATTCGCGTGGCAGTCCGCGATCCGCATGGTAGTCCGCTGTCCGCGTGGCAGTCCCCCGCGACAGCGTACAGCGGACTACCACGCTGACAGCCAAAAAGGAGCCACTCTCTCCTCTCGAGTATTTCAAAGGTCTTTGAAAGAGCTATTAAAAAGAAGCTTATTAAATATTTGGAGGAAAATAATATTTTGTATGTATGGATTGCACAGAAGATGTATTGAACAGGGTTACTTAAGACATCATATCTAACTGCCCAGCAAACAATTTATTTAGCGTTCACTAACTAGTTTGTTGGTCGCGGTATTCCAAACGAAATTTCAGTTTAATTCGACTGTGCTGTGAATTCGTCTGTGCTGAACAGTGTTCTTATATAACGATGTTTTATGATCGTCTTTAGCAGCCTAGGCAAGAAAATGAAAGGTCTTGATGTGTTTCTCGACTTCAAAAAGGCATTTGACACAGTTAGAAAAGATGAATTAAATCAGGATAAGAGGCATATCGCAGGATCTATTTAAATCATATTTAAATGAGAGGACACAATCAGTGCGTGTGGAAGAACATTTTAGTGACTCTCTCAGTGTAAACATTGGAGTGCCACAGGGAACAGTTCTTGGTCCAATATTGTTTTGAATATATATTAATGATTTGTTAACTGAAGAACTGATCTTTATATGCATTTGCTGATCACAGTTTCATTATACTGGGGGTCGAATTGGAATGAAACATTTCATTTTACAAATGATGGATTGAAACTTATAACATCTTCGCTAAATATAAACCTAGTCAGCATTAATATTGACAAGACTGTAGTATTACCGTACTCACTAGCAATGGTTGTTTTACCTTCTGATACTCTTCGAGTAATCATTCATAAACCTTCATATGCGCCTAATAATTACAGTTGCAAGGTCGTTCACTCGCAATTGGAAACAGCACCAAGTATCTGGGTGTAATTTTGAATCGACAATTGCGTTGGGAAGATCACGTTTAAGATGTTTAAGAAAACCGACCCAATATTCAACTTTGCAATTATATGAAGACTTTAGATTCAGACTTTAGATTTAGACTCTATAGATTCAAAGTATTCAAATATTTACATATGCATAGTACTCAGTTTCCACGCACTAGTGACGAATTGGTAACGCGCGGGAGATGCCGAAGAGTGCTTCAAGAATCAAAATTTACAACAGCACTGGCAGCTAGTCACGACTATTTAACTGCTTACAAATAAACATCTGTCAGCTGCAGAATATTAACAGATTTAAAAAAGTACTGAAATAGTATATCTTCAAAAGTTACTAAAGTATCATATTTAGCCTAATTTTTAAAAAAATAAATTAAAATCATTGATTAGTTGAGGATATTTATTAGTTAAGGATATTAAATGCGTGTCATGAAATAAAATCATAAGCATTGATGCTCAAAACTGGCGATCCCATGGCACGAGCTAAGCTCCGCCTGGGATGGCCGAAAAATTAGTTTGTGTTAAGTAATAGCTTATAGCTTAAACTTAGGATTTGGAAACATTATTCTTTGCTAACACATAATGCTATTAACCATGTTTGGATTCGACAACAAATAAATAAATGTTGAAGCAAAATCTGCAAACCATACGAACGTGTCTTTCAGTGAATGTTTTGGGAAGGATGATCCAACTCTAGTCCGCTGTCCGCTTAGCAGTCTGCTGTCCGTATGGCAGTCCTCTGTCACAGATATTTGGAGCAGATATATTTCTGTACTCGTTCTAGTTAAAGCTAGTATGCGAAACCACTAGGACGACCCAACGCTACTCCGAGTGTTACTGAATTCGGACGAGATAAGTAGCCATTATATCGGAAAAACTGAGATCGATTTAATTTATATGATTCAACCCACCTCAGGAGAGAGCCGTGAATACCAGTTCTTCGTAGATTACTTATTAACTCTATCATAACCACTGCAATGTTTTATAGCAGGTTATTTTTGCTGAGGATATGACCATATCAAGGAATGAAATATTTACTGAGATTATGGAGCTTGACAGTAACAAGGGTCCTGGACCAGACGTCCTCCCTCCTACTCTTCTGATCAAGTGTGTAAAACAACTAATCTCGCCCCTTCATACTATATTCAATAATTCTCTTTCCTCTGGACCATTTCCTTCTTATTGGAAATCTTATATTACACCAACTTATAAAAGTGGCGATAGACGTTTTATTCAAAATTATAGAGGCATCGCCATTCTATCTGCTATTCCCAAACTTTTTGAAAAAATCATCTACTGCAAACTTTCTCCTCTGGTCGACGCTTGACTGAACGAGCAGCAGCATAGATTTAGAAAAGGTCTTTCTACTACAATTAATATAATGGTGCTTGTTTCTGATGTTTTGTGCAAAATGGAGAAAGGTGATCAAATTGACGCAGGCTATACAGAGTAGTTGATCACTTCATTATGATCCCCAAGCTGATACAATTCGGAATTGCAGGATCTTTACTAAAGTAGCTTGGCTTCTACCTCCACGACCGCTTACAATTCGTGAAATTCCAAGGACTTATTTCTAAAAAAGTCGACGTTATTACTATTTTATTTTATTCTTTTGATACATGTACGCCTTGCTTGGTGAAATAAATAAATATTTCAGTTAGTGATTCTTTAATAACCGTCATGAAAATTGTATTATTATGTTTTACATACACAAAAATAATCCTGTAATCTATGAATACTCACTTTTGAGTACACCATTAAAATACTCGATTTAGAAGTACTGCTGAATTAATTACTCATCTTTCACGCTAACATTAACTCGATCGTTGTGAAAGCTAACAATGCCTAGTGTGTCCTCCTAACGAACAGCAAATAGCGCATCGAGCTTTGAGTTAACCTTGTTCTGAAAAGGTTTCTGAGTTGAATTACTCTACACTCCACTACATTGATAACAAATTCGGGAATGAAGTCCTCTATTGGGGTTAACCCATAGACCCGACGAAGGTTATTGTGGGACAACTTTACTGTTCTCAATCTTACTTGGACTGAGATGCAAAACAACCTGCTTTTTGAGAATAGCTTCGCATATTCAATAATACATTTCGAACAGTTTCACAAAAACGTTACAATTGTTGGGCAATTTTCGTATATTCATCGTTTGAACTCAAAAACTGACGTCAGTTTTTGATGGGAACAGACAGCTACATGCGCGTATCGTCATCCTGTTTTCATTGTATCATATCTTCTAACGGTGGAGCAAGTGAAAAGAGCAAAGTGATTAGCATTTATAAACCATGTTGATTAATCTAATTTCGTTTAGAACTTTATCAGCACAGTAAAGTTAATATACGAGCTGTGAAGAAAAAGCTTCATACGGAACCAAATTACGGAAGTTAAACCCGTTTTTGGTGTTTGCCAAACTTGACTCGATGGTTTAAATCCCTGTTCAGGCTTCGTGATGATGAATCAGTTTTATGTTAATTGAGCATCAAAAAGTCAAAGACTCATATCCTCTATCATTACTAACTAAACTTTAGGAATGACACTATTACTATACTTTAAGGTATCATAAACTAACAGGAACACTTGAATTCTTAACCTAAACTCTCTTCTAATCTCGCTCACACATATATGACAAACCCATCTGAACTGTGCAGTCGAAAAGAAGATGAATGAACTTTGTTTGGTCATAAAACGTTTTATGTCGCATCGCGTAGTGGAACAAGTAGGCTCTGAGACGACAAATGTCTATTAAATTTTATTCAAGTATGGATATTGTCAAGTAGCTGACTTCCCCCTAACTTGCACGAGCGTAATTTATGGAAGACAGCTCTAACTCAATCCCACAGTCTTTTCCTATTTTTCGTGTTTGACTGCTAGTGTGTTCCACTTATCAGGATGTCACGGATATTTAATTAGAAGATTGCCATTCAACGTGAGATGAATACACAGGCGAGCAGTATCGTACCACTTTTCTTGGCATGATTCTTCTCTTCTCGCCTTGTATAATTATCGGCATCTCTAGAGGTGTTGTCACGGCTCAGATGCTTTCTAATTAGCAGCGCAGGCTGTTAAGCTAAGAATGTAGGAATAAATTATCCGAAATAAATGAATGTACCTTGAAAAGGGTAGTTCAAGTAAGAGAAGATTAATATTGTTAGGTAACTGGTGTGACATCATATTCATGTGCTAATTTATGCTCATATACATATGTACATGCATTTGTACAGTAAATGGGAGCACGAGCTGTTTTCTGTGCTGGAATCAGATGTTTGAGGTTTCAGCGAATACTTTTAATCATGCAAATTATAGCCAAGAAAACGATTAAGAAGTTATAATTCTGAAAAACGTTATTTTTAATTGCTTTAAGCTTTTGATGTTCGTCTGCCGATGCAAATGGAACGAAACCATAAAATTCGGAGGATTAAAACTCAAATTGCTAGCAGCTGTCTGAATTCCATAGTAAGTGATTGGCTGTCTGCAATCAGACACGAAATCCCATTCATACGTTCATTGTCGCTTTTGCTGGAGGCAGGCCGGAAAAATGTCCGAAAAGTAATTGCCTACGTTCTGGCTATCATCCGTTGAAATCGGAGGATTACAACAATTTGCCCTTGTTCGGTTGGAGGCAAATATATACATACATTTACCATACTGAGATAACCGTCCGATAAAACGTTATGTTAGACGTGCAATACAAATAAGCGAAACGATAGAGTTCCTAAGCTTTTTAAAAGGACAATCAAATCAGATTTGATTGGAAACGAAATGATTGTGTTTTCCGATATGAAGGGTCTATGTTGTGAATGATGAAGGTTTTTTTTTGGTAAGGTTTCTGATAATAAGTAGAATATACGCATATTTGTCTTCATAATAAGTTAATATTGAATTAAGGACAATGGGCACGCTGAACCAGGTCTCATTTGGAGAAAATTGACATTAATGTTGCTTATTGGTATTTAATGTAATAGCTTCAATGAGAAATGAAAGTCATTAACACTTAAATTTACCATTTAGGGGCGCTCATTATTTGTTAAGAGCGCTGTTTTCCCTATAGGAGCAAGGTGCAAGTATCTGAATACTTAAGTTAATGAGAAAGATGTACATTTAATTATGATGCATCTATTTTATGGTTTGCTTAGATACATTTCATTTCCTTGTACTTGTAACTCTATTGCATGCTCTCTCATATCTCTTTTATGTCAAACAGGTTTCTCTGAACAAAAAAACAAGCTTCGTCGAAAATAAAAACTCAAGATGATGTAAGTAACATATTTATAAATATTAAAATCCAATATCGACTATTTAGCCTAAGTAGTCCAAGATAAATCATATCGAAAGCAACTATTTGTCAAATATTTGGCATAATCCCGTACTATTTGTTCAAACCGAACTGAAAATTCATAGACAAATTCCTTCAATGCGTGGTGTAAGTAGGAAAATGCGTGTTCATTTGCAAAAAACAATGTCAATATATTCATAGCCAAAGGGTAGGGTAACAGTTGTTCGCTGGATGTACATAGCTTGCGAAAAAGGTCAAGAAACCATCAAATATACTTATGGAAGGTTCCTTTTCATCCTTAAAGAGTTATAAGAGACGAAGAAAAATGTCCTTTCTTGGAATTTTTAATGGAAGAGAACTTCGAAAGATAGAAAACAGCGATCTTAGCAATGTTGCCCTGATTCATAGTATGCAGGGCACGAAGAGAGTACATCGAAAACTCGAATGAGAAAAATGTAATGATGGCTTGGTATGTAGTAAGGTGAGTGAGTCCCACAGAAGAATGCTGATTATTCTTGGACAATCTTCACAGCAAATATGTCTTGGCATACTTAACTCGAGAAGAATTTACGGTGCTCATTAAAATTTGCTGAGTACTAGCCATCTACAACGTTGGAATGTCGTCTTAGTGGTAATGGTTGCTATGCAGGGGGTTTTAATAGAGGAAAGGGTGTTAAACTAGGTGGAAATGAGTTTTTCTCCTCCTACGGTCGGTAAATGCATAAAGGATGAACCTTTGTTGTAATTGGTTTTGAAAATTTAATTAGAGGTTGAGCGCAGTTTTAAATGTTTAGCGCTGTTATAAATTGAACCCTAGTTTTATTCGTGGGCAGTATAAAAACGCTAGTCTTTAAGTGTAATTGCTGTCATTTTTAAGGAGATTTTGAAGTGAAGCCTGTTTGATTCCTAAACGCGTAATGTTTGTTAATAACAAATAGCGCATATTGGACTATTTAGTCATCGAAAACGTTAAAAGCTGAATTTATGCTGTGGGGCGAACTTCAATTCAACAAGTTAACATTCAAGTCCTAATTCATATATATTTTGATTTTTGCTTGCTCTTGCTATTACATTGATTGTATTTTAGTATAAATCTTTGAAATATCTCCAAAAAAAATCCATGCAATTTTTTTACATAATGAACTTTCAGCGGTAACTTTATCGTAGCTTATCGGTACAGTCACACATGAAAGAGCTTAACCCATAATTTTCAATCGTTCATATTTTTTCGAACGTGTTTTTGGGATTCGGCTAAGAATTGTTGAACATTAAGAAACTTATTTTGACAATTAAAACGTTGGACGATGAATATCGAAAAACTATAAGCACACGATTTTCACAAATTACGTGAACAATTTTTAGGAAAACCACAATTAAAAAAACCACCGTTGAACGCACGAACGAGTATTACGTAATTTCAAGACGAATTGCCAATATTTAGTCATCACAATATTTTTTTTATAAAGTTTCAATTGGGAACCACAATATCCAAAGTACGAACACTTGTGAATTCAGTGGATCTTGTACTCGTGCACTCTGTGGACCGTGTTTCGACAAGTCATGTCAACTGGAATAGTTAGAATTTTCAAAAATTTCCATGTCACCCTGGCAACCAGGATAAATAGCCTTACATTTGAAAACGGCTTTGGTTATATGTCAATTGAAATTACGAAACGACAACTGTCTAATAGAAATAAACTTGCATGTTGCTCTGGATCGTTTTTTCATGCATGCAGGATACCTCCTCCACGCTGGATGAAAAAAACGCAGCTTATGTAGTTGAAGTGTCATATATTTTGAGTTTCAAAAGTGTTTCAGTAATACTTAAAAAGTATAAGAGTACCGTAAGATCTCTAGAGGTCAGATCTTCTAGAACATTTGAAAGATTCAAAAACCTTGCTTTCCTTTTTCTTAATGATGTGTGCAAATTTATGCGAGCTAGCCTTAAGGTTTTGATGGGGACGGCAAATCTAAAATGAATTCTTTACAATTTATTGTTGTTATTAAATTATAAATTATCATTGAATTTACATTCGGCTGAATTGCATTAGAAAATGAATTTGCTAAAGTGCATTTGTTGCCGATAGATGACATTTCTGATCACAACTATTAATAGCTTCTTTTGTCTCATTGTAAAAAACAACTTCAAGTTTTTCAAAATTTTCATCAATTTTATCTGCAGAATGAAGTTACTATCAACTTTGCGAAACTTATACTCTGGTCACTTTGGATGAGAAATGCCAGTGTGAACAATAGAAGAGCCTCTAGAGTTCTATTAGAACTAAAGAACTGTTGACTCAGAAGACAAATTGCGGAGATCGTTTTATGAGAAAAAGTCACTTCTCTTTGTTCCACTAAGGACTGTCCCAGTAAAATTTGATATTTTTACCAAAGGATATAGAATGAAACGATTTGAATTTAGGGGCTTTGAGGTTATTATTTATTACAGTTTACCACTGTGTAATGAGTTTGAAATTTATCAATCGTTTACAATTTCCCAAGAGGGCCCATTATTTGCAGGTTTTCTGCTTACCTGCCGTAGCTACCGGGTTGCCTACATAAAAGCGTATTTCTTGTGCTTATGAATGCGACCTGTGTATTAAGCAATGATTTGATGACTCTGTCCGTACCTCTGTGCGCTATCGCTACTTAAAGGCACATGGCACTTGCTTTGGGTTAAAAAATTTCAAAATGATATCACGGCCACCTTTGAAACATGATCAATTTTCATTTTGGACACATTTTTTTTCCATATATCTTGTTTCCACCCAAATTGGGGATACCGATAAATTCACTAAAACGGCTACTGCTGCCAAACTTTTTAAATATTATACCTATTCTTCCAAAAAATAGAGTTTGTGGCTTCAAACGAGATTTTATTCTTCTTAAACAAAAAAGCAAAATCTAGTGATGAGGACGGATATTTCACCGGTAGACAAACTTGGAAAATTGGAAAAGACTGACTTATATTGCTTTATATACTACTTACACGTGAGAACGCACATTGACACCATGCCAATATATTGAAAGCCCTTCAATATAAATTGATGCGATTTAATTTTTTCAGTATTTTTCCCATTAATATTATTGCTCCAATTTACCTCTCAAATCATCAGTATATTGACTAATATCGATAGTTAAGAAAAATATATTTAAAGCGAATTGATTATAACTACCACTGGTAACACTCAAAGGACTATTCCTGTTTAGAGGCTGGTACTGAGTTAATCGTGAAGCTAAATTTTGACATGTCTCCATTATCTGGTCATTCTTTCGAGCGAAAATTTTGGCAATGGAGAAAAGCAGAGACACTGCTCAATTCTGACGGATAAAATGTCAAGAATTTCACTTTTCGATCGATTTTCTTATTGGAAAGACATTTGCACTGCTCCATTTTCAAATTGAAACGCCAAATGTCACTTTTTAGCTCGAAAGAATGAATTGCACAAACTAAATTTGCGTGAAATGATTGGAGACATGTTTCAGTGCCATCTACGTTTTCAACGCGAAAGCAACTTCGAAGCAACTTTTCATGCTAAGAACAGAGTACAAATCTTGCTTATTTTGAAGCTAAATTTTCGCCGAAACAGATTTCACGTGAAATTTTGTATGAAATTTTGTATGAAAATTTCACGTGAAATCGAAATTAGTACTATACTTAAGGAACGAATATATTTTTCGTGCAACGATAAAATCTCCGAGGCTTTATATATTACCATACCGTTAAATATACTAAACTCAACTCAATACTTTCAATCATGCAATTTTGTCAAGCCTTTCATATTCCATTCCACTTAAATCATAATTGTTAAACGATTGAATGTAAACTCCTGAACCTAGTATGTTTGCATGACTGTCTCATAATGATTTCTACCATAAAAACTCTAACTTCTCATCGCACTTACGACATGATAACTTTCACAAAACTTTTCGCAATCCAAAAAAAAACTCCCTTCAACCAAATTGTTCTGCTACACTACATGCATACGACAAAGTATGTGTTCATGTCAATGTTCTTTTGAGCGGAATCCGAAATTACTACAAAAGTGTCAACACAAACTCATTTTGTTTTGTTCATTGTTTCATCTGGGCACCGGTTCATTCGCCGACTCAGATAAGAATGGTACAGATAATATGTTGTTACGAGTTGCGAATAGTAGCAAAAAGTTTGTGTATTAATAGTCTCAGCATCCTAACAAATAGTTTACCAGTATATTTGGAGTAAGGATGATAATACAGACTCCGAATAAGAGGACATTAAGGAAAAATGGTATCATTATTGTAGTCATATTGAGTTTTAATGAACAACACACTTACTTTATTGTGCTAGTTTGCATGAAATAATCACAGAATGAGTTCGAGCTGTCGAGGTATATTTTCAAGTGTTCTTTCATTATATTCAAGAACTGGGTGAAGATGAGTTCAACTTAACATTGTGACTAATTAAAATGAAAATTGGTTCATTCCCTTTGTAAGGAATTCGTCAAACTCATCATTCTCACAAATGAAAATCAATGCATTTTAAGTGACCCAGAGAGGCAACTGTAGTTCTCTATTCAGCCATGTTCAAAAGTAATTTCAAGGAAAACGAGATCCATTATCCGACAAATTGAAAATCCATTTTGCAGCATTGCGCCAAGAAGAATGTATCGAATGATAAATTGCAAAAGTTTTTTTTAGTACACACTAGAAATTCTCCGAGGCTATATCCTAGCACTTTTTCCAATCCATCTTTCACTTGGCATCGTTGCGTCACCCCGATTGAAATCTTCGTTATGATCTCGCCTTGTAAGCTACCAAACCAGCCCGGCTCGTAGTACGTGTTTCTTTTACTCTTCATGGTACGAGCATGCACGCTACACTTCACCAAGCAATAAGATGTCCTTTTTATCTACTCAGAACACTTATACCATTCAACCGTTTTATCGTCAAAATGAAATGATGTGATGCTTTTTCATGTGGTTATGTGGATCAATTTGAAAAAAAAGAAAATGAACGAAGAAGTGAATGATACAGATGAGTGAAGCGTGTTTTTAATCTGACTGTAAGTCAAACGGAAATAAGTTTAGAATGGGAATTGTAATATTAAAGGCATAAGTAGTTCGTAATTGTGGATGCATGAAGGAAACTTAATTGGTAGTTTTTCTAAAATAAAACATTTAGAAAGCGGAATAAATTTCACTTTTACTACGATATAAATATTACAAAGCTAGAAAGGTAAGTAAGTTGAAGTGGCTGCTCCACCCCATAACCTTCAGTGTCGAAGTTAAAACGTTATGAAGAAGGTTTGCGTTACGGAGACTCTCCACGTTTACCTAACAGCCCCCAGCTTCGTTTTCTTCAGCTACTATTCTTTAGACCTTGGCGAGATTTTTCACTCCTTCCTGCATTCTCTTCGCAGGAAGGTGATATCCAGATTCCACCATGGAGGTTTCGGATTTCCCCAGATTGTTGGTGGGTATAAGTTAATCTAGATGTAGGGTGGAGAACACTTGTAAGGATATCAACTGCTTGATTAAATTTACGATAGCATTCGTGGCTGCTTGGAGCGATTTCCAATGAGGGTGGGGCCAGAGGTTGTATAGGTTTCCAGTACGTCCTCTTTCTATCAATAAAGACTATCTGCTCGGGGGAGCTGTGGCCAGTCAGGGTGAAAGATATGTGGCTGTGATCAAAGTACGAACACTCCTGTAGAACTCTCCAGCCTTAGAGAAGTTGCGAGTGTCATTTATTTCATTTATATATTCAATTCCATCTAAAAATCCCATTTAAAATATCAATCCAATTCCAAAATCCGTTAAAAATAATTAAAAAACAAAATAAGCATCAATATAAAACGAAAAAGAAAATAAGAGGGAAAAGCAATGTACACAATGAAGAGGCTACGATAAAAAATCAAAAACATATTTTCAAATGATGAAAGACAAAAACATCATGCTTTTTTTTTAGCATTTTAAGAGCAGGAGAACGAAAATAAACAAGGGAGTAGTAAAAAGCGAAGGAATTCTTACGAGGCGATCAGATACACGTAAGATGTAAGACACGCAAATGTTGGAGGAAAAAAAAACCATAATAAAGCTTATAAAGAAGACGCTCATCAAGGAATACTCTGCGGGTACTCAGCATGTGCTGATTCAAGAAAAGTAGACGGTCATTATAAGGACGATAAGCAATATTCAACAGCTAGTAAAACAGCGGATTCAACAGACACGAGGAGACCACACTTGGAGGCAATATTTAACAATGCTACCAACAAGTGCAATAAAAAAATAAAAAGATCAACACATGTGTCAGTATCCATTGCAAAGTGTGAGCAGCGCAGAACAAAATCAGCTACCTTCGATGCTTTAGAAACAAAAATGTAGATCAAATTTTAACTTCTTTTAACTAAAGATAGAAACTCAATTGGTAGAAGCTTATGTCGATCTACATGCTCCAAAAGATAAAAATAAGCGAAAGGAAATGAGATCAGGTTTGTTTTTAAAAAGACATCACACAACACTTGGAGTCATTAAAAGAGAGGTAGTACACAGAACAACAGTTACTTCAAACAAAAAGATCCGATTGTTAACAACTACAATCATTTGGAAAAGCGGCAGCGTGAAAAATTTTAAGGTCATCAGCATAAAGAATAGAATCAGAATTGAAATTAGAAGGAAGGTCATTATGAAACAAAGTGAAAAAGAAGGGGCCAATGATGAAACCTTGCGGACCGCCAGATGTAGGATAGAAGGACAACACGACAAATGCGAGCATTTATGTAGGAAAAAAGCCAGGATATAGGGTTACTGGAAACACCGAAACTATATACTTTTTCTAACAAAACTTAGTGGTTTAGCCTGTTAAATGCTTTCCCGAAATCAGTGAAAGTCACTGACGGTTTTAGACCGTTGGTACACGCGATGAAGTTATTGAATTCGACTAAATAAGTTGTCGTAGAATGCTCTTTAATGAACCCATGTTGTTCTTTAGAAAATAAGTAACTAAAAACATTTCATGGACGATCCGCTTAATCAACTTAGCAAAACAAAACAGGAGTAATATAGGATAGTAGTTGGCAATATTACCAATGTCCCCGGCTTTCAAATCGGAAAAAAATGTCTGCTTTCTAGCTGTATGGGAAAACAACAGATAAACTCTAGTTAAATAAAATAGACAGAGGAACACATAAGGAAGATGCAAGGGACTTCACAAACACATTAGAAATACCATAACGGGCACTGGTCGCAGAGAGATCCAACAAAGCTGTTCAGAGATCAACTTCTCATCACAACTTTGACATGAGAAGACCGAGTCGAAGCAGGCTTCCCTGAAGAAGTGTTAGGAGAAGAAAAAAAAGAAGCCAAGAATTTACCAAACAAGTCACAAATGTCTTGTGGAATTAGAAGAACTAGTTTTCCCCAGGAAGAAATTGTCATTGCATTTTTTAGATATTTTAAGGGAACTGACAAACGATTAGAAAAGCTTTGAGTTATTTGAAGAGATACACGCTTCAATATGAGCAAAGTACTCACGTTTTGCTTTTTCAATTGTTCTTTTAGCCATTACACGCAAAGACCGATAACGCTGAAAAGCTTCAACAAATGAACTATGAAGGGCCTTATCATTCTCGCGCTGAGCTTTAGTGACTACCACAGAAAACCAACGAGGACAAACACCAAGTTGAGGACGAGACACTGGAGTAACAAGAGAACTAAAAGGAGAGTAAAGAGAAGAAAGAGCTTAATTGATTTCAAGGCCTCGAAAAAAAGAAAACCAGCGGATAGCGAGGAGTTCAGCAGTAATTTGTTCATAATCAGCTTTAAAAAAGTTCAGGTGTGAGTGTTTTCCAATAAACAAAAATCAAAATAAAGAGCAGGATGATGAGTGCCAGGATCAACGTAAGAAAAAGATGATGTGGAAAGAGATAAACTAGAAGCACGAAAGTTAGAAAAAACAAGGTCCAAAAACGGTTGTTATGATTGCGAAAGTATTTAAACTGTGATAAAGAACAAAAAAGAAGAAATCATGAAAAGAAAATAAAAAGTGCATTTAAAGACAAAATGGCAAATAACGAGAGATTCCACTTAACGGAAGACGAATTGAAATTACCACATACAACAATAGGAGAATGGGGATAGTAAAGCAGAATAAAGTTTGTCAACTCATCAAAAAACATTCATACGTGGAAAGGTACACATACACATCAAGGTACATATACAGATACAAGTAATAAACAAACGTTTCGTGACAGAGAAATACGGACCGCAACACACTCAATTGGGTAAGCCACCACGAGCTTGCACAGAGTATGTAAAGGTGGCTTTAGATATGCGGTGTTTGTCAAACTTCAAACTTCGCATGTGTGGTTGGGCTGCTCGCCTAGTGCTTGCCCTAGGCCAAGCACAAACATTCGGGTGCTCGCTATTCCCGTAGTTTGTCGAACTTTCAACTCACATCAAAGTAGACGAGCACTGTGTCGGATCCCCGCAGCTCGATCATCTTCCGGTTTTGGCGAACATTCGGCAATGCCCGAATGTCTAATTCACTGTGCTTGTCATTCCGCAAGCACCAAGCCAAATTACTTGACTAGGTGTTCGGTATTTGGCGAATAGGAGGTGTTTGACAAACACCGCATATCTAAAGCCGCTTTTAGACAGAGATTTGCTTCTGGCAATTAAGACTCCACCACCGTCTTCTTTATTCGATAACTCACGATTGCGATCAGATACAGACATTATACAGACGAAAAAACTCATCACTAAAAAAAATCAAGAGAAAGCCAAGTTTTTGTTAAACAGGCAACCTCATCAGAAGCAATTATAGTGAGTAGCCCGATTTGTACAAATTTGGTTCTCAGTCCACGAACGTTTCGTCAATAAAGGTAAAAATAATACTTTTTTAAGCAGATAGGAACTGTTCAGAAAATTTCCACGAAGGCGGGATTCAAATCCTTAATTAAACCAGCAGCAGGCCAGAAATCAAGGCTACCGATCATACTTAGTTCATTCGGAAGCGCCAGTAAGAAAGAAACCACAAAACGATTGCTGTCCGTATCTTTTGTGAGTTTATTGCAAGTTACGTCATTCGTGTTGGAGTTGCCCCACACTTTATTACGAGCATTAAAGTTAGGTACCAGAATAAGAGGTAAACCAGTTCTAGTGGCTTCATCCACAATAAACAAGACGACGTCGCAGCGAAGGCGAGAACAATGATCGCGTGTTATGTAGCAAGAAACAAACCAGAATGATCTTTGAACGATTTCCGTTGGAAAATTGTGGAAGGACAAGGACATTAATGATTTTCATAACAAAAATACGGACTCGTGGTATCTGCAAGCCATCAGAACCCATGTTTGAAATCATCGGAAAATCATGTTTGGTATTCCTTTTTTCCTCAACTTATTCACCTTGAAGCCCACACTGGGCGCTTAGTTGCAGTGATCGAAATGGTGTTGCAATCAAGAGTTTTATCATCAGTGAGGAATCGCAAAGCTGTCTCTAGCTGTGAAACTCTACAAAAAATGGTTTAATTTGTTCTTCGATAGCTTAAACGTTCTATGTGATTAAAATATTACTTAATTATAATAAATTATTAACTGGTATGATTTGGTTAAATTTTGTCGAATACTTGTCCAGTCCCGAAAACGTCAAGTATAGTATGACATTATAGAATTCATGTTTAAAAGTTATGACTGATATAGTTATGAGAGCTGTTTTGAAACATTTTAAATATTTTTAATGAATATCGAGGTTAAGAAAAAACTAAGAAGCACTCGAACAAAAAATAAAATTAATCAGCAAAAATAAGCTATCTCATTAACTTAGGATTTATTCATGCGTGTATTAAGATAGATTGATATATGTTCTACTTTTTTCTGCATTCAATTTTCATTGCTCGCAAACTCTCTTAAATGCATTTATTAGCATTGTTCTACTTATTATTTTCAGGTAAGCGAACACTCAATTCAATACACAAATGAAGGTAAGACTCTAAAACAGTTAATGCATTCATAATTATGTCTATTTTCTATGAAGCCCTTTTGTATTTACCTAGCAGTCATTATGCTTTGTGCAACCATAAGTTTGTACACATATTTCCACAAAAAAATGTCACCGTCAAAAGAATGGAAATGAAGTAAACCTATTAAATACGATTTATTCTCGGTGTATTGATTGTTTTCATAGTACGGTATATCGTAATGACATTCGATTTCAGATTTTTTTTTTTTTTTGTAATACGAGTATGGTGTATTTACATAATAATATGTACTCTCGTTACAAAAATAATGAGACAGTTCGATTGAAACGAGATTTCGAAACAGTTTTGGTGAAGTCTTTGTCGCATTGCGTTTTTTTCGGTCTGGGTATTTTATTATAGGTGTTGAATCTCATGCAACGTTTGAGTATTTGTCATCGATGAGTTTCGTTTTATTCGTTTCAACTTCAATTTTATAAAGATTCAATTTGTACGTTCATTTTTATATAGGTTTCCTGCCTCCTTCAGACAGACTCCGGAGTAGGCACTTAATTTTATATAAATACTCTATTAGCAAATAAATTATTCCCTCTGATATTTCATGCATGAATCGACGTAAGCATTATTCTCCCTTGATTGAACCACTAAGATTGACAAGTCTGAAAGATAAAGGTATGAAAGGCACTACAGAAATACTAGATCTACAGATAGCTTATCGTATGTATTCATGAATGAGTGCAGATTTGTCTGCTTCGTAAAATTGTAATGCTTTGCTGGCAGGACGTGCCTCAAACAAGATAGCACAACTTTGTGGTTGAATAAAACGAATATAATGATGTAGACATGTATGATTGTATTATGTAACAGTAAAAGCTGCCTTAAGTTCTCAGGCCCCGAACAATGTTGTTTATTGCCTTACTATTACTTTCAGAAGTGCACTAAAATCAGTATTATTGTGACGACGACGCCTGATTCGTATGTTGACACTCATGTTTGTATCACAGTTTCAAGGTCTGTGCAGTGTTTCTGCAATTTAATCTGGATTTTGTGTTAAATTCGCGTTTTGAGGGCAAAGAAAACTACAAATGTATCATAATCAACTCATCAAATTATCTCTGTTAAAATGTATTCCTATTGACACATAGGTACATATTTCCACAATTCATTTTGTTATTCTCAAGGGACTGTTGCAGTGAAAGTTATGCAGATGCATGAAATATGCATGTCGCTATTTTTACTTGAGTGCAGCATTGGTTTTGAGCCCAGAGCAAAAATGAATACTGCATCATATTCCGCCACACCTAACGAGGAATAATTCAGCGAGTGAACCAAGTAACACAAGGCTGACACTGTCGTTTCGTATTGTCTGGTAACTTACTTAAGGATGCAACATATGTTGAAGATTTTATGCGAATGTATAACTGAATTTCAGACTTTTATGAAGCTATAAAAATGCTCTCGTTTTCAGTTGTCTTGAAAACGTAGTACTTGATATGCTAGGCATATCTGGCTTTCATTGCAATTTATTGAAACTGTTAAAAAGTAAAACAGATGTGTCGTCAAGATTTTGCGCGATACATAAGTAGAATATTTTTCGATGCTGTAGACTTTGGCAATAATTCCGCAATGCAGTGGTTGGGTAGATAAGGTACATTATGAAAAATTCTATGGGGTTGGTTTTTTGCTTGCTTTCAACGTTTTGGTTGCTTGGATATATTAAGCAATCACAAACCTGTAGATGTATTCTGCCCTACTAAGCATAAATGTTTTATCTACATTTTAGTACTATCGAGATTTTCAATGATTTGTATTCTTCTAAATGCTGCGGACATGTTCAAACGGTACGAAAGTTTAACCGTGGATACAAATACGTTTATTTGAGATGCATCTAAAGTAAAAGCTTTCACGTTGAAAATAGTTGCAGAAGATAGGTTTTAAGCAGATAGGACTTTTTTGTGCAACGAAAAACTGGCGTCATTATTAAGCGTGAATGTTTATGCTTAGTAGTGCGACGTTTTTTGTTTCATGATTGATTTTAACATACTTCCACAAAGAGTAGGTAGTTTTCGAATCCGGTGTTAAATCTAAAATTGCAAAAAACTTTGGATAGATCGTTTATGCTTCTTAGGGCAGTATTGTATTTCGCGTATGTTGAGAGGAATGAGCTTTTCCTCTTTTTTATGGCTTTTCTTTTTGTTGTGAATTTCTATAATTTGCTGTATGCTAAATTATACTTTCGTTCTAATTTACGTATCACTTGTTTGTATAGATTTGTATGGCTCATTTGTTTTTACTAATGTTGTTCTAGTTGTTATTTAAGTTGATTGTTTGTTCCTCCGGTTTGTCTGTACAACCTTCCGATTTTCTGTATGGTTGATTATTTTTAGAGATTTGGGTTTCGACGAATAAAAGCGCGTGTGTGATAGGAAGGTGTGCGTGTAAGTACATTCGAATGGACCCAACGGGAAATGTAATGTGTTAACGTACATTCCGTAAGCATTTCGTACACTGCATGAAAACTCTACAGATCCATATTCATTTCATTTCTTTTTAATATGATATGTCCTAGGCTGGTAAGGTACATCAGCCTAACATATCCACCTTAATATCTAACATGTTCGCTTAATATTATTGTTATCCTTATAGTGGCCAAGTATACCTGTATGGACCGCCATCTCAGGACACAAATGTAAATATATACTCACTCAAGTATATATGTTTAACTATATGAACCTTCTGAATAAATTACTTTCTCTGGATGTTAGTGAAAGCGCAAGGCCAGGGCCAAGCAATATAACACCTTTACTCTTAAATAATTGTGCATAAAATTTAGTGGTAACTTTTTTTTATGTTTTGAATGCCTTCGTATCTACAGGCCGATTTGTGCACTCTATAGTGTGCACTCTGTATACGCAGACTTCACCAACTCTTTCAATGGGCTGAACCTCTACTTACCCATTAAAAAACTCAAAAGCTTTAGTTCTCACGGTCCTGTGTTGAATTGGCTGGGTGACTACTTCCGTGACAGCTTGGTCATAACCAAAATTTTGAATAGTATTTCTTCTCCCTTTTCGCTAACTTCTGAAGTTCTCCAAGGCTCACATTTGGGACCATTGTACTTTTGTTTTTATTCAGTGTCAATATAACTTACCGAGCGAGCTCGATGTGCAGGAATCGAATCGTCTTGGAACAAAAGCTTTGACTTATCCACCGTTAGATCCTCGAGTGCTGGAGCTACGCCTTCCTCGGCAGTTTCTTTGTATTTTGCAGCACTTACAGGTCCTTCAAGATGAATAATAGACCTTACGCAATTATGTAGGATACATTTCTAAACTCTCACATAGGGGGAATGCGTAGATTCGTCTGAATATCGTTCACAGATTCTGCGTCTCACTCGTGATGTTCCATCAGGCCCAATTAAATTGAATTTCGATTCGACAAAGAAAATTACTCGTTTCTAATCCTCTTAGGTCCAGTTTTCTTATTCTTTGCACCATTCGAGTCGAGCTTGTTCATCTGCTTGTTCAAAGGAGGCTTTTTTGCAGGGCGGCAGGAACGTAAACCAATCACATTCAGCCTCCTTTGAATTGTCCTACTAGTGCAAGGCTTATCCATCGACTTCGACAACTCTGCTCGTAATTTCGTCCCTGATTGGAATGGATTTAATATCTTTGCCTGGTACGTTGTTTTTTTTTCACTGCCCTATTTTTTGGTCGTGACTGCAACTTTCTTGCTTTTTTTTATTCAAATTACGAACTGTCCTCTCACTGCATCCTACTTGCCGAACAATTTCCGATTTGGACACACGCCATTGGAAAGAAGCCCAAATCTCGGCCTTTTGTTCCGTACTCAACTTAACGTATTTTGGCATCTCTATATTTTCTCACCGGCTAGCAAAAATCAAACTGATGCTAAAATTCTGCTTTTTCTAGTTTATATAGGATCCCAAATTTCTACCTGAAAAATGTTATATGCCTCTGAAAAGTCTGAGAGCGCAGAAAAAAATCATGAGAGTTTAGAAAAAACAGGGGACCCTAGAAAAAAATCATGAGCGCTTAGAAAAAATCCGGGGACTATAGAAAAACTTCTAGAAGCCCAAGAAAAAACCATGAGAGCTTAAAACAGTGGACTTCAGAAAAAAAATCTGACAGCCTAAGAGAAAATCCTAGGAGCTTAGGAAAAATCAGGAGATTCTAGAAAAAATGCGGGGGTTCAAGGAAAAAATCATGAAAGCTTAGAAAAATCAAATGACTCAATAAACATTTCTGGGAGTCTAGGAAAAACCATGAGAGCTTGAAAAAATTAGAGGAATTCTGCAAACCTAAGAAAAAATCATGGACAGGGATTCCAGAAATAATTCTGAAAGTCGAAAATAAAATCATGAGAGCTTAGAAGAAATCAGGGGAATCTAAAAACAATTCTGGAGGCCTAAAAAAAATCATAGGAGCATAGAAAAAATCAAGGAACTCTAAAAAAAATTCTGGGTTTCTAGGAAAAAAATCATTAGACCTTAGACAAATCAAGGGATTCAAGGTAAAATTCTGGGACACTTATGTTAGTATCTCAATTTCAAAGCCTTTGAAGTGTCTAGGAAGTGAAGTGAATCTAGGAAAATATAATGAAAGCTTAGAGAACGCATCTCTATTGAAATCTGTCTAGGATATTAGCATTGAAAACAATCACAAATGTGGCAGAATTGTTGTAATAATTGTTTTTTATTGTTTTTAGCTTAATCAAATCTCGATAAATGCGTAGTGCAGTCAGAAGCATATTTAATAGTTTTATAGATTTTGAGGTTATCCTTGTACAACAAACAATTAGAGTGTCTAAAATAGGCTTGATGGCAGATGATTAATAAAGATGATAAAAAAAGTGCTCCTAAATGACTCCCTTGTGGAACTCCTCAAAAATTGATGATTTCCATTGTACTACGAACTTGCGTTCATCTATGAAAGATAGACCTACGACGTTACGTTAGAACTGCCGGTAAGGCTAATTTGTAAAAGAAAGCTTCATCGCAGATATTCTCGAACGCGGTTGTCATTGGCTATAGCAATCATTTCTAGAGAGTCGTTTGTGTCAAATATTCTTTCTAAACTCTTTGTGACTCATATGTGAGCCTTCTGATTAGTGGAGTATACTTCTCTAAATTAAAAAATTGAAATGACGGGAATATAGTGTTGCTTTGAGTAAAAGAGCTGGTGCACGTCAAGGCGTTTTTCTCAAAATACATGTTTTTTCATAGCTACGTGGGTTTTTAGGATTTTTACGGGCTTAAGAGTCAGGATGGTTGGAAGAACTGAAAATCTGTAAATTTAAAATCAATGTGAAAACTAGTGTGCAATGATCAGCGCTATGACTCACTTTATCCCTTATCAATTCGGGTGTCTGTCTACTCAGAGCTGGGCGAACTCAAGCTCGGTGCGCGCTCTCTGGTCCGTACCTGGATTCCAACAAGGGACCCCACAAGTCAGGAGCCAGTACACTACCCACTAGACTATGCGAGCTTAGGGAGTACTGAGGCGAAGAATAGCAGTAATACTAAAGAGCAGCCAATGGTGAATAAAGAACAAAATCAGCGAATGAACAGCATCCAATATCGAGTACCTAAAAAGGTATCTGTTCGAAGGAATAGCTGAGGGTCGAAGGCCAGTTTCAGAGCCCGGGAAAAGCTAGACTTACATTGCAAACATTGTCTGTGAATGATTAAACTCATATGAAAAAATGCTTATGGTGTCAAATCCTTTAAGTTTATCTAGGCAAACCAGGATACCTATATTTATTAATAACTAGCCGAAAAAATACTCTTTTGAATTTCAACGAGCACCCTAGTCTGATTTTTTTAGATAGACTCAAAAACAGGAGGAACTACATTTCCTGTTTACGAAACGGAATAACGATTAATTATTTATATATCCAAACCCATCAACTCACGTGCAAAATATATGTAAGACAACACCAACTATCGTGTACTTTTCGCCCGTACTCTTTACGGCAAGCTAATGCAATTCGATTATCGATTCGCTCTGAAACGAGCATCTAATAAGCAAGGTAAGTTTGTGAATGAAATGGAAAAAAACTTGAGTATGATTTATCGTAATCTGGCTGCCAACACAAAACTAAGAAGATTTTTGTGTGTGTGTGTTTGTGGCTGTGTTCGTTTGCGTTACAACAACACACACGAAACACAATCCGCAAGAGAAAATTAGGTCAGGAAAGAAAAACCGTTCGTCATTAGAAATAATCAGGTTTTCCAAATTAAGTGGAAAAAGTGCTTAAGGCTTTTGTATCCAAGACAGATTACCTTGATTTGTCTGATAAATGAAACAGATGAGAAGAACTTAACCTCCTATTGGAACTGATGAGATGAAGTGCCATCAGATTAGAGATACAATTTGAATGCAGCCTATCAATTATGCAATGATGAGCAATGTGCGAAATGTGAAAACTAGGCATTCGTTTTCTGAAATGTAACAGCTACACTTAATAAGCTCATGTAATACAAAAAGATACAAATAAAATAATTTTCTGTGTAAAGCTTTCACATACATACAACACACATATGTACATGTATCTTGCAAAATATAGCTCCTAATAAAAATTTGTACAAGATCTAATTCTTCTTTCTGCCACTCTGTCAGCATATGACTTAATTCGATTTGTTTGAACTGTAACTTGGCTTGTTACAGTTCAAACAAATCGAATTAAGTCATATGCTGACAGAATACACAGATGATAGGGTCAGAGTATACAAGCCAACTTGACTTTATCGGCAAAACAAACAGTCAGGTCAGACTTCTGAAAAGTATTTACAGCGTGTTGGATTATTTCAACGTCGCCAAAAATTCCACAGGAAAAAGCGCTATGCATAATATTTAACTTGACGGAATGCTTCTGCCATTTTTCATACTTATCCTGGGTAAGGATTTCATGAAATTCTAAATTATGTGTGCCTGGTGAAGTTTGTGTAGATATTTACCTTGTAACTGTGTAAGATTAATATAAATTCATACCCATCACCTGTAGGATCCTTCGTGATACGTGTTTGAAAACACGAACGGTGCTGTTTTATACAACGATATTTTTACGGGGTAGAGAGTAAAGTAGCATAGCGTTTCCTGTGTTTTCTAAATTCAGAACTTTTTACACGGCAAGTTAAACACACACATGCTATGTATGTATGTATGTATGTATTTCCTAGAGTGATTTGTCTTCGAGCTTGTACGCACTTGTGAATTTCGTAATGTGACATGCTTCACCTAAATCTTGCAAAATTGAACACAATTGCTTGTTTTTATTCTCCTACGTCTAGGGAACAATAGCTAAGAATATTAAACACAGTGGTGCTTGCAAGTGATGGTACGTGAAATGCCCCGCCAAATTTGTGGACGTAACAGTGGATTCGATTGCTTGTCGTTTTTAGATTAATATTTATATGCATTGTGCGCCAACTACAGTTTTTCTTGACAATCTCAAACAAACTAAATCCGGTAGCACGTCTTAATTCCCAAACTGTTAGTGAATCAATGCTTGCGAATCGTGACACAGAGCTCACAATAAACTAAGACGTGTAATTTAGTGAAATTGGATTGACAGCAAGGTCACGATGAGCAGCGAAACATTCTTGGAGCAATTCAAAGTCATTTTATTCCATACTGTTTGATTTGTGGCGTCCCAGTAAAAAAGTTGTAACAGCCAGTCCTTAACAACATTCCTTAATTATTTTCATCTTCATTCGAAAATTTAGTGCCCAAAAATAAATCAATGAAAAATTAATGTATAAATTTCTTTAGAGTAAGAAATCAAATTTTTCAGCCATCCATCGCTATTTTGTTCCTTCAGTGGAAATTTCAGTCCGCCCATCTGTTAGTCAGCTATCGATATGAAGATATCTTATGTCTAGCAATCGAATGAAAGGAATGGTTTTGAAGAGATGAGGGGCTGTGGATGCGGTATACTCGCGCGTTATGGTTTCTCGGGGAGCCCGAATTCAATTGCATTGGGGCTGTTTTTCATTTGGTGTAGGTGTTTTGGGTTACTTATTACGTCGTCATCTTGATGGAAATCGAATTTTCGACAGGAGATACCCACGGGTATTGGTGTGAATTTTTCCGTCAATCGTGCTGTCAAGTCTGAGTTCAATTGCTCCATTGTGAACGGAATGCCAGTTGAAATTGCTATTTTGGCTATGCTATGCATCATAGAATCAACCATAGTTCGAATTTTATTATTTTGCGTATTACTTATTATCGACGGCAAAGCAAATGTAGTTGTTGCCATCAACATTTTGATTGATTAGCTGAAAGTTGATTTTACTAAAATTAGATACTTCTAAGCTTCCCGCTGTGAAAATTCTAATCAGTGTTGTATTGTTGATTATTTTAAAACAATTGTTCTTATTTGTACGAAGTGCGAGTTTAAAATGCACTATAGGTAAATCCGAGAGTTTTCTAAATGTTTCAAAAGTGTTTTGAAGAAAATCAAGTATTTTTAAGCTGTTCGCCCAATATATACCATTTCCAAGCCTAATTCAGAGACTTTTGGCACAAATTCATATTATTTTCGAATCGAATTCATATTTTTTAAAATCAAATTCCAGAGGTTTTCGATGCCAATTCATAAGTTTTCGAGTTTAATTCATAATTATTTTGAATCAAATTCATAGTTTTTTTCGATTCATAATCTTTCTATGTCAAATTTATGTTTTTTTCGAGTCAAATTCGTAATTTTTACGAAGCGAATTCGTAATTTTTGCACGTCAAGATCATAATTTACTAGTTTGATGCGCAAAATATTGACCTATCATAAAAATGTATGAATTCAACTGGAAAAAATTAAGAATGAAACTTGCGAAAATTATGAATTTGACTCGAACCAAAATTTGGTTCGAAAGATTATGAATTTGGTTCGAGAAAATTTTGGATTTAGCTCAAAAGATTAGGAATTCGACTCACAAACTTATGAGCTGGTATCGAAAATTTACGAATTTGATTTGAAAAAATATGAGTTAGACTCGAAAATATTATGGATTGGTACAGAAAATCTATGAATTTGACTCGAAAATGGTATATATTAATGCGGCGAGTCCACCTTAATTTGTGAGCTGCCTCAGGCTTGAGTATGTCAAACTATTGTGAAGGTTAGATATCTGCAGGATTGGGATAATGGTCTATTGAGTCGAATAGTCTAAGCGCACGGTCGCGAATGTATTTGTAAATTGGCTCGATTCTTAAAACGTTATGGATGTCGATGTTCCTGACGTAGTAGGGAATCCTGATATAATTTTTATTTGTTTGTTTCGGTGGTTTTTCCGAATAATAGGCAGCCGTAGAGTAATTGGGGTCATTTCAATTAGCTATAGAGAAGGGTCCTGTTTGAGTTATTTAGTCCAGACGTTTTGAGAAGAGGACAGTGTTGTTCCTGGAATCTCTTTTGTTAGCTATGTGTGGAGTCCACTGTAATTTGTTTTCGAATTTAAGTCCTAGGGATTTCACCGTCTCTAGTCAATCTATGAATTGATTGTCCATCGTTAGTGAGCGTGGTATTTTATGTTATTTGCTTGTTGTAAAAATCGCTTGAGTTCTCGTCGAGTTAAGAATGTTAAGTTAAGTATAAGGTCTTTTAGATGAGAGGATGTTATCAATTCTGCCTTGAAAAGCTCTATTTTTAAGGATGGATCCAATGAGCTGGACGAATACAGTTGGTAGTGAGAGATAATCTAGTTTGAAGATAAGCCCAAACATCGAACATGACGAGTCCTGTTGATTCTCTTTTATTGAGACCTGTTCTAATACGCTGGACTACTTGAGCTAGCTTCAGCACTGTGGAGTGATTTTGATCAAAATCGAACTGCTCCGCTGGCAAAGAATTATTTAATAGTGTTTTTGTCTTTCAGACCAGAAAGGAATTCGTGTTTCTTCAGTTTGGTGACAGAAGAAAGGATACAGATTGGATGCAAGTTTTGAGGGAAAGTTAAGTTTTTACCGGGATTGGGGATGTCTATGGCCGTGATATGCTTCCAACAGAGGATACCTTTTGAGGCAAAAAATAGCATTGATAATATCTGAAACTATCTGAAAGATTTTGTCAGGCGGGTGGTGGAGGCAAAGGCTAGTAATATTTAATGTCTGAGCCTATTGTTGAGGTTGTGAATCAAGCTTTTTATTTCTTCAAATGATGTTGGCGGAATCGGGTCTCCCCGTAAAGCTGTGCTGTATAATCACTGTTTCGCGGCTTGCTCGGTGTGCTATTCTTCTGTGAGATTGTAATCTGAAGATGTATTATCTTGAGTTGGAGTTCTAGTGAATCCGCAAAAGCCTCGGCTTTATCTGAATTACCATATTTTAGGTCAGAATATGCGTGGATGGGTGGCACGTTCGGTTTGTTCTTAATTTGAAAATATTTAGAAATTTTCCAGAGCGTGTCACTACCAAGTTCAAGGCTACTCATGAAGTGCACTGATCATTCTTGAATATCCTGATCTGGCCACGAATGAAATTGGTTACACGATTCGCTTCTTGCTTCAATCTGAAATAGCCAGTAGCTCTAGCTCATTTTTGAATATGATTTCTCCTCTTTATGATTATTTTGATGGAGTTAGGGAGCTCATAGGGGTATTGTTTGTCCGCAACAGGAGTTTTGGTCGAAGAGGGATATTTGGTCTAAGAGATTTTTCTGGTCAAGAGCTCAATAGCTTCCCCTATATCTCTAAATTTACCTTCTCGTGCTCATTTGAATATATGTGTATTTCAAAATCCCGCGCCAAGCGTCGATTTGATAAACTGCAGCAGAGAGCCTAAGCTCAGTTCGCCTGTAATTCCCTACGTTTTACTGCAAGAGGGAAAGCGATGACGTCAGCTATATTTTGCTTGCAGCAAAAGTAAGAAAATGACTTCCTGCGAATCTATTCAAATAGATTCAAGTACATTAACTGACCTCTTGTCTTAGTACTATGCGCTCAAGTAAAATAGAGAGCAAACTATTTTATACGTACACATCGTAGCCCGTAATTGCCATATCTGTAACATAGCTACCCATTGTTACAGTTCCAGCAAATTTGAAATAAAAGCAATAAATTTACTTTTCCACGAAGGTTGTATGCATAACCTCGAAAATACCACCACAAAAACAAAAATCTCATAGAAATGAAATATTGCTTTCACGATGCGAAGATTACAGTCATGTTTGAGGATATATGGAATGTTCGGTACATATGAAACTCTATACTTGCTGAAGATATTCCGGTGGTTGACTCGATTCGAAGGTAAAGTTCATTCTTAAAATACAATAGAGCGTGAATACACATGAATGCATCTTAGCATAAAACAAATTCGGTCACAGTAAATAAAAAGTATTGTTGTTTTTGTTGAGCTGGAAATAAAAACAATGAAGTAACATAAGATATTTAAATGATTCCAGCGATCCAATAAAACTGTAATTATTGCACTTATTAAATTCGTTGTTAGGTTTAATAGACATTAACACGGTTAATAAACCGCTCCAGTCAATGCTTCTGATAGTTTTCTATCAAGAGTGATTTTCTTCGACGATAGTCAGCTAACTAATAATTTCATTTCGACGTCACGCTTTGAAAATATTCATTATTTTATTGACAAAAAAAAAACAATTGAAATCCAGTTTTTCTGGGCTCAGTTCAGTCTAAATTTGACAAATATTAAGATTTTATTTCATTTTCCGAGGATCAATATGGCTCTGAAGTCAAGTTTTCGTAAAAGTAAGTTTTAATTGAATACCAACTAATAGTAAGAATTTAGTAATAACTTTTTTCTCTCGACGTATCTTACTATACATTTGCACCTTATCATACTTTCACTGTCATTCAAAACTCCCTCCAGAAATGTTCGAATGATCATGGAATGGTTTCGCCAACTAAACTTACTATTTTTAAGTTTAAATTATCTTTAAAAATTAATTGACTCAAAGCAATGCTTTAATTTAAACACATGAAAGCCAAAACGTTTTTGATTTCCAGCACACAAAATTGAGCATTGTCAACATTTGCAAGGATTGCGATTCTTGCTTGGAGCAATTTTACAAGATAACAAAGAAATTCTTTTCATATTTCCGAGCCATCAATCACTGAATGACGTTTACGTTGTAGATACAAACAGTTTTTACGAAGCCTCAAATTTCCTTTTTGTCGTGCACCACCACAAAGCCCTCGAATTTCGTGTTTGTTGAAATTTTTTTTCAGTAAACGTGAAGCTCTATGTGACGCAGTATTTACTTAGTGCTGTGTCACTGTAGGCTTCTGATGTTGTGGCATTTAAAATTCCTGCTTATAAGAAATTCAATACCTTATTGAAGCATATTAATACGTAGACTTTTATAGTATAGTATACTTTGTTACATGTACGAAAATAAGCGCATGTTCGTGTTTTATGAGCGTTATTTACAGCTCACACTATGTAACACTCAAATAGCGGAAACTTGACTGATTGACTAACTCCGATCCGAAACGAAAGGATACGAAATTATTTTCAATATCAAGAAATCACCCGAAAGCTAGGCGTGTTGTGAAATAATTTTCAATCGTATCCCAAAATGCTTTTGGATTGAATTTAAAACGAAACAAACAAGTGAAACGACCCAAAAGTCGACTGAAGGAGAAGAGAATAGTCGCAAAGTCTCCTTATGACCACTGAATGATTTGACTTTCGGATAAGTTCTAGGATAAGTGTTGTTTACACTACCATTCAAAGAACTCTTTTTATTTGCAGAAAACAAAACTATAGCCTGAGCCATATAGCCTGAGTTAAACCACTCGCCACATATACACGCGTGTGTGTCGAATTGTTAGTTCAGTTGGGTGAGATGAAATTCTAAAATACTAACAATAGAGTACGTCCTTTTATCTTGGCCTGAATTCTTCGCCATTGAGTTTCTGGTAACCTAATATCATTTAGTAGTTTAGCTTTGTTGCTTGCATAGTGAAATAGAGTGAGTCGTAGTATTTGCTATGTATGCCTTCGTTAGACTGAAGAAAAAAACTTCACTGAGAACATAATGTCTTTGTTGTGCAGTGAAAAGTGAGGTTGTGGGGCTCAGAGGGGTGGGGCGATGTGGTAGATGTTTCTTCATTGCATCATTGAGATCTGATTGAATTATGGAAAACAAAAACTGTAGCGCAAAGGAACCGCTAGAAACACTGAATTTCGAAAAAAAGCTGTCGAATTCTGCATATTTTAAGTGCATATTCATTCAATCAATCTGTCTTAAAGTTGATTGAAATTGAAAATTTTTTTGACTAAGTGGTTTCGAAAGTATGCGCTGATTCTCATCAGACCCCAGCTCGCAGTGCATACTTGACTGATGTGACCACTTGCAGTTAGAATTGAAATTTTTTATTTACGTTAGTTGCGATCAATTTTAACATTCGCGACTTATCCATCGATATCATTTACTCATAAAGGTTATTTTAATTTGTGATCATGGTTTCCTTCTTGTCTATAAATCAGCAGAGACAACGTATATCGTCTCTAAAGCTTATCAAAGCTTATCAAGCGTTTTGATCCGATGACTTCATCGGAATTTACCGGTGTAGAAAAATGTTCGGTGCTTCCATCCGAAAAATTTTTAAAACGTAGACTGCACTAAAAATTTAGAACTTGGCTACTTATTTTCGTTGTAGATTTTTGCCATATGTATACTTAATAGTAGCATTTTTTAAGTGGCATAAATGCCACGTGCTGGAAATTCTTTGCTTTTGCATCGCAGGCTATATGCCAAAAAGCTTTATATTGCTCAGCAAATATTCAAGATTCAAGATACAAAAATTACCAATTTTTTTTTCAGAAGAATTAATAATTTTTCAACCAAATTTCTATTAAACTTGGCTTAAAGAATTTCATTAAAATCTGGTGCCCTCATCAGAATAATATGGCAAAAAAATATAATTTTTTTAGTGTTTTTTCAAGATGGCACCACTGCCATAGGTTTGCCAATAATCCAAAACCACTGTAAATTGGTGTATTTCATGTTGAACGGATTATCCGATCGTGAGTTCTCGTGAAGAGAGATTTCGAGTGCTCAAAATCTAAGTAATTTGCTGATGGGCTGCCGTTCTTGTACAACGCGGAATTTTGATAATTTTAATTTTACACGGTGGACAAATGATAAATTCAATCATTCAATTGAATTTTTTTTTAAAAAAAAGCGAAACATTTTCAGGAGGTTCGATGATTTGAAGGATTTTTTTTTCACGTGCCCGCTGTAGCGACAGAGTATAGTATATTCTAAAGTATAATTTTAGTCAACATCAATGTGCACTACAAATTTTGCGATGATCCAATCTTTCTGTCAGAAAATATGACAAAGCGAAATTTAAAAAAAAATCCTTTTAGTCAACCTGCGGGCTTGAAGGGTATTTAAATGCTTTTAGACGTTTGGAAATCCGAATTTCGTGTTACCATAGAACCTGTTTCGGTAGTCCGGCTTAGACACACATAGAAACCGTTAGTACTTGACAGGTAATTTTAGTTCATTAACAACGTCCATCCATGTACACAGTCTGTACACATAGATAAAACAATGGGCTTTAAACCAAATCCCAATTTGGGAATTTTGTGTATTTCATGCAGCGATGCCAGATTGGGCTATTTGTTTTATTTTTAGTTTAACTTAATTTTTGACTGCCTTTTGTTTTAATTACCTCCCAAAAAGTTATGAAAATGCTACTTTAAGTTTTTGTGCCAATTTTTGCTGCTTTTCATACTTATGTGCGAGTTTCAAATTGAACACATGAGAAAGTACATACGTAAACAGTAAACCTCAAACTTAGTTGGATAACAATTCTGTTGAAAGTTCCGGTTCCATTTGTTCCTATGGACTTCTAGGATATTAGTAATGTCAAATGTAAATGACGATCGCAATTTTCGTGCTTTCTTTTATTTTCTCTTTGCTGTACTCATTGTAGAGAGTTATTTCCTCAATCTTCTGATACATATTTTTTCGGCGGCGAATAGAGATCAATATTATTGTCAAATATTTATTAGATCGAATAAGAAACTTAAAAAACTTAACACTTAATAATATAGAGTTTTTTTCAATTTATTGTTGAAACTTTAAAACAGCTACAAGTGAGATTATCGGAAAGTATTAGTATTTTAAAGAGTATCAACAATTTCTTACCAGAATTTTCGGTTTTAATCTATATGCGGCCGAAATTTAAATCTAATTCTTCAAGTGCACAATTTTACATCTAAACCTTTCTCAGCTATAGATGATCTATGAGAAAAATTATTATTTTTCAATCGGAGCCAAGAATATCCTACCAGTGATATACCAGAAAAATCTGCGCAATTTTAGATTCATGCTTCAATGATTAAAAATGCATTTTGGGGGAATGTAGATTCGATGAACTTTTGCGATTTGTATTAAACATGCTGATTTCAGCAAGGCCTTTGACAAAGTCGATCATCAAATGTTGATCATCAAATTACTCGATTTCTATATACCTGGCTGCTCCGCTGTCTTAAATCTTATCGTTGTGACAAAACTCAGATTGTTAAATTCCAAGGAAAATTTTGGAAAAAAGTTTTTTATCTACCACAAGGCAGTAATTTGCGCCCTCTTCTCTTTAATATTTTAATTTCTGATCCATATAGGATTTTATTTGATACCCCAAACCATTTCTACGCTGATGACCTGAAATTGTGTCACACTATCAAAACGCATCAACGTCAACAAGTGTCAAGTGATAAGCTTGTCCCGAAAAACTAAAAACATAGCCAACTCATACTATCTCAACAACAATGAACCTAAAAAGGTAGAACATATCATTGACCTAGATGTAACCCTAGACACCAAAATGTGCTTTAAACTCCAGTACCACAAATTTTATCGAAGGCAAACAAACAACTAGGTTTCATTAAAAGGCGTGCAAAAGAGTGCAAAAACATTTGTGTTACTAAGGGGTCTATTGCGATTGTCGATTGGATGACCATTCGGCTGCTGTCGTTCGAAACGATGAAATTTGATTTGGTATTGTGTAAGTGCAATCGACAAATATGTTTATTATTGTGAATTTAGATATAAGAGCTTGTGAATATTTTGTATTTGGCACTTGTTGACAGCGTAAATCAGACGCATTTGTGATCGTCAGTCGTCGTACATGTAAAATACCATCGATAAGAAGCGTCTGTCAAATCGACACTTAGCGATCACAATCGACATTCACAATACCGAGCTTCACAATCGACGAACGATAGTCGATAAGCATCGTTTATTGACTGTTTTTCAACAATCACAATCAACCCTTAAAAGTCTATATATATATCACTAGTGCGGCCTCTACTGGAATACGCCTGCATAGTCTGAAGCCCAACTTGTGAACTACACAGCGACAGGCTCGAATCGGTTCAGAAACAATTTGTACTTTTCGCCTTGCAACTTTAGTAATCCTCCCTCTTACGAACACATACTTAATCTTTTAAACCAAGAAGAACTTTAATTAGCGCATACTTAATATTTGACATCATAATTGGAACAGTTATGCTAGGAGCTGTCTCTAACAAAATTACATTTAACAATCAAACAAGACGGACTTGGCATACAACTCTCCTTAAGGAATACCAACAACAAACAGTCTATGGGTATAATGAACCCAGCAATAGATGTTAAAAAACATTCAACAGCATAAGTCATTACTATTCTTTAGGTATCACTAAATTTATCTTCAAAAATAACTTGACAAAGGCCCTATTAACTTCTTAACTCATTTATTTGCCGTCCCAATTCGCCTGAATACAAATAAATATTAACTGAAATTCTGATACTTGTATATTTTATTTTTTATGTACGATGTCTTGTTTGGCAAACAGATAAATAAATAAAATGATGAAACTTCAAAAATGCAATCAAAAAGCATTTCCAGCTTTGATATTGTTTCCTGAAAATTCATGCTTTTTGCACTCATGTACCTTTTTCTCTGGAATGGTTAGAAAAAAGTTTATGAATCTTTTCCCTGTATTCTTAAATTAACCGACTATAATTCTTTTGTTTCATTAAAGCAATGGCATAATTAATACATTAAATAAAAAAATCTCCATTTTATTAAGTTGGTAGGTATTATAATTAATTCGGTTTCAAAAGTTTTCGAAATTACCAAGTAAAGGTTCATGATTCGAAAAAAATTGATACAAATTTTATAGTTTAGAAACACAATTAATGCTCACGTGTACTTCTATAAATGCTTCTCTCGAACCGTTCTCTCCTCTCTTCGATTTCTTACATTATATTACGACATTCATCTGAATGAAGAAATCCGATGAGTTTTGCATCATATCAAAGAATTTCAGAGCTTTCTCAAACTCAATGAAATGCTATCAGTCAGCTCATTCGTGACAACAATAAGTATTTTATCGCGTACTAGTTCCTCAGAGCACACAACTTTCGAGTGCAGCTTAGCAAAGTACTGATTTCAACGCGTCGTTGAAAAGTTAATTTAAAGTGAAAGTTGAAGTTTGAGATGATGCATCCGTGACAACTTACGGCTTCATGTCAAAAAGTCTTCGTGCAGCACGCACTGAAGCATTCATTTTTAGGTTGCCGGCGAAAAGTTCAAGCTACTATCGTTGATTAATTAATGCTTTACTTTGATAAGTTTATCACGCATATCCTCAAGTTTATCAGAATTATATTAGCATGCATTTACGGTGTCTTTGCCATCAAAATTCAAACATGCACACATAAATTTGTCGCCAAACTTATAATTAAAATAACTAGCCCTAACATTCTCAAAATATGACTTGCTGAAAAACTCTTTTGAGGGAAAATCTCATGAAAATAAAGAAAAGTCATTCAACCATTTTCCATTTCACAAGTCCTACAGTAGCGTGAGAGGGATGGTGGGAGTCTAGAGCACAACTGGTAGCCATTAGATATGCATGGCCTTGCGAATTAGAATGTGATTACGCATCGTGACGTCAGACAGTGTCGTGGGAGTCAAGTCAAGAATCGCTCTCGACAACACAATGTCATCGATTTGACGATGAGGCAAATTCGAAAGAAGAGTCATTTTAGAGTTCGTCCTCTGTTATAGTTGGCCTTAACAAAGCTACTGTTTCAGACATTTACCGTTTTGCACTTACTAAATTTCGCAACTATTTATTTCTATATTTATTTTATTTCAGGAATTCATCTAATCTAGACTAATATATATGCAACCCGTTTTTTTTCCAATGTTTGCGTCTTGATATGCATCACCTTAGCTTCCATCCGCATGCCTAAGTGTCCAGATTTTCATATTAGAATTCTTCTCTACTGTTTATTTCACATAATGTGAAGAAAATTGTCTGAAAGAAGTCTCATACTTGCAAACATAATTTCCTCTGACTTACGCTTTGTTTGTTTTAAACATTTGACTTTCGTATAATAAGCACACAGGTACGTTCAGGATAAGAAGCATGAAGCACTGGGGTGCTATATGTTCCGGAACGTAGTATAATATAATATGTGCATACTGAATACGAAATTCGCAAGTTAGGTTAGGTTGAGTTGATCATCATATTTGCGGGAGTTTCATTTGTATGCCTAGGTGAGTTGTAAATCTGAAGCACAGTCAAATTACGATGCCAGTTGTGTGCTTGTGTCTGCGTTTGTGGGCCTGTAAGCGTTAATGGTGTAGATGATTTTGGCAATAACGTCCAAACATACACAAGTTGATGCTTGAGTCCATCCATTTTTCATGAAGGCTTTGTGACAAAGATGCTTTGCATATGTTTTGCGTAGTATTCCTGCTGCTTGTTCAAGTAAGATTATAATCATTTGAATGAATAATGATTTAGGTAGGATGATATGACTATATTTATGCAAATATGTAGCTAATGAGATAATTATGGGGGTTTGATATGTTGGTACTATTTCATTTATTCTCCTGGTTTGAATAAACATGGAAAAACGAATAAACATATTCGTTTCAAAACAAATCGGGAAATATTTAACTTTCAACTAACTTAACCAATTGTAAACCACTTAATAAGAAATTTGAAACTCATCCTCTTTTTCCACCACTTCGCATTAAAGCCATGAACACCATGCTGACTATAAAGCCACACTGATTCCTTAAAAACATCAATTTTTCGTCCTTAATTGTCGAGGTGAAGTGACATCAGCCTCTTAGTTCTTAGAAAGATTCTTTGGCCAATATTTAAATCCGCTTGAAGACTGTATCAAAAAGATTTCCGCCAAGGTAACAGTTTCTTTTGATAATTCATCCACCCCACTGGCAACCAACGACAAAGAACAGTTCCTGCCGAAACAAAAGATCTCGCATTCTTTTGTGTTTTGTCAATTCAAACTTTTATGCGCTCGACATTTCTATGAATTGTCTTACTTTCAGTTCTCCTGTTATTTTGAAATTCGTATATTATCTGAAATAAATCATACTTTAAGAATGTAAACTTTTCAAATAATGATAACATATATTTCTATTTTGTAGTTTCGGTCGAATATTGACATTTGGCCAATACAATAGAGTTTCCTGCAGTCGAATTTGATGCATGTATGAAGTTTGTGAAGTGGAAGAGTTCGTAGGAATCAGATTGAGCTTCGTATTCCTTCTTCGGGAGTCTTTAAAAAGAATGTAAAGGAATCGAAAAGTGTTTGTTTAGCTCAGTTTTTGCTGTGCAGACGGTATGACTTGAAGTATAACAATAGCATGTATTGACTTCAACTGTGAATTGTGCTAGTTCGTTCATACAGGGGGATGTAACAATTTCGATTCTATAGAACTGTGTGTACTAGGACATTACTTACATAATGTTATTTTGCTAACACTCGTTATGAGAAATACGGTCGAGAAATGTGCATCCGAGGCTTTCGAACTGCACGTATTTGCTTATTATCCTTATCAGTGTCAAAGAGGCAAATGCTTTGGCTGAGGCAATTCTTACTCGCTTATACAGATTTGCGGAGTCAACTTCAATAAACTAAAATAACATAACATTACAAATAACCTAACAAGATCAAGTTAAGCATCTTAATCTAAAATTATTGTAAAAATTTAATTTTTTTAAATAAACTTTATTGGTTCACCTATGAATTATACATTTCATTAGCATATTTTTTCTCTCTCTGAACGTCGCAAGTTCCCCGGAAAAGGCGTTAAGTTGTACCAGGCATTTTTGACGTGTTTTTTTCATTCGCTCGCATCGCCGCCATTTTGTGTTGAAAAATTATTAAAAAAATATTTTCATTTACTGTAAGACATGTACTTTAAGGATTTGATATTAAAAATTTTCTGAATAAACAATTTATATATTTTAAGTCAATCTGAAATTAGCAATTTTTTTCGATTTTACATGTATTGCCCCCCTTAAGGTGGTGTAAACTTTCGACGATGGTGACTAAATCCTTCACAAACCGGCGATTATACTTTACCAATCCTAAAAAACTCCTGCTTATCATTGGCTCTAGGCAGTTTTTCACAGCTTCAGTTTTAATTCCACCTGTATAAACAATATTACCAATGTATTTAACTTCACTGCTGAAAAGGTTGCACTTTTTGGGATTTTGCTACAGGACAGGCACTCGCATATTTTTGGATACATCCTCCAGGTTTTCCAGGTGTTCTTTGAACGTTATGACAATAACATTGATGTGACTCATGTATACCAACATGTCTTCCAGCTTAATCCTCGCAGTACGCGGTTCATGAGTCATTCAAAGGTTACAAGTGCATTGCAGAGTCCAAATGACATCACCACAAATCGCCAGAGCTCAGTTCCCACAGAAAAGGCTGTCTTTTGACGATCACTTTTCTCGATTTTGACCTGACAGTATCCGCTCTTCAAATCAAACCTTGGAAACCACTTCGTACAGACTAGAGAATCCATAATGTTGTAAATTCTTGGCATGGGGCAACTGTCATTAAGTTGTTCAAACGTCGATAGTCAATACAAAACCGTGCATTGCCACCTTCCTTTTTGACTAATACTACTGGCAACGTGCAAGGTCTCTTTGAAGGCTCCCGCATATTTCGGTGAAATCAGCTTGTTTAACAAGTGATAAAATGCGAGCAGCCGGTTGAATTAATGATGCATTTTGTGTACCGATTCGATGCGTAGTTAAATTAGGCCTTCCTTAGTTTTCGTCTCGAGCGAAGAAGATATCAGCATAACGTCCAACTTCATTGGTACTACTGTTCGTTGCTTAATGCTGAGAGCTGAGGTATCTTGCTACTGGGTAAATTTTTGTGCCCAGGCTTACCCGGCAGCATCCAACGAAGTGGTAAAGAAAGAATAGCAATCGGCGCTTACTTCTCCTTTCGTATCTTTCCTCTCCTGCTCCGCTAAATTCAGACCCCTTACGAGGGTAAAATTTCGTTCCGTGATTCTGATAAAGCTCTTCTTTACTAGCTTCGGCATTGCTTTTTATTTAGTCCATACAAGTTCTCACAATAATCACTGTCCGAAACTTCTTAGATAATAGCTTGCTTACCATGAATTTTAGTTTCCTTACTATGAATTTTACATACATTTGATGTCCGCAACTTCGCAGTCCACTTTGCCATCCAACTTCTGACACCAATTGTTGTGTTTATTTTTTTTTTTTAGATAACTTGTTATTTCGGGCCTTGATGCACATGCAACAGCATGATTTTGTGCCCGAACTAGGGCAAGCTAAAAATGATATTAACTATACTTTCACTCGTCGTTGGTTTCCTTTCCTCTGATGCTAGTCGCACCAGTTTATGGGTAAAAGTAACTCTATGATAAAAGCGGCCCCGAAAAGGGTTCTTTTTGGATCGGATCCAGTAGCAGTAGCTCTTGGAGGTCCTGTGTAACCTTTGCTTGCACCAATAATTCCACATCGGCAGAGCAGAAACAGTGGCGTCTTGGACGTAAACCGAAGAAACGGCAAAATTCGTTTCAGAATTGTACAAGATTAATAAGATGAATGTTAAACAGCGTGCAAATGATATTTTTTCATAAACTCAAAATAATGTGAATTACCTCGTGAATTATTTTATTCATACAACAATTCATGGAAACGTGTATATATTGAAAATTACGCTGGCAGTAAACTCACTCGAATAATGCACACTTTTTTCACTGTATCCTAATAGTGCATTTACCGTTTCCAGTATGCTTGTGGTTACTTTGATGTTAACAAAATAACATGCTCCATTTACGAAATTAAAGCGGTTACTTCATCAAAGTTTATGTTTCAATAGACTCAGGGCCTAGTGGATGCTTTTGCGAATAACTTGCAAGCAAGTAATAAACACCTGGTATACATATAATTTTGTGTGCATCAGTTAAAATTTTACAGAGGAATCAAAAGGCTTTCTTTTTACATTTTTTTCATTTTTATACACATTTTTGCCGCTGTATGACACTGAACCAGTAAAATGCAGCAGAAAATGTTCAGAATTGATTTGAATGCATTTTGATGGAACAAGTTTGAGTAAGATTGGAAATATGCTCTTCAGTTTTTGAAATGAGTTATTGAGTTTTGTGCACAGTAAGGTATGATATTTAGTTATTGATTTACCTACCACTTTTGACAGCGAACTAGACTTAAGATCTCAAAGCTAGTAGATAATTATTTGTTGATTATTCAGAATTTTTTTTTATTTTTAGAAAAACCGGAAGTAAAACGATAAAAACAACTTGATCCAATTTTCAATTTGATTCCATTTTTTTATTAGCTGTTTCTTTAAGGTTGAATGTCTGTCTGATAAAATAACTTACTAACGGTGAAATGAGGACACACGAATTCTCAATGTGCAGCGAAATCACACTGTATACGGTAATGGTGAACCGATAAATATATTTTGCGGGAAAAATTTGCTATCAATCTGATATCTTCCGCCTTTTCCTAAGTTCATATTCGAAACTGATTTACCCAAACCGATAACTTCTTTAAAAAAAAGAATTGAAAATCCTTTCTTGAAAAACTCCATCACAAATTCAGAACTTGCTTAAAGTATTGCAATACGTATTTAATTTTAATTTGCCATAAGAAAATATGTTGAAAATTATTTTTCATTTACTGAGAACTTGAAACGTGCAGTCATAAAACTTATTACGAGTCAACAACATCAGAAGAACTGACGCTATAGCTGTTTTTCTTTGGACCATCTTCAATTATTGAGAACATTTTCCTAACTTTTCTTTCTATTCTTGCTAAGCCATTCCCAGGGGACACTCGCTGATATGATCGATAACTTCTAAGCAATGAAAACCACCACTAGTTTGAAAACTTTCCACCCAATGTGCTTGCACGCATCTTCTATCTTCTGCTATTCGAAAAATTCTGCAAAACTACTGGTTACTGCAAAGAGCAATAGAAGATAATCTACAAAGGAAAATGAAAAATTCCTAGACTAGTTGGTATTTCGAACTCATCAACATCTTAGCTTACAGCGAGAATTGAATAATCTTAAGTGAAGTTCTGTGTTCAGACTATTGCTCTTTTGGCTCATCCTTACATTGCTGTGCATTTCTTCATCAGAGTCGAAGTTCTCATTGCTGAGATATTTCAGATACCATCTTTATAGAAAATATTTCCTAACAGCGAGAGCATGCTGGTAGTATGGATATGAAAAAGCGAGAAAGCTATTTATTTATATGGAAAGGCAAATAAATATGTGAATATAGAGAGAGCTTAAAGTGGAAATTAGTACAGTATCAAATATTTGGATGGATCTTCAAGATATCGCCAGGATATTTGAGATAACAACTGTTTGTTCCCCAAGTCACGAAAATTCGAAGAATTTAAAACCTAGCCTCAAATCTTAAACACGTGAAAAGTCTCATAAGGATCTAATAACTTCCTTTCCAGCGTAGTATTTTCTTTTTTTTTTTGCATGATACATAATTCACGTCCAAATAGTTACGGGGAATCACATATGCTCGAATTAATACGAGCACATCTGGTACAATATCAAATTTATTTCATTTTGTAAAATTTCTCGTGGAAAATTAATTGGCTTGTCAGGATTATCTTACCATATTCAATTTCTTTGGCACGTTTGAATAATTTGCACAGTTACTCCCGAGAAATCCAACGATAACTTCGCACATATTGTTGATCTGAATATAAAAGTAAAGGAGAGTGATGAGCCCGAACGCGGCAAGCACACACATATATTATTCAAAAGAAAATCAGCAGAAGAAGTATTAGCTGTCTGCTGTTGCTGTTGAATATATATTTTTTCCTCGTCACGGTTTTGATGAAGAAATGTAAAGAAAAGCGTAAATTAGCATTTGAGTATCTTTGAAGGATAACGAAAGGAATTTATTTGCTCGGCTTCTGTATAATATTCTTATTCCTTGATTTTTCTCTGCTCTCATCATTTTGTAGGTTGGGAGACGGAAAATTTGAATGACTGCATTTGCATATCTGATGGTTCGAAGATAAAATGTCAGAATAAATTTCACGAATCTGGTATATTTATTTAAAATGCAAAAAGCCGCAAGAATAAATTTTGATAATTTTGAATCGCCTCGAGGCGAGACTATGGTATTATTGAGACAGATCGATTCTTCTTAGATGAAAAACCACTTAAATTACGTGCTACTTTGAGTTATAAGTGGCTTGTTGGCGTCTTTTTCATCATCATATTTTGTGAAAACAGTTACACTATACGTACGATAAATACCAGCTGAACTTAACATTTGTAGCTAACGATTCCAGAATTCATACCACACATAAAAAACAACGAAACCAAGCAATCGCTGAAAAGTCAAGCGGATATTTCTTCCAACAAACCATTTATTACTCTTTTTCGTGCCCGGTGAATTTTCACCTCATAGCACCAACCTCAGAATCCCTTGTTTAAATCCATTTTCAGAGTATATGGGCCATTTCTCCATATTAGGTGTTCTATTAAAACTGAATTTTTGTCGACTCGTGACGAGAATGAAATTGAAGATATCTCTGTTAGTGCGGCAACTGATAGGTAGGAAATTCGTAAGCGACATTTCATTCACCGCAGCGCTGACAGTGTACGTGGTGGCAAGTTACTACGCAGTCAGCCGTTAATAGAATTAAAATGGAAAACGTAAGATACCTTGGTACCAAATAGCGACGAGATAACGCTTAGTGGTTTTTCATTTGCATATTTTGAATGAAGAGGCGGCTGCCAGCAATTCGGCCTAGCTAAGAAATGATGCGTAAGACGGTCTACGGAACTAAATGTTTCTTAATGAATTTTGACACTAAAAAGTGAAATCAGGAGAAAAACAATTACCAAATTTGAATATTGAAAAAACGACTAATTTTTTAATAGAAAAAATATTCCTAAAAAACTCTAACGCCACGAAACCGCTGGAAAGACTGATTTTCGAAGAAAAGCATAAGACTTGTGTTGATTTTGTTTCCATGTTCTGCCAAACGTGCTGCTTATTGCAACTAACCGGTTTCTAAGGTCATGTACCATTTTGATCTGATGATTGCATCGCAAGCCATAGGGTGGAATGGTTTCCATGAGTTTCAAAAATATCCGAAGAAAATTTGATAGTAGCTTCTTTTAATACAAAAATGATGAAAATTTCCATTGCTGGCAAAACTTTGCCAGCATTGCAGCCAAAAATCTACAAAAACTGCTTGTTGATCGATAAACCCTATGAATATCCTTTTAGTCCGACGATAGTATCAGAAATCACAGGGGTGGAAAGATTTTTGGGGCGAAAAAAAAATCCATAAAAAAATCCTTAAAATTTTAAATTTTATGCCGAGAATACACTCTTGCCGAGACATGCGGCGCAGAGAGTGTGGGTGGTTTTCTTATCGATGCTCGTCTGATTTGCACCAGTAATTTTTCGACGCTCGCCTGCTTTAAGAGCGTGCCTTACGTAGTGTACGGCTTACCTTAAGCCCGGTCCAGACGCTAGGTTTTGCACAACGTTTTATCTGCGCAGTCTTAAACGTTGCAGATAAAACGTTGCGTGTGGATAGGAAAACTGTGCAATTTTGAGAACTGCACGGAGACGGTACAGTTGCAGCGATAACTGAGGTGGTTAGGCATAGTTATCCGTGAATTTTGCCGACAAGTCGGTACGTGTGGACGATTAGCTACGTTTTTTTTCATTTTTAGCGAGAATATGTTGTGACTTCATCATGTTTTAACATGCTAGAACTACAGTATCGATGTTATCCACTTTCAAATGAATACTTGTCTGAAAAATACGAAATCGTGAAGCCAAAATTCCGAATGTGTTTTCAATAACCCGCCTCGCCCTTGATAGGCGGTAATTGAAAATTCTTCGTTCCTCTGTTAATGTTTTTCGCCGATATGGCCTCAGAAATTCTCGACGCATAGCAAAGGCTTCATCACCAACAAAAACGTATCCTAGAACTCTGTTTGAATTTGCCACGCACCGGGGTTTTGGGACTCTCAACTCGTTGTTAATGAGCTTTTCATAAAATTTGGTATTATTTATGACTCCACCATCTGACATCCTGCCGTTTGTGCCTACATCACAATACAAAAACTCGCAATTTGCATTAGCTATTGCCATAAGTACAACACTGTGCGTTTTTTTGTAGTTGAAATAATAGGACCCACTTCCGTTTGGTGGCACAATCCTGATATGTTTCCCATCAACTGCCCCTAAGCAATGAGGGAACTGCCACTTTCTTTCAAATTCAGTTGCAATTTTCAACCACTCCTCTTCAGTTTCGGGAAACTGAAACGAAAAATCAAACATAATAAAATTACAGTAGGTACTTACATAAAATTGCAATTAGAAAATAATAATAATTGTAGACATAAATAGTTCTTTAATTTTTTCAGCTTCAGGAATGTGCAAGTGATGCTGATGCTGCTGGACCCAGTGAAGCACCCGCGACCCCTATTTCTGAAACATCAATCCCCTGTTCAGCCAGTATATCGTTGTCCTGCAATACTTCTTCAACTCGCAAGAGAAAAGGAGTTGCAAACGATGATGGTACAGCTGAAGTTATGGCATTGGTTAGAAATAAACTGGACTCGTTGCAAACAGAGTATACTTTTCATGTGTTTGGAAAGCATGTGGCTAATAAGCTCAGAAACGTCCATAGCGAACAAAACAAGATTGCTCAGAAACTAATTTCTGATGTTTTATTTGAAGCGGAGATGGGGTCTCTGACTAGACATTTTCAAATTGTTGATATGACAGGCCGGCGACAAGATAGTTTCGGTTTAGTAAGTGGCCAGAATAGTTGTCAGCAGAATATGCCTACACAATGGGGGATGCCACATAGTGTTGCTTCACAAGTTGAACCATACCAGTCCTTCTCACGGCCTAAGTCACAAAACTACGTTCCAGGAAGAGAGACACACCAACTATCACAACATGCAGCTATAAACCAAAATGAAAACCTTTGCGAAGAATTAACATCTCAGCGAAGTCACACTTCCGTTGCAGACTTCTTGACAGCATTTGAAACCAACTAAATACTGACGTACATTTATTGATATCTTTTTTAAGTAAGTTTAACAAGAGTTTTGTTAAACGTTGAAGTTTAAGTATAGTTTTGGTTTCTTTAAAAATTTAAGTATTTTTATATTTCTTTTATACAAATAAAGTATTACAGCTTACCTTCAAGTATTTATTTTTCATCACTCTGTAGATAGCCTCACATGTTTCGGGAATGATTTTACTTAATGATTGTTTGGATATAATTGCTGTGTATTATAAGTCTTTATAGCTTCTGCCAGTTGCTAAGAATCTTAAAGTTGCTGTTAGCCTTTCATGTGGGGATATTGCTGTTCTCATACAAGTATTTTCTTTTGTGATATATGGTTTCACTAACTCCAATAAATGAATGTATGTGTCTATGTCCATTCTTAAGTAGTTCCGCCAATCATTAGGTTCATCACTTAATTCACGCAGTAATTTAATGTGAGAAAAGTCCTGTCTTTTTAGAAGCCATTTCCTCGACCACTGTGAACGCCGGGTTCTTTTGAGATGTTCCATTTGTTTCTTTTTCTTCACGAGACAACATGCGAAAATTGGCCAGAGTAGTACTTCCTCCATGGTGACGCCACTAAAACTGCGCTAAAATAAATATGCATCATCTGGACGCTCTTTATTTTTGCAACGTTTTGACTGCGCAGATAAAACGTTGTGCAAAACCTAGCGTCTGGACCGGGCATTTCGTTTGAAATTTTGTCGATTTTAGTTCAGCAGACAAAAAGACTTGAACAAAAGGTCTGATGCTGGTTCCGATGATATTTACAAACTAGTTTGGTTTGCTTACAAAGTCATGGAGGAAGATGCATCAAGGTACACTGTTAAAATATTTGTAACAGGAAAAATGTGACCTACCTACGTCATATGCATATTGGCGCACTTCAACTTCACACCTTTAAAATCTTCTCGACGTGGACAGGACGAGTTTTATGACGTACTGAGACAACAAATTGTCTTTGGCTTAAATAAACACTATTCGAATGTTTTGCCGAATGTCTTGACAAAACGTTTGGCATGCTTGTAGGCTCGGCATTATTTATTTTCATTGTAGAGGGCAATTATATGAAAATTTAATTTATGCATCTTTTGGTGGGAAAGTAATAAAAATGCGTGATTCCTCCCGAATCATTGCAAAAGGGGAAGAGAGACGCTCTGAAAGAAACAACTCCGGCTAGTGTAAACGAGATGCCCGATGAAAGTAGAGAAAGTAAGAATGCTCGTTTCTCTGGAAACCTGTGGAGGCTCTCAATCGCAACTAACGCAAGAAGCCACGCAAAAGTGATAAGCTGAGAACCATGGTGGACAGTGCAAGTAATAATTGCAAGCGTTTCTCTGGAAACTTAATGTCAATCAGTGAAACCTCTGAGCCAATTGTTATATTACCATCCTCACTGGAACGGTCTAACTATCCCTTTTCCCGACTGGGAGCAGGGGCACAAGCGGCGGGTGGCTTGCGCACGTTGAAAGGAGTAAGTTTGGGTGCCACTCGTTTCTAGCCCGCGTTGTCTTTTGATCGGTCTCCATGAAATGAGAATTCGGACAAGCTTTCACTGTACTTTTCATCGAGTCAAGTTGTGATTAACTAACTAGCGTTACAAATTTTACAAATCAGATTTATTTCTTGTCACTTTTCAACCCTAGTCTAACTATTTCGGCCAAATACTATCAATTCACAATTGTAATTTCTACCCCCTATTCTCGACTTAAAATCCGTTTGATCAAATTCAGTAAACCTAATTGAACTACTATCTACCGTACTTTGCAATCTTATGGCTACTTGTCGGGTCCCGAATTTCACTATCTATAAGTTGGCAACAGTCGGGTGGGATATCTTGATCAATTGCTGCGCTGACCGTGTTCTCAGTACTTCCTCGGATATGGCGCCATCATCGCTTTGATTCGTCGCTTAAAACCGTTAACCGTCGTTGTTGTGGTTTCTCAATTTAAACTAACATCTACTGCTGCCGATGTGTGGTAATCAATCCAGTATCGTCAGCCGCCGTCGTTGTGGTGTCTGAATTGTCTCTGCTCAACTCCGTCGTCGTAGATTTGAACGTTGTCCGGGAAAAATACCAGATTAGAATTTCTCTGGGGCGATTTGTTTTAACTCACCGGTCTCGAGTCCACCAAAAAAGAGACCGTCATTTCGACTACCCTCGAAGCTTCGCTTGGCCAAGTCTTGTCATCCGCTACCGCTTCTATGGTAAAGCTCGGGTCCGTTGGCGACGCCTTTTATATAGACATTGGGTTGTGGACGTACTCGGAAACTATTGCATCAACCATTTAACCAGCCCTAAACTAATAACTTCTTCGAATCGGTAGCATGTTCAGTTTCAGAACAGTGTAAATCGCAGTTGAAGCCGCTGGATGGGCAATAAAGATGATAGTGTCCGACAAATTCCAAATGACAAATCATCGCAGCTACTACGGAATCCAACGCCACAAGCGGCTTCCGTGAATCTCACGGAATCTCTCCTGTGTTAGATTGGGCGTGAAATACTCAATTCCTTTGTCAAGCCGAATGTGTTTTGGCCGTTTGTCAAATTCCTAGTTCCGAAGCGAGAAGCAAGAGAAAGGTTGACTGGTGACGCTAATGCTACCAGTTAGAAGTGAAAATGTCCTGGGCAGATGACTGGATGCAAAGCCACTCCGACTGGACAGCAGGGGACTCTGTCCAAGAAGTTGATGCTTCCCGCTGCAAACCGGGAATCAGCGATGACACTAAAAGGCAAGGAAGGGCCGACTACATCGGAAACCTTGCTGCCGGCCAGTATAGATGTCAAGTTTGTGAGTGGCGAAGCGCAAAAGAAACACAAAACTTTGAAGCCAAAGCCGATTCATGTGTTCCTGAGCGCAAGCTGCCGAAAAGTGCCAAAATCAGCGAGAGAGATCTTGCAGAGGCTAGTCTTCCTGACACTAACACATCATTTGGGAAAGCAGGTAGGAAAAAGTATTCCTCTCTCATCATTGTCAAGGTATGTCTAATAAGGATGGCCAACTGATGGATGGTCTGTGCGCTATCCTTAAGAACGAATTGTAGAGAGAGATAGTGGAGTTTGGACGAGTTTTCAACCTCACACAAGCGAGGCTATATCTGGGGTCTTAAACATCGGGTAGAGTGCTATATATTCACATGTGTAGTAAGGCCGATTCTGGTGTATAGATCGATTGTGTCGTGGAAAGCAGCAGAGAACAAGACCAATAAAAAAGAGTTAACGGGACTGCGAAAATTAGCTTGGATAATTATCACGGGTGCATTAAGACCCCAGTGGCCAGATTGGAAATGATTCTGGGGTTCATGCTCCTGGATCATCCCATCTTTAGAAGCGCATCCTTAGCGGCAATACGTGCTAAAAGTTCCAACATGAGATACGTCTCAATTCAATGGGTCCATTTCTGTATTCTTACAGAATTGCAGAGTACACGGACTACATGAGCAAAATAATATACCTTGACAGGAACTTTCAAAAGAACCCACAAAAGCAGACTGATGGATGAAGGGAATTACCGTCGATGGTGACGTCTAATTTACACGGACGGGTCAAAGACGGGCACAGAACTTGGCTCGGACGTTTTGTTCAATGGACCTGGCCCTAAATAAGAAACAACTCAAGATTTAAGGTTTCTTCAAAAATCAGTCATAAATCATTTCTCTGAATCAGCCGTTAGATTGTAAAACCACTTTTTTTTGATGATTTATGTAAATTTTAAGTCCGTTCGATTTCAATTGTGCATGTTGGGCATGCAACCAAAGTAATCATTGTAATTCAGCACCCAATCTAGCCATATAAATGTATTTACTCTACCACTATTCACCTACTTCCCAAAAGTAAACAAATAAACATTGTAATGAGTTCATAGAAAATCGTTCAACAGTATTTTATATAGCCAATACCCAAATCGACCATCTGACACATGAAATGGCCGCTTCTCTGCAAATATCTTTCGAGAAGATTTACGTCCTTTTGGTCACTGCAATTGTACTAATTGCCACTTACCAAACCACTCTCTCCGAAACCAACCTATCTATTCCATTTAGTCAGTTAGTTGATTCTCTGACGTTGAGACTTGATTCGTAATCAATCTGATAGTCTGCCTTTCCTACAACAAAATGATGCCATTTACATTCCTTCCTGTGAAGAGAAATGAAAAGAATGGAACTCTTTTCCTGATAAATAAAAGTAAACACCTACCCGGATCAGGGCATATAAATGCTTCTAGACATGTCTTATTCATTTGAATTGGTGTTTATGGCAAAAAAGGACAAACAATAAATCTTTCACGTAGTTTTACGTCCGTTTTAACACGAAAACGGATGAGCAGAGCTAGAGCTTGGGGTGAAGCATATTCCAGTATAAATATAGGAAAATCTACGCTTCACACTTCTTCAGCAAAAAGCAAAACCAAAAAAAAAAAGAAAGAAGTGAAAAAATGCGATAGACTATGTCGGGTTGAGGGATTTTTCCGAAAAAAAAACCTTAGCTATGTTTAGACGAAGTGATAGAAATAAACCATGTGAAAAATGGTACAATTTGCCCATAATTTATGCAACCAGTGATTTTTTGATGATTGTGTATGCCGCACAGCCGGTGAAACGTTTGTTCTGAATCCGGGATATTTTTTATTTTGAATGGCCTACATCTGCGTAAAAATGTATGGAAATAAATAACACGTCTTGCAGATGGTGTTGTAGTCTAAAGTAGTTGGAATAGTTGTATCTTAATTCCAGATGGTAACGAATAAAATTTTTCCCTTCTCACAAACGCCAGTCAACCTGTTTGTTACGACTATTTTACAAAATATTTTCCAATAAATCTTAAGCTACCTTATCTCATATCGACTTTCATCTCTGCTACCTTGAAACAGAATATTTTCGGGTTGGGGCTCATGTTAGCGGTTCCGACTGGCAAAGAGCACCCGTGCCCTAAATGATTTGGACACTCGTAAATTTTCTTTCCAAGGGTTTCGACTCGAATCCGAAGCAAACGAAAAAAAGTTAAACGATATAAAATATAGCCCTTACGATGTGGCCTGCTCCACACAGCTCTAAATTTACACATAGCTTGCTTCGAATAGAAAGCCGAACCCGAAAAAAACCCAACGAACAGAACAATAAATCTGAGATGAGCATCCTTCGGAACGTTTGATCGAAACCACTTTGCTGCCCAATTGTGGAACTCAATAAATCTGTTCACGAACGACTCGCTCCTAATCTGTGCCTTATGGGAATTGTATTTATTATTGACAGTCATCGAGACTACAATTAATTTGCTTGATGGATTCAATGAATGGTATTTTTATTTTCATTATGGTTGTCAAGTGTTTTGGTGTAGGGATTTAGAGGTTTTTATGGGTGAGGTTCTTGAGATTCATGTGCCCGTATAAGAGCTGTAAATGTGTTTTATATTCTTTCGCTGCGAAGAAAATTATGTAATTGTTTCGGAGTGCTTTTTTACAGTCCGCTGAAAGTGAGATCAGACAGTTTATACAAGAATTCGGTCGTGAATTTTCGTACACCGGAGTCACGTATTAAATGCGAAACTGGAATGCAACTAATTAATTATTAAAATTCAATAATTTATTGATCAACGTAAATGAGAAACAACTTGCAGAGCTGCCACATTTTGACAATGTTTTGACATTTTAAGCATTAAGATGATAAATTGATTATGAGCATCTCAAGAAAGGTGCTCTAAAATACCAGAAAGATGGAGCCATCACTGCAGCTGTGTCCGCTTATTCTGCATGCCCAGTCTTATTTTCTAAATGATTTCAAATTTGTATGCCTCAAATAGTCGTATTTCATCATCCAATCTTTTGTGATGTCGATCGATTCAACCAGTGATATGATTTAAAGAGGAACAAATCTATGAGTAAAATAAATATAGCCTAAATAAATCGATGCATAGAGTGATGATGATTTAGTGCATCCATTGGCACAAATCTTTCCAATTTATAGGGCGCTTCTTTACTAAAAACGCTCATGGAGTCCGATTAAGATGTAAAAATAACAAAATTTAATTCACCGCCGTTTGGTTTCCGGCAATCTAGTACTGGTAGTGATAAAAGACGATAATAATGGACGAATTTTTTGATTCAGTCAAGATAAAACCAACTTCAAAATCAACTGATTTTTTGTTGCGACATCCTATAAATTTTATTTTCTATATATTAAGGGGTATTCGGGTCTAGAAATTTGATCAAATCGATTTGTTTTTGTTTGCATATTTTCAAAGTTTAGACCTTTAAGAATAAGCTTTTAAAAGGATTTTCGGAAATTCGAATTATTTTTGGAGTTACAGTTATTTTTGTGACACGCCAACTAAACCAACAAACGCGATCAACAACGAATTAACCGCTTTGAGCTACGAGCTTCTCACGCTTCTAAAGAGGTTCGAACTGCTCGTATGGCTAAAAGAGCTCCCGAAAATCTCACTTTTCAAGTTGAAGAAGGAACATGGCATGAGACGGGGATTTCTGATTTAAAAAATCGAAGTATAACATACCATTAAACGACTCAGACTGCCCGAAACGAGACTCCAAGCTTTAAACGCGTTTTTCTCGAAACTATTTATTTCGATACGGTTAACATGATATATCTAGTTCTAATGGACCGATTTACGTGAAATTTTGCACAAACTCTCTTAACACTAGTAGATTTGGTCTGACGTAGGGATTTTTGAAAAAAAATTCATACTATTTATAAAAAATTCCGAAAGTTGAAAAAATGAGGCAAAAAACGACTTTTTTTTTTACATGGACGCCATTTTGTGAAAAAAAAAGTTTTTTTCAAATCGCCTACGTCAGACTAATTTTACATTTTTCTTTTTACAGAATTCACCAAAAATATATGTTTCAGACCACCAGAAAGGTTGGAATCATGTCAACCATGAGACAAGTTTTTTTTAGCCTTCACTTCGCCGGCCTGTGTCTACATCAATTTTGTTTTTTTTTTATTTTTTGCATAAATTTTTATTCTTTTAAAATGTTAATAAAAAACTGATCAAAAAATAGACGCCAAAAATGTTTATGGTTTCTTGTATTGCGTTCGTAAAATCACATCAAAATCGAGACCAGAAAACTGCCTTAAGTGTATTAAAAAGAAATCCATTATTTTTACATGAAATTGAAGGCTTCATTTAGCATACTTAGAATGATCCGATTTAGGTGAAATATGCGCTGTTTTGTATGATGACTTGTTGCCATTTAGAAGGTAATTGTATTATATATATCTCTCATAGAAGTCCTCATGCCTATGGGCGAATACGGGGGCAGTCGGTTTTCTCAACCCTCTCTCGAGGCGAGTTTTTTCACCAGCAAAATCGTTCGCCATGGACTGGAACAGGTGATAATCACTTGGTGCCAGGTCTGGACTATAAAGTGGATACATAAGAATTTCCCAACCAAGCTTCCGAAGCTTGTGGCGAGTTAGTATCGATGTGTCTGTGGCCTGGCGTTGTCCTGCCTGATGGAACACAATTCCTCTTCTATTGGCCAAAGTTGGCAGCTCCTGGGCAATTGCTTCCTTCAGACGGTCCAATTGTTGTCACTACAGGTGCGTAGGGCGTTTTGCCGTAGGGAAGCAACTTACAGTAGATGATTCCCTGCTAATTTCGAAACACACAACAAAGCCTTCCTGGCCGTCAATCCTGGCTTGGTCACCGTTTTCACCGGCTTTCCACGATACGACCACGACCGTTGTCGCTTGACGTTATCGTAAGTGGTCCACTTTTCATTACCAGTCATCATCCACTTCAGAAATGGGTCGATTTTGTTGCGATTCAGCAGCGATTGACAGTTGGTCCATGAGGCTTTTTGACGTTAGCTCTTGTAGCAGTCATACATCGAGCTTCCATTCAGCCTTATTCAAATGGTTCCATACGAGTTATTGTGCAATGTATAGCTCCTAGACAATCAAAACAGTGCTTATATGACTGTCGGACTCGACGATTTCCATGATTTTATCGACATTTTCGACGATTGGCCTTGCAGCACGTGGTACATCTTTGACATCGAAATTACCGGAATGGAATTGACAAAACCAAAATTGCTTGTAATTGGCTGTTACAGTATCAAAACTATAAACACTATAAACATTTTCAGCCGCCTGGCGTGCGTTTTCGTGTCTATGGGAGAAAAACTATAAAATATGGTGTATTTTCTCTTTGCTGATGTCCATCTTTGACGCACGCTCAAACAAAACTGGGTCAACCAATCACAAAACTGTCAAAAAAGTTTTTTAAGCACGAAATTTAATCTTTATAACGATATCTAGTGTAGCCCAATCGGACTGATACAACGTGTTATACAGATTACTAAAAAACATAATGGATTTATTTTTACTACAACTAACATATATTAGTATGGATTTATTTTTACTATAAAATTCAATACTGATTCAATTCATTTTGATTAAAAAAAATGCATGTTTATTGTTAGAAAAAAGTCAATTGCAAACTATGTTTTTCATTTGTTTATTTATTATTTATGGCTTATACGTTTTCTATGTTTCAAACGCAAGATTGTCGTATTTTATGTGTTAGCCCTCTATTTATAATAGGATAAAAATGAATGCTATAGAATTGGAAAAACAATCACATGTATAAAATTACTGAAGAGAGCTAAATTAATATTTTGCAGATTCTTGAAGGAAGTTTTCATAGAAACGGTGAAAAATTGTGCAGTATCAAAATCAATGTACCGAAAATCTGGCAAAATTTATTCTTTAAATTCAGTGCAAATATTATGCGTCTCATCACAGCAACCTGGAAAATAAAAAAACTTCAATTCGAAAATATAAAACTTCACAATTTTTTTCAACTCTAAATTTCTTCTTCTTTGTCCTCCGTCTTTTTTTTCCTATTTTTTGAAGGTTTTCAAGTTGCATTTTAATACGAGAACCATGGACTGTTTCATACAAATTTGACAGTCGATCAGTCAATCAGGTTGTAGATTGTCGGGACAAGATGTGCCGGGGATGACCAAAATTTACGAGTCTCAGATAAGTGGGCAACCGCACGCACTACACGGATGTGTAAACTTGGCTTCAGTTTTGATTAGAAAGTATACTGAAGTTTTGTTTCTCAGGGAATTTATTTCATTAGATTTCTTCAGTAACTTAGTTTTTACAGCGGTAATTATGTATTCACACCAATTCACTTGACCGATTGCGCTAATATCACTTCAACTCGCTTTGAAATTACTTTTCCGAGAAATTCAGTCGATTCGCTTCTGCAAAATATTGACTGCAAAGTCTCAGACCAAGGATAATTATACTCCCGATTGCGACTGAATGATTCTGGGTTACTTCGGTTTTCTCTCGATGTATGGGAATTCGTTAATCGTTAGATGTGTCCTCGCTGCTAGGAGGTTCTTCTTGGCGTTTTTAGATCAAGCCAATTTTTCTCGGTATTTCTGGTACTGATGGTGTGGAACGAGATTTAGGTATGTTGGTGTGTATTCAACAATATTGGAATATTACAGATAGGAGTATAAATTTATCCTTATAAAGAAAAAAGAGAAATTGAGAGATCTCCTACCTGAAAATTTATTTTTTGTTCCGCAGAAGAGTGCTGAAGTAACAGGCTGTGAAACTCTTGTTTCCGAATGAAAAACACCGTTTTCTGATTTAAGCACAATAGCGTTACCCACCATCATTCATCTTTAACTACAAAAACAGTTTGGGCTAATCCATAGTGTAAAAGCTAAACTTAAATCACTAAATAATGCATAAGTTTCTTTCTATTTGCAAAAGTATCGCAAAACAAATACAAAATGAAAAACGTCCGGTTTCACCCTTAATGAGTACAGTACACCCTCCAAATACTGAGACATAAACTTCAGCTCCAGCATTCGCCACACATCCAATTCAAAGTTTTTGCTTGTCAGCGCAAGAGCTTTTGTTTGATGCAGCTACTAGACCTTGTGTGTGTTTGAAGAAAGCAGTGCAGAACTATGCACATTGAAATTTTAGGTGATACTGTTGCATTTGTTCATGCATTACATGAAAAAAATAGGATAAAGCTCCCAGCTACTGAATCCAATTCGTCCTGCGAACGTAGTACATGCAAATAGTTCGGCAAATAGTTTAGCAAATAACGTCAACACGAAATTCGGTTGCCTAATACTTCATTCCCAATAACTCTTACTTGTCAGCTCATCACCAGTAATATTCTCACTTGAAGTCTGGATCAACTTCGTTCGTCCGTCTTCGCACTGTAATTCAACGGCGGCTCGAAACGATTTAATCAAATTGAAAAGAGGTTCATGTTGTTTGTTCAGGCTGTGAGGACTTGATCCAGTAAAACGCCTGAATGCTTCTCGTTTCGGGCTTTGCCAAGGCAATAGATAAGTAATTTCCATTCACCATCATAATATTTGATTGATGGATTTCACCAGGGCAAACTCATCAGAAGCTTTCCTTGCAAGGACTCGGTTATTTAATTCCATGCAATTTAGCAGTCATGATTGTTTCCTGTTGCAGAACAGGTTTGTGACGACAGGAGTGTATTTTTGAAGGATCTACCTACAGTGATTTAAATATGCAAATGTACTATGCAAAGAAGCGACCAAGTCGAGTCGAAAATTGTTGAATGAGTATTGGAATATTTGAGTTCTTTGATTTACCCGGCTTCCATACTTCTGAATATTTGGCTAGATACAGAACCATATGCTATATTGTTGAGTTTCTGGTATGTGATTTATAGCTTGAGACATGGAGCAAAATTAAAACTACTTTTGTTTTATACTCAAGCGAGCCCATTTTCAGAAATTACTTTTCTTAATGACTTTTTGCTAACTTTACGGAGTAGCATTTTATTATAAATAATATAATATAAATTTTGCACTTTATATGCAACGATAATTTTAGTTTTTCCCTGTCGTACCATTCACAAACCTTATTTGCTCCAAAAAGGCATATCGAATTCATCCAACATTATTTCCCACATCGTTAGCAACAATTGTTCTGCCGTATGTTGAATGTATTTGAAAATAACGAAAAATATCCGCTTTACTCAAAAACTCAAACAGTTTACATGATCGTGATGCAATCATAACGTTAAAAGAACGTGAATAGCGTATGAACATAAATCGACTTGCGAATAAATTGAATAAAGATTTAAAAATTTCTTTTCATCCTTTCAGCATGCATGATTTCTTGCTTGCTTGAAAGCGGTGGTTTGCTGAGAAAGTGATTTTGAGCGAAGTTGAGATTTCTGTGGAACATGAAAAATAAGTGTAGCAGTTTATTGATTCATGCAATAGTTTGCTAATGCATGCAATATACAATTAGTAAAATATCCCAAACACTACAAAAGTCCCGTAAGAGGGTAGTCGTGAAATTACTTTACTTTACTACAGAGTTTATCCAGAACGATTTAATGTTTCTACTTTCGGTTCGTGTTTATTCATGGATATTTCTTTGAGTAATTCTGTTATTCATTCACAAATATATCCTGCATAAAATGTTCGGAACATTCAACTAGTATTACATGTATAATGCACAATGTCACAATCTTTTTGGCATTCTTGTAGCTGGAGAAAAGTCAGGAGTATGGAGTTACACCCACGCTGGGCGCAGATTATTTTTAGATCATTTCTGCGGTTCAAATTGGCTTTATTATTCTGATTAGGTTTCATAGACTATGCTTAATGGAAAAGTAAGGAATATATTATACTGAACCTTTTCTTTTTTATGCGTTTTCAGTTTTAACGATGCTCCGCATTGAAGAATTTCCACTGTACTATTGGCTGTATTTATTCCATCTTGATATCAACATTATGGCTTTCGCTTCGCCGAGCAGCGAAAAAATTTTGGTTCCGAATCAGAAATTTTATGCTTTCTCCGGAGTCAGTTCCTGTTAGATTATTGATTGAAGCAGTAAAATTTAATTTAGTATAGATATTCTGATAACTTATTTCACTTGCATGACATTCGTCGGAGATTGCACGTAAGGCATTCTAGCTAACAAGTTAAACTTAAATGAAATCAGATTTCACTTTAAAAGTACATTTGATGGTTACTAGACTTAGGACTAGCTTGTGCTTACATGGCCAATTATACTTAAATAAACTCCAAATCATTATTGATATTTGAAACAAGATTTTTCCCGCAATCATCACTACACAGAAGTACCGTATCGTTAGCGAAAGATACTTTTCGGCTTTTAATTATATCTTCCTTAAATTTAAATAAATCATTCATATATATATTCGGAGCAGTATTGGGCCCAGAACAGTTCCTTCCGGTAGTCCACATTTGATTGTGAGATCATCACTTATAGAATAACCCATGCGAACATTTTGATTCCCGCCAGACAAATAAGATTCAATCAACGAGAAAACATTACCTGGCCTAGGATAAAAGCAAATCATGGTTAACTGGATCGAAAGCTTTGCAAATGAAAATTCTTTCTAGGCAATTTGATCAATATTACAGTCTTCATTATTCGAACGTAATCAGGAGCAGAATAAGAAATGTTTCAAATCAAAACACTCTTGCATGAACATCCTTTGTTGAAATATTTTGTACAAAGTACTAGGTTATTAGCCTGTTGATAAATAGAAATAACTCTTCATATTTGTAGTCCTAAACTCTGTACTCATAATGATATCATTCCTACAGACAACGATGATAAACTCGCCAAATAGCTCAAGACATAGCTTGAAATAACTCAGCGCGCCACTGAGTCCTTGGAGACGCTGCTAGGCTATAGTCAATATCCATCAAACCTCATAAAGTTGATTGCTCAGCAGAAAATAAGGAAGTCCTGTGATGTCAAGCAGGAAAAGAATTTACGCCAGCTACTAATAGAGTTCTTGTGCAATTAACTTCGATTTTCTGCTTACGAATGAAACGTCGCTCGCAGTTTTTCTTATCCCGTGTGTTTTTATCCACTCATGTACACAGTGATGTACAGTGCTATTGTCTTCACAAAGAGCTTATGGTTGGGTATCTGACCTCACTGACATTGCCAACCATTTTTACAGATGGCTCACGTATTTGGCACTAATTCACTTGATAATTGAATTTTCGATGACTCGATTCATTGTTTGTGTTCCGCGTTAATGAAATTTATTGAGCTCGACAATGGAAGGATCGAAACTTCGGATTGCTATAACAGGAATGGTGTTTTACTAGCGATGTCGACAATATGAGATAAATAGTATGGCTGTGCATTTGTCCAGCATGTATATGTATTGGATTGTGAAGAAATAAGTGGAAAATAGAAATATTGCAACCAACCGAAGCATACTTCTTCAGAACTGTTGACTGTGAAATGCACAGCGATGTTTCGATTAATTTGGTGATTCAATTCGAATAGATTTTATGCTGTAACTTTTTTTTATTTTTTTTTTATTTTCACTAATGATCCGAAATCTGTAGCAATGATACGAAATCGGTAGCTGTAGTTTCGAGAAGAGTGTTGGTAGTTTTTCTCGTTGAATGATTATGAAGTGAAATGTATTTATACAAAATGTGCTTAGTAAATATTTTTTCATGGTCACAATGCAATTTATAGAGTTCACAAGTTTTCATAGAGCTCATTAGTTTATAGAGCTTACATCGCTCAAAGTGCTTTTTTGTGGTCTGAACGGAATATTCTGCATCGCTTCCGAAATACCGAAATCGAGTCACATTTTTAGAAGAAAAAAAAATCGTTGCATCAAATAATATTTGCCACTGTTAAAAACCCTGGCTGACGACTCCGTTAGCGCTATCGAATGCCCATCCGGGTCTTCTGTGTTCTCCGAACTCGATCAAAGATGCAAAACCTTGCGATAGCATGGAAGCGAGCTCAACACCACCAACCAGGTTGTCAAAAATAGTGACTGCGCCCGATACTGCCTGCGCTACAACCACTGTCAACTGACTTATCTGGGCAACATGCTCCCACTTCGTCTCTGAATAGTATACAAGTGCTGCAAAAAAACGCCTAATATTCAACAGTAACTACCGAGCCCGTTACAGCCCGTCAACCTGTGCCTTTGCCTACTGGTCTACTGGACGCCAGTTATGGCCTCCGGTATATTTGCCAAACTTTTCATCAGAAGGCCTTGTCCGAATTTTCAACAAATTATGAAAGCAACTGTGACTAAACTTTAAACATTGTAAAAACATTTTATGTTGCCAAAACGTACTCAGGTCGAAGCTCCAATATTCACTCGTGCGAAAAAGTTTTTGAACAGGCTATAATTCCTTAAGAAATCTATTCAAAACAAAAGGTGCCGATTATTTTTAAATATTTCATGAAAAAGTTCGTACGATTACTTTATTTATCTTCGAATTGAGTGAACATAATTACCTAATATGTAGAGTGAAATCCCTTGCTTTTTATGACATATTCTAGTCTATCGGGCATAGACTCTACTAGATTTTTTATGAAACCTTGCAGAAGTTGGCTCCATTCCTTATTTAAAGCATTCTTAAGCTAAGGAATACTTGTAATTCCACCCTGTTGCCTTATGTTTTTACCCAAGCGAGTTCAGACATGCTTAATAGGACTAAGGTCTGGGCTTTTTAGTGAGATTTGTATAACAACCACTGATGAAAAATCCAAGCTTTGTGCTTAGGACCGTTATCTTGGAAAAAATAAAAATTACTTTTGATATTAAACTTCTCGACGCATTCTAGACGAATGTTTCGTCCGTTCCCGATTATAGTCCTATTTGTATTCTCCCTTGCTTCAATAAACTTCTTGAAAAAATTGTCATGCCTATAATGTATCCCATGATTCATCTTATCCTCTTTCCGGAACATCACAGGTTCATGAGGAGTACGTCTACTTTGACTAACCTCATCGTCTCCTCAATTACAGTTGCCCTTGTCTTTAATCGTCAAGAACAGTTGGTCGTAGTGTATCCAGATTTTTCAGAAGCCTTAGATACTGTCAGCCGTAGATTATTATTGGATAAAGTCAAAAAGTTTGGTGGTTTCGGCTCACTATTTTCTTGGTTTTTGTCTACCTCAGTAACCGTGTGTGTAACAACTCTTTTCCTCTTCTCCCTTTCATCCTTCTTCTGGTGTTCCATATGGGTCTATTCTCGGTCCAGTACTCTTCCTTATTTTATCAATGGCTTTGCTTCCGTTATTTATTCCCCTTGTTTACTGTATGCTGACGATTTGGAACTGTTCCATGTCATCGGGCTAGCTAATGATTCTAATCTTCTGCAAAATGATCTGTGTGCTCTTCTCAATTGGTGTAACCCCAACTGCTAGTCCTTGAATGTGAGTAAAAGTAAGCAAATAAACTTCTCTACAAATCCTCTCCGAATTAACTCTTGTATTCATTTTCTTAAAAAATTATCTGTCGTCATAATGAATTTGATCTTTGTCCTATACCACAATAGTTTTTTGCATGTAAAAGACGTTCTATGAATTCTCGTTTGGGCTTTGGCTTTTTAAATCATATTTCTTTTATCTTTTTGCAAATATCAATTTTAGTTTATTGTTATATATGACCTCATTTTGTTGCCATTATTGAAATTTGAATTCCAATGCAATGAATTTTGCACCTAACAAATAAATTAATTTTCCAAAGCTTTCACTACTAACACTTTGTAATAATTTAGTTAGATGAATTAATTTAAACCTGCCTTCTCATTACTATAATTTCAATTTATTCCAGTTTCATTCTGCGACCACATGCAAAGTCAATAAAACATAGCCTGTAGAAGTAATTCTTCTCATGGTCGTGCAGTGAAAACCATGTAGCATGTGTGTATGTGCTGTAATAACAGTAACCATCATATGAAACAAATGTGACATTACCAATATAAAAACCATATAATATCATCAAACGATCCCAGGCTATAATCTTGTGAAGCAACAAATGAGATTTTGTTTGACACTAAGGCAATCTGTGCACAACAAACACAGTCAACAAGTGTGTGGATGTGTAGTAAAAATGTATGTAATGTGCGTTCTTATTTTCCATCGGAGGAAAATGTTTTCAATTGAAAATCAACGGAGTAATGTATGAAGTAAAACAAGCTGTATTATCAACACTTGTTCAAGAAGAAATTGAAAACTTCAAAACAAACGGGTGTGATATCTTTAAACGTTCAAGAGATAAGGCTATTTTCAACAATTACCAGCAACTCATATTCCAATTTCACTCTAATGCACTTTACTCTGCCCGGGAATTGGGGTGAAATTTTTAATTAGACTTGTTTCCGAGCTTCCTTCTGGTCAGATTACGGCAGACTCTTGCAAAAGTCTTTAGCGAAGCTCTTGAATAATTATCAATTTGGCCAAAATCATTAAAAGTTACTTATAAGTACGAAAAGTTGAAAGAGATTATGGAAAGAAACGAAGGTTACAAATATTAGATGCGCCATTGAAAAAAAAATGTCTTGGGCTAACGGTATGCTTGTCTGTAAATAGTATACAAAATTCTATAGAACCAAAATAGAGTACCACTTATATAATATAGATATTTTCCTAAAATGCCATTAGCTCTCCTTGCTAATTTATATCGACTTTTTCGCCGGTTCCTCGAAATCGAGATACAGAAAATCAGGTTAAAATATTTTCATTCAAGCGTCAATTCACCACTGAACCAGTGGCGCATTACCACACCCGAACATTAGAAAAAATAAAAATCCCTCCATTAGCATCCCGAGTAATATAAATATGTAAATAACTTTCTAGTAACAGCTTGAACGTGAAATCGGGTTTGATGCTTGCTTTTGGGGCAAGTGGCTGCTCGAAATGTACAAGTGGTCAAAAAAATTACTTTGTTTTCGCTCGCTGCTTTTCACTTGGTTGCTTCGTAGCACAGCATGAAACCGTGCATGGAAAACGAGACGAAATATATTTTCCTGCTGTGTGTTCAATCGAATATTTTCACTATGCTGGTGGAGAAGAGGGAGTGTGATTAAGAAAATTGTCAGAATATTTCATTGAAAATCAATTTGGCATGTTTTTGAACCTGTTTCTTGCGTAAATTTTATTTTCAAGTATCTTAAATCTAATCAATGTTACGTTGATCGGAATTCTGATCAATGTGCCATCAAGTAATCCAATTAATAGTGGTGTGTGTTCGTTTAGTATAAGAGAAAGTAGTTTTTATTCACTTTAATAATTTTCAGACCTTTGTTTGGTCACTATTTTCAGTTTTGAGTTTTTTTTTCTTCAGTACAACAATCTGACATGGAAAAATAATTATAACTAAATAAGAATTATAGTAATAGTTTTTATTATTTAGAATTATATCATTTCGATAATTCCAATTTATTAATCTTAAGAAGCCTTGAGTTAATGTGATTTTTTTCGCAGTTGTATATAGTGCATGTATATAGTTCTTCAGACCACTAAAATACTACAAATCATTCCAATCGTATAGGCCACTTTTGATTCTTAATTGAAAATTATCCATCAATTATGAATAATCAAATCCCACCTCAATATCTAGTCTGCTACATTGCGATCCGTATCGTTAGCGACGGAAACACTCAACGATATCCTCTACGTGACATAAGACTTACCTGCTAAAGGCTAAAAATAATTTCAAGAATCTTTGAAATACAGGAAATGTATCTAGTTCCCAATGTAAGAGCCGCACTCATAATGCTAAGTGTACTTTGTCTAGTGTCATGACCTAGATTCGTTAATAGTCCTACGCTGTTTCTGTTCTCGTTTAGAACCTTTCACATTTTCAGGTTGTTGTCTTCATGCTGTACAGCCATAGCTCTGTTTCGAGTGTACTCCTTTAATGCAAGCAACGACGACGGCTTGAAATTGTCACAGGAACCGCACCACAAGCTGATTCAGTAAACTTACATTGACCTGCAATTATCTTGCATCTTGAATCTAAGCTTTGTAAAATATTTGGCAGTGTCAGTGATTTAGAAAAAAATATGTTTGATAGAAGGCTTGTAGTTTTTGGAAAGTGGATTTGGAAATGCTAAAGATAATTCAAAAGATTCTCAAGTGTTCTCCCTCCCATTTCTAATAGTATTAGATTGATTGATTGATTTTTTCATACCGTAATGTAAGTAGGTCAAGCGCCTGTTGTGAGTGTGTCTATTCCTAATTGAAAGCAGATACGAACTCCCAAGAGCGAATTTGATTTGTGAACTTGATAACGTTCATTAAAAATTGATAATGAATTGATATATACAGGGTGATTCACGATGAGGTTTGTTTATTTTTTCAAAATTTCGCGTTAAAACAGCGGTTTTTCATTGAGCTGATTCGCGGTCAACATTTAAATGAGATATCTTTAAAAATTAAATTTTTATAGATTGTTCTTTCGACTCACAATAAAATTTTTACTGTAGAATTCCACTGTATGCCTTTTATTTGAGATTAAAAACCAAACTCCATAATGGATCACCCTGTACATAAGCTTAAATCTCCAGTTGTTTTTTTGGGCTTGATACTATAGTAGTGTATCCTTTTCTATCGCTCCAACAGCAACTATAAGATGAAAAAAAAATGAATTTCAACATTTCTTGGCTGCAGTTTTTGTAGCATCGAAACCATTTACTTTTGCATCATCCCCATTGCTTTTCACCAAACTTTTACACTTACTTTAGTGAAATTCGATGAATTGGCCACTTTTTCCAGCATTTAAAATGGCTCTTCATTAGCTAACGCCTGTAATTCTTGATTTGATTTTACCTCCCTGTTTATTATTTGCCTTTCTAGTGAAAATCGCCATTTTTGAAACATAAAATCTATACCTTGTAAATTGAATTTTATAGAATAAACTCTCGGGGAATTTTTCCTCGAATAATGAACTACTTTTTCAAAAAAAAAAACAGAATGGTTGTTTTTTATATACGAAATTCGACATTTCAAGAGCTTTGAATTAAAGCTTACTAAATCCCAAACAATACTACCTACGCCATCTGTAAGAAAAAATCGGAAAGTTTTTTTATAGTTCCAATAAAATTATTACACTGATGACCCAAAGCAATATTTCTCTCAGAATGGCAACAACCCAACGCATATCAATGCGAAAAAATACTCAAAATATTCCGATATAATTAGTACCGAATACATAAAAACAAATCAACAATCCCAAGATTCAGCTGGAATTGCTTGTAGCAATATCATATCATTTTCTTCCCTTCGGAAACCAAACAATCTCGTTTTACAACTTTGCCACCAGAATGCTATCGATAGTATCAATTTTTTGTCACTTATACGTCTATTAAGCAGGTTATTGAAGGAAAGCATTTAATGGAACATGAAAAGTCGGTCGACTTGTCGTATCCAATTGCAAAGGGCGGCGACGTCAATATAAGTAGGAAAAATTAATTTATCGACTTGAATTCAATTTCGAAAGCTATGAAGATTGTGATTGCTTTTTTGGTTTGTTTTGGCTACCTATTATGTTTGAATTTTTGACATACATGTTTCATGGACTCTAAGAAGTCATTACTTACCGTTAGCTTTGAAGTATAATTACACTTAAGTACAATTCGCCAATGCGCAAAGCAAGTTTTTGGTGGCAAACTTTCATATTTAATTGATTAAACTACATTGCAACATCGTTATTGTGACTCCCAGTAAATAGCATTTATTGTCGCATACAATATAAATACAAAAATTCTAGAGACTCGATTCGAACAAACTCAAAAATAGTCTAGCGCATCAGAACCTCTAGAAAACTAATTTTCGAAGAAGCTATCTTTGAGAGTTTTAAAAATCTGTGAAGACGTTATACACTTCTTTGTAGTACCATATCAACCATTTTTTACTCAAAGGAACAGATATCATTTTCTGACAGCATTTCCTATAACACAAATGATGAAAATGTTCAGTGCTGGCAACATTTGTCTAACACAGCAGCAATAAGTCTACCATAACATGCTCGTGCTTAATCAACCTATTCTTTGCATTTCGTTTTCATCCAAGGATATCATCGAAAGTTTCAGCAAATTAACTATATCTAGGGCTGCCATTCGAAAAGTTTCCGAAACTCGGAAAATTTAAATATCGGCTGCTTATTTTATTGTAAATGCTTTGCTTATGAAAGCAAAATGGAAGCATCTGGTGGTGCAATATTTACGAAATTGTCTGGTGCTGACAATCATGCGGTAGTGCCATAGCTGCTTCCCGTTGAGTTAAATCCATCCTGTGAATTTCCTTTCGACTGAATGGCTGCTCTGGAAGTTATAGGAGTGAATAGAATTTTCTGGTAACCATACTCAAAACAAATTTTCGAAACCTAAATATTTGTTGTTAATTGTCATTGCAGAATCATTTCCATTTCTAAATCGCTCGATAAAGAAATGTCAATAAATTACGAAATTAATCATAGCTGGCAACCCTCTCATGATTTTTCAACGAAATTCCTACAGAATTAGATATATAGCAAGATCCACTTATCACATGAATTTCGTTCTGATTTCGTTACTGCATCGGAAGCTATTAGGGAAAAAACCTTTATTTTCCTGAGCAATTTTACAATATTTAGAAGACAAAAATTGTCATAGCTGGCAGCCCTATACTAATTTTTCAACCAAATTTCTATGAAATCTATCTTAGAGTAAGGTTCACATACTGCGTTGATTTTGTTAAAATATGGTGGCTAAATCGGAAGCTATAGGCCAAAAACCATTTTTTTTTCTCAGCGGTTTTTCAAAATGGAACCACTGCCACAGTATTGCCCGTATTTCAAAATCACTTCTATCAGACCTGGTCCAAGCTAATTCCAACATGTCCTGTAAGTTTGATATTGATTGCATTATCTGATCGTCAGTTCTCGTGAACAGAAGTTTTGAGTGCTGAAAATAGAGGTGATTTGATCATGGGTCGCCGATCTTGTTTACCGCGGAATTTTGAAAATTTTTCTTTGACTTGGTGGACAAAAGTCAAAATTTATCAATAATTTGAATTCATTTTCAAAAATTAAAACTTTTCACGAGGGTCGATGATTTGAAGGATTTTTTTTCAGGAGCCTGCTGTAGTTACAGAGTTGCCGCACAGTCTTCAAAGTCCATGGGTGTTAAATTTTCGTCTACATCAATACGCTCTGCAAGTTCCACGATGATCCATTGTTTTTCTTATAAGTTAAGACAAATCGAAATTTGAAAAAAAATCCTTGCCTACTTTTAGGCACTCAGCGCCTACACAAGGCTCCAAATTTCAATTTCTTTATCATAGACAAGCTTAAAACATAATAGGTTTTCATTCCTAAAATTTTTTTTTAGCAAAAATTTACACTGCTTGGAAATATAGGAGTACCTGAAAATTCACTAAAATGCCCGCCACCGCCAAAAGGTTAAAGATATCTGAATTCTAGCAAGTCATGGACCTACCCACTATATAAAAACATCTATGTCTTCCGAAAATTTCAGCTCAATCGGATCGGTCACTCCAGATTATCTCCCTTAATCAGTTTGCTGATATATATATATATATATACATATATATATATATATATATATATATATATATATATATATATATATATATATATATATGTATATATATATATATATATATATATATATATATATATAAATAATGAATTTTCGGCGAAACAAGTTAAATACTAATTTTCTTCGAAAATTAGTAAAATTTAGGTAATAACTTAACAACTAGTACTGAGTTAAAAGTTAGTCGAGTGATAAAAACTCAAATAATATTGTGCTGGGACAATTTGTGATAAAAAGAGATTAAAAGTCAATCGCGATGGTAATTCTAGGATATCTAGCTCATTGTTGTTAAAGTTATTTTCTCATTCACGCACGATTAAATATAGGCACTTGTTTATCTTTCCGCTCTAGTAACTTTGATTTATAAAAATTGCGCACAAACAAACACTCCTGTTATGAATGTTTCCCATAAAAGAAAATTAATATTGTAGTTTCCGAATGATTCTTGTGTTCTTAGCCAAATTCAAGCCAAAATCTATGCTTCAAATCAGTCCAACATATCTGAAATATTACATAGGATGGATAACACGTCCGAAACTCTTAATCCAATAACAGTAGCACAATCACAAGATTGCTCAATTACCGCATAAAACTTTTATGCCACATAAAGGGCCATCGTCGGCATATGATTATTGTTCCTCTTAGGACCTTGTATAACTACGTGACTGGAAATACTAATTTGCATCAAACATCGTTCCGCCTATAGACAGCGAGAATAAATATGATACTAGGATTACGATTGTCATTTATTTTCCATTACTTTCAGAACTAACTGAACTAACGAAGGACAAGACACTTTCTGTCCGTAACGTCGTCCGTCGGTACGGAGAATTATCGGATGCTGACATCATCTCGTACGTAACTATATCCTTATGTGTAGAATTTGAGTGAGGAGTAACTGAGTAAGGAAAGATTTTCAAGCGATAATGGCAGGTTATATTCGTATCAAGATCGGCACTATGTTTTCAAGTGATATCCGTGAAAACGGTTTCGCCCGGGAAATCAAATGGAATCGTAATCGCAACATCGTATACTTCGCACACATGTTCACCATGAACCGATGAATACCCATTTTTTACGTAGATACTAGTATCTGAGTACCCAGGCTGGTTGGAATCTGTTCTGCTTCATACCTACCTATCTTTTGATGCGAGGTGCCAGACGCTAAAATGGACGTTCGAATCAAATAGATATTCACAGGCTATAAGCAGGAAAAGCAGGTTCCCGCGCGGAAATTTTCATGTGAATGCAGGAATTGAAAGTAATGGATGCGAGATTTTTATCGATTAGGATTATATTCCTTTTGGGTCAGATCGTAAATATTCTGCTAGACATGTGACGTGGAAAAGCGTAGGTGTAATTCTGTAGTATTTATATTAGAACCCAAATGCATCTTAAATTTGAGCCATAAAAGAATTTAAACAATCCTCTCTCGTGAGCGAAAACAGGAGTTCTAAAATAGTGGGTAAAAAGGAAATTGCTTGTAACACTTTTAGCTCTTTTGACTTACTGTTGACGAAGCAATTTTAAAACTTGAACAAAATCAATCGAAATCAATAAAAGAAGGCTAGAATACGAAATTTATTGGCAATAACAAAAGAGCATCAATTTAGAAAAAAATATTGCAGCATCAGTCTGGTGTAATATATTACGTGTACGTAGACATACATGAATCATGATTTGAAATGTACGAGAGTGAAATAATACCGACAGGACTATTGCCTTACACAGCAAACTAGAAAATTCAGGCAGGAAATTTTAGCAAGAATTGCAATAAATCTCCTGTTACGATGAAAATAGTTTTGTGCTTTGACGACGACGAAGACTTTTGAATTACAGAAAAGGAATCAGATAGTCGCACTTCTATGAGCGATTGAAAAAGCGAACTCAATACTTAAATGTAAATTGCATAAACTTCAAATAATAAAAGTAGTAATCAAATATATGTAAAGTGCCAGTGCTAATTAATTGTGCAACGATAATCTAACTTGTTCAGCCTCTACAAGAATACCAAAAAAAAAACGAAAAACTCTGGAGGCTATTACACATTACTTTTATTTGCACAAATATATTTTATTATTATATTAACCACTGAAAGTGTGGCTCCCGAAGTCAGACAAAGAGATATGCAACGTAAAGATCGTATGCCTGGTTAAAAAATCGAGTCACCATAACCGCGTACGAGAATGACACAGTGTCACAACTGTTAGCGATTTGAATACTCTGCATTAAACTTCTTGGTCCGGCTCGCTATGTCAAAAACGAAAGACTTCACAGTTTCAACGGCTGAAATGAGTCAACTGTAGTTGTGAACACTCTGTTAGTTATGGCAACTGCCCATGTAATCTAAAAAAACCTAAGGAAGTCTTTCGCACCAATAGCGAGTGCAAACCTAAGCACCTCTACCCATCTTACTGATCACAAAACTATCTCAGCTAATCAAAACATACCAAATAACCCGGCAGATATGAGCCAGTTTTTGACTATCATGCAAGAACCGTTATATTAAATGCTGAAAGGCGTGATGACGGAAATGATCCAAAGCCTATTCCCGGCCCAAATTAACCAAAGGAGTATCCTTCAATAAAAAATGAACCCCATTAATCCAATTTCTATTTTCACATGGATATGCCCTCTCCAATAAAAAAATGCGAGCTGATCTTGCTTTGTTTGATTTCAAAGTTGACCTTATGCTCCCTCTGGCAACATTCCTCAAACCCGGGAACTATTCTCGGATCATCATCTTATATAAAAACGGTAGGATGACTAGTGGGGGAGGAGGTCCTCGAAGAATTCTTGTGAAGAAGAACATAACGCATTATTCCATCGCAACCTTCATCCTCAGGAGTACAGAAGCCACCCTCATAAAGTCTTTCTAAAACAGACTTTCTCGAGTTTGTCGTGATATCGGTATGTAGACCTTCTTGACTTATGATCTTCATGCACTCTTCAACCATGAGAGCGGAATCTTCCTTTCAAGAGATCCCAACGCCTGCAACCACCATTGAGTAACTTTGAGAAGTAATCGATTCGGGATCGAACTATAACAGTTCATCAAGTGTCACAAGTATGACTGTACATCCCCGACGAGCCAACATATTTTGGTCCCAGGAATCCACTGAAATGTGTACATGAATGTCCTCGACCAGCCACAATCAGACCGTAAGCCGGTGGTGTTTCACATTGATAATATCTTCATCAACGAACCACCAAGGCGAAAGATCATCATTAAATGAGAAGCTTTCCGAACCACACTGGCAAAAGTAGCTATGATTGAAACACCTGAAACAGCTACCAATAGTCACCAAAATTCTTATAAGATCCTTTAATTCAGGCGGGAGACGTCAACAAATCAATATTCTAGTAAATCTGTACGAACTCCCTGAGTCAATTAAAATATTTATACGGATGAGGAAACAGATCTGGAGAAGAGCTAGAGGGACATATGACCCCAGATTGAAATGGGAAGCTAACCAACAGCTAATCAATATTATCGGCAGTGAAATAAGTGAGTTCTAGAACGAACAATGGGAGAACCTGATACATAGTACTAAACCGGGCGAAAGTACATAGTGGTGGCTGACCAAATGTTTCAAAACGAAAAACAAATGAATGGTTTCGCCAATTTACAGATCCCAAGGTATGAAGTATGGTTTGGCAGTATCCTTTGCTGATTCTCTGGAGCTGCAATCCCAGGAAAACTAATCACCAGACGAAAAGCTTGACATGCAAGAGTCCATAAAATATGCTGTTGGGAGAATCGCAAACTCTGAGTTCCGGGTGGGAACATCTATACGATCAACTAATCTGGACGAAGTAAAATACCTGGCTATTAGCCTGAATCGACGTAAATCGCCTGGAGCTGACCAAATCAAGATTTGACAGACTTAATCAACACGTTCTTTCTGACTGAGGACATTCTAAAAGCATGGAAACGAACTACCATTATAATGCTGGCGAAAACCAGTCAAAACCTAACTTTTCGCCAGAACTGGAGACCAATTAGTCTTATACACTCAATCGCTACCACCGAGCTGCAGCTAGCAAGGGTGATCCAACACAGCTGCAAAATGCTTAACTATCGAAAGTCGACCGGTTTGGCTATGTTTCTTTAGCTCAAACTAAAGAATCATTCGAAAGGGCAGAGCTTTTCGTATAAGAATAATTGCACGTTTTTCCTCATAGTGGACCATAGAAGCTGGAGTTCCGCAAGGATCACCACTATCTCGATTTTTGTACAGTCTATACAAAAAAAAGCCCTTTCCGCAGACGAGACTTGAAGATCCCGATTGTGGAAAATCCTAACTTGCAGACACCGTTTCGCGAGCCATTCAACCTTTCATTAACATACTTGTGGTATATTTCCAATGGACGTCAAACTAACAATAACACATTTTTTTCTCTTCTCGCATGCCCTTACTTTTGCAACAGGCAGAGTTGTAGTTGCAGTTTTCGAAAGATTTCAATTATCCTGGTTGTACTTTGCTAATTTATGCTGATTTCAGAAGTGGAAATAAGTATTTTGTACAAATTTTCTACAATGTGTCCAATGCGTTTAAAAAGCATTCAATGCGAATTAGTATTATGTGTGGTCGAATACATTGCTAGCGACCTTAATAAACTATCTGAGATTAAACTTCAAACTATAATAAAAAAAAGCAAATGTCATTAAATCGGTGCTTTGAATCGAGATCGATTGATTTCCCGTATAACACATTTGTATATCTATCCTAATCTGCGCTATGTGCTATCTATTCGAATCTATATCCACCTTTACACTGTCATATTCATTGCGATTCTATTATCTTGTCCCACTATTTTTACTTAACTTTACTTAACTTATAAATGGTCTTGAAACCAACAAATCAACGTTAATTAGAAAAGCAAAAGCCAAAAATAAAATTCACAAAGATGTAAAAATACCAAGCCTAGCAAAAAATATTCATATCCGCACTTCGAAAACTAGGTCATTCTTCTCGCACCTAAGAGACTTCGCCGACGTGATTTCCAACGTTGTGACCGTTGTCACCATCTTTCTCGACGACAACGTACAGCTCTTGTGAGCTGTCGAGAGAATGGTCCATCACTTCCAAACGAGAAGAATCCTCATAATCTTTGGTATTTTCGTGACACGCAAAGCTAGGTGAAATTCCTTTTCTTCGCAAAGTAAAAAAAGAACGCAAGCTCTTTTCGCAGAATAACTTGTAAATAGTATAGCTGGGAGGAAACGCCACGAAACACCAGCATTAGCAGTTCTACTGTGGGCCCCGTTGATGAAGGACATCAATTATGTGAAAAAAAATTGTTGGCTTAAGTACCGGCTTACCTTCGCTGATCTCGGGGCTTATTCATTATGTGTTGCAGCCTTTCTTGTGCACGTCTACAAATACACACAATAACATAGACCAGGATCTTTGGTATTATAACAGCGCTAATTGCTCTACTGAATGGGTGCGAAAAGGTTAAGCGAAAGCGACTTGTCACCAACAGAAAGAGCAATGCCATGTGGGGGTGAAAATATATTTTTGATGATGATTTATCGCAAAACGAATGGTCATATTTTGAAGCGAAAGTAAGATGAATAACCTGGCAAGCAGTTGGAACAGAGAAATATCGCCAGGTTTTATTAACCAAAGATTAGTACTGATGTGCAGGGTTTTCTTTATTTGGGTGCTGTTGAATAAACGAGATATACCGTAAATAGCATCGAGAAGTTCGGGAACCGCGATTGAAGTCCTTATACATGCATCGGAAGGATGTATATTGAAATATTCAAACATTGAATTTCACCTTTTTTACTGAATTTATATATATGTATATATATATATATATATATATATATATATATATATATATATATATATATATATATATATATATATATATATATATATATATATATATACATATATATATATATATATATATATATATATGTATATATATATATATATATATATATATATATATATATATATATATATATATATATATATATATATATATATATATATATATATATATATATATATATATATATAAGTATATATATATCAGCAAAATAATTAAGGGAGATAATCTCTGGAGTGATCGATCCGATTGAGCTGAAATTTTCGGAAAACATAGATGTATATAGTGGGTAGGTCTATGACTTGCTAGAGCTCAGATATCTTTAACCTTTTGGCGGCGGCAGGCGTTTTGGTGAATTTTCGGGTAAACCTATTTTTCCAAGCAGTGTAAATTATTGTTCAAAAAGGTATGGGGAATGAAAAATTATTATGTTTTAAGCTTGTCTATGATAAAGAATTGAAAATTTTGAGCCATTTGTAGGCGCGCTGAGTGCCTAAAAGTAGGCAAGAATTTTTTTTTCAAATTTTGATTTGTCATAACTTCTTAGAAAAACAGTGGATCATCGTGAAATTCGCAAAGCGTATTGATGTAGATGAAAATTTAACACACATAGCCTTAACTGTGCGAGCAACTCTGTAGCTACAACAGGCACCTGAAAAAAAATCCTTCAAATCACCGACCTTCCTGAAAAATTTTTGATTTTTGAAAATGAATTCTTATTATTGATAAATTTTGATTTTTGTCCACCAAGTCAAATATTTTTTTTCAAAATTCCGCGGTAAACAAAAACGGCAGCCCATGATCAAATTACCTCTATTTTCGGACCTCAAAACGTCTGTTCACGAGAACTGACGATCAGAAAATGCGATCAATACGAAATTTACAGGACATGTTGAAATTAGCTGGGACCAGGTCTGATAGAAGTGATTTTGAAATACGGGAAACACTGTGGCAGTGGTGCCATTTTGAAAAATCGCCGAGAAAAAAAAACTGGTTTCGGCCTATAGCATCCGATTTAGCCACCAAATGTTAACAAAATTCACGCAGTAGATGAACCTTACTCTGTGATAGATTTCATAGAAATTTGGTTGAAAAATTAGTATATGGTTGCCAGCTATGGCAATTTTTGTCTCCTGAATATTGCAAATTTGCTCAGGAAAATAAAGGTTTTCCCTATAACTTCCGATGAAGTAATGAAATCAAAACGAAATTCATGTCGTAAGTGGATCTTGCTACGTTTCTAATTCTGTAGGAATTTCGTTGAAAAGCCATGAAAGGGTTGCCAGCTATGATGAATTTCGTAATTTATTGACATTGCTTTATCGAGCGATGTTTTCATAAAAGTTTCCAAATGGGAATGATTCTGCAATGACAGTTAACAAACAATAATTAGATTTCGAAAATTTGAAAAGCTATGAGGATGGTTACCATAAAACTCTATTCACTCTTGTAACTTCCAGCGCAGCCATCCAATCGAAAGGAAATTCCTTTGAGTAAGAAATGGTTGATATGATACTACAAAGAAGTGTATTGCGTCTTCACAGATTTTTAAGTCCCTCAAAGATAATTTTTTCGAAAATTAGTTTTCTAACGGTTCTGATGCGCTAGGTTTTTTTTTTCATTTGATCAATTTTCACAACTATAGGTATGAATTTTGCATTTAAGCTTCCTCATTCTTCAATGACAAGTAATCAAATTCGTAGTAGCATGACACAGATAAACTTACACGAGTCCGAACATAAAAGTTGGCTAGTGAATTCTTGCTTATTGAAAAATGTTCCAAATTTTTCTAGACATTCTTGTTTCTTTAAAAGGAGTTTTCTTCAATTTAGGACTCTTTTCTGTCATTGTCCGAACAAAAACGAAAGTATTTTCACGTTACGTCGAAATTGAAGAAAGTATGCATAGAATATAATCATTCGAGGTCCGTTATGTCCCTCAAATTGATTCGAAGTATAACAAAGAAGCATTGTAATTCAGTTACAACGTTTTTTTATTATTCGGAACCATATCGAAAAATGATTGGGTACCGTGAATTAGGGACATTTCGCACTCCCTATTGCTAGTGATTATTATTGTTTCATGGTATCAAATCGATGGGCATTTTATGTCGATCTAAATAAATCAGCCATATGAACATCAATTTAGTCAGCAATCGAGAGCTATCATCTTAACAACCAGGAAGTGTCCATATTTGGGTAAGCACTATCGCTCAATTTGTTACAACTGACTTGACACAGCAGGGGAGAACATTTGTCCATAACAAGCAGTTGACAGGACTACTGGCTTGAATTAGTTTCCGCACTAGTTCAACACAGGAAAGTTCATATGGATGAGAGTATCCGCCAACTTGTATTCCCTTTCTTTCCCAGCAAGTGAACGTGGAGGTTACGTCGATTCGAAAGCAATGAGTCGAAAAAGCTGGTCACATTGTTCTGGAAATCTTTTCAATACGTTGCTGGAAGCGAAGATAAATGGCGGATCGATGATTAGAGCTACCGGCACGATGTAAACAATAGGACCTGGAATGCTGGTGCTCTTTATCGAAATGATGGCATTTGAAAATTTGTTATTACTTTTGTTATAGCCTCGTGAGTAAGTTTAATCGTGGTCGTTGTTACTTTCATTTATCACTTGGGAAAATCATCCAATAATGCTAATTTTCTTCTTAAGTATCAAATATGTATCTATTGCATGCGGTTATTCGATGCATAATTGCATAAAATATTCGATAGATTTCATCATACGGCGTGGATACGGTTTTTACATAGTGACATTGTTCTAAGATCTGGATTTGTCTTGAACATCAAGCTAACCCACAAATAGCATATACATGAATCTGGCCCTATCTGCATCATTTCCTTGTCTCTGACATTTTCATACCTCCATGGTCCTTCCGTCGAAGATAGATGATTTTACTTTTCCATTGCAAATCATGGGGACTATGCGATAGCAGCAACTTTGCATCATCACTCTTGTCATCGTTGTTAAACCACTTAGTGTTGATGGCTTTAACCCAACGCCTCACCAGCAGGTGCATATTTCATGAAAAAGTACGAATACGTAGCGTCGGAGTCAATATGCATGGTTCAGATTTTCCAGTCGAGCTATACGTGCACCCGACCGGACGTGACGCGTGAAATTCCATCCGAAAAACTTCATGAATTGCACATAACAGAGCCAGGTCGGTCCAGAAATGACCAGGGAATTTCAATGTGACGCAAGAAATCCCATAGTGATTTCGCAGAAGGAATATGCAAGCTGATTGGTGTGAGCTGGATTGCGAAAAACATTAAGCCATTAGACCCAAGCACTATATTGCTGATATTTTATTTATTTTACTAGTCAAGAGGACACTTAGTTCAACATAATGGTTAATGAGAATTTTAGATAGGGTGAATACTGCACATGGCCAATGTTAGGGATTTGGTAGCAGGATTTTGATTTCAATTCATATTTTTACACAGCATGTTTACCTGGAATGAATACTAAAATATGGGAGGCTCAGTAGGCTCAATCATTCGATCATCACATATCTTGGCAAGTTCTATAGTTGGCGGCGATTTCAGAATTTTCAAAAATATTGTTAAAGGTTTATTGTTTTCAATTTTTCACTAGATAATTATGCTGCAGCTAGTTAGTTATTTGTAGACTTTGCTAGTTATTGTGTTATTTGTAGACCTTTTGTAATGTAAATGCATTTTTTATTTCTTCTTCTTGTCTAATAATTAGATTTGTGTTTTTGTGTTGTGTTTTTGGACATAAAATATATTAATAAAATCAATGAAAAATATAAAGTTTTCTTTGGTCAAATTTACCGATTTCTTTTCAATAATTAAATTTACATAGTTCGATTCAATTTTTGTCCGTGGAAGTTCAAGTTATATTTTATTAAACTCCTGGAGTCTCAAACAAAATATTTAACAAAGACTCAGGGGGTAGGTGACAGATAGTTTAAAGTTTCAATGGGAGCTTATATGCATGAGCTTCAGATAACATACTAGTACTTGCCATTACCTACTCCCTTGATAGGATGAAAAGCGCTTTGTTTTTTTTTTGTAAACCACAAATTACTCTACTGACCAAAAAAAGGCAAGTTGACATTTCATGTCGGTGACCCTCCGCACTACCAATAATAAGTATTGAATAATGTTAAAGGCCAGGCTTACAATCATTCCATGCAGCCGTCCAACTAAATTCAATAGCACTGTTACATAACTAAAATATACTTTATTTTCAAACTATTCTAAAGAATCAACTTGGCCCATAGATTTTATATAATAAATACACCATCAATTTCTCCACTGAAGCTATCAGCATTCTTTCCATTCCAACAGTTCATCGACTAAATTAAATAACTTTGTGTACTTTTCTCATTTCATCGATATCGCCTTGAATTTGTAGCATAAAAAATGATTTATTGATGATTCGAACCAAAAGATCCCCCAAACAAACTTTTCGGCATCCGGATACAATGGAAGTATTTCATCGACGACCTGATTGATTTCTATGTTCCACTCAAATATCGTATTGTGTTGGATAATATGAAGCATATCTCGAGGCTATAGCATCAATCCCGTCATTATTATCTTCATCTCTGGTGACTTTTCTAGGGCTCTTGTTTTTCTTCGAAAATCAGTGAAATGTTTGAGTGCTATGTGTGCGTGTTTCTGTGTGAATTGTGTTCATTGTTACAAGACGAAAAATGCTGTTTTCCTATAACTTTATCAAAAAAAAATATTGACTCATCCCCTTTGCAAAAATATCATTTGAGAGGGTCAAATATGAGCATGAAATCCATATTGTTTGGATCGGATTTCTCTTTTCTCCTGGGTCATATATCAAAAGGTCTCCCATCTTTCTTTGACCTGACTTTGTACTGACGTTAAAAGGACAAAACAGTGATAGCTGATCGCTCATATGGGAAATACCGATTTCACGAAACGAAAATCGGAATGCAGAAAGCTCAATCGATATATTATCAAAATTAGATTTGCATCATGCCATTTGCCGACATCTAAACATTTTCGTTGAATAAATTATGTTGTTCAATCTGGGTTTATGATAGAGAGCTTAGGAGTTTGCGGCTTTGATTTATTTGATTGGATACTGTGAGCTTATATGTATATTAGGCGGTGTCTCGACAAGACATAAATTGTGTCAAGACATCATGTTATGACATTTCAGTTGTAAGTGAAACTTCAACGCGAAAACAAGTATTCGTCGTGATGATTAGATGCAGATATCAAAAGAGTTTGAAAAAAATGGAATTTCCCACATACTTTGGGAGCGATGGATGGGAAGCATATTAAAATAAAGGCGCCTGAGAACTCCGGTTCTGATTTTTATAATTATAAAGGGTTTTTTTTGCATAGTCTTTCTGGCTATTGTTGATGCTAATTGTAAATTTATTTATACTGATGTTGGTGCAAGTGGTCGTGCTTCGGAAAAATCAGCTAAATTGAATTTTCCTCCTCAAGAAATATTACCAAGCATTTCTTGATTGGAGATGACATTTTCGGTTTGAATAGACATCTAATGAAAGCTTATAATCGAAATTTAGCAATGAGCAAAAAACCACAAATATTTAATGATAGAATTTCCAGAGCTACATAGTATGGCTGTGGAAAGAACATTTGGACGGTTTTCTTCTCGGTTTCGAATCTTCCATCGACTAATAGAGCTTAAGTTGGATAACGCAGATATAATAGTGGAATTGTTTTTGCGGGATGATTGAAATTAAAAATTTTATTGAAAATAAAATTTATTGAAAATCAAATTTTTCAATTTTAATCATCCCGCGAAACCAATTCCACTTTGACTCTGCTTTCGGAGGCTTATTCCACAAAACGATTGAGTTTTCCGTATAAATTATTCTCTGCTTTGATAAGCTTTAGAGACGCTATACGTTGTCCTTGCTGATTTATAGACAAGAAGGGAACCATGATCACAAATCAATAACCTTTATCAGATATAATAGTTCAAACTTGCTGCGTGCTGCACAATTATCTATCGAAACCGATAACTCGTCCAGCTCCAACGGAATCACAAAGCGAATTACAAAATTTAGCACATACTTTTATGCCGTTGGGAATGCAGGATTATGTACAGTCCTACAAATATGCCTGGCGTATAAGAGATGATTTAGCAAACTACCTTGTAACAGTAGCAGATACTTCAGATCAGTGGCATTGCATACAACTTTCATTTATATCTCTTATAAGCTGTGTATTACAGGTAATGCATTTGTAATAGATACATTTAACGTTTGACATACAATATTATTTTTAATTCAATATGGTACACCTGAACCAAAGAGATTTCTCAACTAATAATAAATATTAAGTACTGTATTGTGTGGAGGGACTCTACGAACCTAAAAAGCCAGACAAAAAGTAACAAACATTCAAATAGTAAAGAATTTTAATTGATTTAAAAAGGAACAAAAACTAAATTACTTCACTAAAACTAATATATTGTTAAACAGTAATTAAAAATCTACATTATAATGTGAAATATCGGCATCTATCATTGCCGACGCCAGTAAGTCCGGAGACATTGACTCTGATAGGAGACAGCTGTCGGATATTATTAGCTGCCGTGATGTGGAGGCCACGGGTTTTGAGACACCACCTCCCTGCAGAGGTATCTCGCACGAAATTATGCGTGGTCCAGACAATCGGTGCTGCGCCACATGTTTTGTGGCAACCACTTGGACTTCGAGCATTGCTGCCGATGCCTTCTCCACGGGCAAATGCTGCAGCTGCATTGCTATCCTTTTAGCAAATGCAAAATGCACCGAATCTGACTCTGCAGCATTTGAAGTCTTGCCAATGATGCTTGCAATCGCCTCTTTGTACAAGTAATGGACCTGTGACTCGTGCTCTTTTTTTACGCTTAAATGTTTTGGAATAACGAGCTTCCGATTCGGAATCAGTATTTATCTGTAAAAATTATAATTAGTATATTACAGTGAAATTAATCAAAAAAATGTAAATGCCACCATGTTCACAAATTTCTCTCCTGAGGATGTATCCTCACTTCCTGCACCCAGCATTTTCGAATATCCACTTGTTTCGTCTTCCTGCAAATGTACGAAAAATCATTGATTAGCACGTGTTCAAATATTATATTGTTAATGCAACTTACCATTTCAATATTAAATGTTCTCTTTCTCAAAATAATAACATCGTTGAGAAATGACATTTCTCCGTAATAAAAGAGACCAGACTCGTACATTTCTGCGGAGCTTCCAGACCATTCCAAGTCATCGCAACGTTTCTTTTCACTAATATATGTTGCACGTAAGCTTTTCATTTTTTTTAAGCTGCTCGACGGAACAGCTCATTTCCCGCCACGCTAGCACTTTCCTGTCTACCCTTTTATACAAGGGGCTTGAAAATTTCCACAAACATTTTTTTTCTCGATATAAATTAAATAGTTTTAATGCTTCTTCCATTGTAGGTTTCAGTGGCGCCATTTTGAAAAGTTACTTGTCAAAAAAAAGTCCGACAAAATATCAGCCTAAAGCTACGGTCAGACATCGCTACTTTTTGCGCTGCGCAGCACAAAAAACTGCGTTGACAGAAAGTAGCGATGTGTGATCAATGTAGAAACCTTGAAAACTGCGCCTGCAGCCAGACTGCGGTCGCAACTTGCAGCTTAAAAAGTAGCGATGTATGAAGAGCTTTTCAATGAGTTGCAAGTGCAGCAAAAAAATATTGATTTGATTGAAACTTTGCTGCGGCTGCGTCTGCAGCTTTTCGTTTTGTTATTGCCGATTCAATTAGTGCCTTGAAAATTGACAGTATTGTGTGTACAGTAGTAATAGCAATTTTAATATTTTTTACGGTATGTATTTCAAAATTTGTAAATGGTAGAATATTAATTTTGTTTAACCAAATAGGATATGGCTAAATACAATTGGACGAAAGACACAGTATCTTTGATTGAAGGAAGAGCATTTTTAATTTAGAGAAGTTATGGGCGATACAGTTTATTCTAATTATAAGTCTATGTTATAGCCATTTTGCAAAATCTAACTTAAGTATTAAAAACTCATAAATGAAATTTACGTAAATCATTCTATTCTAATGTTTCAAAACAAATTTGTTTAAATTTGTTTAAATAATTGAAGGAAGAGAATCGTTCACTTGGGCTTATTGATTTTCTCATCCAAGTGTATTTTTTTTATTAAAGGAGTCACCAGTTGTAGAAGTTCATCAAAACCACTACCCGATATTCTCAAAAAGTTTTTATAAAATGCTTCGTCATCTAAACGCAATTCATTTAACAAACAGTGCACAGCTCCATAGTGTTCTCTATTTGCGATCCACGTCCTCACCCAGCAGCTTCTGCTTTTGCTTTTCTTTTTTCGTTTATTTAAAACTATAACTAAACAAGCCGCAGCCAACACTTCTGGATCATCGAAATACATACTAACAAAACTGGTTGAAACTTCATAGCAAACTAAATAGTTAAATACTGCAACAGAGGTTGCGCGCAGCAAAAACTGCGAGTTAAGCATAGTACTGAGTTCGATTTCACGCGAAATTTTCATACAAAATTTCGCGCGAAATCTGTTTCGGCGAAAATTTCGCTTGAAAATAAGCAAGTTTGGTACTGTGTTCTTAGCATGAAAAGTTGCTTTGAAGTTGCTTTCGCGTTGAAAACGTAGATGGCACTGAAACATGTCGCGAATCATTTCACGCCAATTTAGTTTGTGCAGTTCATTCTTTCGAGCGGAAAAGTGGCATTTGGTGTTTCAATTTGAAAATGGAGCAGTGAAAATGTCTTTCCAATAAGAAAATCAATCGAAAATTGAAATTCATGACATTTTATCCGTCAGAAATGAGCATTGTCTCTGCTTTTCTCAATTGTCAAAAATTTCGCTCGAAAGAATGACCAGATAATGGAAACATGTCAAAATTTCACGTGAACTCGAACTCAGTACCAGCCTTTATGTGTGAACACCTTTGCAGTTTTCTTCGCAAGAAGTTGCAGCTACCCGGTTGCGCGCAGTAAAAGTAGCGGGTTGCACCCACTATGTGTGAACAGAGCTAGCAGTTTTTGCTTCTGCAACCTAAAAACTGCGCAGTAAAAGTAGCGATGTCTAACCCAAGCTTAACTGTTAAGACATATGTCCTAACATTTCTGTCATGACAGAAAAAATGTCATAACATATGGCGTCTCCGCGAGACATTTCGTAGACATAATATATGCTTTGACATAAATTATGTCTGGTCGAGGCACCCAATTAGTAAGCCATTTAAGTTGAATCCCGGTCAAGGTAATATTTTTGTGTCAAAGTCAAAGTAAATATGTTTCATTCCAAGATTGTCCTTGTGTTGTTGATGGCTGCATCATTGTCATTGATTTACAGTGTGTGTGATAGTGAATTGGTTGGATGCCAAAAAATTTAAGCAGATAATGCTTCATATATCAATTTTTTTCTCATTCCAGCCTGCACTTTTACAATGCAGAAGAATCCTATTTGTAATAATCAAAAATTAATAACCATGCAAAGTTTCTACTACTCTCAAACATATTGAAAGCATAATCCAGTTGAAAATTGATGTATGATGCATATGTAATTGATGTATATAGAATCTTAAACCGATTAAATTCTGAGAATATATGGTAGTTTTGATGCATACTAAGCATCATGAAATGATGGTAAGACGTCATCTGCAGCTCCAATACGTCTATAGAAGAAATGTGCTCTACATCTCTTCCATAGATGCAATGGAGGATGAGAAGGGATTGATCCGTTCATCCACTTCGACAAGTTGAATAGAATGTTTTTGGGAGTGCTTGCGAAATTTGATTAGATCCATAAATTCGAGAAATCGTCCTGTCACTTTCCAGAGTTTAATGGGATGATAAAATGTTCAATGGTAGTTTGTGAATTTTCATAAATTTATTTCTCGTCCAATCAATTATTATTCCGTTATAGCAGCACAACTCACACTGAGCAAATATGTGCAATACATTCTGATCGAAGACAATGTGAAAGACATTCGACATCCGCACATTTCAGCATTAAGCGTTTGTGAATGAAATAGTGTAGAAAGATATTTTCCGATAAGCACGAAATCGATTCGGAATCTTTCCTGTCACCATATCGTCTCCTATGGAGCTCGTCTACGTATCGAGGATAACAAAGAGAACTCTGTGAATTTATGCGATGCTCGGATCTTCGTAAGTATGTAATAATGAAATCGCATATTGGCATCCAACGTCACACAAGAATACTAGACATGATGTCATATGGCAGCGTTAAATGATGATGGGATTATCCGAACGATATTAACACCATTGGAGAACGAGATATTTGCGAGAAATCGAAATGCCCAAGCTAAGTTGGGAAAAGAATGTCTTGCGGTCCGGAATGGAATTGCGAATGGAATGCTCAAAGGTGGGCCAGTACCGTAAGATGTGAGCTTCTGGAAATAAATTCTAGTGGATTGATTTAATAGGTACATACTGATGATACGAAGTTTACTGTTCAACGAACAAATTATTTGAGATGAGGTATGACAATAAAAAAATCTGGACCAGATACAAGTTGAAACTGTTACTTTTTGTCACTGATACTTTTAATCACTGATAATTTTTATGACTGATACTTTTTACGCTAGTCCTGAACAATAGTAGCTATATATACTATTTAGTGCCTTAATTAAATATAAAAACAAACACAAGCTTTCACAGTGAAATATATTTTCAGTAATTTAAATTAAAACTACAAGTCTTCGAGAACCACTTCTGATTCTATAAATATTTAAATAAACTGAAAATAATACTATCTCCTTATTTTTCAGGTACGTTCTACAAAAATTAAAACCAGGTGACAATATTATCTTATGAGGTAAGTTTTTAAATATTTTACTTTTCAATCGAAAATCTAAATGAAGGCACAAATGACTTAGCCTCCTGCAGCTTTGCTGATCACAGCATTTGCAACAAAAGTTTTATTTTTTTTTAGCTCATAGTCATTATTTTAGCATAAAATCCCCAATCGATTTGCATTAATTAGAACTTCAAATGACTCTGTGCAAAGAGCCAAAAATTGTCTCAACAGGAGATAGTTTTTTAAAATCTTACTTGATGCTGTGTTCCAAAAAAAACCTAGACTTTTTTTAATTTAAATACTGTCCGAATAAACAAACTAAGAAATGTCATTGTAATAGCAAACGATTTATGTCTCACTGCTAATATCTTCAGGATCTTGGCGGCACCTGAGTAAGTCTTTTAATTAATTTGTGTCTGTCTACTTAATTATTTACCGACCCAGGCAGATTTAAGGCAGTTCCGAAAACAAGAACGAGATTACTGCCGCTGTGCAAGATTTATTGAGTAAACTCTGGGATCATCGTCTTAAAAAAAAGTGGAAACGAGTTGTGAAATTGACTGACATGTCCTGGCGCAAACGTCATGAAATGACTTCATACTAAAGCTGTATTCTTATAAATGTAACTGACACTAGAAGAGATTTATTTTGTCCTTTATTCAAAAAATTTTCGTTCAACGTAAAGAGGGTAATCGATTTAAAGTTGTCATAACTTTCATGAAGCAAGATTATCAAAGCTCGTTAGCCGCACAGTCCATTGTATGAAAAAAACAGTATACTATCCCGACACTTTATCGAACCTCGCGATAGAACATAAAGAAAACTTCATTCTTTGATATGCTCCAACGGCTACAAGAAAAGTGCTTAGCAGTAATAAGCTGTGCGAAAAAATTGCCGGAGATCGTCGCCATTAGACTCGGAAAGACTGTACTGCGCGGAAAATTGAAAAATTTAGAATAAGTCCAGGAGAACAATGGAGCAAGAAAGAATAATGGCAGAGCTAATTGATTCTCGCCATTGTGGCTCAGTTAGTTGGACCGAATTAAAGGAGTTGCCATTTTGTCGAACGCTTCAATAGTGAACCAACGGAAAAACTTAATCAGAAATGATACAGTCGAATGGTATGATAAGCAATCGTTGAAATGGATTCGTTCGTTCGGTGAAAATATGTAGACATTTTCCCGTTTCGTGTACAAATGCTTTCCGAGTGCCGTTTCTTTGGTGGAATGGTAGATAATTAAGTTCGTTTGTGGCTTAGCCGGGAAATGCAAAGCGATGTCGGAAAAAGGAAGATACTTTGTTTTCTTGGCGGGATTTTAGCAAATGAATTAATTATATTTGGTCTCGTGAATGCGGTTCTTTTAGCGCAATGCTTAGATTGAGTAATTGAATAGTGTATTCGGTTGAGAGCATCATCGTCTGCAAATATGTACATGAGCATAACTTCTTGAATAAATTCCCGTATACGAGGACTTGTGGTCTATGATGAAATTAAGTGAAAACAATTTGAAATTTGTATTCTACTTCAGCTTGACTATAAAATCTCGGTGTGAAATTTCATCAAAACGTCCTTACAAATACCGCTCTCAACCAACTACATCCATCGATTACGATAATTCTTTTATTGCAACATCTGAAATACAACTTGACTATTATGCAACTTCACAAGACCAAGTATTCACTATGCACTACACTTCACATTTTAATTAACCCTTAATGAAATCTTTCCATGGCTAAAGTTTCCATAAAACTCAACAAGCTTCGTCACGTAATTATTAATACCCGGACCCGGAAGGAGCGAGCGAAAACGTGTATTTTCATTGGGACTGGGTCGAGGCTTTTGGGTTGTGGTGGCTCATCGTTGTGCCGTCTACGTCACATCGAACCCCATGGGACTAGTGATAATCTTGCTCAAGGGTAAACGACATAAATCCTTGTAAAGTTGGGCAGATCTAGTAAATAAATATAAGGCAGACAAAGTGCAGATATTATTAAATAAACATGCAAGGTATGGTACGTAGGAGGCTAATGCAAGGAAATGGTTTGTAGTAATGAAGCATAATGCTCTGTAGTACTAATTTCAATAGTTTTTTTTTTAAAAATCATTACAGTATTTGCCATGAAGAATCAGTTACATTGCTGTTTTAGGGAGAGAGTGTTGAGAGAGGTAAGCAAATTTGCATTAATGATGCAAGTGGGTGTGCGGGTATTATTAAATAAAGTCAAGATTTAGAACGATTTACATAAAATATGATTGAATATGACTAAATACATACATCCCAGATCGAATTTGGTGATGTGAAAATTTAGAATTTTAGAACAGAATTTTTAGAATCAATAACATACATAAATAGTGAAAAACTAAGATCCCTGGCAAAGGCTGCAAATGAAGGTTGCACAATATTGTTTGTTAATGAAAGTTGCACACACTGGCTGCCAGAAACGAATATATGTTTGCAGCTTGGTACTGTTACTTGGCTTTATACCGTGGTTATTGAGTCAATTCTATTTTTTGGAGTGGTGTTTTCATGTCAGGCTGCTCTAAAGCCTACAAACGTCAGCTTCGAAAAGTGTGAAGGTTAGATGGACTTCTGGTGACCAGAGCACTCCATACCACCCTTACTAAAGCACTTTTTAGTCTGGTGGTCAGCAAGCTAATCTTGCTGCTCCAAGACGGATTTGTATCCAGGATGGAATAGCACAAAGTTCGGCCATGCTAGGATCTTGGCTAAGGGAGTTCCGGCTCTGACTACATTGCTCCGGAAATTCTACCACATTTGGATTTAGGGATGAATAGATTTAGATTTAGATGATTTAGGGATGGTAGGGATGAATAGCATGATGCTGTTATCCTCAACATCTTGAACTCATCGATGTGCACACCGATGGCTCGAAGCTAAACAATAGAGTCAGGAGTGGTGTATATTCAGATGTACAAGCTGTCGCACCGTCTACCAGACCATTCTAGTATGTTCAGTTGGAAATTCTGGCTGTTTTTAGGCAATCAACTGGTTTTTGTGTCATCGAACAGTCGAAGTCAGTATTGGTATTTCCAGATGTACTTTGACATGAAGCCAATTATTCGGCAATACAAGTGATTTCGGTACCTGTGCATAGGGGTTTCTGGGCAATTGTGAGGCCGGTAAACTAGCGAAGCTTAGCATCTTGCTACCGGAGGTCTCATGCCTCTTTTCGAAAGAAATACCGATGATATTGGTTAATTTGGCCGCTAATCAAAAGTACCTTGGGGACGCTAAGAAGACCTGGGCCGATGAAAAATCCTGTGCGATAAGAAGACAGTCCCGGGTCTCTATGGAGGCGAATTGCACTCAAAGTGCTCTGCTGTGAGCGTTTTTACGGCGCACTGTCTCATGGATTTCAACGACTGGCTCGAAGTATAAGGATGAATCAATTCTTCATCTCATGTGCCAGTGTTCGCCTTTGGCGAGGTGGAAGTGCATCCTTTCTTTCAAATTTGACGGAACTTTCGCTGGTCAATTCAAAGGCAATAGTGCGGACTAACAAAGGAAGCAGATCGTTTCCTGACTTACGTGATTAGGGGAGAGAAAATTACTGTGGCATCAGAACAGGTCTCTTTTGTGCCTTCTGTGCTCCTGTCATTAGGCTTCTTTTGTCAATCGGCATCTACTTTAGTTTACGTTTCTACCTAGTTGTGAATAGGCTCCTGAGGCAAATCTAGAAGTTGGGACTGATCACTCTTCCTTTGTAAAAATTGATTGTAAATGATTGCAACGTAGTGTTGTGAGACGACTTTAATTTTTTACTGGTTTTTGAAAAAAATAGCTCGAAGCTTTTAGCACCACCGAATTGAATTAGTTTTATTAGACCTACCATATCGATGAGTGACAACATGAATTGCTTTGTTTTTTGGTATGCTTGAATGGTCAAAACACGTAATGAAAATAATCCTTGGAACTATAAACAAACCTGCTTCCGACGATGACACCACTAGAAATATCAAGAACTTTGTGACTACCATGTTTTTAGCTATAGGATTTAATCAGGCCACAAAATTTATTTTAAGCATCATTAGGGAAACCGGTGTTATGGTATTATTTCCGGATAACGTGAACCTATTCCACACACAGTGGCTCAATAAAGAAGTCGGACACATACCTACTTACATTTCAAAAGAGAATAAACAGCCCAAGAATGCACTTCAGACAAAAACTATATATATTTTTTTAACTGCATATCATTTATTTATGAAGAATAAAAATATTAAAAACATAACTCAATTTCATGATTTTATAAAAATTAAAAAGCAAAAATGTGTATAAAATGCATGCCAAAAAAGAACTCGGACACTTAATTCTTTATCAAGTTTAAAATATTATTAAAGGTTTCTAATATTTGGTTGGCAATCCATTATTTTTCCTTATGACTGTTAGTCTTGCTGGCATGGACTCTACAAGTTTGTTGCAAAGGGAAGGATCAATTTTGGCCAACTCGGTTTGAAGTGCTGACTCCAATTGTTGCTTGTTACTAATAGTATGATTTTTTAACTGGTTAAAATAAGCCCATAAATGCTCGATAACATTTATATCGGGGGATTGCGGAGGTGTTTCCAACACATGCGGACAATTGTACAGCAGCCATAATCGAACATTGAGCGCTTTGTGCTTTGGATCGTTATCCTGGTAATGTTGGAAGTTCTCTTTTATTCTCAATTTGTTAGCACTCTGCACCAAATTTTTTTTTAGAATGTTCAAATACTTTGTTTGGTCTATGATTCCGTTAATTACACAAAGATTACCTGGGCCAGCTGCGGACATGCAGCCCCAGACCATCACTGAGCCACCTCCATGTTTCACAGTACACTGTAGATTGCGCTCTTGGAGCTCTTGGCTAGGTTTTCGTCACACATAACATTGTCCATCGGACCGAAATATATTAAATTTACTTTCATCTGCGAATAACACAGTAGACCAAAACGAAAAGTCTTTGTTTTACGGGCTACTCTCCCGTGTAAATTTCTTCTTCTCAAAACTATCCTTATAGTTTCGGGGTTTACATTTTTCTTAAGATATTCCGATATTTGTTTGGCTAGTTTAGGAGCGCTTAATTTCGGGTTTTTATAAATTTTTTGTACAATTCATCGTTCATCTGACTTTGAAGATTTAAAACGTTTGATAATGTCATGCCAATGTATCCGGAAAATTTCAATTTATTATTTAAAATAATAATATACAAAATAATTAATATACAAAATTGTTATGTCCTCATTGAAAATGTATGTCACCATTGTATAGATTTTCAATAAGGATATAACATTTTTGATTTAAATTTAAATGCTTTTTTGAATTCTCTATATATTTATTTACTGTTAGTTTTGTATTATTATGTTGTTTCATTCATTTCAGAAATTAAAATCGAATCAAAATTCATTCAACATCAATACATTCTTAGCAATGAATAAATTCACCCAGCACATCGTATATCGAATGTTAAAAGCAAGCAGCGCTCTTGGCATGCAATTAAATCGCAATATCTTTGCTCACTATTTCCGAACTCAGCATACGAACACCCAACGCCATAGTCTGTAATTCAATTCGAAACTTTAACAAGAGTCCGGAAAGGACAGTTTGGATGTTGTATGATGAATTTGAGATGACAAGCCATAAGCCCATGATCTTCCGGTAGAATGAAAAATTTCGACGACAGTTTAATGGCTTTTCACCAGGATATGCACATGAATATACCGATGAGATACTATACAACTCTCGTTACACAATCTCTCTAAGTTTACGAGATGATGAATGTACGTCATGGGGTGCATAGTGCCGTGTGGGCTGTAATTTCTGAAAATATACCATAGTTTCGTACTGAAAACAAGGCTTCGAAGTAGTAAATTACATCTTTGCTACTGACTGAAAATTTCAAATATTTTGAAATTTTCTCTTGCATTAACTATGCATACTAGCACTTTGTCATTTGTTCTAATTGCCGCTTTTTCTCTAGTACAATAATTGAACTAAAACGCTTAAGCTCTGAATTCACAATTTCACACAAGCGATATAAGTGACTTAATTAAACCAAATCCATTGGAAAATCTAGGGATTACGCTTTGAAACGACACTGAACGAAACGAGACTTGTTATTTCAATACATTGCTAACCACACACCACTAGTACCGAGTACTTTCCTAGCAAAATAAGACTGCCCCTGGCACGTATGATGTATATACGTGTATGTACATACATTTACGATTTAGTTCCATGCTCAGAAGATGTCGTGGCAAGTTTGTTTGATATTTAAGTGATTATGGTTGGCGTGGCTTGCTTAGATCTAAACTGACGTGATGACTTTGATGTGGATTTATAAGATTTTCGCCAGAAACCATAAATCTATCTTGTGGGTTACTAATGCGCTAATTTGAATTTAGTTTTGAGTGTCGATAAATTGATTTCCTTGCATTGTCTGTCCTAATTCAATCTTGACCTTCATTATGAAAAATGTGTTCACCATCCATATTTTTTATTTCATTCGTTGCTAAGTTTGAACGAAACGGCAATTAAAAAATGCTTTGAAACAATGACAATAATACCTAAAAAAAAAAAATTAGTACAGAACAAACTAGCTGGTTTGTAGTAAGATGGTTCTATAAGGTAATTCTAACAAAAAACTTTCTGATCGATAGATTATGATGTGTCTGGCAGACTTCGTACCGTACAATCCATACAACTTTTAAATAAATAACGTTCATAGAATTTTGAAAAGTTTTCACTCAAAAGCTAGTAATTATCTGTAATTTCACACCACAATACCTAACTAGCTATAATCGTCGTCAATTGGGTCAACTAAACGACACTGAACCATAAACCAAACAAAGAAAATCGATACATTGCTGCGACAATCAGTCTGAAAGTCCAATAATGTTTCAATAGTTTAGTGGTTTTCAGTGCAGGGTTAAGGACGACCTCAAACATTAAAAGCTCCTTTTGTCATGCTCGACATCCTTGAAGTTAGCATTGACATCACTCCAGATTCGAAATGGTCTCCTCCAAGCTTGATGTGATGCTGGAATCGGAAGGTGGTCAAGGCAGGTCGAGTAAAACTGAAAATTAATAAAACTTATATAAATTACTTCCATCAATTGCATCGTTTGTTATCAGAATTTTTTTTTTAATTATACAACCGTAAGATATTTGATATCAATCCATTTTATGGTTGCTGATATTGACTTGGAAAGCATTCTAGTTGTTGGAAAAAATAAATTTCCGGATGAGTCTGCTAGAAGACATATCGAGCGACTTGAGCGACTTGAAACGTTATTTCAAGAATGATAAGTGTTTTCACGTTGGAATATTCTGGAGGTGCTATTCAGCTTTAAGCAAAGCGTAGAAAATCGTAAAGGTAAATATAAATTTTACGACCAGATCAAGGAGTTTGTTGGTGTACACATAACACTAGGAATATAATTTTATCTCTAGAAGCTGAGTGATGAAGCTGATGATAATCATCGATAGTAAATAAAAAAGTTATGTGACAACGGATATGAATAAAGAATATGCAATGAGTCCCTTCAGTCTTACCAAATAAATAATAAAATGCTAAAACAGATGTGATTTGATTGAAAAAATAATAATAGACATGTATACGACTGTGGGCATATAATTAGAAACATTTTAAGCTTGCTAAGAAAAACCCAATCTGTCAATGAATCCTTTGATAACATAGCTCATTCCATATAGATTATTTTTTTTTACCTGATTCAATGGCGATTGGGGGAGGTAAAAAGGGTTATTCAGAAACACCTAAATAACTCCATCGATGTCAATCACATCATACCCAGAAGACAATTCGGTTTCAAAGCCAAACATTCTACAGTGGGCGCGCTTACGATTCGCAAAAGCGTTGTTGAAGAAAGCGTACAAAGTAAAAGAGTTTTGGGTGCCTATCTGATTGGTCCTCAGAAGGCCTTCGACTCCGTCTGGATTGAAGGACTCCTGTTTAAAATGATCAATTTCGGTTTACCAACATGGTTAATCAAGTTTGTTGATAACTTTCTTAGAGACAAATGGCTTTCATCACCTTCAATGCGGGTGTCTCTGACGAATTTTCAATCGAATCAGGTGTACCTCAAGGCTCCATTGTCGGACCAATTTTATTCAACTTTTTTACAGCTGACATCCCACGAATGTCGAACGACTCTCTCACAGGTGTTTTCATCAATCTGTACGCAGAGGACTGTCTCTTCTGGAACTCGCACCATAACCTCCGCGTTGTAACATCGGTCTTAAAAAGGTACGCAAATCAGCTTGTTGCATATTATGGAAAATCAGGCTTGCAGATAAATGCCAACAAAAGTGAGCTGATATTCTTCACAGGTTCCCACAAAGATTTCGAGAGTGGAATCAAAGATCTCAAAAAGTAAGTAAAATATCTCAGGCTATAGCTCGAGCCTCGCTGAAACTCCAGTCGCCATATTCAAGCAAGCCGGTAGCTTAGCTCGCTAACGCACCAGTCCGAAGCAGCGTTCCCCTGGCTGCGAGTTAAAGTCCCCCCGTGCTCATGGCTGTATTTGTTTGTCTTGTGCTGTGTTAACAGCCGGCGACTGGGTATAATACCAGCCCTCCATTTTTTAAGTACTAAGTGACAAAGTACATAGCACTAGCGGTCCAAAAAATAAAAAAAAAATGTTTCCCTTTAAAGCATAATGGAATAATTGACATCGGCTTCTCCCGTATGTGTCTCCCTACCGCCATAGCTAAATATTCGATTTAAAATATTCGATTCAAAAGCCTCAACAAGGCTGCTATCGCATACTACTTGATAGCCTGTATCTTCAGGCCAAACTCCTTTATATCTACTAGAGCTAAAAGTATTGCTTATAAGCAATTAATTAGACCGATCTTAATCTATGGTGCCCCTATCTGATTTCCGGCACCCTCAAGTTAAATTGAAAAGCTGGCGAAATTCGATCGCCGTATGCTTCATAATGTCACCTCCCTTTACTTTTGGCCCAATGGCCACTATTTTCGGAATAGTGTCCTCTATCAAAAATCGAAAATCAAGCCACATTCCTCTCATTTGCTTCCATTTAGCAATAATACCATTCGCTGCGCCTCAAAGCACCCCCACTCTATCATTCAATCGCTTCATCCAAGACCTGGATCTTAACGATCACACCAGGACCTTATAAATAGCTCATAGGCAGTGAGCTACTCACTCGCCACACATGCAGTTTTTAGTGAGCATGTTTTTTTTATTCTCTTTCATTATAAATTAGACGCAAAGCAGCGAAAAATGGTATGACGAAAAATGGTATGGTAAGACAGCAGAAATCCAAATTGACAGAAGTTTTTACCGAGTTTGGCTAGAGACTTAAAACTCACTATAAGCTAAGCAGTGAAAAAGTTAGTCAAAGTTTGGTCAACTCAAAGCTCGATACGTAATCCTCACGCTAGGACATCCTTAGTAAATATGGAATTATTTGCTCTACTTTTCAAAGAAACTCAGTCTTCGATGCGCGAAAAAAAGTCGTACCAGTCTATCTCAGTTAAGAATACCACTAAAGTCTTGAAACTCGAAATTTTAGAAAACCTTTTTGGAAATTACATCCTCATATAGGTATTCGTGGTTACTTTAGTAAAAAAAATCTAATCAAGTTCAGCTTGCAGTACATGCTCGTGAAAATTTCGCCGAAAAATGGAGAACAAGCTTTGGTCGCTGCAGCGTCAATCCGCATGGCCAGGAAATGTAATTCTTTCACAAAACACTGACAAGTACAAGCTACAGCTCTACGAAAATTAAGAAATACGTTCTGCAAGTATTTGTAATAATTTGCCATAGGCTCCGAAATTGGAAAAACGATTTTTAAAAAAAACTAACAAATAGGATCCGCTAAAAAGAGATATTTTTGAAGAAGAGTCGCTGAGCTGTGCAGATTTGGAGTCTACTAAACTTGCTCCTTATTAAAAAGAGCCTGTCTCGAAGGTAATCTGCCACTTTGATCTAATGACTGAATCTAGAAGCCGTATGCTAGAAAGGTTTCCAGAGTTGCCACTTGCATGGATTTCGAACTTTAGGACAGGACTTATTTAAACTTATTTTCGCTATAAGATATTTCACATGAAAATTCAAAATGATCAAAATGCTCAGTGCTAGCAACATTTTGCTGCTAACACAGCTAAAAGTATACCACATTTGTTGCACATTAATGGCAACTAACTCTGTTTTTTCGTTCTCATCTGCTGACCACATTGGAAACTTTTAGTGTTACCGCCTGCATAAATTTCAGTCTTTCAAATGTAAACATTTTTTATTTGCTTTCGCTACACAATCAACATCATTTGAAAAATTTATGGTAGCATTTCATAGCAAAGAAATGATCAAAATTATTATAGTTAAAAGCCCTGTCTTAATTTTTCAACCAAAATTCTGTTAAATTTGGCTTACACTAAAGTTCATTTACTGTGTGAAATCCGTTATAATATGATGGCTTCATCGGAATTTACGGGCCGAAAGCTTTTGTTTTGATGACTTCACAGCCACAGTGTTACCAGCAGACTCATAAGACCTCGTCCTACTAAAAAAAAAACCAATACATTCTGTGAATTTCAATTTGATCTAATAATCAGGTCGTAAATTCTCGCAAACACCAATTTCCAGTGCTGAAAAAATACCATACAAGCTTATTCATTAGTATGTCTTCTGAACTTGATCTGGTGATTCCGTGGAAAGTTATCGCAATTCAAAAATATGAATTTGTTTGCCTACGTTTAGGGTTTCAGCACTCAAAAGAGTTTAAAGAATTTCAAAACATTACCATTGCCACCTGGTGCGATTTTTTGTTTCTGTTCTTTTTTCCTGATATTCTGTTTCCACAGAAATATTGGGACAGCTAAAAATTCACGCAAATGCCCGCTGTCACAAAAGATTTAAAATATATTCTTGCAAATAAAAACCAAAACCTTCAAATAATATACAAACATTTCCTGAAAGTTTCAGTTCGATCTGATTACGCGATCCGAGGAAAACCCTCTGAAACACTGAAATTTGAATTGATGAACGTTAACTCACCACTTTCCTCGGACAATACAAATGAATTTGAAAAAAAATTCTTCTTTCTGCACGAGGCGGGAAAACTATAAAAAATATTATCAAATTTTTAGTCGAAATATTCATGACTGCTGTTGCGTGAATATTGTACAGCTACGTTTGAAACTTGTAAATTTTCATCCAAAAATACCCTTCAAAACGAACGAATCGCATAGGGAAAGTCACACAGTGTAAACGGTAAACTCCACGAAAGCAAGCTTCCATGGGTTTATTTTCCTGTGTATAGTATATTTACACTCATCCAATTCCGGTTGGCATGCAACTCAGAATTCACCGAAAAACTCATTCCCGAGGGAGTATAAACAGAATCATTTAATCAATTAAAATTTTTTTCATATTGCATCTCATTCGTTTCGGGCAAATGGTAAGGTAAACAAGACCTCAAAAACGGAACGAAGAAAACAAATGCTGAACATTAATGCAAATATACTTGAATATTCCACTGCACTAGCTTTAGCAGTCCTTGATTGTGACTGGGATGCAAAGTAAGTGCTTACTTAGATGTCGCTTTCTCTTGAAAGCCTACACTCAAGAAGTCACGTCGCATAGGGTACTTTTTTGTTGCATTTTTTAATTGGTTTTCCGTATCTCAGTAAGCGGGATTGCTTTGTTACTGATATACTTCGATATCATCATTTCTAAAACAGAGCAGTTTTAATTGGGGAAAAATTGTGGCAGCTCGAAGATCTTAAACTGTTTGTAGTACTTTCCTTTGACCTCACAAATTCCAAATGCTCTAGGGCTCGAAAAATGTTGTACGGTAAGCATAGATTGCATCCACTGCAAAAGCCTCATGTTATATATCTACTCACAGTTAAAACTATTATTGCAAGGTCATTATTGTCAGACAATGAGTTATTTCCCATTATCTGATCGACTGCAATAATACTATAAAAAAAGTAATTTCATTTTTTATTAAATTCATCATGGATGACAGATGGAGCTACGTATTTCCTCTGTGCGGTACTCTTGCAAATATTATTTGACTGCAACTTCACAACATAACAACAATTGAGAATACCTGCAGCACAAAAATCTGTGAACTTACAAAGCTTGTATGTCTGGGATTGCTTATGCTAAGTCAAGCCTAATATATAAAACAAGATACTTGAAAAAAATTTATTTTCTTTGCTCTACAATTTTCCGCTCCATTGCATTACCTTCAAAAGTTTCCTCTTGCGCACCTATAGCTTCATCTTTCCGTTATCATAGGATATTCAATTAGTTCATATCTACATTCTTACCTGCAGATTTGCATCATATATAGTACAAACACTCATATATTCAAGTTCAAAGCTTTAGATGCAGTATTATTTGGAAAATGTAAAACTTGCACTGAGTAAAGCTTTAAGGAAAATCGGTTTGGTAACGATTTTGGTGCTTCGTCTACACAACGAATTTCACGAAAACAAATTATTCGTTAAAAAGCTGTATTATTTTCAAGTTTTGAGCCATGATAAGCTTCCAGGATATTATCATCGAATCTACAAATCGATATCTAAACTTTTCAGCTTTCACTGAAAAGCTTACTTAGATACTACCGACAGGAACCATAGCTTTAATTATTACAGTGTCTGATGTAAACCTTTTATACCATCTACAAAATTTAAGTATGTCAGTATACTTTCATGCAGTGAAAACAATATATTTTTAGCTACATCTTGATGGAGTCCTGGCTACCACAAAATAGTGTTTAAAAGCTTTTGAAAGTAGATACAACAATCGGGCTGGAAAGCTCTTGTTATTAATTTTAAAACAGGTTCAAACCTGTATGACACTACATTAAATAGCTCATTAATAAGAGAATATTTTACATACAAAGCGTGTGCTATCTGTCTGCATTAATAATGGGGGTTATTATTTGCGGTAACTTCGCGAGAAATATCCCAGCGGGAGAATTGGCAAGTGATTTTATTTCAAGTTGTTGCAAAAAAGAGTCTCCAACATAAGAACTATGATAAATAGTATGACGTTTGAAATTTTTTCTGAGTTTAAACTATTTCGCTTACAGTTATTCGAAAGCGTGTTCATTTGTAAAGTAAGTAGCAAAAAAATGTGAAAAGAAACAACATTTTCTGATCCAGCACAAGAAATTTCAATGCAATGGGAAACTAAACTTTCAGAACTAGCTGGAGCCTTTGAGGGCAACTTTTGATTTGCAGAAGCCCAAAATATTCGCTGTTGCATCTCCCTCTTAGTATTGAAGAGGGTCGTAAGGAAAGAAAGGTGTCCTAAAAATGTAAACAGAAGTATTCAGAATGAGAGCGGTAAAGAGCACAGGATTTAACTCGAATTGTGAATGCAATTAAAAATGAGCTAATTCACATCAATCATCCAGAATTCACCATCCAGAACTCTTCGCAAAAAAATTTGCAATAGGCACTTTCCACAGTGGAAGACAACCCGAGGCACGCGATAGTAAATAATACAAGTTTAAACTCTCCTCCAATTCCAGACTACTCCATTAAGGACTGAGTGGCAGTTCAAGCGTAGGTCCCCATCGAGGGGTACAACATGGTTAGAAACACTTCGAACTGGGAGGTTTGAAAAATAGAAATTCTCAGGATTGGAGGAAGGAAGTCAAAACCGAAGACTTGGAGTGCCCCGAATTTCCTTCGAAACATCGGTATCTGTCAAGAAATTAAAATTAATTTATCTTCTAAAGGAAAGTCAGTCTTCAAATTAAAATATTTGATATCTCTGAGGTTGAGATTCCCTCTTGAAGGTCCTCATCAAATTCTTATATGTTCACAGTGCCGTTCTGTAGGCGAGCCCGCCATCCTCTGTGTTGCTCTTACAAGTTCAAGATCCAGGAGTTTCCAGGTATTTTTCTGCAGCTCCCAATTCTACCAAGAAACCCTCTTGCTGCATCTGGTTTTGCTGATAGGACAGGTCTCTTCATTGCTACCTATAATGTCTCTATTCAGAGTACTCAACCGGAATTCTACGAATTTCGACGTTTTTATCTTACCGCAAGGACACGCTCTGTCTACTTGAGGTCGATTGTACTTAACCCAATAAGTGCTTCTGGGGCTTCTTCTCTCCACCACGGGTATTGAATCGGTTGATACAGAAAACGCCAAGTTGCGCTGAGTAAACAGTAAGACCTCATCCGATATGCGCCGTCCAGTTATTGATCTAACTATTTCAGATGAACATATTAACGCTTATATTTGAGGTGACAAAGAAGAGAAAAATTCCAATGTTAGCCGCATTATTAGCACTGCAGTCATTCCTAAATCAAGGAGTCTGACCCTTCTGATGCTACAATTTTTTATGGTCAAACTGATGTGTCTATTAGAAATTCGAGTCTCTCCAATTCAGCGTATTGAACCATTTCCTTCAGATTCTGTGCTAGTGGCGAGCGTAAGGAGTCAAACACGAAATGAGCTGAGGTGACAATCACGCGTTTCAGCCTGTCATTTTCCTGGTACTGCATGACGACCACTAACAAGTCCCGGCTTGAAGTCTGAGCGTGGTGTTATCAAGAAGATTTGAAATGTGCGAAAAAGCTTGCAGTTTTGTTAATTTTTCGCACAAATAGAGGATGAACCCTTGATATACTGCTGCTGATTGAACTGAGCAAAACTATATCTTCAAGCACAGGAGTGTCCAGGAATGATATCTATGGACCCCTTTGTAAAAGTCCTTAGACATTGAAAGGTTTGTGTTGGTTTGCTCCCTATCATCTGGTCAAACCATTTCTCACCATAGCAGACAGAAAAGGCATCACCTGCCGACACCTATTTTTCGCATTCCTAGGTAGATTCTTTATTTCCACTGACTGGCTTCATTGCATTGATGTCCTTTTTCGCCTTCGCGTTAAATTACCCCTTTGGTGCAGCTTATTTCGTTACTTGCGGCTGAAAGTCTCCAGAAGCTGCTCAGAACAACCAGGACTCTTACATTCTTTACCTCCTTCGGGCATCTCGTTTGCACTATTCTTCAGTGCTTCCCTCCTCGTCTTTCGTGATGGCTAAGAGAAGGAATTTTTTTCCCATGAATGGCCGTAGTTGGGCTTCCAGCACAGGAAATGCAATCAGTAAGTTCGAAAGCCTGCTAACCATGGAATCTTCCACTATGATAATCCGTGTGCTTCCCATACATGAGGTTGGGGCTTGCTGAATCTGAACCTTTGCCGTAATGAGCGCACCTAGCACCTGTGGATTTCTAAACTTAGTCTGCTGCCACCTGAAGAAATAAGATCCATAATATTCAACCTCATGCTGTTGCCAGGCAATCGTGGTGTGATTTTTCTGTTGCATGAATTTCACTTTCACATCAATTTTTATCGGAGCCATAATGCATGACAATGAGCGGTACAATACATTACGTTGAGAGCTATATTACATAGCTTTAATAGCTTTAACACATAACGCCTACTTCTACACAGAAGTATATAACTTATGGTCTCTGGCGCTATGCTCTTCCTCATTGTGTGAACCAGACTATTCCCTGGGACAGAATGTCCTGCTTAAATTATTAATTGAATTTTTGGTTTCGAAGCATCTTAAAATAACATAAAATAGAAAAAAAGGACACAAAATGTCAAATGTTAAAACAAGCGATGCAATCCATTCGATGACCCAAAGAATCGGATTATCTTTAGTCCATACACTGTTGGTAAAACTATTTTAGAGTATGTTCTCAAAGTTTTGTATAAGGTGCTCAATTTTCGTTCCGATACTTTGAATAGTTATGGGTGGCTTCTTTTGACTTCGCTTCTTCATGATTTTTTAAACTTTTTCCGTTCAACAATTTTCTAGCCTACAATTTATTAAAATAAATTTTTATGTGGTCACGCAATATATGAACCTAAATTTGAGGTTATATAATTGTCTATAGTAAATTTCGCATTGGGAAAAGGCTATGAAATATGAACATATTTTTTAAGTAATCATTAAATCATATTAATTTCTGATGAAAACTAGAGCCTCTAGAGTGTACATAAATAGCAAAATGTTATCGCAACCTTCGATGAGTGGCGGTTTATTTTTTCCATATTTTCAATCGAAGTGCTCCAAAAATATAAAAAACCCAAAAATATTTTCCAAATATCTATTTAACCTATCCTCTAATTTTAAGTCAATTTCATTGTCTCTTGCCCTGCTGAAATAATAATATAAATCTTTAAAAAAAATGAACTCATAAACGGTTTCCCTTTTGATTTCACCCTTTATTACAAATTCTAGCAGCAAGTAAATAACATTTGTGTTACATTTTCTCACACAAAATGGGCCGACTATCGTCTTTTGCTTGAGTAACATTAACTTCTACGAACTCAATTACCTGTTATTTATTAGTATGTGGTACTGACTTAACGTAATGTGACAAAAAATAATTCAAAAGTAAGAAATCGCATGGCTTTTGAGGTTAAATGCCTGGACTATTGCGTGAAATGATGCAATTATCTAAGTATCAGGAGCAATATGCCATCTTTTTTCGAACAGACGAAATTTCATATTAGACAAATTTAAATTAAATTGAATTTAAAATAGTTTTACCGAGGTTGGTCCTTTTAAGATCAATACATCCTATGAATTTTGTTATGATGTGTTTATTAGGTTTTGAGTTCTCGCAAAATTTTTTTAGAAAACTCAATGATTTTCATAATTGTGTTTACGTCTCTGCAGCATATTAATGTATTTTAAAGAGTAAATCACATAGGCTTATTCTTCATAAGTACCAATGTGTCCTATGAATTCATAATGATCCAATAATTCTATTAGAAGTAGAAATTTAAATGAATTTCTTTCCTAGGTTAAAGTGGCTGCCGATCGACCGATACCTGCCAACGAACGTATCTAGGCATTTCTAGGCATTTTTTCCTAACTTTTGTCTGTGCCTGTGTTCAATCAGAGTTCTTACTTATTTGTCAAATCCACCTTCAATCCACATTCCCGTATCTAATTTGGACAAAAAATTTTCGTATTTTTGTATCTGAAGCATATGTATGTACGTAAATTAGTATCGCAATCATGACGGTTACAGAACATCAAACCTGTAACCGAGTGAAATATAATGTCTCTAACAAAGATAAATTGATTTCATCTTTACCAAATCAATACTTCCGAATCAATTTAGCCGCCTTAGTACAAGAAAACTCAATTCCCTTTCGGTCGTGACTCGCATACAGAGATCCGAATATCAGAAATATTTCATTCGCGGGGATTTCAAGGGTCTTCGGTTATTGTTATTGGCTGTAAGCAGCACGCATTATTCAGTTTAGATATTCTAATACTGATGAATTTGTTAGTCAATGTATGTGGGTGCATACAAATACCGAACATATTGCTTGAATGTTTTTGACGCCAAGAAAAAAATGCCAAAATTTGTAGAAAATAGTTATTATTACAGCAGAACGTTAATATTTAATAAGTTAGTAGAGAAAATTGCTGTTACGAGTCGAAAGTCAAGCTGTCTCAAATCAGTAGCATAATGTATGAATGTAAAACTTCTTCAAATTATCGGTCCTCTTGAAATATTTTCATTTTTAGAAAAAAGAACTGTAATCGATTGCCAAATCTTATCCTTTATCCGCAGTGCTAAATTCAAATTTTCAAAATTTCACGTCTCACAAAGACGGTAACCTTTCACAAAATCACCTTATTTCCTGATAACCCGAAGTTAATTTTAAATGTGACCAACTCTGTGGTAGTAGTGCCATCTTGAAAAATCACTCAAAACAATAAATGATATAAAACACTAAAGCTTCTAATGCAGTCATCAGATAAAAACGAATTTCACACAGCAAATAAACCTCACTGTATTGGTAGAGATTTGGTTGAAGAATGATTAAGGGGCTGCAAGCATAGGCGGGCCGTGGCCTAAAATCTGGCAGGGGCCAGGGACTGAAAGGTTCAAGACATGCGGTGATTTTGTTCTTGTTTGTACACGTACTGTTCATACAACTTATATAATTTACTAATACATTATATATTTGTTGATTTATTCGTTGTTATTTGCTAATGCATAATGTATTAGCAAATAAATTTCTTGTCTGTGAATACGTATGAGCTACTACCACATGCATATAATGTGAATGGTAGGTATGAACTACACATGAATTATCAATAACCGCTAAGAAAGAAAGCTTGTTTAAATTATACGGGAATAGAATGGAAATAATTAGAAATGTAAGAATTTTTTTTTCGTTTAGAAGCTAAATATATTGCAACTTATACTTGAAGAAGAGGATAGCTTAGTTTCAAAATATCTTTGAAAAAATTGGAATATATTAAGCTTGAAAGGAAGAAATTTATCTCTTGCTTCAAACATTTGTTACCTAGAAAACCTAGAAAAACCGAAAATAATTTGGCAAGATTAAAAGTGCTGCAACTTACTCTTTTCGAGCCATTTGGTTTGCAGGAATATCTTTGTAGCTGTAACTTCTTGTCCAAGACTAGATGAAACAGCAAAACCTTTGAAACAAGTGTTTTTCGCTGTTTTCCGTTTTCGCGATTTTCTGGTAAATGTGAGATTCATACAGTTCTTATCTGCGAATGATTTAATTTTTCCCCAAACTACATACAAGTCTTCTTGCTCACTTAGTAGTGTTCCATTCACAAGATTTATCCCATTCCGACGAGTTGCATTTTTAGTTTGGAAATATCTGCTTAACATGTTCGTTATAAAAAGAACATAGTGACAGATGAAAAGATTTACTACAAATTTAGGATTACCGATTAAATGAAAGATCCTTAATGAATAAACAGAGTCGTTGTATTTTTCCTCATTCATTTCTTCCTCTAAAGCATCTTTCATAGTCCCATAGCTATCGATCACATATTTGCAATTGTGAAATCTCATTGACTAACGAGTTGAGCTTAAACTTTTCATTCCACGCTATGTGTTTAGACCAACTGCCTCTTCAAGCTGCTTCAACAATTCGTGTTGTGATGGCTTCGAAAAGTGTAGGTAAAGGGATTCGATGGCATTGAAAAAGGATGTACACGTTTCGATTGTGAAAAATGTATCAATCACAACCAGGATAATTTTATGAGCTAGACAGTGTACAAATGTGGCTGCAGGGTGTTTCATCTTAATTTAGATTTGTACACCACCTTTTTTGTTCTGACATGACACTAGCACCATCATAAGACTGTCCAACAACAGGCAATTCGGGAAGTCCGTAGCTGTCTAACAGGCTCAAAATTATATCTGCTAAATACGAGGCATTTCTAGCTCCTGAACAGTCTACAAAGCTTGAGAACCTTTCTTCGACTGCTAGCTCTTTAGCAAATCTCAATTGTTCCTTCTGTGGACCCTTGTTGCGTCTGCCAAAATGGATATCAATCCGCAATCTTCTACTTCAGCTGTATTGTCCTCGCGAACGAATTCAGCAATTATTTTCATCAATTCATTTTGTGTTTTGTCACTACAGTAGTTCGCAACCTTGTTTTTAAAATTATTTTCAAAAGTTGAATCATGCTTCGCGAATAATGCACAAAATTCAAAAAAAAAAACACGGTTATCACTGGCACCACTTTCATCAAGTCCTCCGAAAGCACGTCTTTGGGGACTGAGACACGTCGTAAGGTCGATAACCTTCTCCAAATAATTTCGGTTCATCTTGACAATATTCCAAGACTGTTCTAGCACCATATAATTTACTGTCTTCCAAGTACTATTAGAGTTTTCTCATTGTGCATGAATTTTACTATCCGGGTAATTTATCCGGATCGCGAAGTTTGGTCGAGCTGAAGTTTTGGTGTATTTTTGGCGACAATGGAAACTATGGAAAATTTCGCATTGTGATAACTTCACACCGAGTCATCAGATCATCACAAAATTTACGAGACTCATCAATGGGCATAAAAAATAAGTTTCTGTCGTTTTTAAATAATGTCTGGGCAACCTTGTAGCTACCATAAGTATGTAAACACAAATCTTTCATACAGCTGTTAGAATAAGGTTGATCAATTTGATACTATATTTATACAGTCAGATCTAAATATGTAAAATTCCCAATCGCACAAAAACCGCACCGAATTATTTATATTTTTAGCACCTGCAACTTGCGTCTACGGTATCTCGCGATCGGATAAAATTCATAGTATATACTGGTCTTGAGTAGATACTGGTCTGACAAAAGTTTCATGAATATGATAAGAACCATGTGGCGGCTGTGTCACTATGAAAAAACGCTCGGTGAAATTGAAGTGCTATGCCTTTTAACTTCCGATGCAATTATTAAATTATAGTAAAATTCACACACATTTAACCTGAGTGTAAACCAAGTAGGTCATAGATAGGGGGTGCCACTTTTATTCTTCAAATGACTTCGAAAATTGTATTCTAAGATAATCTTAATAAAAAAAGGATGATTGGCGAGGTGCTTTTCGTCTTTTTCTTAACGTTTAACTTGTCGAAATTAAATATTGCCGTCCATTTCTCGAAGTAAGTCCCATAACATCGTAATTAATACCGCAAATAAGACAGTCTCTATGTTATAAGTAGTGTGTATGCTTTGGTATAGGCTTACACTACTGCACTACACACCTCTTGCTGTAACCACAAAAACCTAAGAGGCGAAAATTTAAGTGTCTGCTGTTGGAAATATTTATTTTTCTGGGAGGGGCCAACCTAGGGTCTGGGGGGGTCCCGGCCCCCCCTGGCCCCCCCTACGGCGCGCCTATGGCTGCAAGCTATGATAATTTTGTCATTTATTTACGAGGAGATGTCGTCATTAAATGTTGAAATGATAATGATTCGGTGGTGAAAATCAACATTCAATAAATCATTTTCGAAAATTTTAAAAATTTTGCGGGTGGCAACCCTTTCTTATATTCTTACCACTTCTCACGCAGTCACCGGATAGAAGCAAAATTTAGCTGGTGAATTGACCTCAGCGAGGAGTGGGTTTGGTAAATTGTTGGTGCTAGAAAAGAGCACCAGGCATTCTCAAAATTTTTTTTTAAAAAGAGATTCTACCATTAAATTTTCATATGCTGAATATGTACAATGAAAATAAGTAACAAAAAATTTAAATTTTCCAAGTTTTTGCAATTTTACCGATGGCAGCTCCAAGCATATTTCCGCCTCTGTAACGTTCGATGCAGTGATCTGATAAAAACTAAATTTTGCAGAGTTTATTGTTCTTGACTTGGAACAGTTGTGGTAAATTTTTGGTTGCAGTGCTTGTAAAGTGTTACCAGCACAGATAATTTTTATTGTTTGTGTTTAGATTTTGCCATCAAAATTTCTTATAATTAGCATACTATAATGAAAATAAGCGTCAAGTGTTTTTTTGATCATAAATTGTGAATCCCATTCCTGTGGTAACCCTAGAAATCCTTATGCCGCATGACTTTTGATGCAGTCATCGGATAAATGTGCAATATGAGCTTCGATGCAGCGGGGTTAGTAAGGAGAACTTCCAGGAGATTCAAAACCTCAAAATTTTCAGAGTGATTATATCCCTTACACGGTTAGAAATTTTCGGATAAATTTGATAAATTTTGGAATGCATATAGGTCCAAACGAAGGTTAGTATCAATCCAATAAGTTTGTTTAAGATCAAACAATTTAATCTGATAAGATTAATTTTATCTGATAAGATAAAATCAATACCAATTATTCATATAAATTGAATAAGACGCTCTTATAAACGGTATCCGAATCGCATATAAATGAATACACCACATTCTTATTAAATGTACACCATTTAGAATAAGAAATATATTATCCTAATTTCGAGGTCACAAATTTATCCCATTTTCGAAAACCCAAAATCATGTAACCAAAATTCTTATTCTGGTTTTTTCCCTCCTTTTTATTATGAATATATATATTGGGAACAATTATCCATTATGATGAAAAAAGAATGAAAACAATTGAATATTTATGCATTCAAAGATAAAAGTAGGTGTTGTGAAAACACTTGACATAGTACACCAAGTAAAACTTTCGAGCATTAAATTCAATTATGTACTGTGAGATGGATAACGATTATTTGTTTTATTATTTGAAAAAAAAAATCGATAGATTTTATTCATATATACTTTGTTCACCAAAATCAAAGTTTTACAATATTCCTGTAGTGATTAAAGTTGTTCCTTATGGCTACCAAATAATTTTCACAAATAACTTTAATAAACACTTTATTAAACACTTCCAATTAACTTCACTTACAAACTCGAAATGCTAATTGCACGACTTGCGACGCCAAAGTAATTTTAAACAATCCGTTTCACGAAAACACTCCCGAGTATATTTTTGCGTCCAATGCAGTTCACTTACAAACTTTAAACACGAACTTTACAACTTGCGACGCAAAAGTAATTCTAAATAATTCGTTTTATTTTTTATGAATTTTTAATATGAATTTATGATAAATATTATCCGATCTTGGTATAAACCACCCGTTTATACGAAACTCGTACAAAAGTTATTCCAAAATAGGATAGAAAAATTTTATCCAACGTCAACATATATAATCTACACGAATATTAGGATACATAATCGTACACCATTGTGAAGATCAATTTTATCCGAATATTTTTCACCGTGTAGTAACTGTTTCCTGTGTGTTGCAAATTCTTCTGACTCCAGATATTCTGAAGTGCTGTTACATGACCTTAACCTACAAAAATTTTCCTTGCTATTCTCCTATTCTGTTCTCGGCCCTCTTCTCAATGTTGTTGATAGATAAACTGAAATTTGACCAGAAATTGCTTACCACTGTCAGGGACACTCATTTTACCGGCTCTATCATTTTGATGTCCTCTTCTATTGTGTTCGTTGATGCGGTGCCATTCGTTGAATTTAACATTCTCTATTGTCCGTATGAGTCTTGCCCTCCTACAGATTCCTACTTTTAATTCGCAAAGACTGTTCTTCGATCAATGCCTCCCATTTGAAACGTATAACGGTCCAGTTGTATATTAATTGACCCCTGCATACACATATCCGTTAGAGATTCGGAAAGTCTTTAAGAATTTTTTGTCAATTTTGTTGAATCTTTCGCTCGTTTAGTTATGTAATTCTTTTCGCGAATAGAAAATAAAACAAATGGTTTGGAAAATAAACATAAATTTAAATTTTATGCAAGAACAAATGAAAGTAAAAGAGGAAAGGATATCAAAAACAAATGAAGGTAAATAATAAATTAAAATAAATCCTTATATTTTTATATTTTAAGAATGTGCAGCTATAATAAATTAAAATATTATTCTATGCAAACACATACTCTGAATTCTTCACTAGCATCGATGATTTCAAGCACACTATTCGATCTGTATACTTGTCACTGTCAAAGTATTTGCATTTCAAGTCAAAAATTGCACAGCTTTCAAACTCCTACCAGCAGGCATCGTATTCAATACCTTTGGAATAAATGTCACTGAATAATGTATCCAAACTCCACCCCAATATCCTTTCGAATCTATGTCAATTTTCTGACGTAGGTTTTAGCGGGATGCAAGTAGAAATGCGAGCGTGTTAAAATTTTCTCGCTGACTATGTAACATGTACGAGTAATTGAACTTCGTGGACCTTACTATGAATATTTATAGATGGGGTCTTTCAATGACATTTATTTGATGGATGAGCGCAAAGTTTTGTGTGCCTGGCCTGATGTATATCTTCGTCCTTATCGGTGAATTTGATTAGAGTTCGTACATCGAAAGTTCATCATGTGTCGATAGTTGTAAAGTAAAGTGAATGGTATGTCGACGAAAGTTTCCGTGTGATGCAGTCAGAAGTCGTTTTCGATCGATCAGCATTAGAAAGTGACTCTCAGTTTCTGTTGTTAGTAAAACACTAGAATCTTTTCACGCTAATTTATATAATAGTGCTTAGTCATTTGTATCGATGTTAGATACTAGAAATAAAAGGGACTTTGTGAATCAATCTTTGTTTAACATTTCACAATTTATTATTAGACTTAGAGGAGTGATAGTTCAAAGGCTTAGAATTTAAGGTGAAGGATTTGAGCGTGGGGAAGTTTCACTGATCGGATCTGAAATAATTTGGATGAAAGCGGAAATATTGTATATGTACAGAATGGTCCAATAGAAATTCGTCCTGATGATTCGGATTGGTCCTCATATAAGTTGGTTGCTCAATCGATTTCGTACTATTAATTTTTGGACGTTTTTACTATTGCCATGCACCGCCGAAACTTTTTTTTTGTGTAGTGATTTTAAAGATATTAATGAAATATTTTTTTTTTCTAAACAATGGGAGGTACTAGCCCTACACTACTTACAATAGGCGCGTTTTTTTGCTCCCCTTATCCATAACAGAACAATGCAGACGCATTGGAAACAACAACAACTCCTGTTATGGAAAAGGGGAGTTGTTGTTGTTCCCAATGCGTCTGCATTATTCTGTTATAGATAGGGGGAGCAAAAAAACACACCTAATAAATACTAGTAATTTGTGTTAAAGCTTAAAATCTTTAGTTCATTTTAAAATTTTAGAAAATATTGCTATTGATACAAGTTTGCTGCTCAGATCAAAAAAAAAAATAACGGAATGGTGGCAACTATTATATTTGGATAAGAACGGCTTCTCCTCGGTTTCGTCTTTAATTTTCATGATTGTTAAAAATAACCGTAAAATCTGTCCGTTAGCTTTATCGTGCTTTGGAGTTATAAACGTAGCGATTCTTCGAAGGAGACAAACTGCAATAAAATTTGAACATTTTCTGGCACAGAACCTACCTAAAGTGTGGATAAATAACTACATTAAAGGCTTTGAATTTTCGAAAGGAACATTAAAATATTTGAGATTGGCCTGTTTGCGGAATTTCCGGCAATAGTAACTTATACAACTCTACCCAACAATCATTCGAAGCAGTTTAAATGACATGTGCGAGAATATTACAAATAAATTATTAAATGATTATTCGCCACAGAGAATTAACGCAATTATAAACCAAAAATTTAGAAATACAATAAGTTTGGTATGCGGACAATCGTCCAAGCCTGGATTCGAACCAGGGACTCCACACACAAGAAGCCAGTGCTCTACCTACTAGGCTACTCAAGCTTATTTTTTCGGAAAATATCCGTTCCGTTTTTCATGATTCTTCTCAGTCGCGTAAAAAGTAAAGTAAAGCAATCCCACGATAACCCTCGTACGGGTCTAGGGGTTGAAGCTGGTAGAGAGCTTTATTACAATTTTTTAATCATTGTGGATACGAGTGTGGAGTGATTAATTCCACGACTCACTTTACCCCTGATTTAAATGACATGTGCGAGAATATTACAAATAAATTATTAAATGATTATTCGCCACAGAGAATTAACGCAATTATAAACCAAAAATTTAGAAATACAATGTATTAATGAAAAGTAATTGCATATTTTGATTCATTTTTCCCTTATTTTGAGTGTCCTGTGATATTTGTAGCGATTCCAGTCGAGAGCCTGCCTAGAGGTTTGATGGCGAAAAAAAGAAGTTTATCCCTGGCGAACGGTCTTGCCCTAGAAATGAACGTAAAGGCCACTAGTCTGCTAACGGCCCCTAGTCTGCTGCTGGAATGCGCTTTTGCTAGCTCTACGCGACTGAGCTTGAGTAGCTTAGTGGGTAGAGCACTGGCTTCTTGCGTGTGTGGTCCCTGGTTCGAATCCAGGTTCGGACGAGGATCCGCGCACCAAGCTTTGACTTCACCTAGCCCTGATTAGGTACCTGATTTAAATCAGGGGTAAAGTGAGTCGTGGAATTAATCACTCCACACTCGTATCCACAATGATTAAAAAATTGTAATAAAGCTCTCTACCAGCTTCAACCCCTAGACCCGTACGAGGGTTATCGTGGGATTGCTTTACTTTACTTTTTACGCGACTGAGAAGAATCATGAAAAACGGAACGGATATTTTCCGAAAAAATAAGCTTGAGTAGCCTAGTAGGTAGAGCACTGGCTTCTTGTGTGTGGAGTCCCTGGTTCGAATTCAGGCTTGGACGATTGTCCGCATACCAAACTTTGACTTCATCTAGCTCTGAATAGGTACATGAGTCAATCAGGGGTAAAGTAAGTCCTAGAATTAATCACTCTACACTCGTATTCACATTGATTGTGAATTTGTAATGAAGTTCTCTACCAGCTTCAACCCCTAGAGCCGTGCGACAGTTGTCGTGGGACTACTTTACGTTTATGCTCCAAAAAAAGAGCGCCCTTTGTATAATTCATTCGTCGTGAATTTGTAGGATGGCCGTAATATGCACAAAAATGGAGGACAGAGCTTTGTTCACACAGTACCGAAGAAGTCTCAGACATGGACTGGCAACCAAATTCAGCCGAGACGCATCAAAGCACGTTGCTAGTCGGGATGCCGTAATAAAACGAACAAACACAGACACAAAATGGTATACCCGAGCTGAGGTAGATACCACCTCACCCCTGGTGGTATTGGTGGTACGCCGCCCTACGACTCGGGCAAAAAAAAAACCATGGCCGGAAGCACCTCTCTAGCGTAAATACCAGGCCAGCCACACCTAGCAGAACCTTGGAAAAAACTCGGTGTCGGATTTCTCGTCCAAGCCTGGACTCGAATCAGGGACCCCAATACTAGAGCCAAGGTGCGCGTGGTATCACAGGTCTGTTGAAAGGATTTTATTTTGACGTCTTCTTTTTGAAATGCTGTTGTGATCGTTCAATCTCATTCACACACACGGCCAGAACCTCGTGAGCGATCGTACCATGTGAACAAGACAACACAATTAGAACTACTCAGTACTATTTTGATGAGATACTCGATACTGGCACGAAAGCTATGTACATAAATACAGATTCGTCAGGGACTAAGGACGTAATCACAGAAAGATTTTTCAGTACTTTCACTTTAAAAATTTCAGAACTAATTTCCTTCAACTGTTTTCAAAACTTCACGGAAACAAGCTTTATGCCCAGTATGAAAATAAACTTAGCAACAAGATACCTTTTTTTACAGTCACCTGCGGCTTTTTCCGAACCGGCTCAACTGATGTTTAAATCAGACTGTCTCGGGTCTTGCGCCTCTGACTTTTATCCTGCTTCGCTCTTGAAATCATAAGGACTCTACAATTTTTGCACTTAAACAATATAAAGTCTTATAAATCATGTCAAACAATCAGAGTAATGACCTTGACGTTAAGCGATCATTGCAATGTTTAAAGTTTCGTCACAAAAACTAATAGTAATTCCAGAATAATTGAGATATCTGACTGAAAGTTATTTGAAATGTAGTATAAATGTTATATTGAAGCGTGGAGTTCGACTTTGTTTGGACAAGCACGTTTGTAGCTATGGATTCCTTGGAGTCAATTGTACACCACTCTTCCACACACATCGGCCGGAACTGACTTCACCCTAATATAAAAAATTAAATTTATCTTAGTATGAATACTAAAGCAAAATTGATTACATTTCGTATTATCATAATGAGAAAGATTATCGCCGTAGCTTCCGATCAAACAAGATAATTTAATGCATTGGATAACTAAAAGAGAAACTGTATTGTTACTTTTCAAAACGAAGCGAAATTAATTTACTAGAATTCCTGAAAATCACTAATTATAATCATGCGTTTGAAACGCAAGATGATTAAAAGCAGCATGCGCCAATACGTGTCGGGTCCCTTTTGAAAAATACGACCTCTCTACAAAAATATATGTAAAAAAAACATTCCTGCGAATTGAGCAAGCGAAAATCCAAATTAATGATCTCATTTAGTCATATTTGCGATACAAATTCATAAAGCCTCTCTGCTTAAAAAGTAATTATGGGTAATATAAATTTTATTAATCAGACAAGTAATCATCTCAAGGTATTTTCAAGTTTTTCGCCTTCAAACTTCTTATCGTTTACTGTACTGCGACGATGAGAATTTGACGTAGTGAGCCGTTTTATAGCTACATCCCTAATTAAGGAATAATAGCTTGACACGATGCTGCGATGACGACCATTTTGTCTTAGGAACCCTTAAAATTTTGTTTTCAACCATTTATGGGTCACACCTCCTTTACGTTACAGAAACATGATTTACTTTGATGTTTTCAGTTGCGTGAACGTAAGGTAGATACCGTCTTGATAATAATTAATTGATTGCTTCGTGCGCAATTGCTGTGGCAGGAGAGCTATTACGTTGTGAATACTACGCTATGGCTGATAAATTAATGTAGATTATTTCAGATTTAATTTTATTTGAGTCTGGATACTAATATAAAAGTAAGATTTTAGTGAAAAGGATGAACTTTGTTTTTCAATCCCATAAAATATTCTTCTAGTCATTAGTCTTTTAGGCGATGTAAGAATCACAGATTTGTGAGGCTGATTCAAAGATACTTATTTAATTGAAAAGAATTGAGTTGAAATCAAATATGTGAAATTTACAGAAAAAACAGATTTTCATGTGCTTAACGCCAAATATAACTTTTCGTTGAATATAGGGCCTTTCCGCATTGACGTCTTCGCCTTCAGCTTGGTATAACAGAATGTGACGTCAGATCTAGTCGAGTCAAGTCAAGTTATATACGCCTTGTCATTGCTCTCTTGTATAACAGTTGACGAAGTCACGTTCTGATTTGACTTTTCGATGGCTTGATGGTGTTTTGAGGCAATGTTACGAAGCAATGCCCTAGATTTCGGACACCAGGTCAAAGTGTATAGAATGATAAGTGGGTGAACTCCTTCCATTTTCCAGAAAAAAAACACTTTGACCTTGAAATTGCGCCTGCATTTACGCAATGCATTATCTGTCAAAGCAACCTGAGAGTGTGCTGGTATTTTTCGCGAGAATGAGCCGTATGGGAGCAACAAAAAATTTAGCCTGATCTCAGCCCACTTCACTGGATTTTTGGTCCGTATACATATACGGAGTCCGCACGCTGGCTAGGAACTAACTTCCTACGCTGTCATCAGGTCTTGTTCTGCTTCAAACTGTTAGAATAGCTCAGCTACTCTGCTGGCATCACAATCTGTCATAACAAGCTGAAGAAGAGGACGAAGACGTGAATTTGGAAAGGCTCATAGTGTAAATTTTTGCATTTAGCTGTTCAGACTATAAGTACGTCTTTCATGATCATAATGATGTTATGTTTAATTTGTGTTATATGTACTTAGGGCCCTTCCGAATTGACATCTGCTCCTTCGCCGTCAGCTTGTTATAACAGAATGTGACGTCAGATCAAGTCGAGCCTGTCCAAATTCAATTATCTACGCCTTGAAATTGATCTCCTGTATAACAGGTGACGAAGTCACGTTCTGATTTGAGCTTTCGTCGGCTTGATGCCACTTTGAGGCAATGTTACGAACTTAAGCCATAGATTTCGGACACCTCGTCTTTGTCTGCTTCAAAGTGTTAGAATAGCTTAGCTACTCTGCTGACGTCACATAAGCTGAAGATGAAGACGAAGACGTGAATTCGGAAAATCACTTAGTTGATGCATATGGCCTTTTCCTTCTGTAAATACGTTAGATAACCCATAAATATTTAAAAAGCATCAAATTAAAATAGCAAGAAGCTGTAATTAGAAATTTAATAATCTATGAAAATATAATCTGTAAAATATAATATGTTACTATCAATATTGGATCATGTATCTGTAAAATGGGTTTTCTTATGAATAAATAAAACTACGAGGGGTGATTCAAAAGCAGTGATAATCGGCTATATCCAGTTTGCATAAAATTGAAAAAAAAAACATTTTGTTTTACTACTTCATATACCCACTAAGTCAGCGTTAAAAACATAGAAATAGGTCACGATTCCAGAGAGGCACATTCATTTGAATACCCACCGTCGAAGAGAGAACATCAAAATGAAGGAAAATGAAATGAGCTATCATGAAATACCTGTATTTGAAAAAAATGTCTATCAAAGACGTAGACAGCGACTTGGTGGAAACCTTAGAGTCTCCTTCATATTCCACCGTTGCACGCTGGGCCAAGGAGTTTAAGCTGGGAAAAACATTCAGTACAGATGAACACCGCAAAAGACGTCCCTCCACGTCCCTCACTGAAGACAACGTGAAAAAAGTCTAAAGCCGGAATTACATGCTCGCCGAGTAATGCCAAATGAAGACAAGGTGAGTGTGTAAACGGTCTCCTTGTCTAGTCTCGGCTGTGTTTTTCATGGCAAGCACGCGTGTGTAAATGGTTTGCTCGTCGGCTCTTGTTTGTTTTACGAAGGGATAATGATCCTTTTACTGCTGTGCCTGAGTGTTTATGACCGTCTCGTCCGAGTTCGAAGCCGCTGGAAGCGAAGTCGGTTTTATGCATCAAGTCAAAGGGATTCGAGAGGGTAGCATGTGCTCATTTAAATTTTCGAATTTTTCGCCGGGACTTCAAACATGTGTTTGCGTGTCCCAGATTGAAATAACTCAACGCACACCAGGCAGTTGCAATAGCCACAGCCCGTACCTCAGTCATCGTTCACTGAACTGAACAAAACAGCTCACAACTGTCGAAAGATGCAAAGTGCAATATCCTAAGTAAACAATTCACCCTATGAAAGGTGCATGGTGTATGGTCCGTGTTGTACGGTGCAATATCCTAAGTAAACAATACACCCTATGTCTTGTTGAGTCTCGTCCAATGTCTTGTTGAGTCTTGTTTACTCTTGTACCCGAGACGCTCGTTCCAATGTATAAATCGGGCATAAGATATCGTATTGGCAGATCAAAGAGTGACTATCAGGTATATAGCTGAGGTCACAGAGATCTCGTATGACAGTATTCAAAGAATCGTTGCCAACGAATTACATATGAAGAAGGTCTCTGCGCGTTGTGGGCCGAGATTGTTAACCGACGAACAAAAGAAGAAACGAGTTGATATTTCGAAGGTGAATCTCAAAAAGCTCAAGGCAGATCCGGAGAATTTTTCGTCGTCACGTTTCGAGACCATGGACGAAACCTGAATCCACCATTTTCATCCAGAAACCAAACAGCAGTCGATGATCTTTTTCACCGACGCCGAAAGTGTCAAGTTCGGTAGGGAATCAGTTTTGGTATCAGTTTGCATTGCAAAGAATTATTATGGTAGAATATTTTGAAAGGAGAATTTCTATATCAGGTTATTACTACGCAAACCAAATCAGAAGATTGCAGGAGGCTGGTGAGGAAATTGCGAGCTGGAGCGCTGTTTGATCTAGACAACGCACTGGTTAACAAGGCTGAAGTTGCGATGGCTAAAATTCAAGAAACAGGATTCGGACTACTTGAACACACGGCTTATTCACCTGATCTAGCTCCCAGTAACTTCTACCTCTTTCTAATAGAAGTAACAGGTTAAAGTAATCAGTTTTCAGCATTTGGTTTATATTTTTCCTACACAATTATTAAATTAATAACTGTGGATATTATTTTGAAACTTTCAAGGGTTAACATCTTAGTATGTAGTTTATTAAACTTTAATTAGAATGTACCCTGACTTTCTAATAAAAAGAAGATAAGTCGACTGAAATAGAACACACTCCTAGTGAATAACAATTGCCGATAAAAATCATTTTTAGGAGAAACTGTTACAACTGCAATTAACAAAGAACACTGTAAGCCAACAAATAAAAACAGCGTGTCGCCATTTTTTTATTATTATTTTTTTTATTTTTTATTAACATAATAATAATTCACAGCACCTTCTTTTGCCTTAATTATAGCCTTTACCCTTGACTCGTAGCGCCTATCGATGATATCGAGTGTTATTTCGTTGTCCCACACCTATTGGATTATACTTTCGAGCTCTTGGGTTGTCTTCGGCTTCTTTTCCTTCACTTTTTCCGACATTATCCCCCAAAGCTTTTCTGTTGGATTGGGATCGAGGCTGTTTCCTGGCCGGAGTAGTGGCTCAATGACAAGTTCTGCCTTAAAATGTTGTACCTGGAAATAAGAAATCGGTAAAACTCGGCTAGGTGCCTCCCATATAGCCGTCAAACAATTTTACCGATTGGGTTTTATGTGTTTTTGTGTGTTTGTTTTTGGTTATTTATCTTGCATGTGTTCTCTTCTCGTGTATTTTTAGTACGTTTTTGTTAGTTATTCTTCAATTTTTGATCCCTGCCCCATTAGAGGGGTGGAAGTAAGGCAAAAACTTGACGAAAAATATTCAAAAACATACAGATAATAGACGAGAAGACAATACGATGATGATAAACAAGGAAACAACGAACACATCAGTTAATCAAATGCCATGAAACAAGTTTAGCAAAACGCATTCCATGTTTACTGAGCGATCACGGTAGCATGGTGCCGAATCATTCTGAAAAATAGGATTGGGATAAGGTCCGTAAAAAATCCTCCAAGGTAGGAAGTTAGCCTTCGGTGATGCTCGATTTGGACCTTTCGGCATTAACAGTTTCCTGCAGTATCAAAATACTACCAATTCCAGTTCCGGTGATGCATCCGTATACCATTACGTACAGGGAATGTTTGGTCGTTGTTTGAATACATTCGTTGCTATACCGTTCGCCTTTTCTCCATCAAACTTTCAAGGTTCCATCTGGACCAATCAAATTAAACTTTGCTTCATCCGAGAAAATGATTCGTTTCCAGTCTGTAGAGGTCCGATTTGGTGTCTATTGTATCAGTTAATACGTATCTTCTTCATTTTCTTGTTGAATAACGGCTTTTTTGTTGAAGTTCGACATGCTAGTCCAATCCCGGTCAATCTCTTTTGCACCGTCCGAAGTGAGCAAAGTTTTGCCGCATTTAGCAACTATTTCGATGTTGTGTAGAGGAACTTCAGATGATTGATTTCCCTGCGGGTTGTCTTTCATTTCATACCACTACCTCCCTCCTCTGTTCGGTTCCAGCTGCGACATATTTTTGAAAAACTTTTTAACCATCTAATTGCTACAGTCAATACGCCTACCAATTTGACATTTCGATACGTTTTCCTGTACACAAGCTACGTTTTCGACTTTTTCTCAACACTTGATTACTCGTATCTAGCCATCGTATTTCACTTGTTAATAGTTACAAATTAAATGCTAACTACAGGCCCATCCCGTTTTCTAGAGGTAATCCAGGACGCTACTTAATGACATCAGAAGAATAATTTTTGGATTTGACAATTAGGAGGGATTTCAGGTATTTCAAAAAATATCTGGTGCGAGGGTTTTTTCTGCGTCGAGTGTATCTACCACTCAGTAGTTACCTACCTCTGAAACATTTCATTACAAATCATGGCAAATCTCTTCCATCAAACTCAAATTTATCGCATCTAGTCAAAATGTTCATAATATGCCGACCATCCGCATTTTCAATACCATATCAAAAGCAGTGAAAGCTGTCGGTCATATATGAGTATTATGCAGCGTGTGTCTACAATCGTTTGTAAAACGTAATATTTTATCTATTTTATCAGCTCAGTAATGACGTAACTGGTCATTTTCGATAAATTCTCCCTGTGCTGTCAATAACGATATGCAAACGATGATCAAATCTGTTTCCCTATTAATAATTCTAATCTTGTTCTACGCTTTCAATATTTTATCGTATCTTATCACACCCTCCTCAACATCATATGTTCTAGCGGCTTTCGAGCTGATTATCTTACGTTCTCTTACCTGAACATGTGATAAAAAAATTCTGTAAATACTATACAAGCAAAGTAACCGTAAGCTCTCGTTTTTCCTTGCGCTCTTTCCGCTTGCGCTCTACACCCCATTGTCGACTTATAGAAGTTCGGTGATTCCCAGTATCCCGGTGTCCCGGTGGAATATGTATGTAAGTATATGCATTCGCTATAACAAGCTCTACAGAGAAAAAGCTTCGGTTTACTGAGATTTTCCCAATCGGAAAATCTCTTACTGAACTTCCCCACTTGGTTACGCGATTTCAACTTTGGGGAGAATAAGATACAAAGTGTATGTATCTTATTATTGATACATTTGATCGGAGCAGCAATAAAATCTTTACTTTGTAGAGATTCCGACCGCCATCAAATATCACAATGTGTACATACATATCTCTTCATGCTGTATGGCAACCAAAATACAATACCAGGATTTGGGGCATGATTTTCTCCAGGTTTTTCTCTTCGCGTATGAATGTGAGGGAAAATCTATTGAGCTGAGATTTAAGGGAGACCAGAATATGGAGACTGCTCAGAATACAACCCTTATGGAATTAAATTGAATAAAAAATTTGAAATTTAAAATAAAGGTTAGTTAATGGGAATGGGAATTAATGGGAATACTTTCAGCGAACTACGCAGACCGGGTAAAATGTTAATTTTCATACAAATTTTACTACAGGTAAAATCGAAAGCAAAAATGTAGCTAATGATTTTACCACATCCATACGAAGATTCGAGGTAAAATTTACTACTAGTAACTAGAGTGTAAAAAAAATGGCGCTATATAAACTCTCTATTATTTTACCAGGTTTTTTAATATCCTATGTAGTAAAATGGAAGTAAAATTTGAAATTTAGCTAGAATTAAGCAGTCATCATCAGTTTTTGTGTAAACTTCACAGTTTGAAGCACTATCTTTTCTTGAAAACACAACAAAATATCCCAATTGACTGTCGTCACGTTAATTTTAGCACATGAAATCACCGTTGCGGAGAATTCTATTCAATATCTCTGTGCCTATTATTTTACTGCTAGCATTGGGAGAGTTCGACGTAATTTTTTTTACCGAATCTCCGTACTTAGCTTTAAGGTTAATATTTTTCTAATTACGACTTCCATATGAAATAATCTACTATGAAAGTATCCTCTGCTTCGCAAAGTATAATGTACTTGAAACTGCGAATCAAAAATCAAAAAATCGCACACCGATTTCTCCTAAACCGAAGAGTAGCGAAAAGCTTAACAATCCAATTTGCAAGCACATGAGTGTAAAAGTTCCTTCTGGTACTGGTACATGGTATTGCCACTTTTACTTCACTCCTACCTATCTATCTAGCTACATACTACATCCACAACGAAACAGCTTTAGCTTGAAAGATACTCGAGATAGATACTCAATGCGCCGCTCCATTTCGAGGGTATGTTGTTAAACACTTTGTTTAGCTTTTTCCGTTATTTACCAATCGGTTGACAGTGGGTGGAAAACTTGTATTACCAAAAACCATCATCAGTTTGTCCAAAGAGGACTTGTCGATCGGTATTGCTATTCGCTATTCGGACGCGATGAATCGGGAACGTAACGCGCGAATCTCGAAATAGATACCGAATAGCTATAATTCGTCAGATTGTTGCGTTTTATTATCGCCATATCATTAGAATGTCGACGTTGTACACACATATGTAGTCCAATTTCTCAGCCTAATTTCTCGAGAACGGTTCTGAGAGGTGTGAAAATTATATTGTTGTCATCGATTTAGTGACTGATCTAACTATCTCCGGTAATTTGTTTATTGGGACATTCGCCATCCGCCTGAAAATTGTCGATATTTTATTCCGAGTCCGTGTATACTCATCTGCTGTATCTGAAATGTGATCGGTGTTCTGTTCGGTGCTGAGCAGCCAACAAAGTATGATAATTTAAGTTTGGTTTGCCACCAGCAATTCGAGTGCAATAATATCCATTTGTAGCCAAAACACTGCATGCTGTCTTACTAATTTGCATTAATTCATAATTCCGCGTACGTGGACGTGATCGTTTTTGAAGCTGATTCAATAAAATGCACCAAATTCGCACGATCTCGGTCATAACCGTTTGAATCTATTTGAATCTAACGACATGGCTTATCGCGAACTGCGATCATAAACGTCTTGTACCCAGTTAGCCATCGAGGATCATTGAGCTAAAAAAAGTGATCATTACGTCGATCTATCGGCCATTGAAATAAGTGGCAAAACCAATTAACCAAAACGCGGATACTTATGGTTAGATAGTTAACCGGTCGGTCGGTTGTTTGGTCGGTGCGTGCTGTGATTCGCTTACATGGGTCGGTGATTCGTCTGATCGTATGCCGGTAAGATTAAGACCAGTCCGCAGTTCGAACGAGTGATCTTGTGGCTAGTGAATGGTGATCTTATTTTAACACCAATTTCCAGTAACTTGACGTGCTTGAGTCTGTGTGATAAATGATGTCGTTTGAATGAGCCCGCTTCTGATAGATCGACAACGCTCGATTTTTCGATGTAATATGACTAATTATGTCCAAATACTGGTTTAAATACATGGTGCAGTTCGAATCGAAATATGGACCGAATTGTGTGAAATGTGATTTACGCGAAGTGTCATGTGTAACAGCCTGATTCAATATTTATGAGTTTGTTCGTTTTATTGACTCGTTTCGTTAATTGGAATCGCATATTAATCAGCTCCCAATTTTATAACTCAATAATTTGCAGATAATTTGTTATTTTTTTAAAAATATTCAAGCTAAATTCATTTATTAAAATATGCTGACATAAAAAACATAATAAACTAATGCTATTCGAATATAGAATACGCTTTGAAAGTGCTAAAAACGAAAAGAATTTGCCAGATATCTGTGCAAATTGCTCTCTTTAACCAGTCTAATCAATCATTTAAATGTTTTTACATCGTTAACAACTTTTCTGGATTATAATCTTACGCTCGAAATGCGAAAACTAACTATGCTATATGATGTCGCGTTTAGGGTTACTTGTATATTTGCTGGTAATTCCATGAATTTGAAATTCAAAAAGTACTGCAATAATAGTGTCCGATTTTAAGAAATCTCACTGACGCCTTGACAGGCTTTCGAAGACTCCCGCTTCAGTTAAACTTATTAGCTCAATAATTATAGGCAAAAAAGCCATTCTCCATTCTGCCAAATAAATCCAAGTGACAATTTTTGAACAGAATTATGTTTATCTATGGATCAGAATTACAGAGCGAAACGTCCCTTATGAAAATGTTTGCGCAAAAAAAGTTACTAAAGTTTCAAATGTCACGAATATCAATTTTTCTTAAATATCTTGTTAACTATTGGTTATACGTGAAATTTTCTTGGATCAAAATTGCTCGGCACACAAATATGCTGAAGAGCCTCGTACACAAAATTTACGTGGGACTTCTTGCTTCGATGGCTCTCGAGATATGAGTCGGAGAAAACTTCGACGAAATACATATGATCCATATCGTTTAAATGGTCGAAGTTTCGTCAGGCTCATATCTCAAGAGCTATTTAGTCTCACGTGAATATTTTGCATAGTTTTTTGTGCTGAGCAAAGTTGATGCATGAAAATTTACTTAAAACCCATAGTTAATAAGATATTTGAAAAAACCGTTTTCGCGACCTTTGACCTTAATTAAATTTTTTCCCGCGCGCATGATTTGCCAATGGAATTTTCGTTTTGTAAATCTCATCTCGCAATGGACATAATTCTTTTTAAATATTTTACTTGGAGTTTTTCTTATATTGTAAACAGACGAGAAGTGCATCAGAACATTGAAGTTTTCTTAGCCTCATATCTGGAAAAAGATTACTCGGTTATAGTTCGACTAAGTTACTTTAAATTACTTATAACGGCTACAAGGTATAATTTATTCATACCAAGGGTTCTATAAACGTTTTGCAATGTGAGTTAACAAAAAGGTGCAGGAGGCATGTTACTGCATATAGAGGCATGTCCATACTTGCATAGTAGCCACCAGCAACACGTCTGTGGACTCGGTTCTTCATTCGCAGTGACAATATACAATGCTGACTATGGCATCGTAGTCACGTAGTGAAATAAGAGTAGTTTTGCTGTATAACTTAACGCGAGGTTTAAACATAGACCAGTGCTTAGAAAAAAATGACGCTTTCATTGAACAATCATTGTCCAAATTGTGCAACTATATCCGAAGAATTCCAACGGGGCAATTTCATTCTAAAGGACGCTAAGAGTGAAGGAAGGCCGCGAACGCCAGTAAGAGAGGAACAGATTACTGCTGTGAGGAAAATGCTTGACGAAGACCGGCCAGTAAGTAACATATCACCAGATAGACGAGATCTCATTCAATTCTGCATGGTCATTTGCACGTAAAGAATCATAGTTTGTCGGAAGAGCAAATGACTCGTCGTGTAACTTGGTGCCGAGAGATTCTAAAAATGTTTGATATATGAACATCATCATGACAGGTGACGAAACTGGGCTTCCTGCTACGATGCTTCGACCAAGGCTCAACTGAAAGTTTGGTTCTTTGATAATGAGAATACACCCGCAGCTGTCAGAAAAACCCGATCTGCTAAAAATAAATGATAGCTGTATTCTTCAAATCGAGCGGAATTATAGAGCGAGTCGTTCTGGACGTACTGAAAATACTGACGGCTAAGTGGTAGACTGAACATTGTTTGCCTAAATTTATAGAGGCTATGAAAAATTTGCGGACAAAGCTAACAATGAAAACCTGGTGCATCCACCATGACAACGCTCCAGATCACCGGGCCAAAGCCTGAACTGAGTATTTGACCACTACTGGACTGAATCTTCTTGAACACCTTCGTTGCATTCCAGAACTTGCACCCTGTGATTGCACTTGTCCCGCGTGTGAAAATGAAACTGGAAGGAAAGCAGTGAAGGATTCTGAGAGTTTGGAACGAGTGTGCACCACTTCTGATTGAAACTTGGCTAAGTTACTTGAAGGAATATTTTTGCGACGGAGGAGTGCACTGAATGTGGGGGAAAATAATTCGAAAACTATCAAATAAAGCTATATTGCAAAACTGTTATAGTATCCTTTGGATTTATAAAAAAGACAGAGCATGTGATAACCGGTTTCTTGTTATTCGCTAAAAGGTAAACTATTATTGCACTGTTCATTGCCGTGCTCAAAAAGGCCGTGTGCCTTTATTTTCTAGATATTATAGATCCTTTATTTAATTTCTGTAGTCGAGTTCACTTGCATTGCACTTGCTACCGAACGAATGCTTAAATTTTTTGATATTCGGTTTTTTCTCGATTATTCTTTTAGGGAATCCGTCCCTGATTTTCGGTTTGGCCACATTTAGAGCTTATTGAAAATTTTCATAAAACTTCCACGTTAATTGCAATCGGTTTTGGATGAAACTATGATGCTTGAAATTTTGGGAAACAAAATTAGGATATCGAATCATAATAATAATGTAGGTAAATTGTGATATCTTTCAGTGAATTTTCGGGATATTTCAAGATTATTTTGTTTTCACCACTGCACAAGAGGTAACAGTTTAGATTAAAGAAAAACTGAGCCTGGTTTCGATTTAATTGTGGGGTACATTTTCAGGTCATCTGCATAGAAAATGTGAGGAATGTCTAATAAAACTTCAGAAACATCCGTTATGAAAATATTATATAATAAAAGAGGTCCCAAGTGACTACCTTGTGGCACACCTGATGAAACTTCGATATTTTTTTTTAGTTGAGATACCCTGAAACTTAACGTACTGCATCCTATTTCGAAGAGACTTATCTAACTAGTTTAATAAAAGACCCAGGATAGTAAATTTCTGTAATGTAGTTCGAAGAATATCATGATTAAGGCGATCAAAGGATTTGCTGAGGAATGTGTGGATGTTATCAATTTGATGCCCTTTTTCGATGTCAAAGAGAACATCTGAGACAAGAATTACGAGGTTGGTTTCCATAACCTTGTTGTCGTTCGTTCAAAAGCGGTTCTGTTAGAGTTCTGAGCTTATCACAGACAATTTTTTCAAATAAATTAGGCAATGCTGATAGTATTATAATACCTCTGTAGTTATCAACTGACCGTCTGTCAACCAATTTAAATATCGGCGTCAGATGGGAGGATTTACAGAAGGAGAGGAAAACCCCGTAAGCAGCAGGGGACTTGTTTCTTTTAATTTTTTGAATAACATTCTTGCACGGAGATGAAACTACTTTGGAACTGAGGTTGATGTTAGTGAGTATTTGGAAATTGACACTATCAACACTGTAGTCAATGTAAATAGGATCACTTACTCAAGAATTGTGCGGCTTAGGATCCGGATTTTTGATATCAAGATTCTTGGTGTCACCGTTGTCATGATTAGAAATGGAACTGATAGAAGTTGTGGTTAAATTGCAATTTTGACTTGCTCTAATTTGACAATTATAACTTTCCTTTATTTTTCCGACGACCAATAGTCAAAGCCTGGTTTCTCCAACGGTGGAACGTTAATCCTTTCTAAGTACAGCTATTTTTTCCCTAGTGTAGATGGCAAAAAAAATCTGCTAACCAGATCCCCGGGTGACCTATCACCACGGGGCATGTGAGGTTTGACTCACTAAAAAAAAGGACCATCTACAAGCCCTCGAAGCTCCGAGTCGGGACCCGCCTAAGCACTGCTTCGACCCGGTCGTGCTGACTCACCCATCGATAACCATGGACTTCAGAAACTACCACAGTTCATGGGTTGGTAAGGCAATCCTCCTCCCGCTTTATTCGCAGCACTTTCTTAACATATGTTGAGACTGTGCGCCAGTTCTCCTCGTTTTGCAGCATTGCATCCACGATCGTATCAGGCATTGCTAGGCCAATCGTGAACTCAATGGTGCGCCTCAAACTTACGAAGCGACTGCACATCAAGAAAGTGTGCTGAAGCATCATCGAGTTGATGCGTCTTTATTTTCTTTATCTGGGTGGCAATCGAGTTCTTCGCTGCAATATTTGGGTCAGTTTTCATCAATTCAATATCTAAAGATAGTTCATGGCTAACACGGGCACTGAGTGTCTAAAAGTAGGCAAGAAAATTGTAACAATTCATATTGTCGTAACTTGTTGCAAAGTCATCAGATCATAACGAAAATCACAGGACGTATTACTGTTCACAAGATATAGCTTTGCGAAGTTTTAAATGAAATTGCCAGCAATTCTTTAGCTATTGCAGGTATGTGAAAAACTCTTCAAATCATCGTGTCTCCTGAAAAATTTTCACTTTTCTGAAAAAAGGCATATGATTGATAAATTCAATGGTTTCTCTATCCTGTCACTTTAAAACTCTAAATGTTCTCAACCCATATGAATGGCGATCCTTTGCCAAATTTGCTATTTTTGAAGCACTCGAATTTTCAGTTCACGAGAACTCATGACTGAATCATCAGATCAACCTGAAATTCAGAAGGTGTATTGACATAAAGTGGGACTTAGTTTTATATATGTTATTTAAGAATGTGAGCGATTTTACCCTATCTTGAAATATTAATCTGCTTCAATTTTTCTTTGCATGCTTTAACTCTGGGGAATAAACGGATATCCAGTTTCACCCTTTAATACATTCGAAATTTTTTTTTTTTTTACACACATCTTTGTATTAGTAACAAAAATAATTTTCTCTTTACATCTTCACTGAAAATTGCATATAACATGTTTTCATTACATCAAAGAGTCCGGCAAATGCCCGTTTGAAAAAATATTTTTCCACAAAATCATTAAAATCCTGTTCATTTCATGCGGATCTTCCAGTCTCTTGTGCTATTTTACTATTATCATCTGTTCAAGAAAAAAATGAAAAGCTATGAAAATTCCGAGTAAATCGTATTGATTATTCTTGAATGTTTTAAATTTAACTCAGGCCGGCCAATCGACCAGCTTTCAACATCATACTTCATCAAATCAGCCCCTTAATTTACTACGAAATGTATCGCACATGTTGCACTCACACGCACATAATACTGCTTATTGGCATTTTGTTTATTATTTTCCTCCCATGGAAGTATCATCAGTGAAAAAATTAATTTCGATTTACGTAGCCCAACTGCCCAAAATTAAAGCAACGGAATGAAACATAAAAGCAGAAGTATGTATCTATGATACTAAAACTCAATACCGGATCAATCATATTCCAGAGATATGTCTATACTTAGCTGCCTTTCTTCTTGGGCTTTGGGTAGTTCCGCCCTGAATTTCTCTCCGTTCGACGTTATTTTCCCCCAAGTAAAACTTTTCGCACTTTATTAGCACATTTACTAGTTGGCAGACTTCCATTTTGATTTATGATATAGCACAGAAAATATCAATCCCGGATTATGATGAATGTGAAATGAATCGAAATCAGTTACATACATACGAGTTTGAATATACCGATGACTAAATGTGCTATCATTGCGACTGGCAACTTTGGTCGAAGAAAACTTGTGAGAATCGCCCCTGAGCGGGCTCCGACAGGAAATCTATTTGTCGATCTATTCAGTCTCATCGATTAGATTTGTTGACTTTTTGATGAATCGATGAATTTGTTAATGAAAAACTTGTAGAGTGTGAATTGGTCATAACAATTGATACACGAAATTTAGTATCGGTTCCATTCTGAACAGGTGACAAGATTTCTAATGTTTCGTTGCATTCTGCGTATGTAAATTCAAGAGATACTAGTTAGGGTTGTGAATGAGTTTGGTCTTGGATGGAGTACTACTGCTTCAATATAGGAATGATATTGTTTACGTTTGCAATTGGCGGCTATAAGTAGACGCAGTAGGTGTTATAGTGATAATGTGGTATGATGCTGAGACTTGGAATCCACAACAACCTTCGTTGTTAATTGAACAGAACACTAAGTGATAGGCTATTATCTGTTTATTTAGCTTATATTTTTTCTGGTATTTTATTGAGCGTTTCGAGAACTGGAGCTCTAGGGTTTATTCTTGTGTGGTTTTTTTTCTGATGATCAATAATTTCTATTCATAATTTGTTCTATCTGATATGCACATCACCAATATGTTTGTCGATCTCGAAATTGAGTTGGGATAATGGTCTTCAAAGTAAAGTAATTGTTTTTCACCAGTGAACGAAAAAAACCTTATGGTACCGTACCTTAGTGTACTGTACCGTACATTTTTGACGCCCGTACGCAAACACATTCACTACAAAAAGTACACATACCCTACCTCAGTCTATAATGTTTGCGTACATGTACACAACCGATATACCGAACGAAACAGACCCGATGCAAATGTACGCTACGTTTGAATACTGTACTGTACAAAGTACACAAACCTTATCCTCTACAATACGGAATGTGTACACCTACACAACCAGTACACAAACGATATACACTAAACGTACCGTACGTTTAGTGTACTTTTGCGGTTCATTTATATGAACTGGGAAAAAAATTACAGATAAAAGTGATAATGCCGTAGCCGAAATGAATTGATTATGCTCTCCTGTGAAGATCAATATTTTTGACTCAGTGCTTTCACTTTAAAAGTTTTTTAAAAAGTACACTAAACGTACGGTACGTTTAGTGTATATCGTTTGTGTACGGGTTGTGTACGAGTACGCATTCCGTATTGTAGAGGATAAGGTTTGTGTACTTTGTACAGTACAGTATTCAATCGTAGCGTACATTTGCATCGTGTTTGTTTCGTTCGGTATATCGGTTGTGTACATGTACGCAAACATTATAGACTGAGGTAGGGTATGTGTACTTTTCGCGTACACTACGCTTAAGGTACGGTATTTTTTCGTTCACTGTTTTAAACTATACGAGGGTTGATCACTAAGTAATGATAAAGAATATAAACCAAGCTGATTAAACTTAAAAGATATATTTATTTTTCAACATAGTCTCCTAACAAGCTAATACATTTAGTCCATCTTTTTTCCAAATCCAAGATACCCTTAGAAAAAAGTTATTTATCTTGATTCTCCCAAAATGCCTCAACAGCGGCCATCACTTCGTTATTATCTTCAAATTTCTTACGCCGAAAGTGTTCCTTGAGGCGAAGAAAGATGTAAAAGTCACTGGAAGATGTAAAAAAAACTTTACCGAGGAAAGATGTAAAAGTTCGAATACTGTTTTTGAAATTGCAGCCTTCGAAACTGCAGCCGTGTGAGCCGGTGCGTTATCTTGATGAAACAGAACTCCGGCTCGCAGTTTGCCGCATTTTTTTCCTTCATTCCCTTTCGCAATCTTCTTATTTGGTCTGCGTAGTAAGAGCCTGATATAATGGCTCCCTTTTCCAAATACTCCACTATGATAATTCCTTCACCGTGCCAAAAAACTCATGCATAACCTTCACCGCCGACTATTAACATCCGTATAAGCTCTCTGTTACTCAGAAAGCTAAATTTTACCTCCTGTGCCGATGATGAGACATATATATTCTTTTACGGCTATTTCTAATACATCCATTGCATGCGGAATGCAGTGAACTTATGGCTTTGAAGCGCATTTTTTCGCATTCATATGTTTTCTGAATTCATTGAGACATTCGAGGAATACATAAAAACGCAAACTTATTTTACGAACCTAACGAGACATTTGAGACTGTTCAGATGTGCCCACAGACTCCCGCAGTTTCATCTAATAAGATACATTCTCATTCAATAACGGTCGTCTGGTTTTAGTGTATCGTGCAATCACCTATGTATGTCAGAATAAGAATAACTTTTTGAGAATAGTTTATGAGGTCTGATGAATAAAGCGCCCGGGGTTGACATGTGCTGTCTTAGCTCGTTTTTGGCTCCAAACTTACCTGACTTAGAAAAGGCATATGCGTCAAACCTCGAGCAAAATGACTCTCACTCATACATATTGATTATGTTCCGAAATCTAATCAGTGAATTAAAGCATAAACAATAAATGTAATAGCCTCCAGGTAATGGCAATCATAACAAATAACCAGTTTGCAGAAACTCGATTGTACAATTGATTGATTAAGCTTACACTGCAAATATATTAACCTAAATCACATGAACGCATGAAAGCTTGTTTTAAATTTCGAAAATATGAGTACTATGATCACATCAACAAAATGTTTTTGGACCTGGGAAAACGTTGTGGGCGGTCAATTTGACGATGTCATAGAAAAAATCATTTAGACAAGTAGATAAATCGTATTTGACAGAACAACGAAAGCTTTTCGATGGAGATAGCAAACATTGCCATTGAATAATGTTTGGAAAGTTCCTGTCATAGGGATAATCTCTACAGGTCTACATTAGACAGCGTAGCCAGGGAATCTGACAAAGAGAGTGAACGAAATAAAAAACAGAAACAAAAGCGAAGATGAGAAATTATTGCATCAAATGAAATGAAAGTAAGACCGCGGGAAATGAATGGTTTCACGAAAGCATTACTATGATAGCATCGCGGCAGAATATCGGAGAGCATTAACTTGTCTCGCGCAGATCACCGTTTTATCGATTCAATGGACCGAAATGTATGCTTATAAGTAGGAGCCAACTAAACGAACTGATGTAGAGCAGTGCATTTTATTGTCTTCTATTTCTGCTCGTAATACATACTTATCTACTATCTACTATATGCCGAGCTGAATCTGAGTGAAATATATCGATTTTGCTGCTGACGCTTATCTGACGGCTAGATTAGAGCGAAAAATTATGGATTAAATTATGTAAGCGCATCAGAACAAGAATCGTAGATGATATCTATGAACACATCATACTGCTTCCGATATCGTATCGTTACGCGTCGAGTGACGTTCCATTATTGAAGCTTTAATTTATACCTGAGAGCTGACGATAGGACAATTATTTTCGAATTACCATCGTTAATATTTTCTTTGGTTCGGTAGAGCTATAATTTTCGAATGGTCATGTGTTGTCATAATTGCAATGAAATTCAAATAAACGTTGATAGTACATACACGGATGTGAGGATTTGCCGGCTAACTTGAAAAGTTTTCACATACATGAATGATATGATGAGTGGGTATATGCTTTCGTAGTACTGAAAAGCAAATAAACTCCATTCCGACGATCCACATTACATTCGGACGCGCTTAATTGATAACCTTATCCAGATCTATTAGGCAAATGCTGGGTTCTGTTTACAGTCGGTAACATTGAATAATGCTTAGAATTTTACGACATTTGTATCTTTCGATAGAACTTGGAGTTATTCAATGGTAGATATCAACCTAAGATATGGCGTAACACATGTTCGTGTACTTATAAATATTTCAGTGTAAGCAACAAATTAAAGCTTGAGTTATTTTCAAACAACAACCATTATAAAAAGTATATACGTACGATCGTTTTTTTCGAAAGAAATTTGTGATTTTAAGTTTATATTGTCGAGATAATTTTCGAGATGATAAACTGATCAGTTAATTTAGAGGGAAGGTGAAATGCTGATGTGGGATCATGAATCGTTACTTAAATGTAGACTTCAAACAAAGACGGCACAAGCTGAAAACATAAATCGTCTTACCTAGGTTAAGTTAGTTTTACGCTCAACCGCCAATATACATAGTCAAACAATATCTCCAGAATATCGGCTTGAAATCGCTGATAAGCTCGAATAGTATAACGAGATACTTGGCTAAACTTCTCAAAAGACTTTTGTGACGTATACGGCCATCTCTCCGCGAATCGGCTTGTCAGGCTTGCATTAATTTGCAGTCATTGAATGTGTAAAATTCAAAATGGACTAGATAGAGTATGCTTCAGTTAATGATTATCTTGTAGAGGGGGCTCGGTAGCTCTGCTCGCTAAGGCGTCAGGCCGAAAAGCGGCGTGCTACGGGGCCTGCGGGTTCGAATCCCGCCAGTGCCATGGCTGTAAGTGTGAATGCATGTGATTGTCCATGAGGGTGGCAAATGGGCCCAAACTGGTGGCCTAATGCTGGCCGCGTTCCCGGCAGCCCTCTTCACTAACCTAACCTAACCTAATGATTATCTTTGTCAAAAGCTATTTCGAATTGATAGTATACAAGCAAAAATGGTATTGCAAAGCCGTGAATTAAATATTGGGGACTTGAATAAGCTCTCATTGTTTTGAATAAATAATTACAAATGCATAAAAAAAAATGAATAATTTATCAAAATTAATAAAGAACATGCTATGGTATTTCAATTATTGTTCATCACTACCCATTACCTGATCATAAGAATACAAAAGAATGAGAAAAAGTATAACAAAGAAGAATGCCATATCGAAAGAACGACTCCACGTACATAATTTATTGGCATAGTGATAAGAATAGAAGTGCCGATCATGGTCCATTTATCAGAACCAGTAGCAATCAGAAGGAGAAATGGTGGGGTAATACTTACTTCCCATTTGAGCGTTTCCAAACAGGCTCTGACTGGTTTTACAATATGTAGCCGAGCGATATCATGTTGCAAAATCACTTACAATGTTATCTCCAATGCAACCATTATTAGGCTTGAGAGATTCATAATAAAATACATCCTGCTAATCCCACCAATTACAGAGATATTGATCTTTGTTGTCCATGTTGATGCATGGAAAAAAATTCACTTAGTGAACATAGCATCCCATACGCTATGTACATACTACTCTGATCTATACAATATAGCTCCCAGCGCCTTAATGGCACAATATACATATACATAGCGCATACTCCTATGCAACATGGCGTAGTATTTATGGTTCCACACGTTTTGTTACATAGTACTATGAGCTAAAAAAATATAGCTTCATTTGTCATATCATATCGTTGGCTTACAATCAAAACACATCAAGTCAAAAAAATCATAAAATAATCTGGAATGTCATGAATTTTTCAAATAAAAAATTCAAGGGTTTAATTGGCCAAAATATACATACTTCAGCCTCTAAAGGCAATTATAAATTTAGGTAAAGGGTTTCTACAAATTAAAAACGACTTGGATATAAAAAATTAAAATTAGGTGTGCCTTCGAGTTTTATGAAATTTCGACTAAGTGTGAGAATTAAATGATTAATTATGTGCAGGCATTACTTTGTGATAAATAATAAAATATTATCAGCAAAATCCTTCAAGAAATCTTATGTTACATATGCCGAAAACTCAAAAAAGGATTTAATGTATTTTGTTTGCTATATACATGCCTACTGCAAATAAAAACATTTCCATTTAGAAGTGTATCTCCTTGTACAGGACATGTTGGGACACAATAAATAGCGTTGGGGACTATAATACATGGCCTTGAGAGTCATAATATGTGGCGGTTGGGGGCTATAATAAATAGCGTGAAATTTTAGATTGCATGACGTGGAGGGCTATAATACAAAGCGCCTACTCCTATGTATTTTTCGCCATGTAGGCATCTGGCGCTATATTTTATAGCCAGAAGTCTATTAATTATAGCGCTTGGTGCTATGTGTTTTTTTTCAGTGTGCATGACCGGTACGTTTTGAGTTATAGTATTGTCTGCATTTTCATGACCGACACCTTTCATTTTCTGCCGTTTTAGTAGCTGGTCCAATGTGAAAATAGGTCGATCGACATTTCTCGGCGTCGATTCGTATCGCCACCGATTCCTTGGCTCTATTAATGTCTTATATTAATGCTTTTAAACGTTTGACAACTGTTGTGTGGTAAACTTTCAATTGTTCTGCAAGTTTCATTTACGTCTGATATGGTGTCTCCATCGAGTAGTGCTTCTGGTTTTTCATCTTCAAACTGTTTCGGTGCGCCACAGCGGTTTTTATCTTCAAATCCAAAATTATTAATTTCAAAGCTGCCGTAAATCTTCACGAAAATTCTATGTGTGTCAGCTACAGATTTTGTTTTGTTTTTTATTTTTTGCAGAAAAATTCTCTGCAAATGTTCTTCTTTTTCGCTTTAAATTCAACATGTGACATATAAAATATGTTATTTACACCCCGGTAGAATAAAATATTCTTTCATTTCATTTTCCGCTTCACGATGAAGTTAGCATAGTATTGCCCGACATACAAAGGTTTAAGTTACGGTTTCTGCCGGAAATAGAGAAGAACTTATTCAAGTCCCCAATACCAACAGGTTTTCGAGACAGAAGAAAGCGAGTGGTCTCTTCATACACTCATGTTTGTCCTTTTAGTCCAGGAAAATTCGACATAAAAAAGACGAAACTTCGGGAAAACTAGGGGAATGCTGGATTTTGGTATGAACCTTAATATTGACGTTCTGAACAAAATGTCAAAAGTTCCCATCAATCCGAGCGCTGCGCTGCATTTTACTCGGGTCTCAAAAAGATATTCATTTAAATTGCTCAAAAAGAATATTCATATAAAATATCTTCGAATTTTACGTCCTCTTGTGTCATGACAATATCATCACCAAAACATAAAGTTTTAACAATGGCACCAAAAAAATTTGATAAAGTTCATTCCAAATGTCTATAAAGGCTAGTTTTGTCCAAATACTATTGCACCAAAGCAAATTAGAGGATATGTATGTATGTAATTAGTTGTCGAAGTGATGTGAGTAGACCAGCAAGGTTTCGAGATTTAATGCCCTTATAAGTGTCTTTGAAAATGTTTTTTTTTTAAATATAAGGTACCAACAAGTTTTAAAGATGAAAGGAAGAAAACAGCACCATGCTGTTGAAATTCGTCTATATCATTTGCAAATGTATGCAAAATTATAATTATGACGGCTCATTAACTTGATTTTTCATTAGTTTGTAAAGTTTGTTTCTGTGATTTCTCAGACGTCTAAGAGTCTTGTCAAACCAAGGTTTAGAGAGTTTATTTTTTTTCCTGATCTACAAACTTATCGACCGCGTCAAATACTATTCTATAAAACATTGCCCGAAATTTATAACAATTTGATCCATGGCACTGCGCTTGCCGAACGGAAATGCTGAAACGGAAATGCATACACTGAGAAAAAGCATAGCGTCAAGCAAATTATAGCAAACAATTTATAGAAGGCTTTTCTTTGTATTTAACCTTAAAGCTACGTATTATATCCCTCAATGTCATGTATGATATGTCCTTATAAAAATAAAACTTGGATTCGAATCAGGAAACCCAGTGGTTATCTGCTATGTTGCACAAACTTTTTGAAACCACCGATATTACATACTCCGAGACTATGTTCATTGGATACGAGACTATTTACATGGCATAAAATGCCATCATGTATGAGAATGTTGCTATAAAGCTGAAAATAAGTTTTTATATGGCTCTTGAAGCTATATTTTATAGCTCAAGATTCTATGTACATAGCACATAGTTGCCACGTTTTGGGTCATGGGAGTATGAGCTATGTATATTTTATCAAGTGTGATATTATGGCGCTTAATGCGACAATAAATCCTACTCTTATGTTTTTTATAGTATTAAAATCACTTTTGTCAAAAATTCATATTTCTATACATATGCAGTAATACCCCTTTCTTACGCGATAGACGGAACTGAGCGATAGCCACATAATTCGAATTCGTGCAAGTATAGGTGTAATTTTGTATATAAATACATACAAATTATTCCTAGTTAGAACGGGAGGCTAAAGAAAATTGTAATTTAGAAAAAATGTTTAGTAAAATCTTAGATAGTATCAATACAAAATCGCAAACCGAAGTTACTTTGAAAACTTCATAAAATCTAACAAAGTCGTCTGACGGCTCAAAGATTTTTGTTTCTCCCATAAAATTTCCTCGTAGTATGCTAATAACTTTATTATTCCTTGTTTGGTAAAAAAATGCGATCTTCGTTGAGGTCTATATTTTCTAAAATTTGTAATCGCTTTATATGGAACTGAGGGCTTCTCTGAAATTTGCAACCGTCATTCGATTTTCTGATTGAACTTGGTCTAAAAAATCAAGCTCTTCAATGTCTTGCTCTTGCCCATGCATTTCTATGAGCTCATCAATTGTTAGATTCTGAATGTGGTAATCCAGCAATGTCTTGAATGTCCTTACTATCCACTTTTAAATTTATTCAACTTCTTCAATTACATTACTTACTTCAACAGGCTCTGGCACTGATTCCACCTGAGTACCAGCGATGAAACACAGTTTTATCCAGACGCCATTTAAGGCAGGTTTCTACCTTAAGCGGTCAAAAAAATTGAATTTTTTGTTTTTGCATTTTCGGGTAGATACATACGGATAGATAGATACATGTTGATAGATACGGTAGATACATGAATTACGAAAGTTATGCCTTAAAAAAAGGAGCGGTGTCAAACGCGCTGAGCCGCTACCGCCCGTCGCGCTGCACCGCATTATTTGACCTGGTGGAAGTGATTGAAGGCAGACGGGCTAAGGAATGATCACAAAATTTGTTCAAATTGAGAATCAAAGGCTTGTTCATGGCTGGTAGCAGAATCATTAAAAAATATTAGCAATCTTTCATTTTACATAACAATTTATAGCCAAAAAAATGGAAAAAATCGTTTTTCTTTTTCAAAATTGCATTACTTTTTCATTTTTCATTTTATTTTCACAATTCTGGTAGGGGTCATGGACAAAAGTATATTAAATAAGATTATGTTTCGTTTTCATGTTTTAGATCATCTGAATCGACGGCAGGACTTCCACCAGCAGCTAAAATCCGTTTGGCGCGCCACCATTGCTCGATGTACACCTCCCCCCCTTTGCATATTTCGACTAGAAATTTGTTTGTACATGTAAAATAAGCTTATACCTACAAAAGAAAAACAATTTTAAGTGTCAATCTTAAATACGTTCCCCGAAAAAAAATCCTGAAGAAAGCACATTTTTTCGGCCACACAAGGCAGAAATCTGCCTTAAAGTCTTTTGTGAAACTTCATTCGAAGATTGTCCAGTGATACCTACTCACTGCATCTAAAACATTGAATTGTTCCCAAGAGCCTATAATAGAGAGCTCGTTGCTTTGTCTCATATCTTCATGGAGATGTGCAAATGATCGTCTCGTGTAATAAGCTTTGATTAGTTTCATGACTCCCTGATCCATCGGTTGAAGCAAGCTGGTTGCATCAGGTGGCAAAAATTCAACTTTCACACGTGGGTCAAAATTAGTTCAAGTTGCACAAGAGTGATCTTGTCGATTATTAGCATCACTTTAAATGAAATTTCTTTAAATTGGCAACAACGTTCAACTTCAGGTATAAAATGATACTCAATCTAGTCCTCAAAAATGGAAGCTTTACGCTTAGGCTTCCAAATCACAGGCAAGCCAGCTTAAGATTTTTTTTCAATGCTCTCGAATATTCTGAGCGATAAACTGAGAGGTTTTAACCAACAAGCACCAGCTCCATTCGCGCCAACCATCACTGCATGAATCCTTTACTTTCATTCGAACTCTAGGATTTCCAGCGGTTCCTGTGTGCTAAGGTTTTTTTTTCTATTTTCAATCGAACATAATTTAAGATAAGAGGTTCTAAAGTGCAAGAATCACAGAATGAGCTTAATCCAAAAAGTATTGCATTCATTTCCGAAAAGGTGGAAATATGTAAAAATTAAATACATCCAGTACAGTTAAATGCATAAAGTAAGTAGTAATATAAGGCATAAACCAGCTTCATACTCATCTTCCTGAATGTTGGAAATTATCTTTTGCCTACAATATAAAAAAACTATTTAAAATACCTGTCATCAAAATGTACAACATACCGTCAAATCCCACTCAATACCAATAAAGCCTACAGATAATTTGCACATGTCTGCAAAACCTTCGAACACATGTGTGCACTACCTCAAAATGATTCGGTTTGACTTCTGTTAGGACTTCTGTAGTTCACAGAAACTATTTGATATAATTTGTGATAATTCAATCGCGCACAATGTTTGGGTAATCTAAATGAAAACTCTGCAACTGTGCTTGGCTCTAACCTCAACGCCAATTCGAAAATCGAAGGTGGTTTCGCAAATATTTGTAATTCCTATCTCTGTATGGTATGGTCGGCTATGAAATCAAGTGACGTGTTGAACACTCTGCTCAGTATTATAAACTGGTATGTTCAGCAACATTTATTGTGGTTGTGAATGTATATTGTCTTCTAAAGTTTACCAACTTCCATTGTGCAACAACTAAATTAACATGCGATGTTGTAGACGAAGTATGTATATGTTTTGCATATTGTGGCTGCAATGAGGCCTTCGGCAATGTATGCTTCTACGGTGCATATAGATGAAGAGGACTCGTTTTAATACAACATTGAAGCTCTTTTCGGAACGTGTTGGAATAGTTTTAGTTGTCCTTGAAGAGAGAAATCGGACGTAGGAGAATGGGGAAGATAATATACATTTTTGTGAAATATACATTTAGTTCGCATCCAACTAAGAAAGGTAGATAGAAACCATCCCAACTAGCTTAGGACAATCCTGTTTGTCGTTGGTAGGTTGAATCGCAGAGCCTGTGGAACGCATAGGAAATCTCGAATCCAAAAACATAACAATTAAACATTATGCTTGAGTCAATCGGCGTACATATACATATTTTTCGGCATTTGAAAGACACAGTTTTTGGTCTTTTAAAATTTCCCCATCAAGAGAAATTTTCTGGTTCCAGCATATTTCTAGCATATTTCTTTGGAATTTATGATCAGCTCTCCTCGGGAATCCCATCCGTTCAGAGCATTAACATCGCAAAATAGTATATGGTTATTCCAAAAATGATCTAAAGTTGAGTTGTGCCCAACGAAAAATTATTTGCGTGTCTGTTTTTCTAGGATTTGGTATTAATTTTGGTCACTGCGGCTTAGATGGAAATTCTGATAGCATGGTGATAAGTATCAATGAAAGTAGCTCAGTCAAATAAAGTTTTCAATTTACTGAGGTTGAGTATACATAAACTCTAACCAATTCGTTAATCTGAACATACGAGCTCGGTTAGAAAATAAGTGAATATTTGGAATTTAGTGATATGCGGTTGACATTTTGAATTTGGTTATATGTGGCTGACATTTCGATATTTAGTGATATGTGGTTGGCAGCATTTCATACGGTAAAGCCTGCTTTGAAAGTGTCGTTTTACACACATCTACTCAAAATAGATTTTATGAGACGAATGTGAAGAGGGTATGTTGAATTGTGTACCATCAATTTTTTTCATCGAAGACAATAGCTAAATGGGAACATCGCTGAAAAAGATGTCTGATTAGGATAGAGCATTATTTTGAAGGGATCAAGGGTCAATAAGGACTATAAAATTCTGTAACGTTTTTACGCTTCCTTCGTTCGACGAGCACAGCCAGCGTTAGTAATCGATGTACACAGACATATATCTTGATGTGTGCTATTGTCGACCAGTGCACCACTTTCAGAACGAGACAAACATCTGTTTTTTTGTTACATTTTCTCTTCGATTTGAAACTGGTCATGCTTGTGTCCTAGTCTACAATTAGACGAAACTAAAGGAATACATACCAACAACACAGAATATCTACAATGAAAATAGCGTTGTGTATATTTTCAAGTTGACATTATCGAACTGCAAGGCATAGACATCGGAAGTAAAATATCCATTTTCGCTCCAGTTTTTCTAGACATTTCCTTCAAACCCTTCGACGAAACGGAATGCCCCGAAAGGCACTAACACTGAAATATGGATTCAGAAGCAATGTGGGCGAAAGTGTCACAAGAGGGCAAAAGTAGTAAGAACAGAACGCTGATGACGGTGATCGCTTGTAATATGAGGAACTCTCTGACTTGCTTTGGTGGAGTATCTATGTAGAGGAATGTCTGTCTAGTGTTACTATGCATACTAGCGACAGCGTTCAATTTTATAGCCGACTAAGGGTAAAATATTTTCCTCGCTTCGAGGACCTGAAATGGTAATTGTAGTCTACGTATAGATTACCAACTGTGTATCACTTTTACACTATGTCATACACAGTGCCTGCAAAATGAACGTAACGACCCATAGCCAAGAAGGATAGCACCTATTCGAACGCTAGCGACGACGCCTAGAATTAGGTCAGATAAGGAATTGTTCGTATGCGAAAGGGTAGAAATGTTATGTTTCGCATTCGGAATGGAAAAAAATATTGAAGTAATGTGTCGTTTGCCAGTACGTTGGAATTAAATAATTATAGGAAGTTTGCAGGCTACTGCCGCATACGGCTGTGAAAATGAAGTTTTATTGCAAACGCATACGATTTGTGTCAGCTGTAGCTAATGATTAGGCTAGTTCTAGTTGATAGTTGAGTATTATGGCTCAATTTAACAGTCCTGTATAATTATTTTCGAATATACTCTATGTTATGCAAACATTCATTCTTCATTGTACAAAAACAATTTCTGTTTACAGCTAGGTTAGGGAAGGTTTCCCTGGTTGACAAAAGTTCACGTGTAGACCTATAGCGATACCAGATAAGAAGACCTGGAACTAAAAAGTTTAGTCCAAGTTCAATTAAGTCCAATTTTATAATAAGAATGAGTTAGAAATGTTTCATTTTCCAAAAACAAACAAATTTTCGCTGGAGGTGACCCCAAAATCGCAATCATCGGAACAAAACGAAAATAACAGAATCTTTTGAAATTCAGAGACTTTTGGTTACGATGCTAGTGAAGAGCAGACAGCACAGTGCATTTTCGCCACTTTTCTACCATCAAGTTTTCGCATAATAAATACGCCATAGAATCGTCACAGTTTTTACCCCAATAACAAAATGAAATTCAATGCAAAGGTTGGTCGCAGAAACCCAACTTTACTGTTGAACCATTCTTGTGGGATGTTGAATTCTGAATATTTTAAACTAACTGTGTTGCTTGGTCTAAATTTATCAATCGTTTGCGTTGTCAAAAAAAATAATGACAGGGTCGATGGTTTGAGGGACATGTGTTTAGGTGTCTGCAGTAGCTTCAGGGTTGCCTGCACATTCAACAAAAATTACACAGGTAATATGTCTTACGAATTTCGGGATGATCTAAGGACTTTTTCAGAATTTACTATAATTTGAAATTTTGTAAATTTTCTTTGCATACTTTTAAGTAGATCATTACATCGCTTTTGCCATAACAGGTAGATTATCTCGACCCTATTGGAAATATTAAATCATTCTTTACATGTTCTCTGGCATTGGTGTCAGAAGTGGGGTATTAGTGCTAACCCTAAAAAAAACTACACTCTTGCTCTTCACGAGGAAGCGTAGAATTTCATCTTACGATCTTCGATCTAGCTCAATGGAACCCCTAAAAGCCTCACAAACAAATTAACATTTCTGAGACTCATCCTGGATTCTAAGCTCCCTTGATACGAAAATATAGCGAAAAAAGCAAAGCTCTGGAAGCTCTTTACAGCCGTCAAAGGGCTATAGGAGCAACTTGGCGGCTGCAGTACCGTTTTGTCTCTTGGATTTACACTAGTATAGAGGAACCAAATATCCTGTGCAAACATCGACTATACTATTGCTTATCCGTATCTGACTAAAAGGTTTGAGGTTCAGATCGCAAACCAAGAAGAATGGGCCAGGGAATTATACCACGGAACAGATGGTGTGCAAATAAGTTTTGAAAAAGTTCTGCGGTTTTCCGCATCCAAAATGAAACAGAAAATTTAATTCTTCAAAATTTATTTTGTGAATCAAACATTTTCTGTTAATTTCAAGAACCTTCTGTCAACTTTCTGGCAAGAGTATGATGCCACGTTCATAAAAGTTCTGTGGCTTCTTACGAAAAAACTCATGAAAGCGGTTGCCACCCATTCTGAAGAGACCGGAAAAGATTGTTATCCGACGGCGCATTACTTTCCAGCCGAAACTCTGTAGCAATTGTTCCGTTTGTTGAGAAGTATGGGGCGTGGCGTTGTCATGAACGAAAACTGTTCGCCAATTCTGGATGTTTTTTTTGGCTATTCCTGGTTGCGGTATTTGCAGCTGAGTGCAGTACTTCTTCGAATCAATACTTTGACCGCTGGTAGAAGCTCGTAGTAGACTACATTCTTGTAATCTCACCAAATGCTTTGCAACGGTTGCGGATGCACGATTTTTTCCGCTTGATAATACTGTAGACCACCCATCTCTCGTATCCCGTAATACCTTCTTCAAAATGATTCCAACGAATACCTTTTCAGTGGGTATTCGTAGATCAAAATTCGATTTAGCATGTTGTGCTCGGATAACGGATAACACGATGGTCAAGCTGGGTTAGTTGTTTGGCGATGGTTGAATGATTAATTTTGAGTCTTTTTGCGATCTCGTGAGTTGTCAGATGCCGATCAGTTTTCATAAGGTCCAAGATTACATCGTTTTCAATTATGACAGGCCGTTTAAATCTGTATTTCCGGAACTGAAGTGAGAAAACCATCTCTGACAAGTGGTCGCACTAATGGCTTCTTCGCTGTTCACAGCGCATATATTTCGACGGCGTCCGTTACTTTCTTCACACCTTTATTGAACAAAAAAAACACGTCTCTAATATAGATCTCTCTTGCATACATTAAATAATTTTTTAACCTGCAAATGGCAGTTCATACAGTGTTGCCAGGCATATGAAAAATATTAATGTAAAAAAATCGAAGAACTTTTTCCTCAACCCAATTCATATCGATGGCTCCAAACTGAACGACACAGTGGGGTGTAGTATATTTTCCACTGACTTAAACTTGAAGCTTTCCTTCCACTTGCCAGACTACTGCAGTGTCTTTCAAGTGAAGGTGTTGACGTTTCTTGAAGCTGGCTCTCTTATTTCTGCATGACACAGATAATGCCAATTTGCAAAGATTAATGACTCTTGGTTCATATAGAGACAATTGAAATTATCAAAACCATGCCGATGTTACGCCTAACAAAGTTAGTTTGGCTACTTGGCAAAGTACTCTCTTTCACATCAGCCAATACCTCCAGATCGAGACTATGATTTAATTAAATTGAACGTTAGGCTAGCGAATGTGTCAAAATTCATGCAAATATTGCATTATTCCAAGCCTAAGGCGCTGACTGTTCGGAAGCAAAAGGAACAACGAACAACGGAAAAAGTAGATCGTCATTAAAGCTCAGCATAGGCTGCAGCACCGAATAATAGCAAGTACCTATCACCAAGCCAGCCAGTAACTACGAATCACGTTACGACGACAACGAAATGGATACTCCAGGCCATCAATGCTTATGCCTCGAGCTGTTCTGTTAATTAGCATAATTGATTGTAGGCTGCAGAGATATAAGTTAGACCTAAATACGGTTCGTTCATTGTAAATACGCGCTTATGGAAAACACAAGGAGGTCAGGTGATCGTCATTTCCCTCAACTTAACTCAACTCAACTGTCAACAACGTCAGGTCTCACATTTACCCTGCAGTATTGTTTACGTGCAAATAGGATTGTCGGTGTCATTTCTGTGCTAGTTAAGTCAGGTGAATTTATTATTAACTTTGCAGACAGTGGAATTCGATTGGACAGTTTTATAATGAGCTCGAAAACTTTCTGCAGGGAACGCTTCATCTATGAAATACCAGTGGATGGGAAATATTACGGCGTGATACAATAATCAGAATTGCTTATCCGAAAATAAAATATTATGCTGCTCGTGGTATGCTTCAGGTCGTCAAGTTGTATTGTTCGAATTATGTAGCTAGAAGCATCATTATGCTGAGATCATGTCTTAATTTGAATTAACTACAATATTTTAGGTGTGAGTAGATGCCTCGAGACATTATTTTGACGTATAAGTTCCTCTTCATTTATTGGTTATAGCACACTGGGAAACAAAATACTTCCTCTGTCGCAAATAGCTCGTGATGACCAGTGATTGTTGCTTTGCCGCCTCGTCGATACAATAGCGAAAGAAAAAAGACAAGTAATTCGGCTTGTTTTTCAAATCAGTTTCTGGACACTAGCCAATTTAGCAAAATAAAAACGAAAATTCCGCACACAAGACTGTTTGATATAAATTTGCACAGGGGCCATTTGCAATGCCAACAATAAAATAATAGAAAACTGATTAACAAAACAGCCATACACTCTCAAGATAGATATTTTCTTTTGTTCAAGACTTCGGTTCGCAAATATTCCCATACAGTTCTAAAGATGACGCGCAGGTGCGTTTGATGATCTTGTACCAGCATTTCAAAAAAAAACTTTAGCCAATTAATTGTTTAAAACAAACGAAACTGAAACGAGCTTATTTTAGTTTTATTCACTGAAAAGAATGCGAAGCATTTTAAACCATACTATTATTAGGACAGAGTTTTTTGTATATAAACAGAGTGTACGGTAGCAGGACAAGAAGCGCTTCAGTTACTTGATTCAAATTATTCTTAGCACCTAAATTGCTACGATGCTGCTTTGTTATGAATCTGACCGGGATATTAAAAAAAATATATAGTGCATGTGTAATTTTTCACAGAATGCAAGCCAATCTCCGTCACGCAATGTTGCAATGAAACATAAATTCAGTATGGTATATCTAAAAGATTGGCACATATAACTTGCACGATAGAAGCGAAAGATAGAACCGATTTGTAGATTACTTTCAGATTGCTTGGTTTCGAAATCCGAAATTGCAATTTTAATTGGTATGTTCAATTGCATTTACCGTTTGTAGTTCATATTTAATGTGAATTATTTTGCAATTGCTCTGCAGTACGGCCGGCGGTTAAGAATGTCCAAAACAGCTATTGTTTTCAGCATGAGCCATAAACGATTTTCATAAAAACCACTAGGGATATATTGCCAAGTAATTTCACAGACATTATTCGTATTTGCATTTCGTATCGCACGCTATTACAAAACAAATGGCATACACAAGTCGTGCATGCATACATGTATCTACGGTTAAAATTGCAAACATCAAACTCGAATTAGAAATTTCATCGAATATGATGCATGAAAATACTCGTAACGGCATGGTAAACTTTATTAAATTCAAAACCACATACTCGAGTTAGAAGTCAATAGCGTGACCTGACTACAGTTCCTTTTTCCCACTAAGAAAGGATAATTCTACAGAAAAATTATTTTAATATATGGTATACATATGTATGTGAATGCGAAATAAGAGCTAAACGGCCGCAAAAGCAAAAAAGTCTTGAAAACGAATGAAGCTTCAAATATTCTCAATTATTCAATGTTTGACATTTATAAGCTGTCAAAGTGCTTTCTAAGTAGGAGAAAGAAAACAATGGGAAAAAGATGGAAAAAGTCAAGAATGACTATAACTTGCGTGTCATATGTTTAAATATATGAATTTATGTGTGATTTCAAGTAAACCTTTGCTTTCATCCGACCCACATTGGCTTCATACGCCAGTAAATTTTCCTTCATAGCAGATAGAGGCTTAAATTTACATCTTTTTCGAAATTGATTTGAATATTATATATTATTATGGCGAATATCGTTTTGTCATATTGAGTGACGTTGCGAGAATCAGATGTATTTTGTTGATTTTCCCGACAACTGAATCTCATTGAACTTTGCCCTTAAGAAATGTGTGTCAGTCGTCAGTCCTTTGTAGATCAGCAACCATTTCAACTTAACCTTGCCCTTAAGAAAAGCTATTTTCGACTGGGAGGTTCAAAGCATATAACCGGTAGGATATTATCAATATTAACTACTTATTTCAATAACATGTTTTCAACGTTCTTTTTTTGGCAACGCAGACCATAACCTCGCTAATCGTCTGCCAAATTTGCCTACAGATATAATTGAAACGTATTATTGAAAAATATCATTAGTTAAACGAACGGACTTAGCACTAATTCCGCGTCCTTAGCTTGCAATAAAATCTTCCATAAAACAAAAATTGGCAGAGATATGCTTTGCTGATTTCTTTTGCCAAGTGGTGATTGCATTAAAACCGTGAATGATTCAAAATCATCCCTGTGAATTAGCTAGCGGAACTGAAAAGAAAGTTTAAAATGAATTCATTAGGTGTTTGTAAAATGAATTTCCTATGAGAATCTGAATACTATTAGGGAAATAGGCGATTTTTATTTTTATTTATTTATAGATAAATAACCTCAATAAGTTCGTCTAATACAAACTAGTAAGACTGTCACCCTCCTGCCTCGTAGAGGGCGAATTTCCGGCCTGGCCCTTATGAGTGTTGTTGTGTGAGCACAATTCCTACCCCTTGTTCCGAAGCGTCAGTCAGAATGCAGAAGGGCAGGTGATAATTCGGGCACGTTAGGATCGGTGCGCAGGCTAGTTTTATCTTTGCCTGCACGAAGGCATCTTCGCATTCTTGTGTCCACTCGTATTCCTCAATTGATTGGTTAGTGGCGAAATCAGGGTGGCGAAATCTGGTATAAAACTCTGAAACCAGGATACCATCCCCAGATATTACCTTACTCTTTTCACGGTGGTGGGAAAATTAATTTCCATCACGCACTTAACTTTATCGGGGTCCACGTTCAAGCCTTTTTCATCCACCACATAGCCCAAGTATTTTAATTGTGGACAACAAAATTCAAATTTTTCGCGAGACGCCTTCAACCCACCTTCATCAGGCGCTCGAAAACTTCGAGAGAATATTTTAGAAAAATCCACTCCCAAAATTAGGGTCTGAGGTAGGGAAGTAGCTACCAACACTCGCAACTTCTCCACTTTTCCCTCTAATTTAAGTGGAATAACCGCCGTTCCCCTAACTGGGCACTCTGGGCCATATGATCAGTCCGTTGGTTGGTCTCCAAAAGCTCCAAACTCAACTTCTCCAAGGCTCGCTAATCCTTTCCATCCAGCACTGTGCATGCCCGCCGGAATGTCAGAGCCCCTAGAATCTACGTTCCAGAATATCCACCGTTAGGTATGGTCTTTATCTTCTTGCTGCTTATCTAGTAAATAAGCCAAATCTGCGTCCATGTCAATCTCGCTTGTGGTGTTCAGACGGCCACCTACTAAATACGACTCTCGTTTTTCGCGGTAGCCCTCTGCTGCCGGTAACTCTACGCTCAGGCCCCTCATTACGATTCATCTCCGCTGGCCACCCGTTATTACGTGATAGGTTTGAATCACCTCGGCAGTTTGGACAGGTTATTTAAAACCTAGATGGCTTAGAGCAATTCCGGGAGAGGTGTCCACTACGCTGACAATTTCAACAGTGATTAACATTCTCCTGCATTGACGCTATAAGATTTACCTTAAAAAAAGGGCAAACATATAAACAAAAGCCATCAAAGTTGTCTATTTTTTTTGCTGAACTATTTTTCAAAGATGATAAAGATATATTAAAATAGAATTTATCGTAAGCACGATTGAAATTTCGTTTTGGGGATGAAACAGGCTCATTGAAGTTTTAGCTGCTCCGATGGGAAGGGACCGACAAAATAGTGATGTTCCTCATTGTGTGACACTTGATATCGAGATAAAATAAAGTTTAAAGATAATCGGAGGAAATACTCCTTGTGAAGAGCTTAGCAGCAAAGAAGGTTTTGAAGTTGTCCTGTTTACTTTCAAGCGTACCCATGGCCAGTAAAATACGACGATTGTTGAAGCAAGCGTAGAGAAGCAAGCGTAGAGAAAACATTTTCTGAATAGACTCGATACGGTTGACGTACACCTGTGGACAAGGCGCCCAAACTATATAGTCATAATCGAAGATCGGTCTAAATAAGGCACAACATAATATCATATTTGTATTATTACAAAATAATATCATAATTGTGTTGTAATTGTAATAGTGGTGCGAGTAATTATAAACTCAAGGATATTTTTAGGTCTCTCATAAGAACAGGACATTTTTTCCAATAACCTTGTACTTTCTTGAACGATATGCCTTTAAAGAAATTTAGTAGGAATGAAAGGAAAAATTATAAAATCTCGAATTAAAATCTGTAAAAAATGATAAACTCTTTATAATGTTTGATACGTTTTTTTTTTATATTTAGTATTCATTTCCCCTAATTTTTTATTACATCTGATCATTGACTCGGAACGCTTTTAACAGGACTATTAAATATTCTATGTGTTATCTCGTTCCACGCTACTATTTTTCCTTCAGTTTCGCAACATTTTCAATTGATGGCTTCTTCTGGTCGTTGACTTTCCTACCCCCAAATTGTCTGTGGGGTTCAGGTCGGGACTCAACGCTGGCTATGGTAATAATTCGATTCCATAAACCTAAAAGCACATTTTAGTGGAGGCAGTCATATAAATATGCGCATTATCCTGCTGGAAAATAATATTCTCAACATTAGCTAATGTCACAAAAGGCAGTAGATGTTCCTCTAGTAGCGTTTGATAATCGACAGCATTAATTCTAACTTTTACGAAGCTTTTTTATCCTGCCATTATTTTTTTTTGGAAGTTACCACAAACCATAACAGATCCATTTCCCTATGCTCTTTCTCCAGTGTTCGATAGTTCCAATTTCTTTTTCCCCTAATTCTCGATTCCATGCTTTAAACAAAAAGTTTACTATGCTCTGTAATCTTTTAATTTGACTCGTGATTTCTATCTGAGTTTTCCACAGTGTCTTAAATCAATAATTCCATGTTTATCAACTTTCATTTTTTTCCTCGTGGTATTTCAGGCATCGACAAAATTAGGCGCGTTTTATTATACATCCAGAGTAGTGCAGGATATCGATTTGCACACGAAACAACAACAACATCCAGAGTACAAACACTTGTGAATTCAGTGGAGTTCGTACTCGTGCTCTCTGTGGAACGTATTTATTGTTCAGCTCTCAACAAAAACACACCACGTCATAACTTAAAACTCTACGTCAAAACTCAAATCCACGTTGGAAACTCTCCTGCAGCTCTCTCACAACTCTCCTTAGTTCACAATTGTTCATAATTGGAAAATTCCTCTTTAGGAATTTTCACGTTGACCTTTTCGTAGTTGAAAGAGACAGAAACATAAACAAAAATTTGTTTCCTAAAAATCCTTTGGAAAATATGAAAAATATGTTGAAGTCTATAATTATTTACAGCACTATTTGTCATGAAACTCTTTGGATCACTTTCTTAAAAATCCTAGAGCGACGAAGCTTTTACTATGATGGCGATAATTTGATTGTTGAAAGTGAAAGCATTAGTTACAAGTACTCCTAAATCCAGTCCTTTGTAAGAATGTATAAACGGAATACTTATTCAAAGAGTATTCAAAACTTAACGGACTAATTTTATGAGCGTATGAAACAACGGTACCCTTGTTAATTTTAACTAATAGATCGTAAGATTATCAAGGTCAGCTTGAAGTTCCACGAATATTTGATAGCTTTTTAAAATGTTTGGCATCATCCGTATAAAGCAAGATGGAAGAATATTTTAAGACAGATGGGAATTCATTTATATGTTAAAGAAATAGTAAAGGTCCTAAGTGGCTTCCTTGAGAAACACCAGATATGCCCTGTTATCAATTTCTGATAACAGGACGCCGCGGAAAGATACAATCCAAATAAGAAGCTATCCAGCTTATTAAAAGCTGTGGGAAGTTGAGAGAAGAATTATTCAGCTTGTCAAAATCCTTCGTGAAATCCCTATAAATGCAGTCTACCTAAAACCTTCCTCGATCGGAATAGGTCTGATGAAAGCATATTTTCAAAATTTAGCAAAGATACTGGAATGTTAAATTAGTAGACAAAAATAAGAGACAGGGAGAAAACCCAACATATTAAAATAGCATTAGAAATGCCGTTAGAACCTGGGGTCAAATTATCCTCCAGATTCCTAGAAACCACCGAAATGGTACCTTCATCAATAAATCAATCTGTCTGCTCCAAAAAAAGATGTTGGAGATACTTCCGAGTTTTCAGTATAGCCATTAGAGTTAATAGGAAGTTCTGTACTGTGCGCGGTACGGAATATTGCTCACAGTTAAGGGATCGGAAATGGCCATGACATCTGAATTAAAAATTGTGGGATATCTATCGTGATATCTCTTGGAATTGATTAAATGCCGAAATATTCTTGGCTGCTGTTGAAATATGACCCTAAGATTGCTGAAGTGAACTTGATAAGCATTTTCGTCCTCAAAGAGGAAAATACACCTCATTTTTACGAGCAATTGCTTTTCCATGCTTTTGATTTTAAATTTTTCAAGTGGCATTTTGCCTTCGATTTCCATGGAACTTCTTCACAATCATTTGAGAGAGTGACTGGTACACAGTTAAATAGCAACCAAACAGGATTAAGTGGGAATTGTCCACAGTCTTATGAAAATCTGTTGCTCATGTCATATTATTTGGGAAATTCCCTTCATTTTCATAATTTTAGCAAATTCCTTCTCTACGCGTTGGGAAAACTAAGCTTTTCCTACTAAAGAAAAATATCCATACTTTTGGCCTCACTATTTATTATTTAATTAAAACTATTCAAATTTGGTTGCATTTGCTCATTTAAATCACAGTCCAATAGAAAAGAGTGATTATATGCCACAAAATACTCTACCTTAACTTTTCCAACCACCAAAGACCCGCCATTTCCTAACTTAATTACACACGTACATGACCTACGTCAACTAATGCTCCGCCAATAAAGAATTTGATTTGATTGATAGACTACCATTCAACGCAACCAAAAATATCTACCCCCTAGAGAAATCAACTATGAAAAATGTTTTATCTATCGTCCCTTTTCGCTTCATACCTTGTCGTAAGCTTGTCAATTTCAGAATCGCTCACGAGGAAAATTCAATAAAATTTCACGGAATGTTCAGGAAAGAAGCCACGGATCAGGATGTTCACCGAAAATGTTTATGGTGGTATTCATAAATATCAGCTAGCTCCTTAGGATGATCCTGATTGCGGTAGACGTGAATATTTTAAGCGTCGAAGAGTAGGAAGATAAGAACTCATTTGTATTCTTTGAAGTGGTGATGAAATGGAGTGGTATGCATTTCTTGATGGTGAAATATAAGAAGTTCTTAGATTTGTATGATGGAAAGAAGATGGGTTTAGAGGCTTTTCGCTGCAAAAGAGGTTCTATCCCTGTGCAAAATAGAAGTGCAACATTTGGTGACGAATAAAAAGGTAATTTCCGATAGGCTTTTTTGGTGAAGATATGTATGTTGGCACAAGATATGTATGTATGTTGGGACTTGAACTAAAATTCGAAATTTGTTAGAAATCCAATCAACACTTTTCAATATCACCTGGATTTTTGTTAGTTTGCAGGCACGTTCGCCTGTTTTTCATTTAAATTCTTAGAAAGCCTCTAAGATTACACGTTCGCCTTCCAAACTGTACTTTATTTGCATTGCAAGCCAACTTAACATTGCTCCACTTCGTTACTGTTTCCTGTTGTGCTGCAGTCGAACACAGAATCCTGCTTCACACTTCCGCACAAGCATAACACAAATTTATCTGGATTCTACAAATCAGCAAACATCATACAACACAAAGTTTGTTTATGCAAATAAACGAGCAGGAACTACTTGGCGCTTTAATGACGTCACGATAAGCAAATGAACTGAACAAAATCGATTGTTATTGCATTTGTCGGTGTGACTGAAAACGTTATTCGGATTCTTGGAAGTAAACACTGCTCCTGGTAGTGCTTTCGTTCCAGACATAACACCTACATATACGTGCGCCGGTTGGTGTTTTCGAGCAGATGTTCGTTTGGTGTGGGAATCATAAGTTTTGTGTCCGTACAAATCGGTCGTATTGACTCTATCCAATATTTCATGTATGCTTTGTCCTTCATTCGGAACTACAATTGATAATTCGTATTTAATTAGCTCTAATCGTCTACGTGAAAAATTAGCAAGCAGACGTTGGTGACGCATACAGAAATCGAGAAAATGACAAGCTTTATTAAATTGAGGCTATAAACAAATATTAAATAGGAATGACTACAGAGTGATCTGGTTTTTCAGAATCACTGGGTCTCAATGTGTTAACTAATAATGTAAAGAGCTTCTGATTTCTGTGGAGTGTAAACGAAATTCATGCCAATGCTATAAAATCCAGACGTATCTACTAAAATATACACGTAGTATGCATCGTTATTTGTAAAAAAAAAATCGCTTGTAGATTTATCCTTTATGCAAACGTTTGGAAAGGTAAATGGAAAAAAACTCTAGCGCACCTGGATCGCTAGAAATACTAATGTTCGATGAGCAGTAGAAGATTCGTGCAGATTTTGAGTGCATATTTTACCACTCGTGCTCCAACCTGTTTTGAGTGCTAAATAACTTTGATCTTAACAATGCATTTAAGCTCATAGGTTGGAAAGGATTTCAGGAATTCCAAGATTTAGGAAAGCCAAACACTGCAAAACTTTGAAAGCAGCATAACATAAGCAAAGAAAATGCTTAGTGCTTGCAACACGTTACCAGCACTGCAACTAAAAGTCTCACGTCAAAGTTGTCTCACGTCAAAATCAAATAACTATCGATTTCGATATTATCCGATGATTTCGTCAAAAGTTACAGGGATTGAAAGATGTTTAGGGTCAAAAAACGAAAAATGTTTGGAATCAAAAAATTTTAAAAATTGCTAACTTACTTTTATTATAAATGTTCGCGATATGAATACTTAATGTAAACATTTATTGATACGAAAATAGCAAAAACCGCCTCGCGCTGGCAACCCTTTGCTAGCATCAAAGCCAAAAATATGTCACACCTGCCTCACATTGGAAGTTATTGGGGTACAAAGAAATTTAGGGTTACCAGTGGCAAAAGTTTGCAAATTTTCGAAAACTTAGTATTTATTGTTTATTATTACTACAAGATCATTACCGTTTGAAAATTTTACGATAAAATCGCTTAGTAAAGATATTGCAAATAAATACAAAACCAACAATAGCTGGCAACCCTATCATGGTTTTTTAACCAGATTCCTTCTGAATAGTGCCTATAATAAATTCCATATAACATATCAAATTGGTTTCGATTTCATGACTGCACTGGTTATACGGCAAAAAGCTTTATTTTCCTGAGTGAGTGTTCAAAACCCAAGACACCAAAATTATCATAGCTGGCAGCACCAACCGAGTTTTTCAACCAAATATCTACCAAACACGGCCTACTGTGTCAATTTCATGAAAATCTGGTAACTGAATCAGAATGCATAGGACAAAAAGCAGTTTTTCTTTCTTTATAATTTTTCAAGATGGCACCACTGCCACAGAGTTGCCCGCATTTCCAAATCGCTTCTATCATACCCGGTCCTACTCAATACGAATACATTCTGTGAATTTCATTTGTATCTGATAATTGGGTCGTGAGTTCTCGTGAACAGAAGTTTTTGATGCTTAAAACATTGGTTAATTGGCGAAGGGCTACCGTTCTTGTCTGAAGTGAAATTTAACAAGTTTTCCTTTGGTTGTATAGACAAAGCATAAGATTTCTATATGAGCTGGTTTTCACTGTAAAAGACGAAAAATTTTCACTAGAGTCGATGATTTGAAGGTTTTCACTTTCAATGCCTACTATAGCTGCAGGGTTGCCAGCACGCTACACGAGTACACAACTTACTAACAAAAATATGTCCTGTAAGTTTCATATTAATCTAATAATCTGGTCAAACTTTTCAAATTTTCCCAATCTAATTTTAGGCGCCTAGCGCACACATAGGGTCAAAAATTTCAAAAAAATTATCATATTCACATTTGAAACACGTTCAAAATTCATTCCATAAACTTAATTTTTGCGAAAGTTATTTGTTAACAGAAAAATAGGTATGTTTAAAATATCACTAAAATGGCCGCCGGCTCCAAAGAGATAAAGATTATTAGCTTTTTTTAGACCTGGCAGTATTCTGCATGTACACCAATGTATCCTGAAAATTTCAGTTCAATCGGATAGCGCGTTCCTGAGATTTTTTCACTGAAAGTTTTTGATGATATCTATATATATATATTATGTATACATATATATATATATATATATATATATATATATATATATATATATATATATATATATATATATATATATATATATATATCTATATATATATATATATATATATATATATATATATATATATATATATCTATATATATATATATTATGTATACATATATATATATCTATATATCCATATATATATATATATATATATATATATATATATATATATATATATATATATATATATATATATATATATATATATATATATATATATATATAGAAAAATGAATTTTTGGCCAAAGTGATTTTAATACCAATGTTCTTCTTCGAACATTAGTAATAAATGAGTCAAATTAATATGCATCCCCCCTCCCTGTGTTTTGGTAGTGTTAAGCTTGCAAACTACGGTTATGTTTTGATACAACAAAAGCAATAAAAATCAACAACCACAAAGTCAGCATACTCCTAAAGTAAATGAATTTAGCAAAAAGTTTCTTAGCAACTATTATCTCCTTTAATTTTTCAATTCATCTTCAGTAAAATATATTTTCCGTAACATTTTATTTTAGTTTTTAATCTGATTCAGCCCCTCATGAGTGCTAAAATCCAAAAGTGAAAAGTGAAAAAAGTGCTACGCATCTTCAGCTACGAAATGGTGTAATCGACGGCAGGTTCGACAATCACATCTTCGAGATCATCGATTTTCATTTCAACTCCATCAACCTGGAACGAGGTCATTGGACGAAAATCCGCGATACCAAAAATTTCCGCGCCCCACAGTCGCGCAGCTCACGCAAATTTTCAAAATGTAGAATTTCATCGATTTACCATCAACAGTAAATGCAAATGTGAAAGACAGTTCAGCTCCGCTTCGAAAGCATACTTTTTGTTACCGTCGTCTGTGCTGACTCGTCGCTTTCATTGTCGGGAAAATTGTTTTTGAAAGTAGGTACCTGCATTGACAGGTGAAAACTTAAATGAGAACACGACGCAATCAAGTTTTCAGCCGAGGGAATCGAAAAGCGGACCTTGCTTCGTATGAAACGTTCGACGCGGAGTTTGTGTCAGGGAGCGTCAGTTTCGTTTCCTTCCTGAGTTACTTGAACAATTGACGAGCGAATTGATTTGCCGTTTGCCAGGTTGTGTTTTCCAGACTCGCTGTGATTTTTCAGCATTAGAAAACGCGGCTGCTAATATTCATATAATACGGAGCAATTGTTCTCTACCTCATTTCTGTCTGCTATGAAGCCAGCATATATTAGAGGGGTGGTGGCGGTAGTTGAGACGTATGAAATGATGCGTCCTCAGCTTCAGCTATATGAGCTAAAAAGATTGACTGGATCCGTTATGTAACTGGATGCTTTGAAGGTAAAAGGAAACACAAAAGCCCCTATTGTAAGCGAAAGTTCACATATGAGACCTGTATTTTTTGTATATTAAGTGTGTGAATATGATGGGAAATTAAATTCTCGAAAGTAGTGTGGGATGTTTGCGGCAGCGCAACGTATCATGGTGAAGTGAACTCAATGAAGTTAAGAGAAGGCGACTGACCTAACAATAAATCCCTGCCATGACGCAGAAAAAAATTGGCAATAGAGGTGATTCGCGTTTTTGTGCAAGTGACTGCTTTTATGGCTAACAAACCAGTCGTTATCACATGATCAAGATTAGCTTGCAAAATGTTTTAGATTTTTTTATCTGATTGTGCGTAAATGACTTGGTTAAACATGAAAATACGGGAAAACCTATAATTATAAATCATTCGAGTATATTTGGTCAACTGCAACCTACTTGCTCAACGTGGTCTAAGCGATGGGAGAGCAAGGACAGAGTGACGATCATCTGAAAGGGTCATCTATCAATTCAACCTCTCAAGCTCAAAGTGAAATCCAATGTGCGATACGACCGAAGGACCTAGTGCATAAGTGTTACTCAGATCCGGGTGCTAGTCAGTCTCGAACGAGTGCATGTAATTACGCGAGTATGAAAAATCGAGGTCCTGAAGCGAACCTACAAGAACCCGATGCCATGAGCTCTGGTGAATGTTCAATGATTTTAGCTGGTCCGTCCAGTGAGCGAGCGTTAGACGTGGCGACGAGCGAGGACAGTCGAACTCAATCGAACGCGGCCGGGCAAACAGCTATGCAACCGCGAAGTTTATTCACGCGATCGCTGCGATATCCGTCCGGAGGTGGTACGACGCGCAAATGTGTACTCACCTTGGACGGGTATTCATACGTTATAGGTAGGAGGAAAATAAGAACTAGTAGTTATAAAAATGGTGTGTTTAACATGAATTTAGGTATTTTTGTTTGTGTGTTCAAAGACTTGTAAATGTCAGTGTATGTATGTATTTATGTATGGCTGTTGTTATTTTTTGCATATTATTTTTTGCATTTTGCATATACATAAACATAAACTTTTTCTAGTTTTTTTTTTGGGTGTGATACTGTCATTTAACGAACATTTTTTTCAGCTAACAGCGAATTGTAAGCAAGTTATTCTGGTAAACAATGTAGTAATAAGGTTTTAAGTAAAGGTGGCTATTCTAAACTAAACTATTTGAAAAATAATCTATATATTTTCTTAAAACCTCTAATATGAAACCACTTGAATGTCCTTTTAATTTAATAATAACTTTTATCGGGTCAGACCTTATATCTCTACGGCGGGTATGTAAACAGAAATCCTTCAAATCATCGGGTCTCCCGAAAATATTTTCGCTTCTTAAGAAGAAACGCAAACAATATATAAATTTAACACTTTTTCTATCCTGGCGAATTCGAATTTTCCAAACTCCGCGTCCCACAAGAATATTATCCCATCGCCAGTTGTTTATTTTTGAACCACCCGAAATTTATGTTCGCGAGATCTCACGACCCGATAATCGGATCCAGTTGAAATTCCTAGATTGTTTTTCCTTAAATAGACGAATAGGTCTGATGTAAGTCTAATGAATACGCTGACAGCCCTGGGACAGTGGTGCCATTTTGAATAAAATAAAAGCTTAGCATCCTATAGCTTGATTAGATTGAGACAAAATTAACACAATAGGTTAACCTTAGATAGATTCGATAGATTTTTGCTTGCGAAATTAGGCTAGCTACCAACTACAATGATTTTCTCATTTTCTCATTAAGAAATGTAACCATTAATTTTTGACCTTCAGGTTGGCCATAAGTAGAAGCACGTTTAGTTGAAAGCGCATTCGAAATCCAAACATTTCGTCTACTTTCCTTTCAAAATCAGTCTTTCAAGTGGTTCCCATGCACCAGAATTTTTTTTTATGTCTAATGCCGGGTTTATTTTGTTGAAAGAAAAGACTGACATTAAGCTTTCCATTCAATCGAATTTAATCAGACCTGGAGGTCGAAGTGGAAGGGGAATCACGAATGTAGTCAAAAACTTCTTCTCAATGGGTTAGTCCAAGTATTTACATAATACTGATGATCAAGCGATTGTTGGTTTCACTGGTTTTTAGCAGATTTACTCATATAACAGATATAAAAATAAATTAAACATTTACCTTTCTTTGAAAACAGTTTGTCGATGCATATGGAGGTAGACACAAAACATTATATCGTTCGATCAACGCTAATTTTATATTTTACATAATATACCGAAACATTGAGTTTTTTGTACAGTAATTCAAACACCACCCCATAAAAATTCTTTTTGCGGATGCTATTCCCGGTTAATAAGGTGTCAAAACTGTAAGGATCTTTTTTAAATGGCATTTCAGTTTACCCAGCTTTTAGGCCAAGCCATAGCTTGTCCAGATCCCATCGGTGAGGTAATGTCGAACATTTTTTTGTGATTTTTCATTTTATAGAATATGTTGGAATTAAGCTTTAGAAACATGATTTTAATAATATAAAATTGAAATTAAAAACAAAAAAGAAATTTTGTGAGCGCACCAAGATCATTTTTTCTATGATTTTCGTTCACTTCGCTATACCGCTACATCGACTTTCTCTTAGTAACATCTGCTTAATACGTACATATATAGTATAATACGTTATTCTCTCACATAGCAGCTGTAAAGGTAGAGGAGGACATTTTGGGATACTGATGCCACGCACAAAATATATTGAATTTGAACTTTAAACGCGATTTTCTCGAAACAAACTTTTTCAAGTTGGCGTGCATGGTTAAAAAAAAAGTATTTATCCAATCGTTCTGAAATTTTAACAGTCAACACTACCGTGCATCTATGACGATCAATCTGTTCTTCAATCTGTTCTACCGGTGCAAAATATCTCACAAAACAGAGTTCGAGTTCCTGCATCGAAGCGGGTGATAGTTGTGATCTAAAAGGGATAAAACAATAATAAAAATGCTAAAAAACAAGCCTTACAGCTACTTCCTCGAAAATATTTTCACTACGCGGCATATACATAGGTGAATAGCTACATTACATGCTATCATTTGGAAACTATGTCCAGATTACAACATTTCGCAAACGAATCCGGATGAAGGCATCATCACATACATAAATATGGAATCATGTGTCTATGCATTAGATAATACTAAGCATTTAATGTTGTCAACATGCTCAATATATTTAATGCTGTAATGTCTATCATTCAGGATATTTGCTTCGTTCACCAACTGGCCCGCAATCAGAAAACTGTCATTTGAAAATATGAACGAAAATATCATTATTGTCAGACATGAAACCGATAATAGGACTCTATTAGGCGATTTTCGGTACGATGAATAGCATCACTGTCGATGTCATTAAGCCCGATTATGGCCATATGATCCGAGAAAATGTGAAAATATGTCGGATAAAATGAATGTATGCACTTATACATATATGTATACTATCATCTGACTTAGAACGGAAACGTGACATACAGGCTGTTCGATTGACATACTTCACTTGGGTTTTGACAGTGATGTCTACAAAATTGACATCCTACGCATTTGCTAAAGTAGATTTCGATTTGAATTAGACTTTAAGATAAGATGAAAGTGTTGAGAAATAGTTTTCTCCGCCTTCAATCTTCCCAAGGAAGCAGAAACTATTCGTATTTCCATGTATTTGAAGGACTTGATTCAAATACTTTACTAGTCAAAGTATGTGTCTGATTTGTCAAGCCCTCCGAAATTTATGCCTTAAATAACTACGGTAAAATTTCGCGAACCCATTATCATCTCTGCGAAATTCAATTCACCTGCGAAATCCAATTCATTACCTTCTGGTATTATTCAGTTATGGCAGGAAGTATTCATTGTTCTTCACGCGTTAAATCACAATATTTTTCATACAAATTTTGGCCACTATACATAGAACATTATACCACGAATAAAACTGTGACTTTCATATTTTCTACCTTGATCCCATTCTATACAAATCAATCATAAAATGTTAATTGCCTACGTAGCTACACCTCCATACTCCCAGCGAAAATGAATATATCTCACTGTCGAAGCTCAGCATTTTTCATTCAATGACAAATAGTGCGCGACCGAAGGTGGAAAGTAATATTCCTCTTGCATGGCAAAAAAAAAACAATGGCATCAGCTAGATGTGTCGAAGTTTTGACGTTATTCGAAAAAGCATTTCTGTTTTCTGGCAAATCAGTTATGCGGCAATCAAACAAAAAATAGAACGAAAAATGGATTCCAATTTCAAACTCCTATGCGTTCTTCAGCAGGATTCAAATGAAATGGCGTTCACACACTGTGAACCGGTCTATATGTATGTATGTGTTTGGCCAATGCGACAAAACTATGACTTGGTTATAGGCGTTTGTAACTAGTTCACTGGGTGTTTCTATAGTATTTTTGATTTATTATCACAATATTTACATGAGCAACGAAGGTATGAGACCTCGACATACTATTGTATACTGCTGCGATACACCCTCTGAATCCGAATAAAAAATTATGGAAAATGTTTTAACCAACATATCAGTGCAATAATTGATGCACCAGTATCCTTCATATGCAACATACGTTTATTGGCATCGAATAAATTTGAAGGATGCTGTTTATTTAGTTTGTAGCATTTATTTGTTTCCATGTACGTATTTACATGCAGCCCAGTAGGTGAATTCAGCATTCATCTAGACATTAATTCCTCCATTTCGAACCTATAGCGTTGCTATGGAAATCGTTTTCGAAATCAGCTGCATTTGCTGCTTGCATTCTAACTTCAAACTCCCCAAACAATACGTTACTGCAATACGAAACTTATTTCTCTGAAATCACAGTAGTATTAAATATTACACAAAAAAATTACACCTAACTCTCAGACAAAAACCAATTCCAAGCAATACTATAATCCGATTCGGCATTAAAGTAATCCTCTTATACGGCCGTAAACATACTACCTAAAATATTTTATCAGCGGGACGATTTGCTCCGAACCAGGTTTATTTTTACCGTTTTCCCATAAACGCTTTCACTCGATACAGATAAATGCCTCGAATACAGTACTTGGCACATCTCTGCTACACACAGACTTTTTTTTTCATCGAAAATAAAAGAACCTTTAGAAAAATCAATTTTCCTAAACAAAACTTTTAACTCAGAATTTAAACCAATCTACTACTACCTTTGGGCATGCGTTTGTCAAGAAGATCGAAAAAAATTAGACTCTTGATTTTGATGCTCTCGGATCCGAACTTCAGCATACAAGTGCGAATTGGAACCAATGGTTGTGTTTACCTGCCATCTCGATTTCGTTTCGGTTTTAGAAAAAGATATATTGTGTTTCAGATTCGCAGATGGTTAGAAATCCTTTCTGCATCCCTTCCCGACATCAACGAGCAGTCGAAGCTGAAGTGCTCATTTCGAAAACGGCTTTTCTGGCTCATCGCATCTTTTCAATCTTCAGAGCTTTATCGCACTGTTTTTGCCTACATCTGCTACTAGCTCTTTAAGGTCGTAAACTCTCAATCCGCAACCACATAAAATCGATCATAATTTCAACGAAACCTGCAAAGCTACTATCTGCCACCACAAATCTCTTCAATACATTTTACTTAGCCTTAAACCCAAATTACGAATAAAGTCCATAACTTTAGTACCGACTGGCCAACAGCGTAGATGCGATGATATAAAATAAACGGACAGCTGAACAATAAAAAGCGGTGGTGGTCGTGTGGTGGTTTCAAATGGCTGCCGGTGCAGAGAGAGCTATGCAGGATGGATCCAAGTCCGTATCTACTGTGCTTTTATTTGCTGCATCCCATTCAGGTTCTACGTGGCTGAGTGTGCAGGTTTTGACACAAAATTAAAATCACAGCGCAGAAAATGGATGATCCTTCACTTAAGCACAGTCGCTGATGAATAGCAGGACTGATACTTCACAACAATATCTGCTGCAAAATAAACTCAAGATCTCTTGCGGTGCCGAGCTGCCACTTGAAATGGTCATTGTAAAAGGTTTATAACTCGATTTCGTTGAACATTATTTGTCGTTGTCTTGCGCTGTCGTCAATGTAAATTCAAATTGAAAGATTGGATTTCTGGCTGTGGCTGTGCTACTTTGTGTTACCATGTAGATATTCACTCGACGAATTAGTGGAGAGAATTTCAAGAGTTCTGGATGAGGCAGTAGAAAGTTAATTAAGAAAGGGGGTGGTAAATGTAAAAGTATGTACATTGTATGATTTTGCAGTAGTTGTGTGCGGAGATCGAAGAAATAGAAATGAAAGTAAGTGGCAAGCGGTCTTATGCTACTCGTGGAACTTATTAAACCTGCTTGCATATTAAATTATCTTTTGACATATACTTCTTCGATATTCATATGAAATCTAAAACAACTGAATGAGAAATTTATTTGCAAACGTGATGTTTTTTCTTTACTTCATTAATGAATATTAACATCTAACCAAACTGCCTGAACCGAAGTTACTTCAAGTTGGCTTCGGGGCTACAGTTTACAAGTACGATTTCAGCGATTTGCATGATTTCTTTCTAGAAAGGAAATAGTCAATAAAAATTGCTCAAATTTCATTAACATGTTATACAAATATTAAAACAAATATTTTGAATTTCTTCCAAAAAAAAAAAAAAATATGGTACACATTAGCTGCCATTCATCAAAAGTCGGTTTGTAGACTACTTTAACCATATCGTGGGAAATATGTTTTCGAGCAAACCACAGTAACAGGGAATGAAAATTGTTCATTGATCCATTCGCAATAAACTTTGAAAGCTAGAGGTCTGTCTATGAGCATAATTTTAGGGCCCGAAATTCTTATTTCAATCTATGAATCTTTTTCTGAGATGGTACGTTAAGTAGTTCCTTGGCCACCTCGTATTTTTTATTTTTTCAACTTTTTCAAAATACAAAAAGACTTTTTAGTATGAGTTAGATTTTTGCGGACAAACTAAAGTGGATCAGTGCAAAATCCTTCAAAAATACTTCTGTACATTTATCTCGTAAGGTTATTCACATAATTACAAAGATTCCATTGATTGGGATGTAATTATCCCATGGTTTATAAGCCAGGAAAAACACCCTCCGGCCCATGCATCCAGAGGCTTCAATATTGAATAAATAAAATAAATGAAATTTTCTGAGAGATTGATGTTCCTTGTGCTAAGAACTGCTATGTTATTGGAGCTACTGCCTGTTGCACTTAGGCTTCCTTCCTCACAATGAGCGTTCGTGCCTTCTACCTTCCTTTCTCTGGTTTGCTCAGCTTAGTTATCGCTTCTTTGTAGACCTGCTACTTCCGGATCTTAGTGTCCTAAATATTTTATTTGTCTACATATTTTAAGATAGTAAGAGTGTTGTTGGGGGTGTCTGTCAATTTGAACAGTTTGAAAGACCTTAAACGTATGTATTTGTCTATGGTTTCTATTTGTAAGTCCATGTGCTTTTTTTTAATGCAGTTAATGAGTATATCTGGGTCAGTATTCCGCTTGCAGTTATTTGATTGTTTTGTATTAGCGTATTCCGAGAAAGCATTGGGCCAAAAATTAGTCCTAAGTATTTAGCTTTTGTTTGCCAGTCTATGCGCCAGCTGGCTTAGATTTTGTCTTCAGCACTGATGCGTAATTCCGCTTTTAGAAATATTTTGTTAGAGTATCTTGACATGTAGTGGGGAGGTGGTTGTTTATTCGGACAGAAAAAGTTTTGCCTTCAAGGAATTATCCAATCATTTATATTAGAAGTTTCGAAATATGAAAATCATTAGTTCTAGCGATAAAATTTGCATTACAGACATTACATTACAAGACTTGTCGATTAGATTGAATCCGGTAATAATGTGTTGAACTACCCTAGCTAGCTTTAACAATAATCGCTTTTTCCCAGGGATCTGGGAAACTTTATGTGCAAAATATCGCATTGACTATATCAGTTATCTCTTGGATTTTATTGCCATGTAAGTGTCTGAGGCAGATATTTGCTATGATATCAAGTCCTCGTGATTAACGTTTATTGTGCCGAGCTAATTAATTGTGTGATCCTCCTATTTCCGTAAGACAAATCTTCTAATCTGTTTGGGTCGCTGTAGGTAGAATATTTGTACCTCTTTTCGTAATATCTTCCTCTTGATCATAATCCTCTGGGATTACTGAATTTTCTTTTAATTGCAGCTCTAATAATCTGCACAAGCTTTGGCTTTTCCCACATTGTCATGTTTGAGGCCGTGGGGCCATGAATTGCCGGTGTAGCAAGTTTATTCTTCTGTCTGAAGTATTTGGTCCATTTCCAAAAATTATTGTCACTCGGTTTTATACTCTGTAAAGAGTTTTTCTTTAACTTGTTTTAAAAGATTTAAATAAAAAACGGAGGACCATATATCATTTCGGATAGCCTGGACAAAGCAGTTAATTGTTGGTTTTACCTCGTAAAATAAGCGTGGTAATCCAGGATATCAAATGAGATACGGCCGACTCAAAAGATAATTTCCCATAAAAAATAGCTAATTTTTAAGATATGAGGGTGGCAGCTCAAAACAACAGCGAAAATAAACAAAATTAGTCTTCTCGCGATAAACTGTACAACTGTGAATAGGGTAATATTTATCATGTTTTTTTTATTGGATATACATGCAATTACAAACAATTCTTCGCTCGTTGTTGAATTATAGCTCACTCTTGAAAATACTAGGTTTTTGGTTTTCTTGTATCCTTTTAATAACTGCACTCAGAAAAATGTCATTTAATAGAATCAAATTTTAATCAAAAGTTGAAATCACTTTGAAATAAAAAGCGAATCTTATTTGAATTCCACTTTATTATAAAAATTTTATTTTCAAATCAAAATTTTTCATCATTGAATTAAAAGGAAACGTATATAGAGCCAAATCATATTTGAAAATTTTTGGCTTTCTTGAATTCTTTTCATGAGTAAAATGAGCTTTGTATTGACTGTTTCAACCCTCGTGGAGCCTCGCCCGTGAAAGGGTTAAAGTTTGCTTGACGTCTATATGAATGTGTGATAAAAAATCTGTGATAAAAAAATAACAAAAGTGGAGGTGTATTATATTCACCATTCTTTTATGAGTTTTTTGCAATTAAAAATATACCTTCAACAATATAGAACGTAGTTAAACAAATAAACTATTACTTGTAAATTCAGACCCTTTTTGAGGTCGAGTGTAGAAAAATTGAAAATAAGTCCTTTCGTGAAAAAGGATTTTGAAGCTTTTCATTCGTTAATTGCTTCAGAGCACATTGCGATTTTCGTTACAAAACTTTAAGAATAGTTTTACTTACACTTTATGCAATGAAAAAAAAATTGATGTAATAGGTCATCAAAATTATTTCCCCTCTTAAAGCATAAAGTATATCGACATATGGTTATTATATTGTAGTATTCAGAAGAAAAAAATTGAAGCTTAAGCCCCAGCTTGATATTTACTTTAATAGCTAAGCTGCGTATTTACGTAAAATAAACGTCGTATCAATGTCAGCCATGACCACTTTAACAATACTCTATTTTCCTGTCTGACACTTATTTCTGGAATACGGCTCATGTTGATCAATCGCAAAATTTGAATTTATTTTCGCGTGAACACCCAATTTAGTAGAAATCCGACCAATGTTATAACAAATTATCTTTATTTAGCTTAAAATTACTTTGGAAAGAAGGAAAAACATGATCAAACACGAAGTCATATGTACGAAAAATTTGCCCACATTGGGCGCATCATTTTACTTTCACTTTTAGGCTTTCTGATGTTGATGTATTCTATTTATTTAAAAACATTAAGTCAGAAAACAATAACACATGTTACGTTTACTGAATAATTTTAATTCGAACGAAAAGTTTATATATTTTTCGAAAAATACTATTCGGTAAGACTTCTGAGACATATTAATTGTTTTGTTTGTGCAATCATACTATGGGAATTAATTGTTTATAACTCTGAATGAATTTCACACTATCGCGCGGCTAAAATGAAGCCAATTGATAAAGTGGCTGCCCTACGAATACGAAACTAAATCCTTCCCCAAAAACTATTTTTAGTTCAATTATAACCGAATTCAGGTGAAAAAAGATCAAATATGACGACGCAAAGCAAATCATTTCAATGTAAAGTGTCAAAATTCTTCAAACAGGAACAAAAATATTATATGTATAGGCAAAACTAAAACCCAATGAAAAATTTAAAGCAATCGAAAGATTGACTCTAAATCGAGCTTTTGCTACCTAAAGGATTTTCCTTTATTTCAATTAAATGTTTTGACTGTGTGATCTTTATTGGGAGCAGAAAACAATATAAACGAGGCACAGCCTGTACAAGGCACCCATAAAATGAAAACTTTTGAAAGAACCAGGTTGAAAAACTGCAATCAGCTGACTGTAGCTGCAATAAAAAATGTAAAGCGTAATGGAAAATTTGGGCGAACTCGATGAATAAAGAAAACTTGAAGGACAATTTCGGTTGAATTGGACTTTCGAGGACTGTAACGCAAAATATTATTAGCACCCCAAAAGCGGCATCCATTTAAATGAAATTTAGTATTCGAAAATATGCGCATGAATAATTTATGGACACAATAATAATAGTATTACCATTGAACTTTGCAGTCATAATTTACAAGTTCAAAACAGATAAGTGAGGAATTATCTTGAAAAAACAGAATGTCACTAAAAAGTATAATTTATCTAAATCCTATCCAAAAATTATTATTTTACTAACCAGTAATTATGCAAATCAACAAACGGTTTATAGTTTTAAAACAATTTATTTTCGTTTTCGCCCAAAACTGTTTTGCAATGTATCAAATACCAAAGTATGTGTAGACATACACACAGATTATATCCCTTAAAAAACAGCAACAAAACTTCATCTAGATAATTTAGTTTGCAATTCAATTTAGCCGAAATCCGCCATCAACACGCTAACTGCAGGATATGTTAGTTGATTGCTTAAGGGAGTAAAAGCTACAATAAAAAAACATGTTAGTTCAAATGTCTTTTCATTCTGACTGGGTTCCGAGGAACTGAAGGCAGAAGCGACTAGTAAACTGTGGAAAATTGTAACGGCTTTAGGGATTTCCATTTAAATGTTGATTTGCATATGCGCAGGATTGTTGAATCCGAGTCGTGTGGTTTCGAATGAAAGTAATTTTCATTAGAGGCAGCTTTATTGATTTTTTTTGGTGGTTTAATTTGGGCAACTGAACTTTAGTATATAACGCGTTTGACTACCTACTAATAGAATCGGTCTGCTTTTCAACCTAATATAAAATTAAGACAATATGCAACCAATTGTAAGGTTAAGCCATTGTTTTAATCTTTAAAATTAATTAAGTGGTCCTTTTGGGTAACAATAATTATGCAGAAGGCCACAATTATAACTAATGTGTTCGTTTTCCAGCCTTTCTTCTTTGTTTTGCATGATTCCTAGGTGTATTTTCATTAAACTAATTTTTCCATCTAAATATATCAAGCAAACATTTTTGTGAAGTAATTGAAATTTTCTTATGTTTTTTCCAGGTAAGCATCATTTGTCAACAACTGGAAATACACAGGGTAAGAGAAAAATTTCTCTTTAATTGGTAGTATGCAGTAGTAGGCACTGAGTTTGTAGATAGCTGTAGATAGCTTAACTAGGTTTCAAATTTCAATTGTAATCAGATTCATATGGTAAACGTCTAGAATATTACCTTTTAGCGGAAGTGTATTTAGTGTGATTTCATATAATAACAACTATATTTCGATTTAACACCTCGGATTTCATTTCGGCCAAATTGACATTTTTTTCGCACGCCATATAATCTTTATAAAAGTATCGCCTACTCGCATGATATAATCCCATAAACATGAATTTCCTTTGCACCTGTGCAAATAATAGCAGATCGAGAAATACCAAATCAGTCCCGTTGTGAGGAATGTTTCTCAGTTTCAGTTGGCTTCAAGTATCATGGGACCTCTAAGTGGAAACAATTTCGTCTGCTCAGCATTGTTGGCAAAGTGATATCATAACAAACGATCGTTAGCCGGTTCAGAACCCATTAGAATTTCTCATGACATCCCTATGGGTCCATGTTGCTTATTCAGAGCAACACGTTGCTATAAGGATCACGCTTCCGCCCGAAATGTAGTTCACAGTTTGTACACACAATTCGAAACAAATTTCTTCCTTTCCGTAATGGACACATTGGTAATAATGTTCCAGGACCGTTGAATATATACCATGAACATATGACCAAACTTCACAAAATATTTGCTTCTCCGTTACGTTACCGAAATTCTTCGCACATTTGGCTCTTTAACGCAGACGACATGACTAGCCGCATCTCGAACTAGTTGAAATTACACTAGTTCGAGCTATAACTATCCGACATATCTAAATTACTTAATTATAACATTTCCTCAACAGATATTGTAATCATGACCGCATTTCTGATGCAGAAATGCCCACAAACAAAACCCCAACATATTTGAGTGTCCAAAACTTCTTCCACTCGGTTTAAAATGAATTCGATTCAACTATCGCTTTTTTTCAATTTCAGCCAGATAGAACTGTCATCAACAGAAGATTTTTGCCGGCTTTCATTTTCGTGATTCGAAATGAACCCGCAGCAGGATAACGAACCAATTTTCATTGTTCGCAGTTCCTTGTATGCCATATATTTGCCAAGCTATTTCAGATTTTATGACTACATTACGATATTCTTAGTAAAATGGTGAAAGTTGGTGATATGAACTGTCTCAGGAGAAAATCACAGTTGGTTGTAAAGATGGATAGATTTAGGGATATACTATGCGTTCAGGGCAGGTTTTTGGTTGAATTTCAATTTAAACTAGGGTTAGTGTCGGCATGAGCAAAAGGCTCATAGAAACCTGAAATTAATTAAATCGAATGTAATTTGTATTGTCAGCCTCATACTGGATACACAAAGTATGTGGTAATTGTACTGCTGCTGTGCTATATCTATTGTATGTGGAGAAAGACGAATCATAAATGTGTACTCCATTCAATTTCATGATTTTTATCTAATAGTATTCACACAGTACCATTTACTATATTAATTTCATTCGAATTCTGATTCAAGGTAAGTGTTAAGGGGTTTTCATGAAAAATATCCATGCATTAAAAACAAGTTCCACTCCTTCTAAATACTGCTGCTTTCTGTATTGTGATTTATGAAGCAGGTGCTTTCACAGAAACTCATAAATTTCATTTAATGTCCTCACGCCCGTCTCACGAAATTCCGTTACCCTGTGAGCCAGATAATTGCTTTATTTAAGAGCCCGTATCTGTTGTTATGCACGAGTAAAAAGCATCATGGTTATTGTCAAGACAGATCTGTCTGACTAAAATGGACCTGGGACCTATCCAAAATTCCAGCTTCACCTTCGATATTTCTCATTACCCGAAATGCCTTTAGGTGTATGATGCGAATAGTATTCTGATGAACTCAGTACGTGTATGAGGCTATAATGCAATAGATAGGTATGTATCTACGATACGTGCTTGAAATATATTTCACAGAGAACGCTATAGAGAGAACGCTTTATTATTGAACGAATGCTATATTTGATGAGAGACATATTAGTTATACATATATGAGAGTATAGTATGCCATGTGCATTGAAGAAAGTAATAATATTGAGTATAACTTATTTGAAGTGAATTGAAATTACTGAAACGATAATTGAGACAGGTCTGGAATAACTAAATGTTTGTACTGGAGCAGTATATTGGTAAATGTCACTAAATTTCCAGTAAGACTATCTATTTAATTAAAGAAAATAATTTTATTGCGAAATCTGCGCTTCCACTCGGTTGGATTTTAAACTCTTCCCTCACCTCACTTACAGCCAGAATACTACATAATTAGTAACACTAACAAAACTTCATCAAAACAAGTTGAAATTTAATGTTCTAAGTACGATTTCTTTCGGAATGCATTGGCACACATTATATTCCATCAGATGCATTTACTTTTCAAATAATTTCACTTTAACCAATAAACTTCGATTTTGCATTCGCACAATGATTTATTCCAATGGAGAAGGCAATTTCCTAGTTGACTTCCTTTGTTGGGAATCCGTACAGCAGTCACTTGGCTTCATTTGTTGAATTGGACACTCTCACATAACTTCTGGTAATCGATGTTAAATTTCGCAGTGTTTTTCTTTGTTTAGATTGCATCTGTTTTTGAAAATTTTAATTTCTAATCTTAACCGCTCCCAAATGGTTGATGTGATCAAGGGCCCTAAATCAGGCTAGATTGCAAAACAGCTGATGCTATGGAAAAATCAACGCGTGTGCCGGTCTCTTGCCTTTCATATTCACTCTTAACCGAATGACATCTCTAATGTAGTCGTATTTGACAGCTCTCAATACCAAACATTCTTTAAGCTGTAGAAAAAAGAAATTGTTCGGAGTGGTTAAACATTTTTTCTAAAATCCGTAATTTTGCATTACCTTTGTGATCAGCCGGGTTTAGGAGACCTCGGTGTGCGTGAACTATTATCATGTATTGGTACACTTGCATATCCAGTATACTGAAGTTGGTTAAATTTGATTTGACATGTGGTCTGCACATGTCTGCAACTAACTCAGTGATTTAAACGATATTAAAATGATTTGTTGTTGATTGAAAAATGAGTCAAAGGCCAAATATATTACTAGATTTTCAAAATCTGATCATCGATTATTTGAGAGCATGAAAAATTTATCGAAAAATTGACCAAATTCTAACAAACAGGGTTTTTCTATAGTTGAATTAAATTGAAGATATTTTTGTTTTATGTTCATTCTACATTCCCAACCTAGTTTATTTTGAATGAAAACTTAAAATCTAGCGACTATACTATGTCGGCCTGCTGACTCTTCCTGATTATATGTTTTATGTTTGCTCGGCGCAATTGTCTTTCTTAAATACTAATAGCACTACGCAGCTTGTACAGCGGCTGGGATTATTCTGGCAATGATTCGCTTAAAATCTACCTTACACTCCTATTAAAATCTTACCTATGCATAATTACAATCAACTCACCCTAACTAGACCTAAATCTGAACCTAAATTTAATGCCAGATTTACACTCTCCCGGAGATATGGCAAATTTTGCCGAGCCGAGAGTGCAAATCGTCACCTCGTCTATTCTCGCCTGTTTTTCATTCAGGATTTCATTTTCAGGATTTCTGATGTTTTATGAACGTCTTGTCCTAGCTCGAGGCCGCTCCAACTGTTGTCTGAAAATTTAAAAAAAGATCTGGTGCTGGCTGCGATGATATATACAAACCTCATGGACAAGAGCTTGAGTAGCCTAGTGGGTAGAGCGCTGGCTTCTTGCGTGTGGGGTCCCTGGTTCGAATCCAGGTTCGGACGAGGGTCCGTGCACCAAGCTTTGAGTTCACCTAGATCTGATTAGGTACCTGATTTAAATCAGGGGTAAAGTGAGTCGTGGAACTAATCACTCCACACTCGTATCCACAATGATTAAAAAAAATTGTAATGAAGCTCTCTACCAGCTTCAACCCCTAGACCCGTACAAGGGTTGTCGTGGGATTGCTTTACTTTTTTTTACATGGACAAGATGCATCATATCGAACAAGATGCAACATACTGGACAAGATGCATGCATACGGATGCGAAGTTTAAATGTACAGATATGCATATTGTGTAGGTAAGTAGATATCCTTCCATAAGATAAGCCATCTTCACCCTATATCTTGCCAACCGTTTCACCGACTGTCTTGTCGAATGCTCTGACGGAACGTTCGACATGTGCGTAATCGAGACTTAGCCCGTCCTGTTCGTCGACCTTCCGTCGTCTCGTAAATTTTACAACCCCAGTAGGTATGGAGACATCCTCGTGGCGACCTGCAGTCACGAGGAGGGCCTCAGCACACCCGGAGACGCCAACTGATGAACCAAAAAGGATCTCAACCTTTTCCTCCTTGGCACTTCTAGTGCCACTTTTAGTTTTTCCGGCGGATTTCATTTTGCCATACCTTCGAACCTACGCCGCTTTGTCCCAAACTTGTATAGAAATTTCGCCCGAAACAAATCAGAGTGATCCCCGAATTCATGCTAGATAAAAAAAAAATTGTGGAAAAAATGGGACTTGTTTGCCCAATTTCTAGTGATGGGCGTTTCTGTTGTTTTCAAAAAACGAAAACGAACTGTTTTTTTTTTTGAAAAACAACTGTTTTTTTAAACTGTTTGAAAAAAACAGTTTGAATTAACGAAAAGGAACAAATTTTATGGTGTACGACAATGTATATATTTGAAATGTAGTTCAAATAAGAGACATCGTTCATAGTTTGAATAATCTTCATAATACATTTATTGCATAATTTATCGTAAAAATAATAAAAAAAATATATACTATTATTAATTTTTCTGTTGGTCAGTCTTTTCAAGCATTGCCATTCAAAAACATGATCATTTCAACTTTTTTAGATGTCAGACGAGTTCTTCTATCACTTATCAGGTTCCCTGCCTTGGAAAAATACTTTCGCATGGAACGGACGTCGCAACGATGTTACACTTTGTTCTGAATATTTCAGACAAATTTGGATACAACTGCCGATGTTTTTTCCACCAGCCCAACGGACAGCTATGCATGCCTTTTTCATCAAGACGTGGTAGAATATCGTCTTTGAAATAACGGTTCACTTCTTTCTCAGCCCTTGTTTTGAATCCGTCTGCATTTTTTTATCTGCCATTATCTCGTTTAACACTCACCATACACTCATTTTTCCATGTAAAAGATCAGATTGAATCGCCACGGAAGTAGACAGTCCTTCGACATTGAACATGCACCCACTAGGGGGCCAACCTCTTCCGTAAGGCTGGACATGAGACCAAGGGGCACCTTACCTCCCGCGGTTTCGTTAATTTTATAACCCCGGTAGGGTTGGAGACACACTCGTGGTGACCTCCAGTCACGAGGAGGGCGTCAGCACACCCAGAGACGCCAACTGGTGATCCAAATAGGATCTCAACCTTTTCCTCCTTGGCACTTTTAGTGATACTTTTAGTTTTTCCGGTGGATTTCATTTTGCCGTATCTTCGAAACTAGGCCGCTTTTTCCCAGATTTGTATGGAAATCTCGCCCGAAACAACTCAGAATGGTCCCCGAATTCACGCTAGACCAAAAAAAAAATGTTGGAAAAAATTGACGTTTTTGCCCAAATTCCCCTATAAAAAAATTTTTTTGCCCTTCAAATATCATTCTTGTACTCCCCGACCACTTCCAATCATCGAAAGCGCCGTAAAGTTAGTTTTTGCCAAACTATGGCCAAAAAACCCCTTACTCCCCTACAAAACCGAAATTTTTGTATCACAGCAATAGGTCTTGGCCCGTTATGTCCCAAACCACTCTAACCCAAAATTGGCCGATTTTGTCCGATTTCAGCTCCTTTTGCCCTAAAAACGTTTTGAATATTTAAATAAAATACTTGCAAGTACGAAAACGCTCGCAAGTACGAAAATATTGTTTTCCGCAGCTAAACAGTTTTTCACTGCCAAACAGTTCGTTTTAACAAACGAAAAACGGTTCGTTTAAAAAACGAAAAACAATGAAAAACGATTCGTTTTTAAAAAAACCAAAAACGATTCGTTTTAAAAAAAACAGTACGTTTTAGAAAAACGATTCGTTTGAAAAAAACGAAAAACGTTTCGTTTGAAAAAAACAGTTCGTTTTAAAAAAACGATTCGTTTGAGAGAAACGAAAAACGATTCGTTTGAAAAAAACAGTTCGTTTTAAAAAAACGATTCGTTTGAGAAAAACGAAAAACGTTTCGTTTGAAAAAAACAGTTCGTTTTAAAAAAACGATTCGTTTGAGAGAAACGAAAAACGATTCGTTTGAAAAAAACAGTTCGTTTTAAAAAAACGATTCGTTTGAGAAAAACGAAAAACGTTTCGTTTGAAAAAAACAGTTCGTTTTAAAAAAACGATTCGTTTGAGAAAAACGAAAAACGTTTCGTTTGAAAAAAACAGTTCGTTTTAAAAAAAACGATTCGTGTTAGAAAAAGAAAAACGATTGGCTTTAGAAAAACTATTCGTTGTAGAATAGTTGGAATAATTGGTTTTAGAAATACTATTCGTTGTAGAAAAATGGTTCGTTTTAGAAATGCTGTTCGTTTTAGAAAAACTGTTTGTCGCTATTTGGAAAAACTGTTCGTTCGTTTTTTGCCGCCAAACGTTTTTTTCAAACTGTTTGGCGTTTTTGAGCCCATCACTACCAATTTCCCCTATCAAAAATTGTTTTGCCCTTAAAATATCACTAATATACTCCTCGACCATTTCCAATCATCGAAAGCGCGGTAAAGGCAGTTTTTGCCAAACTATGGCCTAAATACCCCTTACTCCCCTACAAAATCGAAATGTTTATATCACAGCAATAGATCTTAGCCCGTTATGTCCCAAACCATTCTAACCCAAAATTGGCCGATTTTGTCCGATTGCAGCTCCTTTCGCCCTAAAAACTTTATGAATATTTGAATAAAATACTTGCAAGTATCAAAATACTCGCAAGTACGAAAATACTGTTTTCCGCAGCTAAACAGTGTTCCACTGCCAAACAGTTCGTTTTAACAAACGAAAAACGGTTCGTTTGAAAAAAAAAAACGAAAAGCTATGAAAAACGATTCGTTTTAAAAAAACGAAAAACGATTCTTTTTTAAAAACAGTTCGTTTTTAAAAAACGGTTCGTTTAAAAAAAACGAAAAACGATGAAAAACGATTCGTTTGAAAATAAACGAAAAACGATTCGTTTGAGAAAAACGAAAAACGATTCGTTTCATAAAAATGATTCGTTTTAGAAAAACGCTTAGTTATAGAAATACTATACGTTGTAGAAAAACGGTTTATTTTAGAAATGCTGTTCGTTTTAGATAAAAAAATTCTTTCTAGAAAAACTGTTTGTCGCTGTTCGGAAAAACTGTTCGTTCGTTTTTACGTTTTTTTCAAACTGTTTGGCGTTTTTGAGCCTGTCACTAGATATATGTAACTATGGCTTCCACGACCCCGCGTACTTTTAATCGCCGATCGTCCAACAATGCATCGTGAATGTTTTCAACTGTTTTGGGTCATTGTGTTTGGATGAATGTTACTCATCGGAATTATTTTTATTTTGGTATCAGAAGGACTGCGTCAAAAGCTCATTACGAAATCGTGTACACAAAAGAAATATTCAAAGTCAATGACCACGAAAATCAGTTTTCTGATATGTCTTGTTGACTATTAATTTTACGTGAATTATTGTGCATTAAAGGTGTTCACCACAAAAAAAAAAAAAAAAAAAATCCGTACAAAAACATAGTTCTCGAGCTATGAAGCTGAGAAAAGTTCGATGCTATGCTCAGAACCACTCTCGTTTATATACATATGTATACATAGCGGTGTACGCAAACGATAAGGATATTTCGATATCTCGAGAAATATTGGTCCCATATAAATTTCGTATGGGTTTTTCAGCTGTGCAGATATTTATAGAGTGGTCAAATTATGGTGACCTTGAATAACTTTTTTGGTGTATACAATTTCCTAATGAGCTTTCTGATAAAAAAGTAAAGACAACCCCTTTGAGAAAAATTCACTTCGTATATTTTTCGCAGAGAAAGTATATAATTATGGGACTAATCGTTCTAATTAGTATCTTGCTCTTTAGCAATCAATTGCGGAGAATTTTGCTATGGAGAGCTCCTGTAAAAAAAAACATTTAAGAAATATATTTTGGACTGACTGTATATGTCAGTCTTAGCTACTTTTTGTATTCTTTTCATCTATTGAAAATATCCTAGAACAAATTTTTTTCTGTACATTTAAATGCTGACGCAAAGTCCATCGATCTAACTCAAATCAAATCTTTTTTTTATTATGATATCAAATACAATTCTCGTGTATCTTTTTATCGATTCTCCACTGGCAGAAAACATAAAAACTAGAGCTTTTTGCTTTTTAAGAAAATACCTGGCAAAAAGATGAGTTTACTGAGTAGCGCGCAATGCTCCTGAGAAGAATTGAACAGAAAATATAAACACAGTCAACATCATCGAAATGAAACATTTCCAAAGAAAATCTTTAATGGAAAATACACGATACTAAAAGCACCCACTTTTAGTATAGGCTGCTACGAATTGTAGCTGAAATCAAACATTCGCCAATTCCGTGTACAACTGTGAATGACGCTTTTAGTGCGTCAGCTTACAAATTGTCTAGACGCTGTTCGGCTACAAAAAAATGATGATATCATGGTTCATTAATCGGCAGTTGCTTTAATGCTACCAACATCATCGATTCACTCCTACGCAAGCATAGTACGAACAAGTCTTATGCTACTTCCTTTTCTTAATGTAAAAGCAAATATCGAACTCAATGCTGACCTGCTTTTCGGATTTCCACAATGCTAGGAATCCATTACTGACTTCCGTCTAGAAATCTCCCAAGCGACTATCGATATGAATTGCGTATTTTTTTGCAAAAATGGTCCGCACATCTTGAGTAATACATAATAGTATCGAATTACTCGCACAAACATATTGACCCGGTCCCAAACATAATATTCCGGAACTATGTGCTCAGAATAAGGACGTTAAATTGGAGCAGGAACATCGTCGTTAAATGAGGGTTTGCAGCATTCTAACGAACGTCTCTCTTAAACGACTCAATAAAGCGAATGAAAATACCGTAGCACGTTACATTCCTTGGAAAATACCAAATGCCCGGAAGGAAGCTTTGTCGAGCCTGAGGATTCAGAAAGCGAAACATTGAATACCAAACAAGCTACTAACTGCCGTCAGCGACAAGATACTTTTCAGGTAATTATTTACGTTGCGTGATTCGAGGCGGTTAATTTTACAGTTCATACAAGCACTGCTTGTCGAGCACATTTCACATCGACCTGCATTCTGTCCAAGTTAGCTGTCCTAATTCCCGAGGGGTTTCGCTTAAAATTTGGTAGTAATACGATTCATCAGAATACGCTCGGGAACCGAGTGCAACTAAGATGAATGAGATATGCAAATGAGTTTGGCGTTGGTCCGCGAAATTGGTAGACGGAAGAAATTTTCATTTGAATTTGCAACTTTTTCTTCGCTTGATAACTGTTGTAAATATTCAAATTACCGACGAGTGACGAAAAATCGTTTTGTTTTCCCAGGAGTTATTGGTACGTTGTTGAAATTGAATGTAAGTGGGTCGGAATTGTGATAGAGCAGCTTCGGCTAATTGAATTGACCTCATTACTATTCACCCATAGAAAATTGCATTCACCAATGAACTATTTATGATTTTTATCTCATCGGAGGTCAACAAATGATAAATATAAAGCATCATATTGGCTGTGATTGAAAAACTCATCAGCTAAGCTAGTTAGCGTTTGTTTTGATATATATCACAATTTGGTAAATCAGCGTGCCGTGTTTGAGTTTCAACCTAATTTCCATTGGGACGTTTGAAGTGATTCACTGTGTTATCAAAGATTTGAAGTGTAAATTAGCTCATAAAAAAAATTGATATTTTGAATTTCTGAGATTTTAATTGTAGTGGAAGAATTTCATTCGATCAAGCTTTATTGAATCAGCTTTATTTTATAAACTATTTTCTTATCTTAAGTATCAATTGACCTGGCTTACATCTTTTCTTCTTCGTTTGTATCTTCCTATGATTTCTCTAACGGATGTAGGCATCCTGTAATTCTTTTTATTGCTACATCTTCTATTAACATCCTTTCGATAAGCTTAATCGAAGTGGAAACTTGGATGTCTCGTCTAGACTCTAGTGGCCCCTATAGGTTAGGTTAGTGAAGAGGGTTGCCGGAATCGCGATCAGTATTAGGCCACCAGTTTGGGCCCATTTGCCACCCTCATGGACAATCACACACATTCACACTTATAGCCATGACACTGGCGGGATTCGAACCCGCAGGCCCCGTAGTACGCCGCTTTTCGGCCTGACCCCTTAGCGAACAGAGCTACCGGGCCCCCTTAGTGGCCCCTATAGTATACCCAATATATTCGCGAAATCTTTTTCATCCTTTTACGCATACTTTTTGACAAAAGCCTTTTCCTGTGTGTTTTTCCTTCATATCGGAAATCGAACAATGTTTTCTCAATACTAAAGACGAGTTGAAAATGTTTCCTACTATCGCTTTATATATCTCCTTTCCGCTTTTGTACATGATCATGTACACCGTGCTTTGGTTCGGAAATTTCAAATGTCCAACATGATTTTTTACTAATTTAGTCGGTTTTGTCAATTTGATGCCTTCTGTTCTTGGCAATGGGCATTAAGTTGATGTAATGTATACTAATTTTTTGATAGACCTTGTCATCTTTCTTGACAGCCTTACTTGGTTTGGCATGTCTGGTCCCGTCTTTTGCTGGTTTTCATTCAGCATTGTCAATCGTACCTGCAAAGTTGCACTGAGTGGTTGTTCTTCCTCTCCTTTTTATCCGTGTTCTGGTGTTCCACAAGGCTCCATTCTTAGAGCTCTATTATTTGTTCTTTTTATAAATGGCCGTTTTACAAAAGACCCCTTTACGCACCCGATTTTTAGATGTTTCGTAAAATATCGTCTGTCAAGGGCTGGTTTTATTGCAATCAGATCTCACGCTTATTTCCTTCTCCGCTCCTTCCTTTTAATGATTCCATTTTATGACCCCAAATTTCCGAAAGGTTGAATTGATCCACTGATTTTTAATTATCCAGATATTTTTAGGAATATTAAATTATAAAATGAATTAAAAATTTTACATCTAAAGCCACGAAAAATAGTTTGGACATTGTAAATTATTAAATGATATATTAAATGTTTTTTTCAGTGCCAGAAATATTTAAGTTAAGTAATGTTATTTTACACATATCTCTCACGACTGCGTCTGAAAAAAACCAACTTTTCATACCGTAAGCGTGTTAGTTTTATTCAATGAACCGGATTCAAGGAACTTAAAAGTCTGGGAAAAAGTCTTGGGAGCTTAGAAAAATTTCAGGCGCTGCAGAGAAAGTCTCTGGAGCCTAGCAAAATATCAGGGGACTCTAGGAACTTAAAAAAGCATTGAGCTTAGAAAGTATGCAAAGTCTCTTCAAAAAATACTACAAGACTCGTGTCCTTGGTTTCAATCGAAAAAAAAACATGTCAAAGAAGGAACGAAAAATCAACGACTTCACTAAATAGTAACCAACAATTTCACTATGTAGAGTAACCTTATACATCAGATCTTGCATTAAATCCGGTAGTTCTAATTTTTTGCTGACTTTTTTATGATGTTGCTCCAATGAATAACCCAAATTTGTCAAAATCATAAAAATCGAGGCATTTTCGACTTGTTTTTTTTTTTAGTTTTGGCCAGTCTGTACAATGAAGGACTTGTTTTATGATGCAATTAATACACCAAATATTTAATTTATGCTGAATTTTCTACAATTTGAGACCAGTGCCGTCTCTGTAGATCCGATAGTTTCCAAGATACAACCTTTCAAAGTTTATAGATTTTTTTTTAATTTTGTTATTGTAAAAGAATATACAGAAAAGTTTAGATCAATATAAGGGTTTTTTTAAGGAGAAGATAAAGTTGAGGTGCGAGAGCAGCTGCTGATTGTATGAAGTACCCCTACCGCATCCATCCCACTCTTTAGACCTTCAGGACAAGTTTTTTGCATCACATTTCATCTAACTTCTCCGTTCTTAGTCCTAATCTAGCTCTGTTCTGGCCGGTGTTATATTACACTTTTAAAATGTTGCAGATAAATAGTGACTTTATAGCTTAAGAGCTGACGCCCTATCCACTAGCAGTTATTGCAAAGCTATTGTTGTATTGCCTACTTTATTGGGGAGTCGAAGACTATTTTTCATGGTAGTCGAGACTAGCAGAAATGCCCATAATTTATGGAAATTTAGCCCTTGCATCTAGATTTTATAGCTGAGAGTAGTATGTACATAGTACATGCGACAATAAGTTCTGCGCTATATTATACAAGATGCGGCATGTTTTATGTCGGTATGTAAACATTGAATAACTTTGAGAAAAACCAGATTTTTATATATGAGGTATTTTTATTCAATTTGGTCCTTTGTAATTTATTTGGAATAGTTTTTGGTCGCCTTTATTTGGCCGAAGCAACATTTGTTCTTTTTTCTGCGGTGTCCATTACTTTTTTGAGCATTTCGGGCGGTGTAGCGATGATTTCGACCCGAATGTTTGCCTTGAGCTCGTTTATGGTCCCAGGCTTGCTTTTCAAGTAACCCCACGAAATCAAGTCCAGAGGGGCAAAATCTAGAGATCTGGGTGGTCAGCCAATGTCGCCTCTTTTTGACATCAGACATCCAAGGAATTTTCGTTACAGAAACGGAATTGTTTGATTTGCAGTGTGGCATGGCGCACCATCATGTGGGAACCAGTAACCGCGAAGACCTCTTTCACGCATTTGCAGCCAGACATATTGAGCTTTTTCTTTCGCTATGAAAAAATATGGCCCAGTGATGGTTTTCAGTCACTTTTTGGTCATGCAATGGCGTTTTATGGATCTCGAGTATATTTTCCGTTCCCCAAATGCGGCAATTTTGCTTATGAACGCCGCCAGAGAGTGAAATGTGTTTCGTCGGTCATAAAAATTTGGTTCCAAAAATCAAGTTCAGTGCCAACCAGTCGAGCGACTGTTTGGCCGTATTCCAAGCGACGTGGACCGTCTGTCAGCAATTTTATTTGTCTTAATTGTACTTTATACGAAAACAAATGCAGAGCTTCCTTCAAAATGCGCCGCAAAGTTGTTCCACTGACGCCAAAATGCTGAGCGGAGTGACGATACGACACTTTTGGGTTCTGGATAATGCTCTCTCTGACCGCTTCAACCAGTTCATTAGAAAGCCTTGGTCGTCGATAATTGGAATGTTGAAAATCTCCTACTGTCCCGTGCTCAACAAAATTCGACACCAAACGACGAATAGTGTTGTCAGACTGTACCTGTTGGTCACGATATGCACGTTGAGTTAACGCAACTGAACGACTATTTTCAATGTATAGCGTTTTTTCGGTGTGAAGCGACTCATGGTTAAAATTGTACTGAATTGGCGTTTCAAAAACATGTCTTATTGACAAATGTCAAAGTTATTTAATGTTTACAAGTCGACATAAAAGATGGCGCATCTTGTATAGGACTACGCACTATATATATATTTTTTTAATGTGTTATATTCTAAAAGGTTTTGTTGGGTATGCTAGCGGATTCTTGTAGTAAAGTATTCCAGCTCTGTTAACTGACGATCCTTATCAACGTACCACGAGCCACCATTGCTCAAGACTCCACTCTAAATTGCCACGTATGCAGCTAAATACTCCTTAATTTTGACAAAGAAACCGTTGTCGCTCTAAGGCTTCTCAAAAAATAAAGTAATTACCGGGAAAGCTCCAAAATTTTTCATTCGCATGCCAATGCTTTGCACTATATTAAGAATCGTTGAATCTCAGCACGGAACCAACTCAAGAGTGTCATTCAAGTCAATGTTATCGCAACGAATTCAACTCAGCCGAATCACATCTTGTCTCAGCGGTTGTTTCCGTAAAGCCTACCGAGTCCTCCTTGCACACTTGTTCAACATTCATGTTCTACATAATCTGCACAAGCGCTACATTTATACACCGGAAAAGTAACTTTATTTCGCCTCTATGTACACTTACGATCCAGCCTATGAGCAATGCTAGCAATTTTTGGCACATAAATTGAATAAAATGCAGACTTTTTTTATGGAAACGATTTCGTTTGCAATCTGAATGGGGAAAATAGGCTCGTAAGCCGTTCGATAACATTCAATTTATTTCTATTGATCTTTTATTCATGTAGATAGGAAAAAGGAAAAAAATGAAGTAGAAGAGATTCACTGAACAGTTCAATGCTCTGGGGAACAATAAATGGCAAAGTGTGGCATATTTTATATGCAAAAATGAATAGATCTGAAGTGTTAGACGTGAAGAGCATAGTGCTGATAGTTGATGTTCAAGTATTACAAAAGAACTGGCATCTTTGAATTTATTGGATATAACTGGATACGAGGGATAGGAATAGTGAAACCTAAAAAGACATTACAGACAGACATAATAAAACACAAAGAAGAGCATTTAACCGAAAAAGCTTGTAACTAGCAGCCGCACGTTTATAGTCTTTTCAAATCTATGTGTATGTTGGTTATTTACAAAAATGGTTATGGATTCTTCATTTCTTTTATATGGTTAAAAACGAAGTATTGGTTTCGTGTCTGCATTAATTTTTAATTTGTTGCCAAGAAAGTTGTAGTTTTTTTTGTAAATCAATTTTAATCATTCGCTCTAATTCTTCCGGGGAGGAGTGGGTTGGGCATAAGATTGAGTGCTGTAGTATGTTACAGTTAATGTTTTTTTTTTTGTCGTGAAGTTTTTCCTTGAACTAAGTACAGGCTGTGTAGGTGTATTTTTATGAAGCTATTCACCATACTTCTAATGCCAAGATCATCCAATATGTCACTCAAGATGCTGTAATTGACCGTATCGCAAGCCTTATTTGGGTAAGTAAATGTTTGCGGCAAAAAATATATTCCTAATAAAAATGTATATACCATATGATCTAAATCAGGCGAATCGTCTCAATTAATATTAAACTAACATTTATCTCGCACTAAATATGAAGCTGATGCATTTGATTTCATAAAGAAAGTAAAAACGATTTGTAAAAATGTCAGAACACTTTTGACATGAATCGAATCCGCAAAATACTAACAATATTTCTATTCCATAGTTTTCATTTTAACAAAAGTTAAGGCTAACTTACTAGACACGTGTGACGAAAAACTTTATTGAGCAACATCAATATTTCCAGTTGAAATCTTTGAATGTGGCAAAAGCAACCACTATCCAATAAAATACAACAAAATAGCACAGAGTATCAAAATCGATTGCTTGCCTCTGAAGTATTTCAGCACTTTCGTTTCAAATAAGTCCGTAGCGATTCAATTCAAAGATTTGATCGTCACTATTGCCTTCAACTCGAACTTTCTAGTATGTTTTAGTCGCAACAAAAGGTTGGATAATCACAGACAAGGTAGTTGCCCGAATGATATCGAAGACCCTCGAAACCCATAGACAGAACAAAAAGGACAACATGCTTTCAACCAGCGCCACACAATCATGATTAACAATATGACTTCACATAACAACCCGTATGTACACTGACTTTTTGTTATTCTTGTACCCAAATCCGACACAACGCATCGTTTAACTCAGAACGAATGGTTCCCAGAGGAACAATTTTAATCGGCTTTCGATTGAAAGTTCTCTTTGCCATCGTACCTTGAATTTTCTTCTCCTTTATTTGTATATATGTATGTACCTCGACCGAAGATCGTACTTAAGTCTACCTTCGACATTATCATACTGAAAGGATATAAATTTCATGGTAACCGTGTGCACACTGAAAAGACAGCTTACTGATTTCATTCGTATCTGTGTAACGCTTAGTTTTATGATCGAAATGAAAGTATTTGATTTCGTCGGATGACAGATATGAATGTAAATAAATCTTGAGAAAACACATGTGAATGTTGGTCTGCTCGTTTGTTAAGGTTTAGAATGCTTCAAAACAACAAACATTTGCAAGTTGATGCTCACAAATCATGTTGGCCAATTTATGAATATTTTCAGAATTTAATTTGGAAACTTCGTTTTGGATCCATGAAAATAACAAGCTCTCAGTTTGAATGCTTTGAAGCTTGGCAATTTTATGGAACAGGAGAAATATTATGTAGTATTTACAAGCAAAAGTATTTTGTTTCATGTTGATTTTCATCAAATTAGTGAGTTTTTAAATTATTTATGAAGTCTACATATTTACACTAAAACAATCTATGAACTCTGAATCTGGCTACTACGATCTCAATATGTATCTTATTTCTTAAGTATCTTATTTTTCAACATGTTTTCGTCACTTTGAGAACTTAGTTTTTTGCCAGAAAAATCTCTCTGAATTCAACTTATTCAGACATGCGAATTTTGTTGCACTTCGAATACGGTATTCCTTTGATAGACGTAGAAAAAACACGAATGTGATGATTGGCTACAATTGGCGATGTCATTCATTTCTCCGAATATACATAGCTCTGCCAAGAAATCGAATATGGTTCGAATGTGAAACCTAAATCAAAACGAAAATTGGCTTTCTCTGAGACAATTGTGTCTATGTATATCATCCATATTTTATGTGAGTTAGACTCTTGGAAAAATGTTCCCGAAAATTGGGTGTTGGAATAAGAAAGTGCTTTTCGTGATTTTCGAATATTTATGCTCGTTACGAAATATTCGATTGACACGTATTTGACGTTGACATCGTTTTCACATACATAGGTCCAATAACTGATTTGATCCTCAACCAATAACTTGATATTATTCATACTCATAATCATAAATGGTGCAAGAAACAGTATTTCGGTCTAGATCTAAGGTCCACAGCAAGGGTGGCTTTGTCTTAGAAATAAAGATGGTATTATTTCTAGTGATGGGCGTTTCTGTTGTTTTCAGAAAACGAAAACGGACTGTTTTTTTCCAAAAATAACTGTTTTTTGAAACTTTTTGAAAACTTTTTTCACTCGACCAGCAGCAAATTGGTACTGGGTGTTACTATTTGTGATAGGCGTTTCTGTTGTTTTCATAAAACGAAAACTATTTGAAAAAAAACCAGTTGGAAAAAAAACAGTTTGAAAAAAACAGTTTTCTTCAAACTGTTTTTTTTCAAATAGTTTTCGTTTGCTGAAAACTACAGAAACACCCATCACTTATGGTAACACCCAGTATCAATCTGCTGCTGGTCGAGTGAAAAATGTTTTCAAAAAGTTTCAAAAAACTATTATTTTTGGAAAAAAACAGTTCGTTTTCGTTTTCTGAAAACAACAGAAACGCCCATCACTAATTATTTACCTTAGTTTTAAATAAAATATTAATATATTTTGCAATCAAAGCAATAAATTTTTTTAGTATTTCATATTTGTATAAAGCATATCAAAGCAAACAAAGCAAGCTAAAAAATTATTATCCTTGGTTTTGCTTACCCATTGAGAAACTTGGAAGTAGTGAAAACATTACATTTGCTCCACACTTTATACCATCCATCTACATAGTTCACAGTATCACAAATGCTGTTCACTATTCTTTGACTAGTAGATGAAACGAAATGCATTTAGCTACAGGAGAGTGTGGAAATAATACAAACACTTCTCTCAGCTTTCCATACACCCTTATTCTAATTCTACCTTAATAATTTAGAAAATAATGCGGCACATTGCAGTAAAAGTAGCTTTCATTTGCAATCCGTTTTGCAGATGTCTTAATTCAACAAATAAAACTCTCGATTTCTAAATAAAAATTATTTTGATGTGACTGCAAATTATAATGAGAGTTGGAATTGTTTTTGCGGGATGATTAAAATTGAACAACTTTTTTATTAACATTAAAAATTTTAATCTACATTGAAAATTCTATTTTGACAAAGTGGTTTCGAAAATATGCACTGCTTCTCATCAGACACCAGCACACAGTGCATACTTGACTGGCGTGACCACTTGCAGGTGGAAATCATTACATTTTTTTATTTATGCTAGTTGTGACAAATTTTAACATCTCCGACTTATATCCATGGATATAATTTTACTGATGAGAAGCAGTGCATACTTTCGAAACCACTTTGTCAAAATAGAATTTTCAATGTAGATAAAAATTTTTAATGTTAATAAAAAAGTTGTTCAATTTTAATCATCCCGCAAAAATAATTCCAATTTGATTCTGCTTTCGGAGGCTGATTCCGCAAAACGATCGAGTTTCCCGTTTCAATATGCTCGGCTTCGATAAGCTGTAGAAATGATATACGTTGTCTATGCTGATTTATAGACAAGAAGGGAACCGTGATCAAATTCAATTACCTTTATAATGAGAGTCAAACAGATCCTGAAACTTTTAGTTTCTGAACTTTTGACTGAACTTTTTAGTTTCCTTTTTTCTCTTTCTTTTGGTTGTCTTTAAAAGGTGTGAATGCCTATAACTTCCTCTGTCTTTTTTCTTTGTTTTTTTTTCATAAATAAATCACATTCACATTACGAACAACAAAATTCTTGAAGTAGCGTTTTTGGAGTCCTCTTCAGGTTCTGCTGCTTATTTTCCATGCATGTACTCTCATCTTCATCAAACCTACAATCTTATTTGATAATGGTCTTGACTTCTTAAAAAGGAATAAAAGTCTTTCCATCTCTCGTTACAACTTCTATTAAGCTTACTTTCAGAAAGTGTCCACTAAATTCAATAATATCAATTTCAATTCTTTTTCCAGGGAATTGGGAGTTGAAAGTGCAATGTCTTCTTTAGCTAAATTATATTTTTTGGATCACTTTAGAAGTTTCTGATGCTCTAAAAGCTATAGAAAATGCTCGTAAAGAACTGGAAAAATACTGAACTAACAATCTCGCGGAATTCCGTGGTTTACGCTATAGATCAAGTTCCTGATTCTATGGCGCTATTGCTCCTAGCTCTCAGGCTATTTTTAATTTACTTGCTATCATGTTCTCTTCTTCCTTTAAAAATGCATCAATCACCTCGATATCTTCTGATTTCTCTAATAACTTACCAACCTTATCGTAATTTGGTAACAACAAGAGCGTATCTTCGATGATTTGAAAGATTTAAAAGTCTAGTTCGCCATCTTTTACTGCTGAATTCTCATATCCCTGAACTATTTCTGTAGTTTTTATTGACAAATTGACGCGAAGAGCACACTTTAAAAAATGAGTTCCCTCGACTTCAACCGCTTCGAAGCAGTCGTTTTGTGTTTTGTTTTCATCCGAAAGGACCTAAATTATCCTTCAGAAGTATTTGAAAATTCAAAAAGTAGATGAAATGAAATTCGGAGTGCAGAAACGTGGGACAACAAAAGCCAACTAGAGCAAGATAGATCAAGCGATAGTGAAGATGTTTGAGACAAATCCCACTCTACACCTGCGCATAGCTAAAGCTCGGTTGAGCAAAAACGGTATCCGTGTTCGTATTTACACAATTCGACAGCGACTGCGCGAGAAAGAAATGCAGTTTCGAAAACTGCTTGGAATTTTTTCTCTCTGAATCCTATTTGGAAAAACGCAGGGACTAGGCCGCCGAGAAAATCAACCGTGATTAGTCGAATGTAGTTTTTTCTAGACTAAGTTTATTTCTGGGCTTGGGTTTGTATACGTGACGCTTATAGCCCGTTCGCAATGAGACTACATTACTTGATTTCCATCAGCTAATCCATTTAAGAACCAATCAGTTTTGACAGTCGAAAGCAACCTGATTTATGATAAATCTATTAGGTACTAATGTAAATTTTCTCCCGGCTGCATGTTTCTCAGAATTCCATCCAAGAGAGGAGAAGTAGGTTTAAATGAACTGTCATTCGAATTTGGTTTTAAAATATCAAAAATTGAACACAAAAGGAGAATGTGAAGTGCACAAAGTGAAAAGAAAATTTTCATGAATGTCCGTTTGACATTTTCAACAACTTTCGCACAAAATAAATTGTCCACATAAATTTAAATTACATCCCCCGCTCTAAATCTCAATCACTTCGGCCAGTGCGGTGCGACCACCCCACCTGATTTTGTTGACAGTACTAAATCTACCTGCTTTCAGAATGCAGAGCGAGCGTACTATTAGTCTCGCCGCGGAATGCGTTTGGTCCAGCAAATAGTTGAGCCCTCCGTGAAAATTCAGGTTTGGAGGTGCATTTCGGAACATGGTTTTGGTTACCTGTACTCAAATACTGAGAACTTGAATACTTGAAAAATGTTGGAAATTTACCAGCAGTGGTTTATAAAGTCAATGAAAAACATGTTTGAATCGGGAAATGATGATTGCATTTTGCAAGAGGACAAAGATCAAAACACCGCCGTCGACTGTGCACGAAGTGAAAGAGGGAACGTGGCATTAAGATTTTTTGTCACAATGGCCGGATGCAAATCCGATCGAAAACGAGTGGGGGCTTTTCACGTGCAAACTCGAAGGAAAAACTGCAAAAATTGATGCAGTAAGGAACAAGAAAATCGTTGACTTTGAAATACGCAGAAAAACTCGTGGCAAGTATATCAAAAAGGTGTGAAGCTTTTTGGGGTACCAGCGGCGAGCTCACAGTGTGCTAGATGACAGAAATAGAGTATTTTGCAATAACTTTCAAGTTAAGAAAGAACGGAATGAAACTCTCGAAAAAACTCAAATATCGAAGGCACACTCTTGATGAATTGACTGTATAATACTAGCAATAATAATACTATTTCCGATCATGTTAATTCTCTCAGTTAATCCTTTGAAAGTTATGCTCATAGTAAAGTATATCCTTTTTCTTGTTCCTGAGCTGCATGGTTTCATTAATGGTCACTCTAGTAGTACTTTCATCGGCTCAGCCTTCGAAAATGGTGTAATCTATACTGACATTACGAAGGCTTTTGACTATGATCCATAACTATCTACTCAATAAACTTGAAGGGTTTGGGTTCTCCTTGTTTTCTTCTTAATTCCATAGCCGTCCCCAGGGGTTTTCTCAGGAATTTTTCATGGGGGGTGTGTTCAGAATTTTAGGAGGGGTGTCCCTATGGAACAAAGGACACAAAGTTCGCTTTGTGTAGGAAAATTGTCCGTGTTAGGGGGGGTGTATGCACTTTCCAGGGGGGGGGGGCCGTCCCCATTCATCTTGAATGCTTTGAATCTTCTCATTTCTTTTCCACATCTGGTATTTCGAAAGAATACATCCTGGGTCCCTGACTCTTCATCTTGTTGCCAATGATCGCTCTTCTGTTATCGACTCCTCCTGTCTTCTTTATGCGAATGACTTAAAAATACGAATACAGGGCAATTTAATCAGCGAACGATTATCATCAGCTGCCAGCTGATTGCTGCCAAAAAAAAATTCTTTCGTTTAAACAGTTTGCTTCCATATAAAAATGTTTTATGTCACGAATCTCACGATCAGTGCTTCTAGGGCTGCTGGCTTTGTTTTTTGCTTTTCGTATTTAGCTGACGCTATTGAATCAGTTCACCGTAGATTCACTAGCTTGCTATGTTTCAAAATTAGCATTCTTACTCTTCCCGTCTTTCCATCCTTCAAATATCCTCTCTAAAAGGTCGTGTTCCTTGATGAGTGTATACTTACCATATGATAATTAAGTCTTTCCAGACGATCACCTGAGGTATTCTCCATTCCTTTTGCGTAAATTAATAAATCCATAAATGAACCGTATCAGTCACACTTTCTAAGCAATCTCAAGGGTTTCTTTCTCTCTCCAGGAATACTAAATGATATTATTATTTTCATCTCAGTTCCCAGCACACCAAAATTAGAATTTCGTTGAAAAATCTTTCCGAAAAATTCAAGGAAAGACAGAAAAAATTCTCGGATTCGCAAATTTATACCTTCAACATTCCACAGCCCGTCTATGCAAATACATTTCAACAAAATATCGTTTTCTAGAACAAATAAAATTTTACTCATCAAAGTCAGATTAATATAATCAAATAAAAGTTCGTATACAAATATTTTCAGAAATTTATTGATAACTATTTACGTCACAATGACTCTTCTTTGAGAAGAAATAAATTAAACTCTTCTAAAATGTCCAGCCTAAATTAAGTCATAAGCAAGTTCATTGATTTTATAATCCCGAGCTTCCCATTTTTAGAACGACTTATATAAGAAGTTCGGTTTGAAAGCTCCTCTGTACAGTTTATAAAGACCAATTATTAGTATTCCAACGTTAAACGCTGATAAAATATTTCGTGCTAATTGAACTTTCATCTCCCTGGTGAAAATAAATTTTTTTCATGCTCATGAGGAATAAAATACTACTAAGTTACCTTTTATTTACCAAAACACAATGAAGTAATAGAGCGTCATGTGATGGTACCGAAACGTGGTTTGTTGTTACGATATCCCTGAAAAGACGACAAATTGAATCTCGATATGTAGTAATTGTATGCTAGTATCAATAAAAAAAAATTTAGGTTGGTTTATACGATGTCAATCAATTGTAAAATTGACGACTTGCTTATGCATGTATTCTTATTTACTTCACACTAAAATTATTATTTAGAGCCTTTTGCTAGTGGAATCATAAATTAAATAATCAAACTTATAAGTAATAGCCCCATTGCTACGCAGTTGAAAACCATATCATTTCAGCAGCAGTCAGGCCTATAGTATTCATAAGCTTACTTCTGAACAATAAATGCATAAATAGCTCTGTTGCAACAATTTGCAAAAAGAACGCCGAAACAAACATTTTATCAATGTCTGATTTCAATCTTTTCGTAATCGTTTCCCATGAACTTAAATTTACTTACTAAATGTAATCATAGGCAAAAGGTCGATCAGTCGTTCATTTTTCTCTAATATTGACCATTATTTTCCTAGGCATGCCAAATATTTTCCTAGGCATACCGAATGAAAATCATCGGGTGGTGGATATTTTTGCTTGCTCCCAGAGATGATGCTTCTCGACTGAATCATCCATCAACCATCGAATGTCAGCGTGTTTAGCAAATAAATGCGACCCACCCCATCCCATATTCGGTAAAGACGATCCAGTATCAAGTCCTGCTTCACTTCAACGTCACAAGATAAATGAATAACTTTCACCTCACAATGTGGACACATTCGATTAAAGCTGTCATCTCGATTTTATACGAGCACAATGACAAATCTTCAAACACGATTTTTAATGCAATTTATTTCACTAACGTCGTACTGTTCGAAACATACTCCAGAAAGTTCATTCATTCAAACTTTTTGTTCGTACGTTGGCTCCTTCCGTTGCATAATTTAGAAATAAGATGGAAAAGAGAATGCGAAAAATTATATTATGATTTCGTGAACGACTGAATTTCGCGAAAATCAGTTGAGCTTCAAAATGTTTGCCGCTTTAAAACCTTCTGCACTTTTCGCCATACACTGTTCAATCTACTGATAAATGTTTCTTCAATTGTTCAAATGCATGATGTCGTTTGAGTGGTATGATTTTCATTAGGGAGGTTTGTCCCAAATTTCGTAAGAGAACTTGACTTCCTTTTGACCAGGCACAAACATATTAATAAATTAAGAAAACAGCAAAATAAATCAAATTTTGTTGCCGTTACCAAAAACAACGAGATCTAAAGTGAGAACTTGCTAATAGTACCTGACAATTGTTTAAAATCGGTGAGGTACAGTAACATTTTAATTCAATGAATAACCTCGGATAACTTGTAGACAGCAAAAAGAAAATTCTAGTTTCAGAAAGTGTCTAGCTTTGCCGGAAAAATTGCTTACTTCAACACACCTTCCTGTTAAGTTTCTAATGTTGAATTATGTATGCAAATATTTCAATACTCGTACACTTCCTCGTCGTGGTTGAGTGAATGAAGCTATATTCAAAATAAAGCTAACTCCAGGCAAATAAAATGGTCCTTGTTATTTATACTTATAGTAATAAAAAATACCACAAGAGACAGAAAACTAAACTTACATTTGAATGCAATTAACTAGCCTCCCCAATTAATTGCATTCATTATAAGGTAAGAATATGCTATCACTAAACCAATTATTGGTGCGGAATGATGTTCATCAACTATGTTTTTTTAAAGTCTACATCCTTGACCATATAACCCATTTTACTGTTCATTTAACAGTTCATAGAAAATCGACTTTGAACAGAAACTAAAACGAAAAGTTAATTGAACCATTAAATAAAACACCTCTCTCCGATTTTGCCTTGAAAGCTAAGTTCTATTATTACAAAACTGCTCCAAAATAAAGAAGTAATGATCATTCCAATTCCAAGGCGATGCTAGTCAGATGCAAATTTGCAAGAGCTTACGTAATAGAAACATTATCGCAAAACTTGCCTTATAATGCTTACTTTCGATTAGATTGGTTTCGATTTCTTTCTAAATTGTTTTATCTATTATTGAAATATATATGTATGTATTTATTTGAACTTAAGAACTATCAGATGTAGCACGAATAAAACACAAACTTAGTGAAATTTAATTTCATTCAACTCATCACGAGGCATCTGTTTTTATCAAAATTGTTTGGTCCAGTGGTTTACTTTACGATCCCAGTGTTTTTCCATTGAGGTGAATGAATTAAATCCCAAACTTTCTTCATTCTTTCATGCAATAAAAGTATATGAAAAATACAGGGTTTAATCGTAAGTCAAATGTTTAAAGAAATTTTTCTTAAAAAAAAATCAGTTTTAAGAAAAAAATTATTTTTTATGTACACAGCCATGCGAAAATTGGTTGACTGACTGGCTGATAAAACGCTTCTTTTCATGTTAAATCCAGTCTTTCGGCGATTCATAACGAGCACAAGAGATGAGGAGAGTTTAGAGAATCCGCTCGCTTATTCTGTAGTCGCGGCATGACTTGTGATCGTTTGTAGTCTTTGGTCGTGTTTTTTTTGCACCTCTATCGAGTTCTGGTTGAGTTAGTAGCATTGAAAACAACGACAAAACCCTGCGTCAGTGATCTCAGTTAGAGTCAAACTACATGAAAGGAGCTATCGCTACGTTTTTCCGCCGAGCTTTTAAAAATATATGGATTTAACACGCAGGCAAAAACGCGCTCATATAGTTTACTTCATACAAGCTCATGTGTTCTATTTTTAAGCTCAAAAGCTCGGCAGAAAGCTCTCTGCTCATGTAGTTTGGCCCTTAGTCGAATTATCTGGGTAGCAAGCCGTTTGAATAAAAGCTCGTGGGTTCACAATAGAATAGGAAACTGAGGGAAATCGTTTGAAGGTGGGTCTGAGCTTAAGTGCAAAAATAATCCTTTTTCTCCATTTTTCTTCCGTTTTGACGTCCAGATTCTGATAAAGCGTTTATTTTTTTGGCAACGGAAGTATGGGCATAGTATTATATTTATCAGAAAAAGCTCATCTATAAAGTTCATCTACAAATCAAAAACTTCAATTTTTATTAGATTATAAGATGTGATTTTTAGACGTGCGCAAAATTTAGCGTAAATGATTTGGCATTTAAGAGAAAATTTCCAAAAAAAAGCACATCAGAGGCTGAACACTACTAGCATTTCATTGAAATTTTGGACTTGGAAGTCATCTATGTAATTCAACATTTTTTTTTTGTAAGACATGTAAACGAAATACTCTATAAATTTTATGAATGGATATATTTTATGTGAATATAGCAACGGCTGATTACGTGTGTGGTCGATATTTCCACTCGAGTCATGAATGTTCATACTGGACTTTCAGTTAATCTAACTTTGAATTGGGTATCTGAATCAAAACCTGTGTAAATTGTGCTGTGAAATTCACCACTTACCATTCGAACATGCATGTTCCTCTACACTAATCTCTGCAACTGCTAAATATTACAACGTGTGCCTTTACAATCACTTTTTATTTTTAGCAGCTGCTTATTTTTTAGCATGTGCACGTTCATTTTTATACAGATATGCTATTCATCTGCAAACAATGAGTTTGACTGATGTGGCGATAATGTATTAACAATAAAGTCAGTAAATAAAGTAATACATGTTTTCTTGGTCCTCTTCTTTTCACAATATTTATATCAGACTTATCACATGTCTCATCCATTTACTTTACGCTGGAAAAGTTTTACGATGAAAAAGTTTATGAAGCTATAGAATAAAAATCTGATGCACCATTTCTCCAATCTCAACATGATTTATATGTTCAGTAATGCACTATCAATAAGCTCTCTCTAAATATTGAGGAAAGATTGTAAGCTTTTTCTGGAAAAAATTAGCCGAATATCCTCTGGGCTGAATCAGATAACATTCTACATGAATTTCGAAACTCATGGCCCACTATAGCTCGTTGTACGCTGCACTTGTCCGCCTTCTTCTCAAGAAGACACTCAGTTTCTGGAAACCAGCTTTTGAAATCTACAGCGACGGATTCGAGTTCATATCAAATATCGATGGGCGAAATAACTCTTTTAAGTGAGCCAACTCAGTTACACTCAGTCTTTGTAATGAGCCGCTCTTTCAGAGTCATTCGAACGAGCCATTAGTAGCTAGCTCTGCTCCCGTTTAGCGTACTCGCCGCATATTGTTGACTAGCTTGTTAGAGCTTAGCAGCTCATACAGTTTTGCATATATGTGAGCCAATTCTAGTAATAATTGGTCTTTTAGCCTATCAAATCTGACCTGTCTAATTCATCCCATCACTATCTACCTATGTAATTCTTCATTTGGCCCGAACCACATCCAATTCTCCTCTGTAATATATGTGAAAAATCCACCAAGAACACATATCCGCTCAGCTTAGCACAGCTGCGTATGCTATGAACATTTGACTGAATGTAGTCGGAACCCTGTGCCACCAATATTATTCCCACGCCTCAAAGGACCTGCAGTCGTGTTGCTATTCACAAGCACAAGTTGGTGGCCGGAGCAGTTTTGCTTAGCTATGAGCTTTTCATCAAAAGAATATTTTGTGATCAGCCCGCTCAGCGCTCCTCTTATCCGTGCCATCAATCGTCACTCACGATTTTTCACCAGCTCATTCCACAGAACTATGAGCGCTGAGCTGATGAAATTGCTCACCTGGATCAACTGAGTGAGTAGCTCGTTTTAATTGGCTTACTTTTGAGCTATCTACTATCAGGCCAATTTTAGTTTTTAACTTCAGGTATACCTAGTACCCTTATAGTTTCAATAACTTACCTTCTTCTAAATTTCGACTGGATTATTTAAACCGGATCCAAATTGCATCCAAAAGAATAATGATATCATATCAGCCTGCTTCACAGTCGATGTCATTATCGGAGTTAAACTATTAAATAATCGCATGATGATTAGACCTGGTATTTTCTGTAAGCACCATCAACACCAATCGTTTGCTCAAAGAATATACACCCAACGAGTTATTCAGCAGAATAAGCAAAAATTTACCCCAGCAATTTACAAACTATTAACTCTTATGAAAGCCATATCTGGCTCGTATGCACCGAAGCAAACGTCCTGCATGCACGGGAATTTCAAACAATTATTTAGCGTTTTATTCAAAACATTTTCAAAAAAAAAAAATACCAATAATTTTCATTCCACACTATTTTACTATCTCTCCGATTATTTAAATTTTCAAAATCATCTGACTTTAGAAAACCATCGCTACAAAAACACGAAATGGAATCAAAGCACACAATATATTGATGAACAAGCAAAAAAACAAAATAACGGCACTCCAAACATATCACATGATTACAGCAGGCTAATATATTAAATCGGACAAGTACAAAACATAAAAACATTATTTTACAGTTTTCATGCTACTTCCCGAAGGACATCAATCATACAGCCGTTAAATTTTGAACACTCAATAGTCTCGATGTTAGTAGTAACGCTTCGTATTGGCCAAGTTTCAAGTTTTCCGTTACCGGTTTATCACTATACCGTACAAAATCAAAGAAAGCACATCAATCTTTTCAAAGCTAACTTAACCGATACTTACCCTTCACGATAAATTGACCCGGAACTTGCCACAATTACAATCAATGTCTCAGGCAATCCTCCAAGGTGTCTTAAATCTACAATCTGCTCTACTCCACTGAGATTAATCACGGTAACAAATGTGTCTTCTCCCTTTAGCTCTCTTCATTGGATTGGAAAAATCAGTAAGTTCGTATGAATTTGAGCGCTGCGTTGAATTTCGGGTAATTATCTCACCTCTTAAATGCTAGAACATTTCTATTTATTGCCAGTGGGACGAAATTTCCTTTTCGTAACGTTACATGCTGCCGAATTTGCGCCAAGTTTTTGTATATTTTATATGCGCTACGCTCAGCGAGTTTTTGTTTAGCCAGGTTCAAATTTTCATAGTTTGGATGAACTGGTAGCCATGTTGAATCACCATCGGAAAAGCCTGAAAAATTGTCGTGTATTATATGGTTAACGTTTGATTATCAAGGATAAAATCTACCAGCATTTTTGGTATCATCCCACTGAAAAGGTGTTCGCACAGGATCCCTGGAAATTTCTTTAAAATTCTCTGCAAATCCAAAGCGTCTGGCAGCAGGGTCTTTCGTTTGCTCCCACGTTATGTCACGATAGTCCAACATACCAATTTCTTCGCCCTGCAGAAAAATATTGTAGTGACAGTCGAGGGTTCGTGTATCTGATACTTGCGTTATATGTAACAGCGATACCAGGTAATGTTAGTAACATCATATTTAAACCATCGACACGTTCTGATCCGAATCTGGATGCAGCACGAGGACGATCATGGTTGCCTAGTACCCAGTTTGGTGTTTGTTTCACAGGCATGTAGGACAGCCATTTGTAAATGTTGAACAAGCAGTCTCTGGCGTCAGAGTGTGCATTCAAATCTGTGATTAGAAGAAAGTTGAATGGAACCTGTGCGCCCTGTCGACCCTGGTCATTTTCATAGAAATCGACTGTTGCAGACATGTTAGCATACGCTTCAGTCATCATAATCCTAGTATCACCGCCATTTTCCTTCTTATAGTTATCTAACAGATCTCGCCAGTGATACACAGCTTCATAAGACTCGGGCTGAAAAGAAGTGGGATGAATTATAATGAACAGAGTCATTATAATTTTCAATCAAAAAAATGCCAACATTTTTAATGCTTTTCGTTGTTTCTTCTTCATTAGCAAACATTTTACGCTGCGCAAATGAAGTGTCATCAATGCCTTAACACCTACCAAATCTTTTGTGTAAATATGCTCGAGAAAATCATATGATTGATTATTCTTCTTGCCACTTTCCGGCTCATCACGCAAATCTTCAACTTCGTATAAATGATTTATTGCATCAACACGAAATCCTGCTACTCCTTTCGATAGCCAGAACCTGATCACATTATCCATTGTTTCCAGTACTATAGGATTTCGGTAATTCAAATCGGGCTGGCCGGCTGTAAACTGATGCAAGTAGAATTGCCCACGTTCTTCGTTCCACGTCCACGCCGGTCCTTCGAAAACGGAAATCTACCGAAAATTTGATACGTGTGAAACGGAGGCGGGAAAAGAACTCAACGAAATCAACAATGTAATTTGGTAATACCTTACCCAATTGTTCGGCGGTTGAAGTTCGCCGTCCTCATCGATACGACCATCATGCCAAACGTAGAAATCTTCGTAGTCATCTTCACGTCTTATCGATTTTTGAAACCATTCGCATTTATCGGATGTATGGTTCGGTACGAAATCCAGGATAATTTTAATGCCTATCAATTATGAATAATGGGGATTTTTTTCAATGTGTTTCCATCATGCGGAATTAAAAGTGGGAAAAAGTCAACTTTCTCGCATGTTTGAAAAATATACATGACTTGTCAGTGTGGCAATGAAAAAACAGACTGGGCTTAAATTAGGTAAAATACCACCAACACAAGGAAGCAAAAATTAATTCAACAAAGTAATTAAATGTATTTATTATGTTTGCACTTTCAACTTGCTCTAAACTTAAATCAAAGAAATATTTACCCAATTCTTTTGCCTTCACCATCAAATCTTCAAAATCCTGCATAGTACCGTATTCTTCTTGAATTGCCATAAAATCAGATATATCGTAACCGAAATCAACCATAGGCGACTTGAAAATCGGACTCAGCCATGTCGCCTGGATACCGGACTCCTTCAAATGATCTAATTTGGATATTATACCTTTTGAGAGAGAAAATATGTCATTAGTGTAATAATATTTCATACAAGAGCAATACTTGTTTGTTATGCTTCTAAGAATTGCTATACTGCTGCGGAAATTCGAGAGCAAATCATTTGATTCAATTCGAGAGAGAAAAAAATCAATAATACAGAAAGACACGAAATTGATTGTAAATTGGGTTTAAAACGCAAAATAAAGATGGAAAATTACAAGTATTGTGTTTAGCTTGAAGTACTATGATCAGATATTTTTCAGTAATTGTTTCCATTTCCATACTAATTGTTTGGCTTCGAGTGAAACAATGTAATGTCAGGACCATAATATGCCTAATTATTCTCATTCACAATGATCCTTACATCTATGAAATCATCAATAACGAATCTGTCAATCGACAGAAAATACATCAAACCTGACTTCACGATAAAGGCTCAAAAGGGTTTCTTCATAGATAATGGTCATATATTTTCGATTTCGAGTGTCTACTTAAGTACACTGCTTTGGACATTTATTAATGAGAAAAGCTTCGAAAAACGGAGGACGTATCAAGCTGATTGAAAAACTGATGACTGTCAAAGAATAAACGTCTGTTAGTCGCAAAAATTAGCAAAGTACGCAACAAACGCCATTTTATGTTGAATCTTCTTCTGAAATGACGTCTAAAAAATGTCAATGCTAGAAAATCGATGAGAAATGAAAGAAATAGTTGATTGGATAAAGTTAGATAAACTTCAGTTTGCTGCTTTATGAAAAAAATTTAAATATATATCGGAAATTATTTGTTGCGGAAGTTTTTTTTTTTAGATTCAACGAACAACTGCAAAAAGGGATCTAAGAAATGGCTATACTGACAGATTATTCCTGAACCAGCAAGTCGTCTGCTCCCACCAAATATCTAAGGTGTGGCTAACACAGATCGTTCCAAAATTAGATACCGGTAATCGGCCTAAATTTACCATTTCACATGAATCACAGAAAAACCCCCCCAACCGGTGAAGATGGATTCAACCTGTTAATCGTACTTAATCAGACAAGCTCCTCGATTCCCAAAGACTGATACCGGATGATCTAGTGATTGTCGAATCTTTTGATTGTCAATGGATAGGTCTCCTGACCAAAACGAAAAGATCCAATGCAACATCTCTTGTATAGAGTGTTTTTCGTTGAGATCATGCAGACTTTGCCTAAGGGTCCCTGTAAAGGTGTCCACTGGCATCAATTCCGGACATTTCTATATCTGAAGGTATAAGATTTGTTCAGATCAACTTGCAGTATGCCAAGGCGTCGTCCTATCTTTTGAACGAAAAATTGACAAAACTGCAAGCTTCTTCTTACATTAATCTTGTACAGGAGTGGGTTCGGGGCAGCAGGATCTATGGACTCAGCACAATAAAGGGGACAAAGACCTTTTCTGATGAAAGATTAAGAAGACCAAGGACTTGTGCTATGGTTGCCAATATGTTTGATGGCACTACGCTCAGACAGTTTTCAAGCCGGGATCTGGCAGCAGTTTTAATGCAGTACCCAGAAAATGGAAGTGTGAAACCAATAATTGTCGCTTAAACTTACCTTCCTTTTATCTTCTTAATCCTGCCGCTAATAGATGAGCTGAAAAACCTGGTTTGTATGCTGGATTGGAGAGACTGGAACTTCTGGCGGGCTGAGATGCTAACTCCCAACACACCAGCTGCGGCCGCAGCAAATTGAGCTCCAGAGGCGACAGAGGCATTGATTTTATAACTTCTGCAGAACTTATGAATTTAAACTCTGGAATTTCTAGCATTTCTAAATTTATTGACGCTTCGCTATGTTCATCTGGAATAGTTAGTTTCGTACAAATCCTGATTGCGCTAAGTTCAATCGACTTCTTACAATCAGATTGTATCCTAGGGGTAGGGTAAAGTTACCAAAGTAGCTATGAAGACACTTGCCCGATCCTTAAGACGGTTCCCTGATAGGACCGGGTGCTGCAGAAGCTCAGGAAAAATACCAGAAAGATGGCTGGATCGCCTACAAAGTCTTGTGGGTTTGCACTTATAGGTAAACATCTCAAGAATATAGTCGCTAAATTTGAAGCCAATCAGAGCAAAACTCTCGAAGTTGTTAAATACTTAGTCCCATCTCCTATATCATTGTATCTCCGACAGCTCGGAGTATAGTGGTCATTTTCTCAAAATCACTTTTTCAAAGTCCACGTTCACTGCCATTTAAATACCACACTATCGATTCATTTCAAACTTGGCACACACTTTCTACATGTAAAATACTCCCCCCCAACGATAAGTTTTAGAATTTATAAATAAATAAAGGAGGTTTTCCACCTACAAAAACGCCAGATTTTTCGTGAAAAATAGCAATTTTCATTTCAAATGACCACCAAAAATTTATAAATGAAAAAAATAGGAATCAGAGAACGTTACTTTGACTAAATTTTAATGTTCTTTGATTTTCGATCATTTTCAGCATACATACAATGAACACCGCAAATCGTCTTTTTCCAAAGGCGTTCTTGAAAGACCTTTGTCACCGGTTTGTTTGTCGATATTTTCGCATCAAAAAATTACACAATGTTATTGAAATGATGTCTATAATGTAAAAAGGTTTAAATAAATTTACTCTATCCATATTTCTAAAAACAAATTCGTAAAAGAAGTGTTTTTTTAACGCTGAAACCCTTACCCCTCCTTTAATAAGTAAAAATATTTGTTTCGTAATTTCCTTTCTTTCTCTTGCATAGTCATAGTTTGTTTCTAAGAAGTTCTAGACAATGAAAATAATTAAAATAATTGTAGTATGTTTTAATGTTACCATGTTTTCCTATAAAAAAGACGCAAACACCTGGCAACTTTTTGATAGTACCACAACTAAAAGCCTACTATATTAGTTTCACGTTAAGATGAATCTACGGTGCGAATTTCGTTTTAATGTAATGACTGTATCAGACGCCGTGGGCCTGGGAGGATTTCATTTGGTTGAGGATACTTTACGATGTTACCTCAGCGATAAAGTTTCCCTCAGATTTAAGAAACTGCTATTAGATCTAGTTCTACTGAAGAACACTTTATTTTAGTCTGATAATCCAGTCATTAGCTAACAATACAAATTTCAGAATCATGAACTGCCGATCTTGTGCGATGAGGGCTTACAAAAATTTAAGAATTATAAGGCGCAAAAAGCATTTATTGAAATATCGGAAAAAAATCAGGACTTTTTTCACGTGCTTGCCGTAGCTACAGAATAATCCACACATTTATAAAAAAAAACCGCGCAAGCCTGTATATTATTATCATTAACGTTTACTGTAAATTTTGTAATGATTTGATTATTCCATCGGAAGTTAACGCCACTCCGAGTTTGATATAATCGCTTACATTCTTTGAAAGTTTTATTACTCGACAATAAATGGACGTGCGTGTTATTTATAATATTGCGCTTTATTTGTGGTAAAATTTGCCGCATGGACAGTTTAGAAAAATGTTTGAATGAAAACTAGGCATTGACGAGCTATGACAAAATTTAAGGGTCTTTATACCATAAAACAGACAAAAGAAGCTCTAGCTCAAAGGAAGCGTTATTATTAGTTATTACAAAAGAAGAATCCGTTCCATCACGAAGAAAATAGAAACGGGCGAAAAAGCTTCGGATCCTGTTTTTTGAAGCAAACCGCAAAATATGGGAGAGCTTCGATTATGCAAATCAGACGAGCTGCCTTTATGAACTCGATAGTTAGTCCGACAAATGGTGGGAATTTTTTACTGGCTGATAACGATGACAGCTATGAGCGCCTGAGTCATTCGCTATTATCTATACAGAAATCAACTACCATTTAAAACTTTATCTTTCGCAGAAGAGATGATCCAATATAAATCACAAACACCAGTATCTGGTCGTTCTTTTAAACCAGAACGTCGACTGCACAAATTAACTCATGCTACATCTTAGGAGGAGATACAAGACGCCAATGCCACCACTAATCCACTGAAGAAATAAGATGAACACAAACTGTTTGTAAGGAGTGTCAGATTTCCTTATGTAAAATTTGTTTTACTGTTTATTATTCCCGAAATATAACGTATGGCTTGAAGGCAAATCTATGACGAGTGATATGATTTTCTACCACAAAACAAAGCGAATATTACAATGGTGTGATACTACCCGAACCTACACATATCTCAACGAATATTTAATATCAAATTCAAGCTGTTTAACTATTACGGCTTCTTCTTATCTTTCATTCTGTTACTTTCACCGCAAGCAATTTCCTCAGATCTGCTTCTGTTATTTTCTATCTTCGATACTATCTCCTCCCAATCCTTATACACGATATCGCATCGCTTTTGGTTTTACGTATTTCTGGCACATTAAGCAATCTATTACTCAAAGCAATGATATCATTTCCGAATCTATCTGTTAGCTCGCCAAGGAACACTCTGCTCCGCATTAGTGAAACAAAAATCAGATGAGTTTCATTTCCCAGCGTATATGTTTTCTTAAGGTTGCAAACATTTATCACGTGTGATTTAATGACAAAGGGTTAAATTACTTGAAAAAATAATGGTCGAATATCTTTCAAGCTTCAGCAGCTCAGAGTCCGAAAAAGGTGGGTGGATATTCTGCTGGCACAGACGGTTCTTAGAAGCCAGTTGAGTGAATGGTTTGAAAATTAACTACACTATATTGTGGTTTTCTAACTTTACGTAGTCATCATGTGGGAAAGTAAATCAAAGCTTTATGCGTTATTAAAAGAGTGATGAGATAAGTCGCAAATTAACTATATGTTTTTAAGAGAGCCCTTTAATAGTTATTGCAAGAAAATTTAAAATATTGGCAGTTCATATTACAGAGTTTAATGTTGTTTGTTAGTGAACTATAAAAATTATCCAAAGAAATGGAAAAGCCTTCAAAGTCAGTAGGCATTTTGACATATGACTAAATTTTATGAAAGAATAATCAGGATAATGGTTCCTATAACATAAATATTTTTAGGGCATAATTCATGACAATTTTAAATGTGAAAATAATAAATATTTCAATACATATTAAATTAAATACTTTCACATATCTTACGAAAAATCAATCAATCAATTGAGAGAATATTTTCTTAAAAATATATTTCAATCAATTTAAAAAGCTGGCGAAATAATCATACCTTTCAAATCTCCAATACCATCTCCATCGCTATCCTTAAACGATCTTGGATAAATTTGATAGAAAATCGTTTTTTGCCACCAGTCTAGATCATCATTGTTTTGGTTACATTGACACAATCCTATCACAAGCAACGTCAGACCAACCGACATAAACTTAAACGCCATTAAATAATTTTATATTTCGTCAAAACTGCGAAGCTAGGAACGCTGAAACAAACGCGCACAGACTGAAAGAAAGAATATATTTAATAATCACAAATAAATGCAATTTGCTGATATATTAGTGTTACATGAAAAATATGCACAATTATCTACGTTCCAATTGATGAAAAATTAAGATACTCACAAAATAAACACTACCGTAACAGAATTTGCATTTTGCACAACTGCACTATTCTAACTTTAAATCATACCAAGTTATTCTAAGTTATCAGGCTCACGACTGCGCTTACGAATGGCTTGTATTTTCAACTTGAAATACGTTTAATATGATCTGAGCAGTTATGGTTGAGTGACTACTGAAAATATACTTGTATTTGTGCCTGAGAATTATATTATTTTATTAACTGTTTCGCTCAATGGCGGCAGTACACTCAATTATTTATATCTTGACAACGAATAAACAGACCTAGAGATGTGATGGGTATTTATTTTTTTCTGAGCTCGCTTTTTTAATTTATATAAATTTGATATCTTCGGACAGTATAGGATTATATAAATGCATTTTCATGTGATTGAATCAAAAATTAAATAGCCAGGCGTGAAACTCAACAATTCAATTTGTCTTTTCAGTTTTTCATTCAAATTTGCTGAGAAAAAATACTATTTGCATATCGAATTATTTGCAACAGTAACCACAAAAGTAATTGAGTCACAAATCACAAAATTTATACGCTGCACTGTGACCACCAGTTGCCATTATTCAACAGTATAATTACTTCAGAATTTCCTCAACAATTTTCATCAAACACTCCTAACTGATATAATCTGATTTGTTTTGCTGTCATTTGCAGGAAAAAGCAATCTGCTACGAAACAATAAATCATTAATTAGGAAAATTACCTTTCTTCTTAATCCCAGGAATATTCTAACAATAGAAATCTAAAATTGTCATATGATTGAGTTTGACGATAACAAGCACTCAAATTACTATATTCGCTCGATAAGCACACAGAAAAAAAAACATTCAACAATACAAATTAGGTGGTAGTATGGATAATGAGCTTTTTGCCTTGGATGCATCGTGCAAATGTCGACAAAAAGCTTTAATTGGTCGTATAAATTTGTATCGTAGGTGCAACAACGATATATTGCGATAATTCAGTGATATGTTGTAAGAAGTTTTTTTATTCGTAAGCTTTGTTGTGTTTAACAATGCATAGAATGCATAGGAAATAGTAAATCTCATTAGTGGAATAATTTCGTTATTAGAATTTTATAAATTGCCTTTTGCTGTTATTTGAAACTCAAGTATGAGTTTTTATACATTTTTTTTAGCGTATCACCAAGAAGCCAATTGCAGTACTTTTGTATGGCATGGTTAATCTTTCGTCCTAATTTTACTTGGCCTCAATTGGTATTAAGAATAAGTGTATCGTCTAAATAAATAATATACTTGAAGTTTGATCAAAGGTTGTTTAAATTGTAGACGTATAACAATTCAAGAAAGTGTAACTGACTAAAAATCGTTAAAAAATAATAATTTTTAATAAAACGGATACCCAGTGATATCAGTCTACAATCGCGGAAGAAATCAAAATCATCAATTTTTTGGACAAGCAATGTTATCTGCGGCATCAAACGTGAGGTTATTTTAACCCCATGACTTTCAAATGCCTTAAATATGATGTACACCACAACCAAATTAGTCGAAATTCACAGTAGCTGGAGGTTGAATATTGGCCCGTCAATTGACAGTGCTGAAAAAGTACTGCGATAATTATGTTTTTGTATACATTTTTTAACCAAAAAAATATACATTATTTTCACGTTGTATGCGGAGGGTTAAGAGTAAGTTTTAGCACAGTAGGAAAGGTTTAATTTTTCAAATAATCATTGAATTCATATGAGGTCCAATAATCTACCCCATCATTTTTACGTCGTCTGCTTTAATTTAGTCACATCCTGCAGCTACATTTTTTGAATGATCAAAAATTCTAAGTACGTCATCTGCGGTGGTTTCAGAAATCAAAATTTTGCATTTACTTTATATTTTACTTTATAGCATTGAGACGTAAAACTTATGACTTATTTTTGACCCAGTTTAGGAGAAAAATTTGCTCAAATTATCTAGTGTGAGGATGAACTCCAAATTATTTTTTTTAAATATTTCTCAGATTTTTTTTTTTACTAGGATACTCCTTATTATTCATATTGGTAATTTTATTTAAACAATTTTCGGAAGTTATTCTTATTAATTTGATAGAAAGCAGGAAGAAAGTTTCATCATGTGCACCTTTGCATCATCAGTTAATGTACGCTAGGTTTTTATACTTTTAGAATGTCACCTCCTGTTGCTAGTTTGATTTTCTTTCGTCATCGATGTTTCTGCACTGAAAAAAATCCACATAGCGCCCAGAGCCATGTAACATAGCGCATTACTTATGGTCCCATACGCCATGTACATAGTACTCTGAGCCATGCAATATGGCTCCCAGCGCCATAATCTCAGAATCTACATAGCGCGTGGTCCCATGTTACATGGCGCAGCATTTATGGTGCCACACGCTATGTACATAGTACATAGTCAGCGCCCAGCGCCATAATTACATGGTGCAGAAATTATGGCCCCACACGCCATATTACATAGTGCCATGAGCCATGTAATATGGCTCATGGCACTACAATTATAACTCGCAGCCATACTGTGTGAGGGGATCTATAAATGTTAGCAAGTGATACTGGAGTATCGTCGATAGATCGAGAACATTCTCAATCGGCTAAGGGCGCATATTATTGAATGGCTCCTTCGGTGACTCTAAAAGCAGCCAGCATCTGTTTGTTGCAAGCAAGTGACTTCTCCGTGTGCTCATTTATGGTAAGTAGCACTGTTTTGACGGATTTGCTTCTTCAATGTACTATAGTCCTCCACGCCATGTACTATAGTCCTCCGCGCCATGTACTATAGTCCTCTGCGCCATGTACTATAGTTCTCCACGCCATGTACTATAGTCCTCCACGCCATGCAGTATAGTCCTCCACGCCATGCAGTATAGTCCTCCACGCCATGCAGTATAGTCCTCCACGCCATGCAGTATAGTCCTCCACGCCATACAGTATAGTCCTCCACGCCATACAGTATAGTCCTCCACGCCATACAGTATAGTCCACCACGCCATACAGTATAGTCCTCCACGCCATACATTATAGTCCTCCACGCCATGTGTTATAGCTCTCCACGCCATGCACTATAGTTCTCCACGCCATGTGCTATAGTCCTCTACGCCATGTGCTATAGTCCTCCACGCCATGTAATATAGTCCGCCTCGCCATGTACATGGCGTGGAGGACTATAGTACATGGCGTGGAAGACTATAGTACATGGCGTGTAGGCCTATGTACTTTTCGCCATGTATTATGGCGTGTGGCGCTATATTTTATCACAATCCCTAAATCGACTATGTACATGGCGCCAGAAGTCTATAAATTATGGCGTCTGGCGCCATGTGTTTTCTCAGTGTGACAACTAATTATTGCAATTTGATTTTTTTACTCAATTTTAATTTCAAAAGAGCTTTGTTTAATGACTCCGAAAAAAAACAGAGCATCTAAAGGCAAGTCACAGTAGAACAGCTGCCAAAAAAGTCGAGGAAGTTAGAACAATTGAGATCACGAAATCTCATGGAACAGTTTTCAGGTAACAATTCTCAAAGTTGATTGCTTGTCAGAAGCTCAACCTGTCAGTTCACTATAATATATAGGCATAATAAAATATTACTAAAATCGGAAACTTTAAAAATTTTTACCTATCCGCTTCACCTGAAATATCCCATACATAAAAGTTGCCACGGTAATAACTTTCTTCATTCGAACGATGACCGACAACCAATTTTTCGAATCAAAAATTTAAAAATTTAGACTATTTGTCCTGAACAACTCGTACAATAAATATGTCTCACAAGAGAATTTTCAAACCGTTCTCCCGCAATTGGCTTAAGTTGACTGAAAGGATGCTGTAACCTATGTTTTATTACCAACAGCATTTTACCTGCCCCTCTGCATATGTCTTACGAACTCTTCTTCCAAATTTGTCAACAGTACAGTAGTTTAGTAGCTAGAGTAGAATTTACAGGACTCTTCACAGATCATTCTAATTTCCTTTTCTGATATTACAATATTTCCTTTCTATTGCAACCATATTCTTGTTCTATACAACTCTGACATCTGCAGATAAAACGTCAGCAATCTACTTCTGCTTATTTCTCGCCACTATATGTCCGAAAATTAATCCGATGATATATTTCTAATGGATTCTAAAAAAAATTATATATGATTATACCAACATTTTAAGGGAAACTCTTTCGCAATCCTTGCATGGCGAAAATGCAGATTGCGTATCATAGTGCCATTTTACCTTATCCCTTTTTTTGCCTATGTGAGCAAACACAGTATATATAACAATCAAGATAATACAAATTTTTAAACGTTGCCTGGCAGTAACTTATTTATATATTATTGAATCAAACTACAAAATCCAAATACGAAAATGTACTGTTATATAATAGAATCCTAAACGTAGAGAGCTCTAATCACAGAATCACTTGCACAGGAATTGATGAATATCTAAATATTGAGAGAAATAACGGCAAACCAATTTTCACAATCGTCTATTCGAGTATTTTGATCTCAACGTCGGTTATAATTCTGCTGGCATCCCAAACTTGTTGGCCAAGTCACTTTCATCATCTTATTGTGTTTCTGTGTCTATTATATTTAAATTCAGCTTTTCCTCCGGTTTCTTACCAATCAGTTGAAAATCTACTTAAATTTCACCCATCCACAAATCTGACGACCCACGATGCATTTCGAACTATCGTCCTATTTCCTTTGTTCCTTGTTTTGGTAAGGTTCTTCAAAGATTTGTTCACAACAGACTGCTGCCTCCGCTCGATATATTCCTTGCTCTTGAGCAACGTGGTTTCATCAAAGGTAGATCTCTCACCTTTAATCTTATATTCTTTACTAACTTAGTTGCCTCTACTTTAGACCAATGGAAACAAGTGAATGTGGTATACACCGACTTCTGGAAAGCGTTTGATTCTCTTGGCTACAAAATTCTTCTCCCAAAGCTTCGAGGCTATGGGGCGTCTGGTCTTCTTTTAACATGGTTTGCATCCTATGTTTCTGGTCGTACATCTGCTGTAACTGTCCAGTCCACCACCTCTTCTCCACTCTGTCCGCTTTCCGGAGTTCCTCAGGGCTCGATTCTTGGTCCATTATTATTTCCATCAATGATCTCCCTTCCTTGATTCCTTTTCTCTATATCTTGTTTGCTGATGACTTCAAGGTGTTCAGAATAATTGAATCTACTTATGACTGTCTCTAACTCTAAAATGATCATTTACTCTGTGCGATTTTTGCTCTAAAAAATAACTTACTTTCAACATATCCAAATGTCATCAAATGTCCTATACGTATAAAGAAAACGGGCCAAACTACACGAGCGGAGAGCTCTTAAACTTAAAAATAGAACACATGCGTTTGTATGAGCAAACTATACGAGCGCGATTTTGGCTGCGTGTTAAATCCATATATTTTCAAAAGCTCGGCGGAAAAACGCAGCGCTAGCTCCGCTCGTGTAATTTGGCTCTTAATATATTCCTACTCTCTGTACGGATCTTCTATTACGGCTGTTGATAATTTCAAGGACTTTGGTATGCTCTTTGACCCAAAGCTCAAATTTGACCAGCGCATTACGTATATAACCGCCAAGGCCTCTTATTTATTCGGTCTCATCCTTATGCCCGATTTATACATTGGAACGAGCGTCTCGGGTACAAGAGTAAACAAGACTCAACAAGACATTGGACGAGACTCAACAAGACATAGGGTGTATTGTTTACTTAGGATATTGCACCGTACAACACGGACCATACACCATGCACCTTTCATAGGGTGAATTGTTTACTTAGGATATTGCACTTTGCATCTTTCGACAGTTGTGAGCTGTTTTGTTCAGTTCAGTGAACGATGACTGAGGTACGGGCTGTGGCTATTGCAACTGCCTGGTGTGCGTTGAGTTATTTCAATCTGGGACACGCAAACACATGTTTGAAGTCCCGGCGAAAAATTCGAAAATTTAAATGAGCACATGCTACCCTCTCGAATCCCTTTGACTTGATGCATAAAACCGACTTCGCTTCCAGCGGCTTCGAACTCGGACGAGACGGTCATAAACACTCAGGCACAGCAGTAAAAGGATCATTATCCCTTCGTAAAACAAACAAGAGCCGACGAGCAAACCATTTACACACGCGTGCTTGCCATGAAAAACACAGCCGAGACTAGACAAGGAGACCGTTTACACACTCACCTTGTCTTCATTTGGCATTACTCGGCGAGCATGTAATTCCGGCTTTAGATATTCTGTTTATTTATACTTGTTTAGATTATTCAGGTTTTTTTTTACTTGTTTCTAGCATCCTAGAGTAATATGTTCAGCCTAGGTTTACTTGCTCATTGTTGTTTAAATTCAACGTCCCTTACTGTAGATATAGTGATCGTCTTTCCCTATACCGAATTCTTTGATTAGATTCCCTGCAAGTGTTCCCTGACGAGTGCTTGCATTTCAAGCTATTCCATTGTTTTATGCTCTCCGATCTTGGCTATAAGCTGTGCTTGAGTACCGTTGCCCTTTGCGCAATCTGAAGTGTTTTTATATATTTTTTTTTTTTATTAATTTCATTAGTCTTTTTCCGATTGTTTTTGAGTATTTCTATTTTTATAATTTTGCAAAAGTCTGCTAAAATGGACAATTAATAAATAAATCACTAAAGTTAAATTAGTACAATTGCATCTAGTGACTGCAAGAAAATTAAAAATAATATTTGAAAAAAATATACATAAAATTACAACAACCTTTAAGATAAATTTCTAATTATTCTCATCAATTATATTTATGCATGACAAATAAATCAAAAACAAACGCCAAACGTAAAAATACTAGTCAACCAAAAACTTTGAGTGTCATTCAAATTAAAAAAGAAAGTAAAACCATAGTATGTAAAGTACAGACCTCAACCATTATCACAAGTCGTAATATGAACTACAAAACTACACAAAGCTCACATACAAGTTCACATGAATCCATAACTACTCTCTCTATATGTTCTCACCAAAATATTTACCAAACACCAACCTGTTGGTGTGATGAATCTGATTATGATTCACATAAATATATCCATATGCACTTCACACTCCGCGGACATGTATCTGAAAACTTTCCTAATTCAATCTATTTCAATTATAAACTTTTGAGCAAGTCTGAAAGTCACAGTAAGTACCCAAGAGCTCAGCTGTCTTAAGATCCGCCAACACTATACGTAACTCACAAGAACACAACACTTTACAACAAATAAAGTACAATGATAAGCTGTCGTTGCGGATCGCAAAATCGCGAAACGCTCACATGCTATTGTACTATACAATACTGAAAGAGATAATCCCCAAACCGAGAACGACATTCTCGCTGAACATGTAAGCTGAGGCAATGAATACGACGACACACTCTTGGCAGCATCCGCGATTTTCTTTAATTAAATTCTTCTGGGCCAAAGAGAAATGTCTCACATCCCCATTCGCGACACGTTTTTAATATCATCTTAACGATTCGACGGCTCCTCTGCGAGCGCCGACACAGTTGAACGACGGCAACTTGTTCGAAGCTCGTTCGTTGCTGACTATGTGTACGAATACTATTCAAATTTTCTTTAAGAGAAAGATAATATTTTCGTAGATTTTCCGTCATACTTGGAAGAAACATAATGTCCTCGTATAGCACATAGAATCAAATAATATTAGTAGAGGAAACTTTGTCTTTCCACTGGGAAGCATATGCGTCGATTCAAGTTGGATGAATATATAGATTAGTTTTATTGTGTTAACTTATTAAAAACTGCGAGTGACTGACAAGTGCAGATTCAAAGTTTTGAAAATAAAGAAAGGCTAATGCAACTTGGGAAAGGCGAAGCAGAAGTGAAAATCGTTCAAGCTCAGAAAATGAGCTTGTCTCTCAGCTTAATAAAAGGTTGTCACTCTACTTAAATGACCCTTATGAAATTGAATCGAGTAATGCAATTTTCAATTGCAAAGCACTGATTGCACAAAACTCCGTTATCTATAGTATGTAGGTATCGATGTCTGATCGATTCTCAAAGAGGCAACCGTTTTCTTCGTGTCATCATGCAAACTTACTGGTGTTTTTTTTTTTTTTTGAATAAGCTTCGTTTACCCTACATTGTTCAATGTAATAATTCTAACATTAAGGGGTTACACCACAGTAGAAATTTCAGAAAATTGATTTTCTTTTTATTGGCTTAAAAAATCCTTTGAAACCTCTAAAATAAGAGGCAAACGGTTTCATACCTGCTGGAATTGGTTTTCAAAGAAATTTCGAGCACTTTTTCGACTCTTCCCGACTGCTCGAAAATGACTACCTGCGATAGATACGACACCTGCTCATTTGGTACAGCATTATGTCTTATCATACGATTTCCAACTTCTCTAATACACTAATATAAGTCGTTAGAAACATTTTCAAGCATGTTGAACACTAAGTTCAGTAGTACAGTGTCCTTTGATGTTGAGAGAAGACGTAAATTTTGCGTGAAAGTTATTCGAATTACGATTTTTTTGCAGTGCTAATTTCTCACACGTTATTTATAGCTTTTACATTTATGTGAGTTACAATGAGTGAAAAGAAAGTGTATGCAAGCCCTAAAAGCTCAAAAATATCGTATAAGACGCGGCGACGGACCAACTTGACGAAACGACGACCGTTGAACAGATATGAGGCGGAAGAAGATTCGGCCGGTTTCAGCGCTTCGGCAAAAAAATTGAAAGTGGATTCTGACGTTATCGATGCATAAAGTAAATTTGGATATTGATTGAAGGTAAAAAAAATTAAATGATCAAAATTTTTTATTTGATCATACTTGAAACACGATTCAAAACTTTAAACGCGTTTTTCTCGAAACACGTTTTTTCAAATCGGCACGCAGCATAACTCAAACAATTTTCTGTTTTTTCACTCCAAATTAATATTACATCTTTAAAACAACATTCCGCATAGAAATACGTAGCCGATTTTCAATAAGTAAATATCTCGATTTTCTAGCTACAAATAAGTGCCGGTTTTTTTGAAGGAAAATGCACTTTTTTTTCAAATGCTCGCCAATTTTACAAAAATAAATATTTTCGAAATCCCCTACGTATTTCTCTAGCTATACTAATGTTCTTTAAGACAATTTTTTTTATTTTGTTCCAGATTAATTTTTGGTGCACTTCTACTGCGTGCCGCGGAGCCCCTCCAAAAAAAACCGTTCCGCAGAAACGGCTGTTGGGCAGCCGTTTTGTAATATATTTTAATTAACACATTTTTTAAAAAAACTTCAAAACATGCTTAACCAACATCCTTAAAGAGAATTACTTTTTTACTTTTCCTTCCACTTAAAAAAAAATCGCAGAAAAACGTTAAATATTCGCTCTCTACTGTGGTGTAACCCCTTAAAAACGAAACCTAAAGCAAAATTTATAAAAGAATACTTTTGTATGCGTTCAAGAGGACTATTAACTTTTCTTAAATGCATGCCGTCAAATCGCAATGTTGTTACCTGAAGCTATTTGACCTTTTCAATGTCATACGTGAAGCCATTTTCCTTCATCTTTCAAGCGACAATTAAAATACACGATCCCTATAAAACTTCAGCTTTTTGGGTTTTTCCAATCTTTTCATATAAATACAGACGAATTAATGATAATTCATAAAGACCAGGTAGGACGGTATAGCATATTAATTTAAAAAGGGTCATTTCTATTCAAAGTCTACGTGTAGTATGTTAATGACATTACCGGCTTAGTTGCGTATACCAATTTCAAATTCAAAAATTTCAGAATAATTTTTCACCAGAAAAGCTCCATCCTTTCGTTTCAAAGGCATTTTAAGTGGAATGTTTCGGAAAAATGGCCATCAACTGTCCGCAAAGATGTTTTAAAAGAATCTTCACATTCCAGCGGCGAACGATTTCGCTATTTTATATCCTCTCGAATATCCCGAATTCTTCAAATACTCCTCTGGCATTAGAGGTGCTTGTGGTAACTTCAGTCTGAGCATCGAAAAGAATTCGGAATCCTACTTTCACCGTGTCCAACATTTTTTCATGCTAACACATACACACACACACATACACACATAGATGAAAGGACATCGAACATTTGTTGAAAACTTCTCCGTTTCCACACCTACAATTTATTGCCGGCAAGTTAACTTTGCAAAATGTTTCACAGAAAAACTCCAGCAATTTGACAGAAGTCGCAAATTTCGGCATGCGTATGGTAGCATGGCATTTATTTCGATTCGATATTTCATTGTTGCGTACTCACATGGTGACCAAGTATTAGATCTAGACAATCGACACGTGGCATATGTCAATAGTAATAATTGAAGTGTGAAGGACGATTTTATGGTGAATTGAAGTCATTGATTCACTCGGCGTATGTAGGCAGTGGCCATATAAGGTGCAGAAGGCAATGCCCAATTTGCAAGGAATTCACGTTCTTCGGCGAAGAAGGGTCCAGTCGTTGGCATAACAAACCAACGGAACTTGTACCAAATTGTGAAAGGAAAAGTCATATTAGATAATATCAGGCAATAAAGTCGATAATAATACTGCGTTCGTATGTATATGAGTGTACATAAATGCTGTGCTACTGAATCGGTCCCTTTCATTAATATTTTGTTCACAATTCAAAGTAGACTTCCACACAATAGGTCAAAGCTATTCAATGCCTCAATACGTGGATGCAATGTGTACTCTGTCACGCATACTATAAGCTTAGACGCAATACGATATTGTGAGGGAGAGATCACAACAAGTTTGAAAGCCAATGTAAAAAGGATGAACATAGAAACGAATTGATATAGAAAGGGCAAAAATCTCATTATTTGACTCAAGTAGAAGTTATTTTAATTTGTATCTAACAGCACTAATACAAATTAAAATTAAAATTCACCTGACAACCATAGTTTCAAGAAAAATATTACTTTTATAACAACTTTGAATCATTAATTCATAGGAAAATGTTCAATTCCACCGAAATCTCTCATTTCTATGGACACTATCTGTCTTTGAGTGCTTTTGACTTTTCACTTCATGAATATACATTTCTATAAGCAGTAAAATCTTGGCGAGTTTTTTACCTCGGCCAAAATGATTTGAAAACGTGAATAAGTTCGCACAATGTTTAGAAAATGATTTGAAGTAATGCTACAGCAACAAGAGTAATTGCCTCAAAGGACTTAACTTCAACGTCACCGCTGGCCTCATATGAGCATAATATTCAAAATACACTGTTCGTATTATGTATGTATGTAATAAGGGAAATGTTTTTACTTCAGAGCAAAATGATAAATTGTTTATTTTTATATTACTTTTTCGAGCATTATGAATGTGGTTAAAAGTGTACTCACATTTTTTACGGTTTTTGGTGTTAGATAAATTGGAATAAGTATTTTCGCTCTCTAAAATAATATCGTTTTCAATACATCTGCGAAATTTTTGGGCCGGAACAAACACGAAATAACACTTCTTGCATTTTACCTGAACTAGAAAAAAAACATGCATGCCAATATCTTTTTTGGGTTTCTAAATTTTCATTGGATTTTTTTCATCACATTTGTTTCCTCTATTTATGGGCCCTTGCACGGGTAATGATCTAAAAATGCATAATTTCTTACTGTCTTTTAATCTTTTTCATGTTTCCAAAAGAAATAACTATCCACGTGGAGTATTCAAAAAACACTCTAGCGCATCAGAACTACTAGAAAACTGATTTTCCAAGAAATTATCTTTGAGTGACCAAAAAATGTGGAAAGACGAAATACAATTTTTCGTAGTATCATATCAACCATTTCTTACCCAAAGAAACAAAAACAATTTCTCGAGAGCCTCTTTTATAAAGCCGGAGTTACATGCTCGCCGAGTAATGCCAAATGAAGACAAGGTGAGTGTGTAAACGGTCTCCTTGTCTAGTCTCGGCTGTGTTTTTCATGGCAAGCACGCGTGTGTAAATGGTTTGCTCGTCGGCTCTTGTTTGTTTTACGAAGGGATAATGATCCTTTTACTGCTGTGCCTGAGTGTTTATGACCGTCTCGTCCGAGTTCGAAGCCGCTGGAAGCGAAGTCGGTTTTATGCATCAAGTCAAAGGGATTCGAGAGGGTAGCATGTGCTCATTTAAATTTTCGAATTTTTCGCCGGGACTTCAAACATGTGTTTGCGTGTCCCAGATTGAAATAACTCAACGCACACCAGGCAGTTGCAATAGCCACAGCCCGTACCTCAGTCATCGTTCACTGAACTGAACAAAACAGCTCACAACTGTCGAAAGATGCAAAGTGCAATATCCTAAGTAAACAATTCACCCTATGAAAGGTGCATGGTGTATGGTCCGTGTTGTACGGTGCAATATCCTAAGTAAACAATACACCCTATGTCTTGTTGAGTCTCGTCCAATGTCTTGTTGAGTCTTGTTTACTCTTGTACCCGAGACGCTCGTTCCAATGTATAAATCGGGCATAACATAAATGATGAAAATCTACAGTGCTGGCAACACTGTTCCAACGAAGCAGTAATAAGTCTACCATAACAAACTCATCCTAAAATCAACCTACCCGTTGAATTTCGTTTTGATCTGAGTATTTCATATAAAGTTTCAGCGATAAAACGATTTTTGGAGCTCCCATTCAAAAAATTTCCAAAACTCGCAAAACTGCTTATTTTTGTTGCAAACGCTTTGCATATGACTATATAATGGAAGCATCTGTTGGAGCAATATTTACAAAAATGTCTGTTAGTATCACAGCCAAAAATATACCACATCTGCTGCACGTTAAGTTAAACCTACCCTGTATCGATTGGATGATTTTAATTAGATGACTGCACTGGAAATTTAAAGAGTGAAAAGAATTTCAGGGTTACCACCCGCAAAATTTTTCCTAAATACTTGATGCTATTTCTCAAAAATTCTCAAAATTATTCCTAAATACGTGATGCAAAATCAATGATAACATCGCTTAGTAAAGGAATGACAACAAATTACAAAAATTACCATAGGTGGCAGCCCTTTCATGATTTTCCTACGAAATTCCTACGAAATTCGGCTTTCAATAAGGTTCATTTAAAACACGAGTTCCGTTTTGATTGCATGACTGCATCGGAAATTATAGGGGAAAAAGCTTTATTTCGCTGAGCAAATTTGCAAAATTCGATAGACAAAAACTTTCATAGCTGGTAGCTCCATCATAATTTTTCAACCAAATTTCTACTAAATATCACTTAGAGTAAGGTTCAAATACTGTTTAAATTTCGTTAAAATTTATTGGCTGAATCGGAAGTTATAGGCCAAAAAATAGTTTTTTTGGCACTACTGCCTCAGGATTGCCTGCACATCAAAATCACTTCTATCAGACCTGGTCCTAGTTAATGCCTACATGTCCTGTAAATTTCATATTGATTGGACTATCCGATCGTCAGTTCTCGTGAACAGAAGTTTCGAGTGTTCAAAATAGAGATAATTTGGTGATGGGTTGCAGTTCTTGTGCAACTCGGAATTTCAAAAATTTCAGAGGTTAGAGCAGGGGTGGGCAAACGGTCGATCGCGATCGACCGGTCGATCGCAAACAGTGCGACCGTCGATCACAGACATTTTTAATAATTCACTAGTTTAATTTAAAATGTGAACTAAAAATTTAGTAGACGATTTATTCAGTACATTTTGGAATGGGCCTTGGCTTAAAGACCCCATTCACGAGTAGTCCATCAGTCCAAATGGCCTGAGGCCGGCCAAAATCTCATCGTTTGTGGGAGAACTCGAAAGGACTCATTGACTCAAGAAACCAAATTGGATTTCCAATCAACCCAAAGTTCACTGACTCAGGCCAACGAGCCATTTTTTGGCTCAACCGTGTGTGGGGAAATAGTAGGCCGAGTTTGAAAAATAAAAAAAATGGACTAGTCGTGTGTGTTGAAGCTTCAGTCCAAACAACGTGACAGTCTTGCTTCACACGCTGACCTGTGAAAAGCTCATTGACTGTTTCTGTGATTTTGATTTTGTTTTGAAGTTATCGAAAAATATAGGTCACATGAATTTATATTATATTATTTGACCCAAAGCCTGCAACCGCTTGCTAAGTACCGCAAAGTAGCGGTCAATCTTTCGTGAGGAGTGATAGTTTGCCTCATATTTGTATCCTTCCGTTTGATAAATGGAGTGACCAACTGTAGCAACGTGTTACATATATGTCGTATCATCCATTCTTAAATTATTTTGCCAATCAGAAGGCACAAATGTGAGTTCTTTTACCAAATTTACGTGACTCATTTGTTTCCGTTTGGCAAGCTGTCCTTTTGCCACTTCCTTTTTGGTTTTCGTTTCTTTATGTAACTGCAAGTTGCAATTGCATACAACTCCTCTATATACTTCAGATCCATTAATAGATTAAAAATGATTGTTTCTTCAAGTTTATCTTTATTTTTTCTAAATTAATGATAGAAAATGGAATGGACTGACCGGGTCGAGGCTCTATCGTGAGTGGCGAGCTAAATTGGGCTTAAACCAAACGGACTCAAGCCAAATGGACTCAGGCCATTTGGATCCAATCGGACAGTCCACGCAGTTTCAGTTCACACAAAAGCTCGCAGAGCCTTGGTGGCGGAGAAGCCAAAGGGAAAATCCGAGATAGCTATGCTTTGGATTTGTGCAATTTATAGATTTATATTATTGTAGTAAAACTGCTTTACTAAATCTCGTATGCGTATACGGTTGTTTCATTTCCTTAAATCTCTCTGTTCTAAAGTACAAACTTTATATTTTTGCTCCCGCTATACACCTTGCCTGCATTTGCATTCGTTTCCCTGCTACCGAGGTAGCAAATTGTTGCACACAGCACAACAAAGGTTCATCTCAATTTTAGATAAAATAAAATTTTAAATTAAAATTTTTTCACGCCAATTCAATTTGCGCAGTTCATTCTTTCGAGCTAAAAAGTGAAATTTGGTGTTTGAATTTGAAAATTGAACTGTGTAAATGTATAAATCGTTTGAAAATTGAAATTCTTGATATTTTATCCGTCAGAAATGTGTCTCCGCTTTTCTCCATTTTCAAAATTTTCGCTCGAAAGAATGACCAGATAATGGAGACATGTCAAAATTTAGCTTCAGGATTAACTCAGTATCAGCCTAAAGAATGAACTGCATATACTAAATTGGCGTAAAATGATTGGAGACATGTGCCAAAGCTATCGGCGTTTTCAAAGCGAAAGCATCTTCCAAGCGATTTTTCACGATTAAAAGTGAGTACAACTTTTGCTTATTTTCAAGCCAAATTTTCGCCGAAATAAATTTCACGTGAAAATTTGCATGAAAATTTAACGTGAAATCGAAAACAGTACTAAGCTTTAGATGGCTTAGCTGAGGAAGCTTTTTGCAAAGATTTCTAAATATTTTGCCTGAAATTATTGCATTTTTGGACACATTGGGAGAAAAACATGAACAATTGGAAGATCCAGTATGGGTAAAGAAATTAGCATTTCTTACGGATTTTATGGGCCGTTACAGCTCGCTTAGTTTACAATTACAAGGAAAAGGGAAATATTGTTGACTTGTTGAGTTCGGTAAATGTTTTTTAAGTAAAATTAAAACCTTTTACTTCACAATTAAGTAGGCAAAATTTTTAAATATGTTCCATATTTAGAAAAACATATTAAACTCACTGGTGAATGTAAAATGCAAAAGCTGAACAACATCCTTCAGTTCGCGAAAAAGCCCGGGGCCTTCGATGGCCGCTTGGCCTGAATTTTTTTTTCTCCTGGCCCATTTGTCTGATATCAATTGGCTTGACCAATAGGTCTATGTGTCGCCTTGTGCCAACTGGTACAACCTAACCTAACCTACTGGTGAATGTAATATTGAAATGTTTTGTCCTGAACTGGAAAATTTTAATCAAGAATTCGAGAGACGATTTGCAAATCTCAATAACCTTCAACCGATTTTTGAATTTATTTAATTTCCTTTTAGAGAATTCGATAACGAGGATATTTCATCAAAGCTAGCTCATACTTTACAATTGAATTCATCGGATCTAGAGTTAGAAATTTTAACAATAACACGCGCAAATGAAAATTATTCTGGATTTTATTAACATAAAAAATATCCATTATTGAGATTGGTGGCAATGAGGATATTTGTATTTATTTTTGCTTCCATTTATCTATGTGAAGCAACGTTTTCTCAAATGAAAAACATCGAATCGTAACTTAGCAATTCTTTGACTGATGACCACTTAATGGTATCTATTCGATTGTGCATCAGTGCTTACAAGCCTAATTCTACAATACTTTTTGATGAAATGGAAAGTCACGCATATACATCAAAAATGAATCGAAAATATTTATTAATAAAGTACATTGGACAAAGTAGTAATACAACGTATTTAATATATTAATATCAATAAAGAACTTAATTAAAGTTTTATTTGTTTTTAATTTAACCCATTTTTCGAAGTCGATCGCGCATAAATTAAAAAAATCAATGTCGATCATACCAGTATTAGGTTTGCCCACCTCTGGGTTAGAGGGTCGATGATTTGAGGGATTTTTTCACGTGCCTGTCATAGCTACAAGGGTAAAAGTCTATGTGTGTAAAGTTTTACTCAACATCAATACGCTCTGCAAATTTCGCAATAATCCAATGTTATGACAAATCGAAATTTGAAAAAAAATCCTTGCCTACTTGCCAAAAAGCAGGCAAGGATTTTTTTTTCCAAAATGGCGAGGATTTTTTTTCAAATTTTTTCACATGATGATTGTTTTTTTCGATATTCATGAGATTCCATGAACATTACTGACTTCACATTCTTACTGAGCTGCATGAAAAAATAAGAAAAAAACAACCCGAATTATGGAACGACAAGTCATGGGCTCTCCACCAAGAAAATGAGCCGGCTCATTCAACATTGTCTGTCAAGAGCCTTCTAGCCAAGTACAGCATCCCAGGGTTGGATGATCCACCTTGTACACCAAATCTAGCACAGTGTGACTTCTATCTGTTTCCTAAGGTGAGATTTTCATTAAAAAGACCAAGATTTGGGTCCGTTGAAGCTGAAGGAGCTGACAGAAAAATATTTCTGGCACTGTTTTGAACAATAGAAAATTCGCTTGGAGCGTTGTAGTGATAGCGGAGGGGTGTATATTGAAGGTAATAATAAATAAATATAGCTGAATTCAATATAAAATGTTTTACAGCATAAGTATCGTTATTTACCATAATAGCCATACTTCGTATAATGACCTTTCCTCGCATGAAATAATTAGTCAAATCGCTATTTTTCTCTCCTGCAAAATTATTTCCGGTTAGAAAAAAATGTTAATTTTTGGTAAATTTCGCGCATTGTCTGAAGAGTCAAATCAAAACTTTAGAAATTTCTCTTTCTGTAAGAACGGCAACCCTACAGTAAATTACGTCTGTTTTTATCGAAAACTCACGACGCGATGATTATATGAATATGAAATTTGCAGGGTTGATTGGGGTTAAGAAATCTAAAGGATGTATTTTTCTTTAACAGAACCAGATATGATAGAAGTGATTTCGAAATATTGGGCCCTGTTGCAGTGGTCCAATATTGAAATATCCATTAAAAAAGCTAAATTACAAATTAAATAAATAAAAATTCAGTCAGTAGATTTCAACGAAATTCACGCAACAGCTGGACCTTACTTTAAGCTGTTTGGTTATAAAGTTAGAATGGAGCTGCTAGTTATGGTAATTTTCTAAATTCGGTCATAAGAATAAAAGTACTCATGTGACATAACTAATTTCTTTGTTCTGAATTTGTACCCTCCGAAATGTGATGTCTTAAGCTTACTTAGTTTATATATGTATATACTAATCTGGAACTGCCTAAGATCAATTCGGTGCTAAATTAGTAAGAGCCCATTCTCCAATGTTCCTAGTCAAAATTGGATTATGCAGAATCCACTCAATTAGGACTTTAAAGAATAAATAAATTCATTTTCCGGAAAAGTTATTTCAATGCACAAATTTATATGCATTTCAACACTTTAGACCTATACCCTACTAAGCATAAAGGTTCTATCTACATTTTAGCACTTTCGAAATATTCAATGATCGATTACCCTCGAAATATCGATATATGAGTAATTAAAATAAATCTAGCTCGAAAAGGAAAAAATTGGTTTAAATTAAATACAAAATATTTCGTGCCTTTATCGAAAGTTGGTTAGGATGATAGAAAAACAAAACAAAAACTATCATTTTCCAGTTGGTATTGTCAAAGCTACTATCATAAACAGCTCTCTACAGAGACGGCAAAATGCACGGCTAATATGCTTTCCTTAATCCCGATTCCGTTTTCGATAATAAAACAACTTGCCAGCTATGCTACAAAGTACAAAGCTCGACGAACAGTATCCAGTAAAAACAACCGGTATATTTACTTTAGATCTACTATCTAAAAGTCAACATAGACTATGAATTCTACCAATCGTCTGTCACGTCACGATTTACACTGGTAAACTTTCCGTTCTACATTCTACAATTGACTGCGGTATTATATCCGCAATACAGTTACCAATTAACTTGAAAGCTATTGTACCACTTTACCTACAGTTCGTGTGCCTTTCCGAATGATAATGTCATGTACCTGTACAAATACTCATAGTTCGAATTTATCATGACTCTAGCGAAAGTTTCCCAGAGAATTTATTCGTTGGGTGACGACGGTCTCTATAGAGTCTCGTGCAACCATGTTGTACTTAGATTAGACATGAACTCAATTTATACTACTTGTAGTGGAAATAGCTTCTGAAGTTGAACTTTAAATTAAAGGAGTCTTAATAAAAGTTTGTAAAATGTATTTAGGGAGTAAAGAAGGAATCGCACGCACAGTGCTTGTTACTGAATACAATTTCAGAAGAAACAAATATACAAAACATCAAATATTCGAAAATAATCTTGTAGATGATTTCCTCGAAACCAAGTAAAGTTTTGTCATTAGATATTTCTGATAGAGACTTGCGATTACAGTCCAATTCTACCCTGAAGTGGAACCAAGCCCCAAAAAAAGCTTCCAGCTTTTTAAGATGATGTTACTAAACTCTTCCTATTTACGAAATTTAAAATTCGCAAAGAATATTCATAGTCCCTACCCTAATTCGAATCGTATCTCTTATAAAAAAAAAACTTTTTGGTTGATTCATTCAAACTTATACCTATTGTAGTGTATTTCTGAAATGTAGCCATGAAATGTAGCCAAATGTAGCCAATGTATCTGAACAAGGTACGAGTATTTGAATGAATTTCTTTTATCTCCTAGATTCGATGACCTTCTATGGACGAAAAATCTTTTATCCCCCTCGTTTTTAATTAAGTATTAAAAACATTCCTTTTCAAGGCATATTTCTTCACAGGACACATGTTAAGAGCAGTTTGTGAGCAAATGTCTAAATTGATTCAATTAAAAAATATTAAAATTGATATCGGTGCATGTTATTGAATTCGTTTGAACCCAGGTGAACAAAGAATTTAGATATAGTTTAATTCTAAAATGTTTCTCTAATGATATTTGCCTCTGGTCATCTTTAAATAAAGTTTACTTTTATTTCAATATAATATTACTTTGATTTAGAGCTTTAAATCGGCATCTTTACATGTCTATTATTCTAGATCTCAAAAAAGAAAGTGATTGGTGTAAATGGTCGGTATGAAACTCCATCTTGTTTTCAGCTAACCTCATGGTTGAAATCAGCAGTAAATACAGAAATCAGCAGTAAATACAGAAATCATCAGCGAAAATTGCAAGATTGCAGCAGGGATTCACAGAAATGTCTGCTGTTTGAACATTAAATAATGTTGGGCTTAAACAGGAGCCCTAAGAAACTCTAGGTGTTACCTGCTGATTTGGAAGTTTGTAGCTATTAATTTTGATTTGAAACGGGCGATCAAGAAAAAGGCTGCATGGTATGAAACATATGTTTAGAGAATTTGAATTCATTTTATAGAATAAGCCTTCATGCCATTGAGTTATATATGATTTTTCCCGGGCGCAAAATAGGAGAATGTTGAAAACGTTTCCAACTACCGTCCTATATTCTTTCTCATCTGTTTTCCTAAGTTACTTACATTTACGCTCTTGGATCTCTTCCTATATTATTAATCGTATTTCTCGCATCATTTTCAATGGTTGTATTTCCTGAAATGCAAATAAGTTGATTGGAGACCCTAATTAGATTGTATCCTGTATATTAGAATCGTCACATGACAAAAACTGCTTTAAATAATTTATTCCTTACATATACACCATAAATTCACAGCATAAATTCTTCAAAGCAAGTTGGGTGCGTTTTAAGGTAGAGTAAAAGTAAAAATACAGAAAAACTACAATTAAAATAAAACATGAATAAAGCAACAAAAAAAGAAATAATTTTCAAATTTCACTTGCATCAAGCTTGGTCTGACAGTTATAAAGATACATGTTCGCTGTCATTGTAATTGCCATTGGTGTTGTTGTCCCCCTTCATTCCGTCGTGAATAACTTGAAACCAATCATTCACCCTTTGTCTAAAGCATTCAAAGTTTGAAATGAATGAGAAAAAGAGGACCTACACCTTGTATATTGACGGTTTGAAAATTGCGTGGAAACCTACTGAAGTTTCAGAACAATTCTTCCAATTTTGTTATAGCCGTTTGATCTCATTTCGCTTATTATTTCACCAAACTGCTTTGAACCAGCTGAACTCCACCATCATTTCCTAACAATCAAAACTACAAAAGCTAAAAATGATTATCAAATACAACATAATATTATCAAGCTAAAACAGTTAAATTGCTTGAAGCCATAATAAATGTTCTCTTAAATTCATAGCCATTCACATTTTGATTACAATTCTGCCATAGCTTCACCCTCGGCCCGTGTTCGTATAAAGCCAGTGTTTAGGCGTCACAAAAACCTCAAAAGACTGTTCATCATCGTTCCAACTACAGTTTAAAAATATTTTCCAACACTGTTCAAAAAAGTATTTTGCATTTCTTTTCACTACCTTAAAGCTCTGTGCACATGTTGTACAAATCATACTACCACGCAGTGAAAAAATCAAATAATAAGGAAGTGGGACGTCTAATGTTTTTTTCTTGCCTCATCCGTATATTCTTTTTCAAAATCTCATAAACTCGCTAAAATATGTATGTATATGAAATGTGTAATGTCCTTGTAATGCGTACATGCAAAGTCTTCTCATGCATCCATGCATGATATAATGTGTGAACAGTTTGGAAAACACAATGCGGAATATGAAGGTAGAAGGACCTTGGTTACGAGACATTTTCTTCTATCTTGAAAACTCATTTTCGACATTAAGTGGTATACGTATGCACGGAACCGTGGAATCACATGAGTATGAAAGAGAGTAGATTTATGCATATGTGGGTATATTGGGTAATAATGCAAAATGAGCTACAAAGCCTGCTAGGGGCTTATTTTTAAGAAAACAACATGTGAATTTTCGTAATAACTTTTTTGTCTCCAACAAATATGAAACAATGTCATTGGATTTCAATCAACTTAGGGAAGCTGAGCTAGGGTTTATTTTGGATCGGTGTTTATTTACGGGCTTTCATTATTATTTGTTCGCAGTTCTTTATTATATACTTGATCTTCATAACATTTTGCATATTTAAGGAAACAAAATTTCCATGCATATTTAAGGAAACAATTTCTCCCAAGGCAAAGGAAAAAACAATTGATCGTTTCTATGATTATTAGAAAGCTTCGGATATATTTTTCATAGTTTTTTTTCTGAACCGCAGCCAATGTTGTTAGCTCTGAAATTTTGGAATCACTCAGCAACTCTACATGCTGCAGAAATCTGGCCAAATTCTCACTGCTTCAAGCAAAAACTTTATCTAGTAATTCCTAGAAGTTGGGCTTCAAACACAGATTGCCAAGAAACAATCCATGATTTAGCCAACTATTTTTTTATCAAAACCTTCAAATATTCAGCATGACGTGGATCCAACCTGCACAGAATATTCGACAGTAAAAATCCTACAAGAAACTATCGGAAGAGTTGATTGGGTTCGACGCCTAATGCAAAGCGGCGATAGATTCGATGCAAAATGGAAAGGTTTATTGGAAAGAAAAACAACTAATTGACGATATATATGGTGTAAAACTATAAATCCCCGATAAAAAGAAAAAGTTTCACCAAATTGATGCAGTCTACGCAAACTTCAGTAAGGCTTTCGACAAAGTGGACCATTCTACCCTTATTCCATCCAATCTGTAAATTTATAAAAATATTTGTCGAGGGAAATTTTTGCTTCCTTTGGTATACCTCAGGGTACCCACTTTGGCCCTCTTTTTTCAATATATTCATATTGGACCTATCAGACGTCTTATGCACTCCGTTTAATCTAAGCTGATGACCAGAACATTTATCACGTCATTCAATCAAAATGTGATGCACAATTTATCTAGCTGAAATTGAAATCGCTTAAGCAGTGGCGCACTGTTAACATAGATCTCTCTTAATATTGAAACATGTCGGACTATATAAGTTTTTCCCGCATGAAAACAATAACACATAGCTCATCCTTTCACAAGGATGGTTTATTAGCTCGAGTTGATAAAGTTAGTGATCTCCGCGTTGTCTTGAATGAAAAACTCCGCTTGTCCTTATAATATGACAAAATTATTTCGCGTGCAAACAAACAGTTAGGATTTAAAATACGATGTGCCAAAAGAATTTCATAGTTTATGGGTAACAAGGTCGTTGTATGTTTCATTCGTACGAGCTCTCTTTGAATATGCATGTATTGTCTGGAGCCTAGCCTTTCAAATCCATTGTTACAGAGTCGAATCTGTACAGAAACAATGTTTACTATTTTTTTACGAGAAATATATAACCCTAGTCACATATGAATCACGGTTGGGTCATCTGATCTTACTTCCACTTTCATCGAGGAGAATTGTTGTAATTGTCTGCTTTGCCTTGGGCGTCATAAGGGGCGCTACTAGAGTTGACTATTCGAGGAATAAGATCAAAATAATTCTGACTAGTCCGACCAGAATAAGCAGGTCCAGTCGTTTGCTCTAAGAATACTCACATTCAACGGCATGTACAGTAAATGAGCCTCTAAATAGATGCTGCAAATTATTCAACAACATGCGCCAATTATACTTCCCAATACCTTGAAAGCATCCTATAAATCTTCCATTATCAAAGCCCTTCCTTCTACTTACTGTTTTACACAGCTAAATGTATTTATTATACTCTTTAACGTATATCCTGTGTAAATATATTTATTTAGTTATTTACTGATGTTTATAATTGTTTATTTGCTATCTTACTATTGTTTTTTGCTTCTTAATTGAATAAATAAATAAAATTATGCCAAAGAAAGACCAAAGATACATATAAAAGTAAAATAAAAGCAAACAAAAGCAATAAAAATATAAATTTCAAAAGCTCTTACTTGTATGGTTATGTACTCGGCTCCATAAAAGAGAATAAAGACAATAAAATCATTTGATGTCAATAATAGGCGTGTTTTTTGCCCCCCCTATCCCTAACAGAACAATGCTATCAACAACTCCTTTGCCAATGAATTCACTGGGACAGGAGCTGTTGTTGTTGTTGTTGTTCTGGATAGCATTGTTCTGTTATGGATAGGGGGAATGAAAAAACACGCCTAATGTGAAAATCTGACTTAGGGCGTCATAACTGGCTCAATTAGCTCGCTATAGACCTTCGGCGTACGATATACGAGGTTTATCATATCTTTGTTACTGGAAACCCATCCAAACTGTACGATGTTTTGGCAGCCACGTTTAAATTTCGAAATGAACAACGAAACGTTTCTAGCAGTAGTTGCGGTTCTTGTCGTGAGCAAACAAATCAAAACAAACTAAGCATTCCAAAGCTTTTTTATCAAATCAAAGACTGTTTTCGCACTTTCGCAAATTGGAAGTTTTACGTTCGAAAAAGGTTGATTGAAAAAATTACCTAATAATAAATAACAAGACATTCTCCGACTTAAGGATACACATTAATCACGAAAATATCTCTTAGTATGTCTGGTTTGCTATGATTTCTTTGAACAGCAATCTCCCTCCATCCCTAAACTACGTCATCGCAGACTTTTACAATCATACAATTATACAATTTATATTAAATATTTTATTATTTTTTGCAATATTTCATTCTTTTAATCACAATAATCCATACTTTTGATTTTACTAAATCAAGTCATCTGTTTATATAGCTTAAAAAAATACAAAAACTGCGTCCACACTCACGATGTACGAGGTTAAAAAAAAAATAAAATCAAACGGCAACAGATTTTTTCCACCCTGTTTTTCGCCCACGAGGTTTTCATCCACTCCTCCAATGTTCGGGGTACGTTCAACTTCGTAAATCGTGAAGAAACACGTAGGTCTGTAGCGTCCTAAAGAGGGTATTCTGGTCTAGAGGCTCGAAATTCGAGGTGATTTTACGGACACAATAAAAAGAAAAAAACATTTTTTTTTTTATGTTTTTTATTACAATTTTAAAAGTATACTAGGGGGCTTCGCCCACTGCTCGCTTCGCTCACCAACCCCCAGACCATTTACGATTTTAAATTGTACATTTTACTGGACGTATGTACTAACGCCGTGCGAAAATCAATAAAAGCTCACAGTCGCAGAGATCAATTTTTTTGTTTACTTAGATCTGTAGAAAATGTTTCATCCAAACCTCGACAACTATTTCAACGTCGTTTAACAAAAAAAATGGATGATAATGTTCTGCGGGTCTCATTTTCCTTTCCTTCTCATAACGCTTCCTCAAAAACGATGTTCTTTATCATTTTCTCTTCCGTACGACATTCTAAAATAAAAATATAATCCGACCAAATTTCCAAAACTTTTTTTATTAATAGAGAGAAAAATGTATTCAAAATACAAAAAAAAAGTTGTCCCCTGGTTGACGTCATTCCAACCTTTCTGGTGATCTGGAACATAAATATTTGAAGAATTCTGTAAAAAGGAAGATGTAGAATTAATCTGACTTAGGCAATTCGAAAATTCTTTTTTCTGCAAAATGGCGTCTATGTAAAAGAAGAGGTCAGTTTTTGCCTTTGGGATTTTTTTTAAAATAAAATCAAAATATTACGAAAATCACTACGTCAGACCAATTTGTATAGTGTTAAGAGGATATGTGCGAAATTTTAAGTAAATCGGTCTATTAGAACTTGAGATATCGTGTTAACCGTATCGAAAAAATGAGTTTCGAGAAAAATTCGTTTAAAGTTTAGAGTCTCGTTTCGGCCAGTCTGAGTATGGTCTAGCATATTATAGTTACATTTTTTTCATCAGAGATCCCTGCCTTATGCAATGTTCCTTCTTCCACTACAAAAGTGAAATTTTCTGAAGCTCTTTCAGCCATACGAGCAATTCGAACTTCTTTACAAGCTTGAGAAGCTCGTAGCTCGGAGCGGTTAATTCACTGCCGATCGCGATTGTTGGGTTAGTTGGCGTGTGACAAAAACAACTGTATCTTCGAAAATAATTCGAATTTCAAAAAATTCTTTTAAAAGGTCTAAACTTTGAAAGTATTTAAACGAAAAAAAACCGATTTTTTCAAATTTCTACACCAGAATACCCCTTTAAGAGTCCAATTCTTGACAATTTCAAGAATTTGAAGCGGTATGGTAGCAATGAGGCAGCGAATGTTGGCTTCCGAGTTGTCTATTATCTCGGGGCTATTGGCATAGACTAGCAACCTTACATCGTCTTAAAAATTAGTTCAAAGGCCTCAAATCGCATGATCTTGGAGGCATTCACAAGTCCATTACGCAAAACAATACGCCAACTAAACGTTTACTTTGATAAATTGATTGTGGCGTACGCTGTTTGGTATATTTACGCTATTCTGCTGAAACCACAGCTCTTAGGCACTGATGGCATTCAATTGGGAAATGAAAAAAAACCAGTAATCATGGATCTGGAGTATTCTCCATTGACTATACATTTCTAGTCAAAATCGTTTTTGAAGAAATGTGAACCAATGATTCCAGGAGTCAATAAAGCACACTAAACAATGATTTTTAGTGTTGTACCGGCATTCCAATTATTTCTTACCAGCTTATTAGCTCCAAATGCAGTAAATTTACTTGCTGACAGCCATACAACCAAAAATCAACCTCAATCGATGTTGCATATGGTAAGTTGCACGACCTTTATCCCCATTTTCGAAACAAATTGGCGCAAGCTACAAACGTTATTTTAGCCTAAGTCTAAATATTGTCAAATGGCAAATCAAACTGAGCACAAACAAGTTGCCAATTGTCAACTGAAATAAACCCTCTAGATACGCATTAGAAAGAGAGCAACGAAATGCATCACTGAAGTGCCGACTTCATCGCTAGTCGGCTTTAAAAACTAGATAATAGACACTTAGATATGACTTATCTTGAACATCTAAATCCAAACTGACTGAACAACAAGCCTTACAAATCACTTTCTTTTCACCACTTTAATGTATCATGGATAAACCATAGTACATGATCTAGGTATATATACTTCTATTACTATCTGGCTCTAGCACATATTGTCCTTTCCATTATGAGATTTAAAATAATTTACTACATCCTCTGTACTGAGCGTGAAATCTTATAACTTCATTACAAACGCTCGAGTATAACTATATTGTCACGAATGTTAATGAACTTGTAAGATACAATGATGGAATATATTTTGTCCTGAACGAAATGCGGCTGACGTTCATAACAAAACAATGTCGGAAGCACTGCTATACGATATATGGTCACCATAAGTATACATACTATGTGCAGGACTATAAGTGTACATTCTTGTAGGAAGTATAGATGAAACTAAATTTATGAATCCGTTGTCACAAAGACTTTGCGGGTTGTTCACTGAAGCTGAAGTGTAAACTATGAATAATATTTTGTCTGGATTATAAGATATTATACAGTACAGATATGAAAGACAGACATGAGTTTTTAAATTCTGCAACCAAAACGGGAAACAATATAAAGGCAGAAAATTAAATTATACTTCAATTTCGATTTTATTATCACTAAGCAAGCATACATTACCAATAAATCTGTCTCCAATTACATCTCAATATTGAGTGCTACTAATCCAGAATATCAGTTGATGCCAATTTCTCATAGCAAATGGTTTAAAATGGTTTAAAATTCAGGACTCAGAAGCTTCAGCTTACGCATGCTTCTAAAACACAAATACAAACCTCCATATATTCATGATTTCTTTCTTCTATATCTCACGTAATTTTTCCACTGGCGTACTTTATTGGAATATAAGTAAATTGGATTGGACGAGAATGAGCCCGACAATTTGCCGCAATCAATAAAGTCATCATTACCGTTGCCATTGTGGCCTCATCTCACAATATAGAAAGACGTTTTCATTATGATGCGAGGAAAATGTTTGAAGCTTTATTCGAGTCCATTTATTCATTCTCGTTTGCGTCACGAAACATTTACTAGCATATGCCTAAGCCAACCAGGAAAAATAATGAGCAGATCGTAAAACACGGAGAGAAGAATGTGTGCAATAAAGACTAGATGACATTTTTATTAGAAGTCTGAGTGTTCGCAGGAAACTACGTTTCACCAGTAACCATTTCTATTTGTCATTAACTCGTTTATGATATACTTTTTGGACCATCTTTAACCATGATATTTTTATTTAAATTACGATTTTCCTGTCGGTAATACCGTGCAAAATTCGCTTCACGAGGAATTAAAGTTGAACAACAACTCTGCCACGTTATGAAATAGAAAACTTGTTTACACCCCAAAAGGATATTTAATTTTAATTCTCAAATAAAATTTAGTTTTTATTTGACTAGCGAAGAGGTTTTCAATAGATAAATAATATAATAAAGCAAGCAAACTTGAAACAAGAGGACCAAAATATGGCCACCATTAGGATCAAATGAACTAGGATTAAAAATATGCATTAGCTGATTATGAATGGCTTTATGATTGAAGTATCAATATTTTTTGCCTCTAAAAGTTCTTCGCCAAATGAAAAGCGAAAGCGTATTAAAATTTCCTCTGTTTCTGGTTCATATTTCATAGTGGAATAATCAAAAACAATAAAATACGTACGCCTTGTCTGCCTGAAGATTTCATCGAATAATTCTTTAACAAAGTGACACAAAATCAATTATTCTGCTATTGCATCACACACACTCGACCATATTGATTTGACGACACATTTTTCCGCTACGTCAACTTCAAACTGCTATATGATTCTTTGTTCGATAGTACAGTCGGAATAAATTTACCTGCGAAATAGCTTGAAACTGGTGTTACGGATAGAGTATAAAGCAGTGAACGCTTATAAATTCTCTTTTTTCCAACTACAGCGGAAAATATGTAGGTCGAAGGACATCCATAAAAGGAACTTATTTCAATGTTTGTAAGTTCTAGATAAAACGAGATAGTAGTAAATTTATGCATATGTAATATATGTAGAAAGGATCTCATATTTTTTACTATCATTGGCTTGAAGTATATTAATCCGTCGTGTAGAATTGCATGTTTATGAGGTGCGATTTTGTAATATTTTGTTTGTGAATTTGTATTTTGGAACTGCTAGTGAGATAGTTTGCATATACATATCCGTTTATTTGCCCCTCATTTCTCATTTCTCTATTCTCTACATCTATCAAATTTATCCTAAAAATTCTATTCCATTCTTACAAAAAGCGAATTAGTTTAATTTCCGGTTAAAATACAGTTTTCAATCTGTCAGTGCAATTTAGCGAATATTCTGGATTTTTGCTCTTGTTCATAATTTTCAAACAACATATTTGACAAATCCTCAAAAACTTCCAGAAATACAAATAGAATCTAGAGGTGAAGAGGTATTAATGTATCTTAAATTAACTCAGCTTGTGGAAACCTCCAACACCTTATGTCACGTCTTACATTTAACATTTCAAAATTGTATATTTGTTTTTAAATTGATGAACGTTTATAACATTCTTAACCACTAGGTTAAAAAAAAGGTCAAATTCCCCTTCATTATGGACTTCTCTGCTAAACACATGGTTTCAACTCCTATGTAACATAGCCTCAACTACTATGAACATATTCTCAGCATATATCATACAAATAAACTCTTGCAGCTTAGTGGGTACAGCGTTGAATTTTCATGAAAAGGGATTTGAAGCCGTACGTATAACTGACAACTGAATAAAAATAGTTCGCTGCCCTTTGCTGTTTGTGCTTTGATTTAGTTGTTCAGAGAGAATAGATAAATTCATCGAGGGTTTTTTTTTAAATGGCAAATACTCTCGTTGAGTTTCTCGCTCACTAGATCCTTCTAGCTCATAAAAATGTGACTTCGGCGTGTGTATGCATGCAATAATATTTTTTATTTATATTTAGATATTGGATGATCCTACCATTTTTGGATACATGAAAAATGTTGTTATGCAATGAAATATAAATTTTCTCATTTACTTTCCTCCCATATTTCAAGCGGTTTACGCGATCCGTCTCTTTCGACGTTCGATTCTTTGAATTCAATACTTCTGAAAGAAGTGAACCATGCTTGAAAAAGGACTGTCTTTATCGATCGGTACTGTCTAAAATTAATTTATTTCGTCTTTTCGTAAATTATAGTCGTTCAGGCTACATAACTCAGTAGTTTCAGATGGTTTTTTAAACTCATAATAGATCTTACCTTTTTGTATGCTGCTCCAACTAATCGCAAAAAACTTCCTTGGCTATCGTTTGGCTAGGGCTTAAAAGCCCATTGTGGACTAAACTCTCATATCCTACCATACACAAATCATCAGTTTACGTGGATTAAAACTTGCCGAACCTTTGTCAAAAATATCTATTTTCATTTCCAGTCTAAATCCGAACCAAAAGTGATTCATTCCTCAGACGTGCGCTCAAAGAAGGACACCCGTTTACTTTCTGCGCGCGATTGGGCTGGATTGAATCAATTGGTATGTGAGGAACCCATTGCCATTATATAGCCATTATAAGTGTTTATGATTGGCTAAATAACGGAATCGAGGCTTCCGCGCTAGTTTCGCAGCAGTAATGATAGGGTCTTATACTACTTAAGCATACAGAATATTTTCGTCAAGCTCTAGAGATACTTAGCACTCGCGTCGTCCTCACGATCAGTCTTACAAAAATGCACTTAATCCCACACACAGCCCACAAATACTACACGTTTCCATATCCCCATTAAAATTTTATATCAGGTAGACTAAAATTTAAAAAAAAAAACAATGTTAATATTTTTGCTGGAATCAAATTTCAATTCTGAATTTCGTGTTAGGAAAAATAAAAACCTAGTAAGGAAACAATTTTTCAAATAAAAAACTAGTAAGGAAACAAGAAACCACATTATTTATGAGATAACTCGTAACCATTTCAAGAAAATGTGTGACCCTTAAGTAAAAAAACTGAATCATTGATATAGGCCTCTCCCACATGTGCCTCCCTTACTACCTGCCAAATTACCTCTATTTTCAGCACTCGAAACTTCTGTTCACGAGAACTGACGATGGGATAGTCCAATCATTACGAAATTTACAGGACATGTTGGAATTAACTAGGACCAGGTCTGATAGAAGTGATTTTGAAATGCAGGCAACTCTGTAGCAGTGGTGCCATCTTGAAAATTCACTGCGAAAAAATGCTTTTTGGCCTATAACTTCCGATTCAGTCAACAAATTTTAACTAACACGGTACCTGAACCTAACTCTAAGCTTTATTTGGTAGAAATTTGGTTAAAAAATTGGGTTAGAGCTGCCAGCTATAGGTTTATCTGACCTAAATCTTGTAAGTTTGCTCAGCATACTACAGCTTTTCCCCCTATTACTTCCGTTTCAATCATGAAATCAAAACGAAATTCATGTAATAAGTTGACCTTGTTGTAAGCCAAATGTCGTCGGAATTTCGTAAAAAAAAAATCATTAAAAGGCTGCCAGCATTTGTTTACTGAGTTGTCAATAAATTTTCAAATGGGAATGATCCCGCAATGACAATTAACAACAAATATTAACGTTTCGAAAATTTGATAAGTTTTGAAAATTCTTTTCACCTCTATAACTTCCAGGGCGGTCATTCAATCGAAACGAAATTCACAGGGTGTGTTTACATTAACGTGAAGCAGATTTGGTATATTTTTGGTTATGGTGCTAACATACGGTTTCCAGCACGAGATATTTTCGTAAATATTGCACCAACAGATGTTGCCATTATGTATTCATATGCAAAGCACTTACAATAAAATTAAGGAACTAATGTTTAAATTTTTCGAATTTTGAAAATTTTTCGGATGGCAGCCTCAAATATCGTTTATTCGCTGGCTGGATCTTTCGATGAAATCCTCGGATGAAAGCGAAATTCAACTTGAATTTAGCATGAGCTCCACTGGTAGACTTATTGCTGCTGAACATTTTCACCAAATACGTTATAAAAGATGCTGTCGAGAAATGGTTTCTGTTACTTTGTGTAAGAAATGGTTGATATTATACTACAAAAAAGTGTATTACGTCTGTCCATATTTTTAAGTCACCCAAAGATAATTTCTTCGAAAATCAGTTTTCTAACGGTTCTGATGCGCTAGAGTTTTTTTCCATTTCCAATTTCTTCCATTTTCACTTTTTATCACTATGAGTAAATCCTCATCAAATCCAAAAATACCCGTAATCGACTAAAACAAAAAAATAATACATCGTATGAAAAAAAAACTTTTATTTTAGTGGTCCCCAGTGCCTCGAGGGGATATTTTCTGCATCGTAAGAGACAACAACATCTGATACTTTCACTGAACTGGAACAATCTCTTGGAAACTTATTTCTTATTTCTTTCGGTATTCTCTGTCACGTGGGAAAGAATAAAAAGGAAAATTCGCAAAAGTCACAAAGTCCTTGATGGTTGTATTCAGGATTCGAGTGTAGACCATTGGCAAAATAAACGGAACGGACGTGACTTCGAACTCAGAATAAGATTCAAACTGAAAAAAAAACTTTCATTATCATAGAGAAAATAGTAGCCACGAACAATGATGACTATTGACGAAAATTATGATTTTGTGTACTTATGCAGAAATTGAATTATTTATTCAATGTGATTTTATTTCGCTAAGAAAAGGTCACGGAAAGATTAAAAACCAAAAGTTCTTATCACTTAGTTTTGAGTAAAGAAGTTCGAATAAGCTAAAGATAAAAATTTATTCGAATGATTGGGACATATTCTAACCACATCATAATATTTGTAGGTAGAAATATTGACAAAGCATTAAGTTGTTTCGAAAAATGATGAAATGAAAGTTTGATCGAATTCTCTCGCTAAAATTTCCTAACCGTTCAATTCCATTCCTACTCTACTGAATCCAGATTCAAACCGCTTTCCCTCCCAGATTATTTATATCTTGACGATTCACTTAAAGTTTCTCTGGCATACATTGTATACTCACTCGTATGTACTCCTTGTTTTTATGCAGTATGTCAAACCTATTCTCCAGCAATCTACATTAAAAGCCAGTTGCAACATTGCACAAACTTTGAGTTACGACTTCAGTCCACGATATGAGAAATGCAAACTGGTTGGATAGTTAAAGCAAAACTGTTTTTGAAGTGCATTCACTTCGCAGTCAGAAAAGACTACAAAGTTCGTATCAAGCTTTAGGGCTGACTTCATAATAGCAGTTTGTATATTACTATTTCTATGTTCAATGTATGCTTTGAGAACAGCACGCAATGCCTTTTGTTGTCTTTCAATTTAACGTTATGTCTACACATTAATTCGACTTTCTCACGTTCAAGCTTATATTTTATGAAAATTCTTTTCAAAGCAGCATACTTGATGGGTAAAATATATCTTCCACTCTCGAAAGTATTTATTCTTAATTACCACAAAACTTTCTTCCTAACAGCAGGGTATGTTGTACCTTCCCGACTTTATGCCTAGAATCTTCTTGTACATATATGTATATACATATCACTTATATTGAATATGTGTATGCCATTGTACACATTCACAGATTAATTATGAACGTAATTTATATACTTGTACAAACTTCATTTTGATTTAGGCTTGATTGTTTTTTCCATTTCTGTTTATTTGCAGTTGCTAGTTCCCCTGAAAACAAAACGGACAGGGATGAGCCAACGTTATTCGAACATCGTGGTAATGACAAATTAACGTCTAGAATAAGCCCGACAAGCTCAAGTAGTCCATGTCCTCTTAACGGTCAAGTGTCAAGTAAGTAGCAATCTATTTCATTCCAGCATTTTATATTGCCTCAAGCTTCTTATATATCTATTTAGCTTTCCACCTTCATTCTGGTTCGTTTTTCTGCTTGACTGTTTGTACTTTTTTTGTTTGCCATGTAGCTTAACTGATTAAGTATTCAGTGCACTGAACGTCCTATGATGCTCATAAAATATTATACATTTTCATCCTGTTCCTTCTCCAAAATTCATTAGATTAAGAATGGACAGCTGGAGAGTAGTTGCACCATCAAAATAAATAAATGCCTGCGATGTGAAGCTCTCTATTTAAGAGTTTCATGTGCTGCCCATTTGTCAGTGACATGTTTCATTGTATTTCTGTTTGTTATTGGGCCCGAAGCAGGATGTGTACTTAATCTGTATTTAGACTTCCATTTAAGTGTTTGAAAATAATGAGCAAAACGAACGTAAGTGAGATAATTCTTAATCAAGCCGCCTGTCGTGCTAGACTTTTGCCACGAATATCATGCCAAGCATGATTCTGGACAGTAAAATAAATAGATTGTGTATAAGTGACATTTAAATAGGCAACCAAAATAAATCCAAGCGTTTTTAGGGACCGTAAACCCTAGCAGCTAGTAATTTACTCGTGAAAGTGCAGAAGTATGGGAAAAGTCAGATACATTCAAGATCAATATCAGCAGATATTTTGTACGTCTTTAATATTTTTGCAAAAAAAAAAATATATCATCAAATTAATTTTATATTGGAATATTAATATGATCTAGCGCCGAATAATATGAATTTGTTAAATTTTCCAATGCTTTTATTGTCGTCATAGTACCCTTATGGAATCACTCACGCTACATCATCAAATGCTGTCCACACACTACTATAATAATTAATTCCTCTGATCGCCCAACTATTAAACCAACGACCGAGAAATGTCCTGATAATGTCCGGCCGTCAATAAAGACTTTTCCCTCAGGTCTTACTTCCTTTTACTGCGGCCTTCAGGATCGAATCATAAAAATATGGCTTTCTATAACTTCACGCAATAATCCTAGCTTTGATGTATGAAGTATACGAGTATTTCCAGAGTGACTTAATGCTACGTTCTCTCACTCATACATCACATAAAATCTCACATTGCTTGATTTAATAGGGTTTTTGATAGACTCCAGTATACAGTGTGTATTGTGAGAAAGAATTGAGATTTTGAATTCGATTAATTGCAGAAGAAATCGCATAGGATATATTCACGGATTAGATATTTTTGGCAATTTTCGTTAAATTATTTACTCAACTCTTTAAAAGCATTTCTTCAAAAAAGACTATGAACAAAAACAAGACAATAATTTAATGCACTTTTGTAGTACTGTTTTCATTTTCCCACATACTTTGCCTGTTACCTGTAAGTATGTAACTGACGAGGCCAAATTCAGATTACAACATTGCCCTAAATCTCTATTGCGAATGTTTTCATGTAAATATATGAATGTGTATAATATATGTATGCTTGGATTAGCGGTGCCTATAAAGACCGAACGGCAAGATTTACTTTTATGTAGCGTTAAAATTAGTTCCTTGTTATACTGAGTTTAGGGAGATTAACAGTTCTACCAAATGAATATAGTCAATTAAGAGCTTCACCGCTCTCGAACTAACCGGCGACTCTACAACAAACGAGAAAGTGACAGATTTTTGGGAAATTCGACTTTTATCGCATAAGCAATTATCCATGGAACTTAATGGCTGTCTTTTCGGATAATCGGTTTTATTTTATATTGGTTTCGTGAGTTAAGAAATAACGGTTTTAGTCAATTAATTCGAAAAATAGAGAAAAGTGTAAGGGAAAAAATAGAAAAGGTGCCATGTGTTTCTACTCATTTTTTCAGACAAATCGATAGCATAAACGAAGGAAATTTGTCTAAATAGCTTAGAAAGTATACAAATGTAAAAACGCTGAAATTAAAGTTTGTTTTCGACGTTTGAAATAGGGAAGATAATTAACAGTTTTAAAAAATTTTCTTTATTTTCTCTTGCCATGACCGGTGTTATTGTATATTTTCGCCATTTATTGAAAGATGTACTTTGTTAAGCTATAAAAAAATTTGAAATGACCCTTTTATTAAACACCATATAAAATGAAACCTTTTGAGTTTAGGAAAATGAAGCTTTTTTTCTTTATAGCTTACCTCCTAAAGCTATAAAAATACTACATTTGGAAACGTTAGTATCACTTAGAGTGAAAATTTTGAATTTATCTATTGATGCCCGATATTAAGTTTTTCACAGAAGCCTCATTAACGATGTCGTATGTTTTTTTTCCATTTTTTTTAAAAGTCCGATACATTTTCTGCTTTTCCATTGCTTTCCTTCAATACTCGTTTCATTTGAGCCTAGGATTGTTCTGCTAGTGTAAGTGCAGCTCAATTTGATAGATTGCTCTCCTTGGGAACAAAAGTGACATGGTTGCTTTCATACCATTCCAGCGTTTTCTTAAAATAATGACTTAATGCTAGGTCTAGCTTAAATAACACACATCCTTCATGTCTTTTAATGAAAAGCAACAATCGCTTTTGCAGACATTCCTCGATGTAAACCTAGGCACTAATTATGTCTGCTGCTATAAAATATCGTTTCTTAGACCCCATCAACAAATTTAGGAAATTTACTGGTTTTCTTCGGCTTGAATAGTTCTTCTTCTGTACCTTTTGCTTCAACAGTATAAAATTCATGACCAGAAATCTGTCGCTTTGATGTCTGTTTTCGTCATCTAAAATGGCACAATCGAATTTCGTCACGTATTCCTTGTTTTCGGCTACTTTCTCATTTTCCGCGGATCAATCTGAAATTTTCTGGATGTTATATGTTCTCAGGTTATAACGTTTCTTTATTTGATCAAACGTTGACTTCGATGTACCTGCAACTACTGCCATATCTCGAACGGAAGTATTGGATTTAGTCTCGAACTTCGTGATAATTTTCTCCACTAAGTCCTTGCCTGAACTTCCAGATTTTCTACCTGGTCATGTTTTCTTTTTTCCCTGGTCCGGTTTTCTTTGTAACAGCTAGCCCCTTATAATTCGCTATTACTCGTTTGACTGTTGAAAGTGACGTTTTAAGATCCTTAGAAAACTTTAAAATCTTGATTTCGAGATTTTTCACGTATTTGAAAATAATTTAATGCCATACTGTTTCTTGTTTCGACTCCATGTTTCCAATTAAAGAGCTCCTTATAAATGGTTACTAATATAGTTTTCTATTCTTTATACAGAAAGTTGCCATATGGCTTGAAGATCTGGAGCAAGTAAACACACAAAAATATTCACAAAGATAAAGGTGTCAAATTTTACTGGGACAGCCCTTATTATTAGAATCGAATAAGTCTGATATTTTTTAGAGGGCCTATATAACTTTCTTAGTGCTTTTATGCCATTTTTCATACAGAAATTTAGTGTTGCAAAACTCACATCTGTCTATGAGCTTTTGTGATGCGTCAGAAATGTGGTGTCAATTTGGTTATTGATGAAAAAATTGACTTGTTTGAAATGTTTGCAAATCATAATTTTAGGTGAATTTTCTTAAAACATTAGATTTTTTGATCATAAAGCAACAGGTATTGAAATTAGTGGGAAATAATAATCTGTATTATATATAATCTGTATTAATTAATGATTTTAATATTGGGAGAATTCAACCGGCCAAATTTAAAATTCACGGCTGATCAAAATGAGAGCAGCCTGCTTTCAATTAATATACTTGACTCATCTGAGATAAATCTAGTAAGCAAATAGCAAATAGCACCGACTTTTAACCAAAATGGTAATTGGTTAGGTGTTATCTTAACCAATAATTACGACGATGTAGTAGTTAATCTAACTGCTCTTTTTTTCACAATACTTTCCACTATTTTGCTTTCTTTCTTTGTTTAGAAAATTTCCCATTTATACAATAACTCTATTGTCTCATCTGAACAGAATTGACTAGGCTAGTAGTCTATTAACATTGCAATTGGCCGAGGCAGTTGCTTTATTTTATCAGCTGATTTTTGAAGCCGTTGATAAGTTTGTTCTGAAAATAAAGAAAAAGACAAACTTTTGGAGCCAAGGCTTGAAGTACTTAAGAAACTAAAAATATTTACTACATAAAATAATAAAAATCAGCAGCAATGTAAGCGATGAAGAAAAACCTCGTTAGGTCTATTACCCCAGAAATATGTCATCTTTCCGCCAACCATTTTCAGGAAGTTTCTTTGTGTCCACATCTAATGCGTCACTCTTCAAAATCCCTCAGCTTTTTACTGTCGAGATAGTTGAATTAACAAGAGATGCTTACAATACAATTTTCAGTGAATCAGTGCTATGCGGTATATTTCCTACTTGTTGGTACCTTTCCTACTTGTTGGCATCTTTCCTACTTGTTGGTATTTGCTGACAAACGCTCAATTGAAAAATACAGGATCTTCGCTTTATTATCAGCTCTACCGAAAATCGTGTGCGACAAACTCACAACACTAATAGAACCTCTTCTGAACGAACAACAACATAGTTTCAGAAAAGGCTGCTCAACTAATATTACTCTCATGATAATAACCTCATATATTCTCTGCAATATGGAAAGAGGCTTCCAAACTTATACCATTTATACTGACTTTAGCAAAGCATTTGACCGTGTCGACCATGCCAATCTAAAATTCAAATTACAAAAGTTCGGCACCTCGGGAAATGTCAAGACTTTTTATCGAAAATTATCATTGTTTCCTCAGGAGTACCACAACGCAACCATCTAGGACCCATTCTGTTCAATCTGTTTATTTCAAATATACCAGATATTTTATCTTACATTCTGCGCCTATTCTATGCGAATGATCTAAAGGAGCATATATTGCTTGTCAAAATCACAGTATTTTAGTTCCTCCGTTACTTGAGTATGCCTGCATTATCTGGAATCCTATATTTGATAATCATAGTTATATACTCAAATCTCTCCAAAAGCAATTTTTGCTTTTTGCTGTTAAGAGGTGTATATAGTCCACCCGATTTCGAAAGCTTCCCATTATACGCATACAGCCTTAGTCTTCTAAATCTTTCCACATTATTTTGCTCCTTTTTCATTTTGGACGTTGTTAGGTGATTTTTCAAAGTTGAAGGTTTGTCCAATAAGATCACTCTCGACAATTCAGGAAGACGAACTAGGCATGTACGTCTTCTAAATGAGCATCAACATCTTTTTGTGTATAGAAACAGAGAGCTAATTAACATGTGCTGCAAAATATTTAATAACTTTGGAAAAAATTTAACCCCCCCTCTACTTCCAAATCCAAATTTAAGAAAAGCCTTTCCAAAGTACTAAAATCTTAAATTTCCCCTCTACCAACACATGTCCCAAAAACCAATTTGACAAACGGAATAAAGTCTTGTAATATGTATAATTAAATTGTGAAAACTCAAAGCAAACATAATGAAATATATCTGAATCAAAATACATTAATAGGCTGTTTACATACATCGCACTTATAATGGATGTTGCTACGGTATCTGCTTTTAAAAGCAGGAAAATGAGTTCAAACGGCGTTTATGTGCTTTTGTTTGACGGATACCGTATATAACTTCGGTTAGTTTTCAGTTGAAATTACATTTAAAATTGTTTTGCTGAAACTCAAGCCAAAAATTGATGAAGTCATGTACGTATCATATTTTCTTAAGCGAAGAAAAATCTGTTTGATTTTCTTCGGCACATACAAATTATTTTCGGGATAAAGATGCATTTACGTTAATAGGTTTAGCAACTAGTGTAAATGTAGTGTTGAATTGTTAAAATTTGACTTAGCGCTGTGATAGTACAGCCACAACCCGATTGATTACTTGCTTTGCAAAAGCACCTTTCGCATCTGATTTTGATTTATGTGGAAAAGTATTTGATTATGAACCTGATTATAGCTAAAAGTTGGTCATTTCAAAAGCACGTGATTTTGGGACGTTGTGAAAAGAGTATAAAACTGAAAAAATTTAAATTGTTAATATTTGAGCAAAATCATGCTGCTTATCAAATGTTGTTTGTTTTATTAACCATATTTTCATAGTGTTTATGCAAAAAAAAACACTAGAAATGGTGGACCAGACATGCACCAAAAAAAAAGATGGCTGCGTTTCTTTCGATTTTCCAATGACTGGACTAAAACCGTCAACCACCAACACGAAATTAACATTCTTCAACAAATTACTTGTGTACTAAATCTTACATCGTATTCTTTATAAACTAAAAATTTCTAATTTGTTTTAGTATGCTTTTCATTTGAACATAAAAAGCTTTAATTTGCTACTGAAACGGAACGCTAATATAAAATTTCATTATTACGAGTATTTACATATAATCATCATCACAATCATCAAGAAAAATACTGATAAGCTTTATTTTCACCATATACATACACCACTGAAACGGAAAATACACGAAAGCATCTCTGCTTAATAATCTAACTTCAATATCCAATTATCCTTAATATATATAATATATATATTGTTTTTATCCGATGATCTTAGTCGACCGGATATAATGTCCTTCCGAATGACTGAATCAAATATGATGCAAGATAAATTCCTTACTTTTACGACCCTATAAAGCTGGATAATTGGTCAATCATATGAGTTACAAGTATGTATCAACATCGTATCCTTCTTTCTGCCATGGTTCATTTCGGATCAAAATCGAAAATGGGGAAGATAGAAATGGAGTTTTTATAGATTAAACCCGGAGTATTGTATGTGTACCACAATACAGCGATTGTCGATATGAAATTCTGGATGTTCATCGATATATGATGGCATCTAATTTAGTTACAGTGTTTTTTTTCTATTAGATTTATTGAGAGCTACTGGTCCACGACCGCCTGAAAAACTTGGAGTAAGTCAAAGTGAAACGGATCCACTAATAGAAAACTAATTCAACCGCTTTACTTTCTACACCAAAAGCTTGAAATTATATTATTTTAACCAAGAATTTGTTTCCATGAATTATTAGGTACAACAATTTTGCACAGTTTGTTACAAATAAGGGTTTTTACAGGTTTAATGTCAAAATGAAAATTTAATTTCGATTGGGTTTCCGGTACATCGTGTGCATCCTTTGCCAATCTATTTGGAATGCTAGAAAACATTTTTTTAACAATCTTTATTCAAAATTCGTTATCCATTATCCAACAAATCCCACAGATTTGTGCTATTGTGAGTGTCGTTAACTTTTGAAAAATAACAAACAACTATTGATTTTTAGATCGTTATCCTGTTAAAAATGAATAAATTGTTTGCTACTTATTTTTCTTGCACTTTCATGAAGATTTGATTTGAATGTGTTCATATTTCTTACGTAAGTTGAAGGTTAGGGCATGATTCGATCGAGATATGAATGTACATACATATATAAGGAGTAGGTTTGTGTGAAGCGGAAGCACAGTTTAGAAATATGTTTTTAGTGATTTTTGTGACAAGGAATAAATGAATAAAATTTGCTCAGACCTTAATACCTTAAACATATAATCATGTAAATATTTTTTGAAATATTTCCCTTGAAAATATAAAATTGTCAATATTTCCCTTCGACGAAATATTTCCCTTGAAAATATGACTAGTGTTAGCAAAGGGTTGCCAGTACCAGACGTTTCTGTTGTTTTCATGGCAACGAATACTACCATTAAGTTTTCATATGTTTCAGCCCCAAAAATCTTTCTATCCGTGTAACCACGGATCCATTCAGCAGACAAAAACGAAATATACAGTGAATGTTGATCTCAACGTGAAACAATCGTGGTAGACTTTTGGTGACACTAAGTAAGTACGGCAACTCTTCTCTCGGTTTATGAGCAGTATTTTCTCACCATATTTTCAGACAACACGCCAGTTGCTATACGCACGCCAGTGTCAAACAGTAGCCATCGGTCTCTTAGATAGTCCCGCATCATGCCCATCAGATAGACAGGATGAAGAAGATAAGCTCGAAGGGCCAATCACATCTGTTAACCTTGTCCAATTGGAGGCATTCTGAACATCTAGCGTCACCAGTTCTTTTTTTCTCCTGCTATAAGGCTGACTTATCAATACGATTTGAGCCTTATGTTCCCATATTATCTACTTGCGGAGGTAGTCCGACAGATTACCTTGGAAGACTCTCATTTCCTCCCCCTGCTGTCGTTTCTTGGCATCGAGTGCTTCTTTGAAAGCCATACATGCATTCTCACTGAGGGTCTGCAGAGCAACTTGCTGCTCGATGTCTCACCTGACCACAATTCCATCAGCTAATGCTCCGGTCCGGTCTTTTGCAGTTGCCTCTGCTGGAATCATAGCCCATACATCGGTAGCAACGTGCCACTTCTGCCCACTTTCTCATTCGGGCGTATACCATCCCCACCCTTACTCGACCTAAATTGACGATTCTAGGAGCTGGGGTCTCATCTGGCTCCCCACGGCTCTTCTTTGCTCCCTAAAATTAGAGGCTAAAAAAATGGTTTTCACCTCGCCTCCTTAATCGTGTTCAGCCTCTCGCCTTATGGCTGCGGCTACCTCCTCGTTCGCTGTGAAGCAATCGAGGTATAAAACCATGAGCTTCACAACTCTTTAACCATCTACGGCGTTCCGTATCGAAGCTAGCACGATTTAGCTATGGCGCAATTTCCAGCAAAACTCCGGCAGTTTTGCTGATCTTGTCAGTCCTTTTTCTGGACTTGTGTGTCGGTGTTATTCGGACACACACCCTTCCAAACAGCCCTCAGGACTGCTACATAACTCTTAACTGGTGTTGGTTTGATTAATGTGGCGTCCAGTTTTATCCCACGCCGTCTCTCTTCTTTGCACATTTTAGCCCTGCCCTGCTGTGATACATTTGCTTTCGTTTGGGCCTCTTTTTTCTCAGAAGATGCTTTTCTTTTCCACAACGGTGAGACCATGTCCCAATGTCAGCAGCAAGAGTTTCTTTTCTGGTTTGCTTTATCCTTTCTTGTGCTCCTGTATTTCCTCGAGACTGAACTGGACCCTTTATTACTAACCCGAAGCTACTGGCATATTGTGCTGAAAAATATATTTAATATAATCGGTGCATTTTTGAAATTTCACATATCCTACTATATTTTCAAACTCATCTGCTACATTATTATTCCCCATACGCTGCATTAATAAGGCAGTTGGTTAACTCCACTGCTACACATTTTCACTTTCCCTGTAGAATTGATTTTTATTTTGCTTCTATAGGTAGATGATTTTCACTTTAACTCACTGTATCTTATGACAGTGAAGTAAATGCAATATCGCACTAGCTTGATACAAAATCATTCTCTGTAAAAGCCAAAGCATAATAAGTCGTGAGTTACTATATTTCCAGTTTTCGATATCAAAATAATATGCCGAACAACAAACGAAGCTTCCAACGCGTATAAGAAAATAAAATGGTTTCCATTTTCAAACTGAAAATCAATCGATACAAGTATTATTATTCAATTAACTGAAGTTTTTATTTGATTTTGGTTTTTCACTCTGCTGATTGTTTGATTATTTATTTTGCCAATATTTTTTTCCATTGATGTAAAATCAAACTGGTAACATACTCAAACATTCCAGTCAATAATTAAATATCAATACAGTTTCTGCATGTTTCCAATTTCGCCCCCGACTGATAAATTTCAATTTTCCTTTATTCATCTCCAACAAAGCGAGAAATGAATTTGATGTATTTGACAAGACCGTGCATAATCAAAACTGATCGACTATGGCAATCATTTTGAATTTCCTTTTTTTTGGCGAAAATACATTAAAAATGTCTGCAAAATTCATTTTTAGTCCATGCAAATTTACATCGCGGCATATATGACATGTAAAGCAATCAAGTCCACAGCGGACGAATGAATGTTTTCGATGCTGCAGAATCACGAAAACATCTGGAAACGTAACCTGCCCCGGAGTCACAAGATAATTGCCAACTGTTCGCTTAGGTATGAGTCTTGCAAGGCAACTTTTTTTAATAGAGGATCCCTCACTAAATGGGGGTGAGTACATTGAGGGTGGTATACGGAAAAGCTCGACATGCTGCTTGTACAAGATAGATACAAAAACAAAGTAAAAAGTTTACATGTCAAATAAGAGGAATCTGCACTTAATAAATACTTGCTATGAAGTTATTGCAACCTCATTGTTTTTGTATGCTTGAACTTTACGGTTGAGCTGAGAAAAGTAATTACGTCAGTTTATGCAAATACATCACAGAAAAACTGAAGATTTTTCTGTTCTGTGTGTGTATACACATTAATTAGTTAGTTCGACTATCACGACGTTTCGTCTATCTGAAGATGGTCTGTGTAATCGAGACAAACAAACTGAAAATTTATTTTCATCTAGATAGTGAACTGGAGCGTGACAGGAAAGAACTTCCGGGGAAAAGCAGAAATCTGAGTACGTTATTTTATATGTGACAAACAGGCATCCTCTCATTTTTCTTCTCATGACATTGTATTTAATTTACATAGAGTTTTTGACGAACATTCAGTAGCTTTTCTTATTTTCGATTGATTATCTTTGAGTACATCATCCAAAATACCAATAATTGCTTAGTCCCGTGAAAGAGTAACGCTGAAAATTTTCAATTTCCATTGCATTAGTATCTATAGAAAGCGAAGAAGTATCTATGGAAGACTGTGCGCTGACAGCAACGCAAATCGTGTCACACCACTCAAACACCTATGATTTGTGTACTGCCATCTGTTATTGATTTTTCTCACCACCATCTCGACGAAATATTTCTGTTAACTGAATGAATCAGAACTCAAAACAAGTTTTATTGACTCACTCAACAGACAACGCTAATCAAATTTCTCTATTACAATTTGCAAACTTAATCAAACTCACAAAATATCAGCGAAATAATTTCCGAGTAAAATCCATTCTACTTCACGCTTCAACTAGTTAGTACCAGAACAACTCGAAATGCTGGGCTGGTATTAGTCGATTCTGAAAAGGGTGATTTCGACAGTTGAGTAACCACTGAACGAAAGATTCGGATTATTTGCTTCCACGATTCAGACTCCACGTAAAAAAGGGTTTCATTCGACTAGCGGAAATTTTATCCAGGCTGATTGGTGACTGCATCAAATGTATTTTAGTCGCCAGATGGATGAGACAATTAAACTTTATCTAATTTTTGATTTTCGGAAAAATTCAACAAAAATACTTTGATTGTCTTGTTGTAGCTAGCTAAAAGTAGAAATGTGTTTCATGCATGATATATGTACTTATACTATGTTTATTAAGATTGATAACAAGAATTCTTCAATTGATATTTTTCACGACTTGTAAATTATTGTTTTTTTTCTATTCTTTGCAGAACAAGGATCGTTGACAATCGTTCGTCGCTCGAATAGTCGAAAGGGTAACTTATCCTATCAACCCGACCAACAGCAACCATCTCCATCACAAGAGCAACACACACTTCCGCATCAACAGCAACAATTATCATCCGCTGCTGATGAAAATTCCAGCGCTAATAGTAGCACAGGGCTAGTTCAATCCGCGACCGAAGAAATCGTAAAGTCAACCGATCGTTGCGAATATTCGAAAGAGTCGTCCACGACTTATAGTACAGATATGCAAGCTATTCAGACGTCAAACAATCGAACTGGTTCTGCGGAATCAACGGTTGCCGTAAATCCCTCCAGCGATGATCTCGATACAGTTGATTTAGCAACGGACAATTTACCTGCCGTCGATACACCGGATGCATGTGATAAAGCCGCAATGAGGTAAGTGATAGAAATTGTTTTCATTTAATTTCACTTTCATAAAACCTTTCAGAAAGTGTAAGAAACCATTTCATGCCTACTATGATTTACTTAGAACAATGCTTGATAAAATTCCAGCATTGAAAAAATGTCAAAAAATTGTTTGGAAAAATTAGTTCACTTATTTATTTATTTATTTGCCAAACAAGGCATGATACAAAATATATTACAATACAATATGCAAGTATTACAAAATAGAATATGCAAGCATTTCAAGTTAATGTTTATTTGCATTTAGGCGAATAAGGATGGGAAATAAATAGGTTAAGAAGTTAATAAAAATAACACAAATATCCTGGCTAAATCTCATCATCTCTATGCGTCCCTCTTTTTATCTTGTTCAATAAAATTATATCTTCTACCTCTTTCCCTTCTCTCTGGGAAATTGCCAACATCTTCTTCCCTTTACATAAAGCCGGTGATCGTACATGCATCTCAAAATACTGTCTCATTTCACTTCTTCTTTGTTTTAGCAAGGTTCTTTAGAAAGTGGTCTCCACAAGCGAGTTTACTCCTTTATCCAGCCTACTATAGCTTACGAGCAGCATGGTTTTGTCAAAGGTAAATCCACTTTAATCCATTTCACTCATGTGGTTGCATCCGCTCTTGACCATTAAAAGCAGGTCGATGTACTATCTGCTGACTTCTCCCAAGCGTTCGACTCTGTCAACCATAACCTTCTTCTTCAAAAGCTAAGGAACGATGGCATAGCTGATCCTCTTGTTTCCTGCATGATTCAAATTCCGAAATCGGAATTCGTAAAATTTTCCGACTCGCCCATGATCGAAATTTCGTATTATGATCTATTCCGAAATCGGAATTTAATACCTGTTTTAAACTGCAGACAGCTTCACTCGAATGGGCTAAATCGTTTCCAGATTTCCAATATATTTGCAATCAAGTTTCAAAATAGCTATTTAAATTTAAAAAAGTGGCACGGAGTTTCAATATTTCTTACTAACATTGACTATATGGCAATTTATTTTGCTTTGCCTAAGTATGGTCAGTCGAAAATAACAAAAAATAAGGATTAAAATTTAATAAGTCGAAATAAGTCCAGTAGTTAAGGAGAATCTTATAAGAATGTAATATCACGAATTCTAAAATTGGTGGCAAAATTACGATTTATAAGACACGGTATCTACCAGTTAACCGAATTCCAGGTTTAACTTACGTATATCAATCGAACTGTGAAAACAAATAAATTCGAAAATCAAAAATCCGCCAGAATCGGCCAAAAAATCCGACCACAAATGAGCTATCGATTAGACAACTCGCCTTCGGAATTTACAATCCGAAGCTGGCGGATTCTCGTGCATAAAGCCGGCTTTAGACATGCGGTGTTTGTCAAATACCGAGCACCTAGTTTGGCAAACTTCGCATGTGTGGTTGGGTTGCTCGCCTAGTGCTTGTCCTAGGCCAAGCCCAAATATTCGGGTGCTCGCTATTCCCGTAGTTTGTCGAACTTTCAACTCACATCAAAGTAGACGAGTACTGTGTCGGATCCCCGCAGCTAGTTCATCTTCCAGTTTTGGCGAACATTCGGCAATGCCCGAATGTCTAATTCACTGTGCTTGTCATTCCGTAAGCACCAAGCCAAATTACTCGACTAGGTGTTCGGTATTTGGCGAATAGGAGGTGTTTGACAAACACCACATATCTAAAGCCACCTTTAGGTGAACCGATGATTGATCAAAAAAATTCCTGAAATTGGTCGGCAAACTAGTCACATATTTTCTTGTGGTTCAGAAGAAACAGAAGTGTTTTAGTACATAGACGTGAGATACAAATTTCGAACTGAATCAGGTGTACCTCAAAGCTCAATTCTTGAACGAATTCTCTTCAACGTTTTCACTGCAGGCATCCCAAATATTTTTCAGAACTCCTGCACAAGTGAACCTGTTAATCTTTAGTCAGATGGCATATTCTTCTGGTACTCCCAGCATAACACGCACTTTGTAACAGCGGTGTTACAAAGGAACGCATACCAAATAATTGCATATTATGAAAAATCACATAAGTGCCGGCGAGAGTGAGCTGATATTTTTCAGAGGTGACCACGAAGACATCAGAAAGGAGTCCAAAACTATATTTACATAGATTTCAAATTCTTTTCGAAGCCATTTTAGAAGTTTTGGAGCTAAGTTATTTTTTTTTGTCTGATACCCTCGCTAATACTGATATTAGTTATTATTATCTTACATAGTTTGTTTTCCTGATTTTCTAAACATTTTAGTCTCATTCGGCCATGGCTCAAATATTTTTGCTTTATCTTTGAAACGTACTTATCTATCCCATTAAAACCTTCTGGAAAAATAAAGTTTCGTTTTAACGGTAAAAACATGTTACCTATCTTTCTTTTTTGATGATTTTTTTCTCACTTTTTGAAAGAAACTTTTATGTGGAGAGTGGCGGTATCGGAATCTACGCTATGAAAAACAGTCATTAGTGGACTGCTGGAACCACTAATTGATTAGGCGCTGGCAACAGATCTGGTACTCACATCTGCCTGAATGGCGCCCATTTGAGCGCGGTTCCTCTGAATTAGTTATTTTTGAGGAGCAGCTATCCAATTATCCAGCTTTGAGTGGGCGGTGTTTGGATGGCAGACTGTTGGCAGTTTGATCTCTGAAACAGAGATGGGAAACGTTTTGAAACGAAGTTTTGGCATGTCAAGCAGTTTCAAACGTCATTTTTAACATGAAAGACCGCAAATAGACTAATAGATTTGCCCAAACTGTTTTTGGTCAAACTTAGTTTAACTCAAAATGTTTCATCAAACGTTCTCTCGATGTTTTTCAAATAACTAGAATATTTCAAATATCTTAAACGTCGCAAATTAAATCTTTTCTGTCGTTTAAAGCATAGAGTATAATATCACATTGAAGTGATTACTGCTAATGAAAGCGGATTTGTTTGGCGTATGTTGATAATATTCAAAACAGTTGACATTATTCCCTGGATGATTTATCAAAATTTTGAAGACTTAGAAAATTCGGTCATAAATTTAAGTTTTAAATAAAAACGTAGATACCAAAATGATAAAAATGAGAGCACACAGCATAAAACACGCCAACCGCCAACGAGCTTCCTCACACTTTCTCCGACCATATGGGTCTTCACAGCACGCATTCGAAAAACGCAAAGTATCGCACCTCTCTATACAGGTGCGTTCCTGTACTACGATTAATTGCGATTAATCGCGATTAATTGCAATGAAGCTGTTCCCGTACTCCGTTTTACTGAAAACTGAAAATTTTCCCTCTTTCAGTAAATTTCAGTAGGGTCTGAGCTACTGAAAAATACTGAAAAGTGTCAAACGGAGTAAATATGTTCAAATGTGCGCGGCAAGCAACATATTTTTTGCGTAATGTTGCTATGAAGGTCGAATATTTTTGTGGCGATAATTTATTACCGCTTAGGATGACTTTATAATCACTATTGTTCTCCCAAAAACCGAAAACTGATACTTTCGGTTGTCGATTTTCAGGAAATACAATAAGAGCGTTCCCGTACTTTTCATTAAATTCCCCACCACATGATTCAAGAAAATTCATTGTTTTTTTTCAAGCTTCAAGCAAAAGCATTGATTCTCATTGCATTTCCTTTCATTGCAGATTACGATATCTATTGCGGCTTTTGCAACGCGGCGAAATTTCTGCTGAATTACTGCAGAAAAATCTACATTACGCAGCTCGAGTACTCGAAGCTGTGTTTATAGATGAAACCAAGTAAGTATCGACAACATTGTTTACTCACATCAATAAACATTTGAATCGCTCAACTATTGCATTATAATCTATAAAAATTCGTCCAATGATGTATGTCCCTCGAGAACAAAGTTAAATTGTTCAAATGAATATAATGAACAAGACGTTTTTCTGCACTTCTTTCCGGTTTTTATTTGAAAGCTGAGTTTTCTATAAGAAAAGCAACTTCATGAGATCATAAAATCATTACGTTTATCTCCAATATGAATCGTTAATTTTTAATTTTATATTAACATGGATGTCAGAGGGTGCAAGAATTTTTCGCTAAACCTCTAACAATAAAAAGTTGATCTTATTAGTTGATCCTATGTCAACAAATCATAAAATTTTTCTAAAAAATAAACTAAGCGAAAACATTTTTTAGAATATTAGAAGATACAGTGCATGCTGAACATGGAAAACTTCTGTATTTTTCCAGAAGTCCCTCTGAAGATACGAACAAATTAAATGTCGCTATAAAATCGGAACAAAATATTAAAACTAAATTCATAAAGAAGTAAGTTACTTTTACGTTATTGAAAAAAAAACAACAGTTACTGTAGAGGTCAAACAATTTATCATCATTTATTAACAACGTAACAAGTGTAGACATTACACTGTATGTAGAATATTAGAACAATATCTAAAACAAATTTACTTGCTACAAACATAGTGTGTAACAGTTCCCGAAATGATCGTGTTGCGTTTCCAAAACATCTAAAGTTAATTAAACATTCAAGGAAATATGTTCCATGTTTGCTTTGCTCCTTGAATCCGGCCAAAATATTTACCATTAATGCTAATAACATACATAAGTGTAGGATGCTAATTATGAAAACATCATAGAGCTTGTAACTTTGCCTGTGTACCCTGTTGAAGTATTTTGAATTTTACCTCTAGTTAATTAAAAGTTTTCATTTTAGTATTCGTTGAACTGTTTCTGTTGCAACGTAGATTTCCATACGTTTCCATTTCTCTACGCTGCTTTCATTACAATTATTTTGCTATTTTTGTCAATAACTTTACTGTTATTATAGTGAAGTTCTATCCGTTTTTTTTTTTTGTTTGCTTTCGTTTTCTGCATTCAAAATGTTTCAATACTTTTACTTGCTGAAAAATTCAAAAAACATTCTACTTGCTTTCATTTTCTCTCTATTTCGTATTTTTTTTACATTCTTCTCTCACCATCATCAAACTTCTAACCTTAGTCTGGACGACAGGTAAAATTCGTTACGAGAAGATATTAATATTAATTAGGCCTAGCAACTGTCTACGGTTTTGGCTCTAAAAAAAATTATACTAATTTACCATGCTCTCAAAAGCAACATAGTGCAAAGAGGCTGAGTGGGGCCAAAAAATAGATATCGGAAGTATGATACAGAAAATGAAGTAGATATGATACTATGATCTCATGAATAAATCAGAAAGGTTTATTACTTTTCCATGTATCCGGGGCTTATCAGGAAAATTTAATCAAAGTTTCACAAAGAATTTTAAATGATTTGTACCGTTTGGTGAAGGAGACAAGACAATCACTTTGAACTTTTAGAAAGTAATGAAATTGCTACATCACGCTCACTATCATTTAAATTTAAATACTTTTCAACACCTCAAATTTTGTCAACGGTTCGACAGACAACAACTTTCAGGAATACATTATTTTCAGAATATTTGCATTTTATGATCAAGTTGGAGTTTTCATGGAAAATTCGCGGTATTCTATTATGTGACTGAAATTCGATAAAACTAATAATGAAAACTTTCAATCGTGCTATATTAGAGTTAAATGAAGTGACTTGATTCGGCTATCAAGTAAAAGCATAATATAAAATAAATGCAAAGCAGTTGTACGACATACTTCCAAAGTGTTTCGGCTACAACTTGCAAATGTCATTAACTTCTGAAAGTTCTCGTCATTGTGTAAATAGATTATTTTCCATCCTAATACTCTTCTATCATTTTTTACAATAGACTTTTGTATTAAAATGTTTTATTACTTTTTCTTTCATCGCCATCTTTCGTAAAATCTCTCCCTCCGCATAATTTGATGAAAATAAAAATTCGATTATTGCTACAAACTGAAAATAAAATAAACAAAATCAAATCAATATCATTTACACACAATGAAACTACAACACTACCTGCCAAACTACGAAACACAAAAAAAAAACACAAAAAGTCAAGACGGTGCCTCTCGTGATAAAAACAACAGTTGTAGCAATCAATCGAGTACAAATGATGGAGTTACGGCTCGGACAAAGGGTCCATCGACCGCACCCGCAACGCATAGTGGGCCGACTGGTCCGCCGCCCAGTGGGAAATCGAATAGTAATAATATTGGTAGTAGTGGTGTTGGCGGTGCGATACAACGACGACGACTACGTACGCCAGTTTGGGCTCGATCTATGTCAAAAACGTACAAGCATAATTTAACTAAAATAGTTTTTATTCTCTTCTTTTTTTTGTGCCTAATATAGATAATTCGAAGGGTTTCGAAATGCAAAATTGTTATTTTTCAAAATCCAACTCACCCTTTTTTACTAAAACTGGCAAAAACATTTTTACTAGCTTTCGATTTTTTGTTCAGTTTTTCACTTCTCTTTAACACAGTCTTGTTTATCCACTCTTTATCATATTAATAGATACTAATAGATACATACCATACAGTTAAGTCATGCATAACAAATTAGTTTTTCCCGGTGTTGCATTGTCGGGCATCTGCGTGGAAATGATGCTATAAAACAATTTCGGTTTTTCCTGTAGTTGAGCCCTGTCTTTGTCTTGATTGTGTTAGTCCAATTGTTCTAAGATCATTGAATGTGATGTGTCCTATACTTCTAATCCATATGTATAAAGATTGATCTTTTGATTTTCATAATACATACTCATTTCTGGTGGATTCTTTGTAAATATATATTTTCAACTTAATACAATAACCATTTTAGTAAAAAAGCATGGATAGCCAAAACAGTGTATGTCCGAATATCATTGGTGTGGTTTGATCTTTCGTATTGCGAATTGTTTCATGTCTTACAATAGTAGAAGCATTTATAAATAATGAGTATTGCGAATTTCATCTCGAATGGCAATACGCTTATTTAAAATACTGTATTTGATCTAAGGTGTATGTACTACATCCGTGATTTTTATTGATGACCAATGGAGAGCTAATAAGATCGTGAACAAGCGCACAAAATCTTGTGCGGCTTATGTAAGCTCTTTTTTGTTTTATTATTTTTTTTAATTGCTTACAGTTTTATATTCAGTCAAAATATAACATATTCAGACGTGTAATGTACATCAAAAGAGACTTGAAGTAGAAAAAACTGAAAAGCTCTCGTCTTTCGGCCCACATTGGGCGCAATTTTAAAATTGAATAATTCAGGTGAAATCGTAGATAAGATATGGTCAGGATGAATTTGCAAATGTACATTGTATTAATATGCAAAACAAACAATAGATTATCATACTATAGATGCTTCTTCTATGCGATAGATGCAAATACTATTATTGGATAGTATTATATATGATCAAAATATTATAAAATGCAATAAGGAATTTTGAATTTTTCAGAATTTGTGTTTTCGTGGAATTTCTATTAACACACTGTGAAATATTTCCCAACTTAGCCAAGATTTTGATTTCATCCCAGGAATGTCATCTGTGACTTGTCATCTCTGTGGTTTTTACATTGGGTGATAGATACAAAAAAATACAAATAATGGTTACTATCAACCAACTAAACAGATAAAATTTTTACACCAACCATTCTTTATAAAACTCTAGTTAATCTGAATTTGCCATTTTTCGATTCTTAACTGGTAGTAAAAATAGTGCCTCTGCTTATCAAACTTATTTATTACTCACGCTAAAACCTTTCTCACCGTCAAAGCCAAACAGCAGCAATAAACGAACAACAAATAAAACTTTATTAGCCACAGAAATGCTTCCGAACCTGTTAAGCAAAAAAGAAAAAACCTTTAGCTACCAGGTTTTCAGAACGTGAGTCTAACAAATTGATAGCTGAGTCAAAATTTGAAAAGCTCTCAAGGACCAGATCACGACCGTATCGTGTGAATGAAAGTACGCTTGTTTTCGTTCTCGGGACATTAATTTCAATCCCAGAGAGATTCATCGGGTATTTTCCACTGTAGGCATTGCTAGAAGGATAAATGCGGCAACGCTGAATATAGATTTAGTCCTACACAAAATAATTGTTCTCGCTCGGCAGAAGGCCAAGTAGGCATGGTAGCGGGTAGAGAAGACAAAGAACAAATAAAATCTGTTTTCTCTGGAATTAGGTAGTTCATTCCGAAAAAAAAACACTTTTATCCAATCGAAACCACTGCGAGTTTGTGGGAGTTGACAATGGTAAGCTAAAGAGGGTCATGTCACTTGCGACGTGGCTGTTGATAAAAATACCGTTATAATGAGGTGATGGGCAGGGAGTGAATAAATGTATAGCAGGACTGCGCCAATATTGTTAATCTCCTGGGATGAATGGTTTCCGATGAAAGGATATTTTAGTACTACTTTAAAAACGAAAAAAAAAACTTAAAGATTTGCAGTCTAGTCTTTAAAAGTTAACTGCGTCATATCGTTTCTTCCTATTTATCATTTGTTTTTCCATCTGCCTACAGTTTAATTCTAACAGCAAGGCCAACGCTAATGATTGAAGGATTTAGATAAGGGTAATTAGTAGACTCTACTTAGATAGATTGACTATCTAAACAATTTTTAATTGATCTGAGTGCTTGAATGTCAACTCAAAAATTTAGTCTATCACATTTTATCAGTCACAACGTCGTAAGCTCTGTCAAACTCTGCTTCATTTTGTGATTCCCACACACAGTGCCATTATGAAAGCGTACTATCTATCTACACCGTATCTATTGTCTTATATTTCAATCTTGTTTTCATTTTATTTTCAAGTTCATTTTGTGCGTGAATACTTCAGTAAGATTTTTATTAAGAGTAACTAAAACTTTTTACCAAAACACTATATAAATATATCCATGCAATGATATGCGATTGTTTCTGAAGCCGTAACATTTCAGTATGCAAAAATGAGGCATACACTATTATATCTATTGTGGCAGTTTTTGTTAATAAGAATGGTCTCATGTATTGCTGCTTATACTGACTATTCTGTTATAAAGAAACGTATCGCAGAAAATAATAACAGCTGGGTTTCATAACAAAGAACGCATTCAATTTTTACTGATTTTTGAAGAAAATCAGTTTTAAAATCACTTTAGCAAAAAATTCATTAATCTATATATACTATTTTCGCGTTAAATTCATAAATTTTTGGCAGTATTTAATATTTTGAAGTCTAATTCATATTTTTGTACTTTTTAATCTTTTAGAGTCTAATTCATATTTATTCAAATCAAATTCGTAAATTTTTGATATGAGTTCATAAGTTTTAAAGTCAAATTCATAATTTTTTTGATTCAAATTCATAATTTTTTCGAACCAAAAATATAATTTTTTCGAGTCAAATTCACAATGTGCGCAAGCTTAATTCGTAGTTTTTTTTTCAAATTAAATTAATATATTTTTAAAGTAAGTTCATATCCGGCGGTTAAATTCATAAATTATGATCTTGATGTGCAAATATTACGAATTTGAAAAAATATGAATTAGACTGGAACATATTATGAATTTGTACTAAAAATCTGTGAATTTGACTTAAAAATGGTATTTATGCATATAATCAAAAAAAATCAATGACCTTTTCTCTTGCTTGTGTCATCCGATTGAGCTGATATTTTCAGGATGCTTGAATGTGTATTTTACCAATTGTTAGTCATCTTTAACTCTTTGGCGCAAGCAGGCATTTTAGTGATCTTTTAAACACTCTGATGGATCTAACAACAAATAACTTTTCAAAAAACCAGGTGTGCAAATCAATTCTTAAAGAATTTGATAAGATAACGATTTGGCTGTTTTTTTTAATCCTATTTAAGTGCTGGACTCAAAGAAAATTTTAAAAATTGCAAATTTGGATAACTCTCGATAGAGTCGTCATGACCTTGTAATAAAAACTAGCAACAAATGTCTCAATTTCGAAGACGAGGAAAATTTTTGCAGGCGGCATCCGTTATGTAGCAAATAGATATTGGCCGAGGCCAGGCGAGCCGAAGTCAGACGAGGCCGCCAACATGTGGACGGCATTTGACAGCTCGCCACGAATCGCCTTGGCTCGTGCCCAAAACCCATTCCGATCGGAAAGCGGACGAGCGCCTCTGACACCTGTTAAAGTCGCTTGTCTGGACCGTCCACACACTCGGCTCGCCTGGGCTCGGCCAATATCTATTTGGCACATTAAAATCTTTCCACCCCTATAACTTCCCGCGCAGTCATCTGTAACGATTTAAGAAACGAGAAGGTTGGTTGGAGGCACCGAACCAAAGTCCAGAAAAGGGCCTGACAAGGAGCGGTACAAAGAGGGGCAGGGGCCCTTCGGATGACTTGGACTAACCACCAAAGCCAGTAATCCAAATTCAGGCTCCAGATTGTACTCAGAGCCAAAAAGCTAAGAAGGACAACACATGTCCAATGAGAGCTGACTGTTCTTTTGAACGGGAAAAATACGAACCGCAAGGGAGGCGATTCAGGGAGATGTTAGTGGGAATGGATTACTGATTCAGACGTTAAGTCGTATAAGTCATGAGCTAGTGCTTACAAAATCCAGCAAAGCGGCTTACCAGCATCCGTCGGAGTTGGATTCAAGGATGCTCTGCTTATGCGGACGAAGGGCCTTCACGGCCATTTCTCGGGTACCTTGCTTCGGGGCACTTTTTTTTTATCTGCCCTTGCTGATGGTCCACCATCACCACGTATGAGAAGATGCTGCCATTACTTTTCCCTAGGGTAAACGACCTATGCTGAAAATATATATAAAGGGCTTTACTTTCCTGAATTTTCAAACACTTGCAGAAACACCTCTGAAAATATTTCTACCCTATGATTTCTGATATAGTCATCGGATCAAAGTAGTGCATAACTGGATACCTCTAAAATCATAAATTAAACCCCTAAGTTCCCCCGAAAATTAATTTTTATCCCCATAGAAAAAACACTAGAAGTTTTGTTCGCCTAAAATAACATCGACAGGGCTCCGAAATCTCCCATTGTAGAGGAAAAATCACCCAATCTGACAGCATTGTAACTAGGTGTTACACTCCTTGAATTTTGAATATTTACCACCTACACTCCATGACAGAACTTTTGGGGCATCCTCGAAAAGTTTTTAAACTATACAGAATACCCACTAGCCTCAGCATTTTATCAAGGACGTTTTTAGGACGTACAATACATTCATTGTACGCTCTAATCTAACGGGATTTTTGCGAATGTTTCTTATTTTCAGTGCGACAAAACTTTGGGCCAGTGAGAAGAAAACCAAATTTTATCCTATTTATCCTATTTCCTATTATTATAAATAATATTAGTTATGTGTTTATCCACCATTATTTCTAAGCAATTCTAGCATTTTTGTTGGGTGAGTGTGAAATAGTTTTTGGATACATTGTTGGTCCATTTTGTTTCACTCTTTTGAAATAGACGTTTTAAGGTCTGCAACAGAGCTGAATTGTTTCCCTCCAGAAAAAAAAAACAGTTTTCAATAATATTTAGATCTGGCGAGCGTGCTGGCCACTTTAAAACATCGATTTGTTTTGCTGCGATATACTCTTTTACGAATTTTGCAGTATGCATAGCTGCATTATCGATTTGGAATGTAAAATCGGGACCTACTATTGCATAACAGCTGCTCATCAGATAATTTTATATAATCAGTCCTCTTCACTTTGCCGTTTTAAACTTAATTTCAGTTTTCCAATCTTGCTTTTTTATAAACTTTTCTTAGTGGAGGCTTACATTTAAGTTTCCGTCGTTTTAGGTATTCGCATTTTTTGTATGATACGCTGCACATTCCTCAGATTTGTTTCTATACCAATCTCTGTAGATAGTTGCTGTGCTGTAAGCGTTGAATTTGACGCCACTCTTTAAAATCGCCCGGTGGTCCCGGGCTGCAACAGCTTTCGGGCGTCCTCTAGGGCTATTTACTAAAGTTTTCTGAGTTGTTCAGATAACTGATGGCTCCATGTCTGCTTCTTGTAATTATTCTCGATATTTGAGAACTGGTGTACTGGTTTTTTAAAATTTTTTATGTTTCTTATTTCATTCGCGTCCAATTTTTTTCACTGCCCATTTTGTGGCTTTTATAATAAATGTCAACTATTCACTTTTCAAAGAAAATACTTGGAAATACAGCAATACAGATAGTTTGTGAACTGTCAGTGTTTGGTGATCCGCTACAGGCATCGGTCACACAAACCCCTTTAAGCAAATTCAATCACATTCCCGTGAACCCATGCGATTTTACTGAATCTATTTACCGGACAGACTAGTCAACCCAATCTCATCGTTGGATTAGGATTCGTTGTTTTCAATGCTACTATTCCAACCTAAGCCCGATAGAGGTGCGACTATTATAAGTTTCACAAGTAATAGGAAATATAACTACCTGTAAACAAATTGAAAGAGATGCCTCCATTACCTATGTCCTTTGCCTATTCTGTTGTTGAATTCCAAAAGCTGTTGAAAGAGTATTTCGCATTTCTCAAATGTTCAATGTTCACGTAGGCTTTGCATTCATCCAATTAACAAAATCCATCCAATCAACACAATCCGTCTAAGTAACTATTTAATAGAAACACTAACCACGTCACTTCGGATTTTACTTTGAGAAAAAACTTTTCAGCAAATTGATATAACAACAACACAAACCTCCTTCACTGATCCAATTAATGATTACAACCATCTACCACACTTAATACATGTGAGATCCATTAAAATTTAACTACTGGAATAAACTCACTAATCCTCATTACAAACCTGACACTCCTTAGCCGCGACACTCCTACACTCGCCCTCAACACACCCTTTGCATATGAGCGCATGCTACTACTGTACCAGTGAATTATACGAAAACAAATTCAGTAAAACTATCGCCGTAGAAATTTAATCTGGTTACATCGAATAACCGACCTCAAAATAGGTCAAATTTAACAGGGATTAATAATTATTGTATAACACGTACTGTTTGCCATGCGTACGTATATCTGTATGTTTTTGACTACGTGTATGCAAGGACAACTTATATTCATTTATGGCTACAATATGTTTGTGTACGTTTGTTGTTTTTCTTTTCGTATCCAGGTTTCATGAAAGGCCGTTACGATGTGGAGGCTCTTCGTCAGCCTCATCTAAATGTAGTAGGTGCCCGCTATCAAAACATGCCAAAGATATAATGTATGTTTGTTGAAAATTATCTTTACATTGCGTTGATGTCAATAGCAAAAGTGATATCGATGTTAGGTTGAAGCTGTAATTAGTGATATATTTGCACATGGAATTACGTATTCATTAATATGAAAAAAATACTCGCTTTGGCGAAAGAACGAGAAAAATGACACTTAAGCGATGTTGAGTGGAATTGATGATGTGGTGTTTTCGTACGAAAATAACTTTTTTGATTTATTATTTGAAAAATCGAAAACCAATTGCACTTTGAAGATAAGATTATTTCGTGTTTAGTTAGTAATGGCTTTAAATAAATGCAAGCAAATATGACTGAGGTACAATTAAAAATACTACTTGAATCATCATAATCATTGAATATATTTAGCAGCTTGCAACATTTTATGTGCCTATTGATTATTCGTTTTCTGTATTTGTGAATACACGATTTGCATATTGCTTTTATGTCGTGGCATACCTTGCTTCATGCAATTAGATTAAGTAGAAACATACCTGTTGTACCATCTTTCCATAAATATACATTCTATGGCTGTTTTGCCCACTTTAATAGCACATAAACGCATGTTGTGCGCATAATACTCTTTGAAAAGTCTGTTCATTCGGAATACAGTACCACCCTCTTTTTTGTTGAAGAAAGAATCAAATGTAGGAATTTTCCAATTGCGCTCAAAATCTTGTTCAATTGATTCCCTGATTGAACTTCGTTTTAACAGCAGAGCAGAACAGAGTGCTTATACGATTTTCATCTTTCAGAAAATGAAATTGAATTTGTTTCTTAGGAAAGTAAAAGAAATCTAAAACGTTGTATACTTTTTTTCCTGAATATTTTGAAATTCTCTTGTGAATTTAATTGCTAAAGAGTCAATCGTTTAAATTAGAGCCTGGACGTATAATGAATAGAATAAAAATATGTAAAAATTGAAACTGGTCATTTTTTGAGTTGAGATATTTTGCAAACATTATTTTTTTACATCTCTCTTAGACTATTTTCTATAACAGAAAACGTATATCATTTCAAACCTCTGAATATTAAATCTCTAAATATCAAAATCATTTCCTGTTAGATTTCCAGATAGGTCTCCTTATTTTACCCATCAGTATCATTATGAAGCCAAAAGCCGGGACACATTCCAAAATCTTTCCATAAAAATAACTCCACTAAATAATAATCGATTTTCAAACATTTGGATGATATCGAATGTTAATCGTTTTTTGCACGAATTTCTTATGATTTGGTTTTAGAAATATATTGGTGAATATTATATTGCTGACTTAAAAGTGATAATAATCGAAATCTACCTGATGGTATTTATACACAAGTATATTTATATATATATATATATATATTTATATATGCTTAATAATTTTCATTCAATTCGTCAATATACTAATTTCAGTAACTAGATGTTTAGGTACCTTTCAGTATCAGTATATAGCTATCGAGTCAGTCAAATTAATCTTATAAAGTTAACAAGCAGAAATTGACATTCACAACGCTATATTTACTTCCTATTTACAATTCTTATTTAATTCATTTAAATTGTTGTTTCATGAAATTTTTAAAATCATTATTTAGTAGTTGCATACATACATATGCCCATCCCAAGAAATTATGTTTACGTTTATTACGCGCCCAGTGTGGGTCATTGTAATTTTTCGTCCAAATTATTTAGCTTATCCTTTAAGATGCCGTACTTTCGTATGTATGGTAAATGGTAATCTGATGGAGCTGTAATAATTTTTGGCGAGTGATGTGGCCTAGCATTGTCCTGGTCAAAAATGACACCTTTTTAAAATTCTGGCCGTTTTCCGTTGATCGCTGTATTTAATTTGTTGACTGTACACATCCGAATCGATCATTCGGTTTCTCGGAAGCACATCTTTCCAAACACACCAAAATGATAGCAAAATCTTCTTTTGGTGGATATCGGCTTTCGAAGTGAATTGTACTGGCTCATCAAGCCTGGACGATGATCGTTTTCGGTTGACTTTATTGTAAATAATCAATTTTTCATTATTTCCATATTTTCCGTGTTGATCCGTTATAAAATATGACCAGAGACATCTATGTGTGAATTCTGCAATTACTTAGTTGCCAATCCAATAGTAATATAATTTAGATTCGTCTGCGTAACAAAAAACTTTGGAAATATCCACTCATAACCCAAAGGGCTGAGTAACTTCTAATGCTAAGGCACGCCAGACATATGTACAATTGAAGAAGAAGATTATATATAAGCGAAAAAGATGGTTCCAACATTTGTATCAAAAGCAAACCTAATTCGGACGAGAATCGTATGAGGGAAATACAATTCCCCAAACCTGCCCAGGATAAGTTTGCATCAATTCTTACAAGAATGTAATACCTAATTTATTCAATCGCTGTCTACCTTATCTCAGAAATTTAGCCGCTACAAAGGCCAAACAATTAGAGTGTTCAATAAAATCGTATAGAAGAAACTCAGATTAAGGGCCAAGTCGAATTGCAAATAGAGATAAAAGAAATATAAAAAATTAAACTTAAAATAATTTCCACTTAACCACTCACACTAAATAATACACATATTATTTCTTGTTTTTCCTTGATAGTGCATCCCTACCTAATAATTGCTTATGTCTTCATTTTCCTCTGTATTTTTTCTCATGTTGTTCGCATTGTGTTTTCGACGCCTTATACTTCTAAGGCGATCGTCGCAGCTGCACTAAGAATTCCCACACATTCTTTGGCACATTAGCTTTACATCACTTCTTATTAGGCTTTTGAATTAGTCACTGTATACTTCACTTTTCTTCTTCAACGTTCTAGAACTCTCTTCTTCTTCGCACTTCAAAAAAATCAATCCACCTATTTAGTGCCATTTTCCTCCCATTTTCATATTTCTTTCAAAATTACAACGTTTTCGATTCCCTTCCGATTTCCAACCAAAATTAGCGCTTGTGCTACCTATCGTTAAAAGCTACCAAAATAGTAATATCATAACTAACACTCTCTATATTGCTCTTAATGTTCTCGTTGATAACTACACACCAAACTCAAAATACAGATAAAGACAGCAGATGCGGCCAGCGGCATAAGAGCTTCGCGGCAACGTCGAAAAAATTAACGAAGTATACCCTTTTGCAGCAGCCTTACAACCAATGAAATATCACGTTGTCTATGTAGTAAATTTTTACGAATTACATTTTTCCCCCAACTTATTTTCCAGTAAAACTCTAAAATTGTCCAATTTACTAAAAATAGTAAGTCAGATTAAGGAAAATTTTCGAAGGTTTTTAACCGTGCTACTCAATAAAATTGAAGGATTTGGCATATTCTGTCCCCTTCTTTCCTGGTCTTCCTTCTATCCTCTTAGTCAGAGCCAATTTAAACGGTTCCATTTCTTCTCTCAGGTTTTCCACATCTGGAATTCCTCAATGATCTGTCCTAGAACCTTTACTTTTTATTTTGTTTGTCAATGATCTTCGTTCTATTATCGACTTCTCTTGTTTTCTATATGCGGATGACTTAAAATTATACAGAGCAATCAAGTCTACGGCCAATTATCAACAATCGCAAGCTGATTTGCTTACGCTTAATCACTGGTGCCACAACAACTTCTTACCATTAAAAAATTTGAAGTGTCACCAGATGTCATTTTCGTATAAAAGCACTCCATATGTGCTATCTTATTCCTGGTCTAGTATTCGCCTGTCAGCTGTGTTGCATTTTAAAAACCTTGGTGGGGTATTTGATTCTAGATTGAAATTTGATGTTCATGTCATGAATACAACGGCCAGTGTTTATAGGATTGCTGGCTTTGTTTTGCGTTCTTCGTATATGTTTACCAACATTTCCACCTGTATTAATTTATTTGTTGCCTTAATACGTATTATTTTAGCCAAATAGGGTCCCCTCGCTTCGTGACGCCATAGAATGGACTCAGCATAGGCTCACTCGCTCGCTGTTTTTTAAATTCAGCATCTCCTGTTGCCCTACTTCTTTTGCTTTTCCATCCTTCATATATCCTCATTGGAAGCACATAGATTTTCCGTCGATGAGTGCTTACTTTTCAAACTTTGCCAAGATATTTTTGGTCAGATCGTTGTTCCCAGACAACCATAAATTAATCTAATCATCCTGAGGTTTTTTCCATTCGTTCTTAGAATGCTAAGTGCTAACCGTAGTTTGTTTTCTTTTCGTTAAGCATAGTACTGAGTTCGATTTCACGTGAAATTTTCATACAAAATTTCACGTGAAATGTGTTTCGGTGAAAATTTCGCTTGAAAATAAGCAAGTTTGGTACTGTGTTCTTAACATGAAAAGTTGCTTTGAAGTTGCTTTCGCTTCGAAAACATAGATGGCACTGAAACATGTTGTCAATCATTTCACGCCAATTTAGTTTGTGCAGTTCATTCTTTCGAGCGAAAAAGTGACATTTAGTGTTTCAATTTGAAAATTGAGCAGTGCAAATGACTTTCCAATAAGAAAATCGATCGAAAACTGAAATTCTTGACATTTCATCCGTCAGAAATGAGCATTGTCTCTGCTTTTCTGCATTGTCAAAATTTTCGCTCGAAAGAATGACCAGATAATGGAAACATGTCAAAATTTCACGTGAACTCGAACTCAGTACCAGCCTTTAGGTTTAAAATTACTCAATTCTTTCTCATATTTCTTTTTAAATTTTTTTTTATTAGGTTTCATTTGACACCATAATTAGATTAGATCTGTAGCGCAAATGAATAACAAATAAATAATAGCATCTGAAAATGTACAGCACAGAATTCCTGAGCTCTTAATTTGCAACGAATTCCAATCAAAATTTTATATTAAAATGGAAGTCAAATGGCACACAAACAAAAATGAAAAGAAAACAACCGCAAGTAATTATGTTTTGCAATCAATACCACTGACACTATTAACTCGTGCTTAATATTATTTCATCGAATAATTCTTCTCTGAGATATTTATGAACGAACTTGACTTCGTTTTGTTTGTTATTGATTCTTTGCTTCTTCTCACTCGTTCGTTCAATAAACAATCGGTTACAGTTGAACAGCAAGAAACCTGATATCAATTAGAAAATCGATTTCCTTCCACAACATGAACCGTATGTTTAACTGCTACTCCTGCTCGTCGGTGGTGGTGTCCATTTCCGGAATTATAATAACTGTCACAACGTGAAGTGAGATTAAGACAGAAAGAACGTAAGAGGTGAAAAACGATTATGATTCCAAGCATCTAACAGCAGCTTTTCAGACGGTTTGTGTAAGAAACGAATGCAACATTCTGAACAAGCGCAATTACTATAAAGTAATGCAATATCTCAGACCTACATATTTAATTAATTCAGGCCGAGGTCTGAATTTTAGGGAAGCTATTAACGATTATCAAGAAGACAGGACTGAAAAGCTTTTAATGCTATAATGACATAATTTGAATTCATGTCTCAATTTCATTACGGAAATATCTCTTTGACCTTTCATTCATCGTAATCTGAGGGCTGATAGCTCTAATTTCAACGACAGAGCATGCATTTTTTATGTTCATCCTTAATGCCTGCCTCGATAATTCTACACAGAGATCGTGATTAGCTGCTGAACCCAAAAAGAGAAGTTTAAAAGTATATGAAAGTAATAAACTAATGTCAATATGAATACAGTTCATTTCCCCAAAACTTTGATTCTAATTTCAGAGAAGTGAGTTCTTTGTCGGGTAAAGCTTTTAACAGTCACGAACTAGGCTAAATATGAATTAATAAGTAATTGACGAAACAACTAACTTTATCGCTTTGACGAGTTTCTAACTGTCCTCTAAGTTATCAAACATGGCCTTGAATTACTCAATTATGTCTCGTATACGCTTACGACTCACACGCTTAGAAATTAAAAATGTTATGAAAGACTATAGGTACATAACATTTCGATAATTTTTTCGCATGAATTCCTCATTCTCTCATGTGCAAAAGTTTCGTGCACCAGTTTCGTGCACAAAATTCAAAATAGCAAAAACAGAAACAAACAAACAAACCCTCAACATTATTCACTGTTAGTATACTTGGAATTAAAATATCCGGGACAGAAGTGAGAAAATTGTTTCATCGAGTAAACGCCATATCCTTTTTATACATACACAGACAAAAGCCACAAGTGAAAAACAAATAAAAAAGCTCTGAACCAACAGAAAGTCACGAACAGAAATGATGCAGTCGGATTCTAATGTGATAGGTTTACAGGTGAAAGGGTTGGTTGTAGTAATACAGTATGTGGCGAAATAAATATTTGCTAAATTATTTATTGATTTTAATTGCATATCTCAAGAGAGTAATGGACTAATGCAATCGAAGCTTTGGATTAATTTGGACAAATTTCTTTCCGAGCATTGATTTATCGAAATCGTACTTCAAAAAATTTGATGACATATTGTCGACTATTGAGTAAAAGATAGAGAATACATAATCATAACCAGAAGTGAATCATAGGGTCGACGTGACGATGTCTCTAAATTGAGGCTAGTTTTATCAGTGACTTTGCGATCATGATATTGCTCGCGTATTTCGCTCTTGTCGAGACAACAGAATCATGCATCCTTATGCAGTCGGCCAAATATCCATTACAGGATCGGTTTTTTAGATGCAGATAAGAGTGGGCAATCTCCATTTTTTTTATTTATTTATTTCCTACGGTTCAATTTTACAGAAGGCAGTTCAATTACAAAATAGATAGCTAACTGGCTTATTCAAATTCTTCATTTATGCGCAGAATATTCATAAAACGTAGGATTTTGCATCTTTTCACCATTGTTTTGACTGATTTTCGAAGAAAATTAATATTATTGCCGAAATTTCCTTCTTCTTTCTTCATTTATATGTATTTACATATCAGCAAAAAGATTAAGGGAAATAGATAATCTCTTGAGTGAGTGATTCGATTGAGCTGAAATTTTCAGAGGACATATATGTATATAAGGACTAGTGCATTGACTAATCAAAATTAAGATATCTTTAACTCTTTGACGGTGGCCGGCGTTTTAGTGAATTTTAAGGCACCCCCATATTTCTATTAGAGTACATTTTTGTACCCTAGGTACATAACGTAAGCATAACGTAAGGTCAATATGACTCAAACATGATTTCTGCCTGATTGCGCCACAATGATTTGATATTTTGATTTAGTAAACGCAATTATACTTTAACGTTAATCTAAAAAATTAAAAAAAATAATCTTTTAATTTGTTTTATTTATATTTTACTTAAAATTAAACAAAATTTAAAGTACTTTATAATAATAACACTCAAAATATATTTCTTGCGTGAGTCGTTTTGACTCACGTTATGTACCTAGGGCTAAAAACAAGTATTGAGAATAAAAATCGTTTATGTCATATGCTTTTTGATGATGAAGAATTGGAAAATATGATCCTTAAGTGGGCGCTGAGTGCCTAAAATTAGGCAAGGATTTTTCCCCAAATTTTGATTTGTCATAACTTCTAACAGAAACATTGGCTCATCGTGAAATTCCCAAAACGCATTGATGTTGACTAAAACTATACACATATTTACGACTGTGCGAGCAACCCTGTAGATATGGCAGGCACGTGAAAAAAAAATCCTTCAAATCATCGACCCTCCTGAAAATATTTTACTTTTTTTAAAAGATATTCAAATTATTGATGCATTTTAACCTTTGTCCACCATGCCAAATCGAAATATTCTCAATTCCGCGTTGCACAACTACGGCAACCCGTCACCAAACTACCTCTATTTTCAGCACTCGAAACTTCTTTTCACGAGAATTGACGACCGCATAATCAGATCACTACAACTACACTCTACAGTACATGTTGGTATTAACTACAATCAAAAAAAATTTTCGTTTAATTTTACCCTTAAATAGTAGGAAACTGGTTTCCTACTATTAAAGATGTAAATTTACAAAAGTGCGTACAAAGGATATTTTACGTCTTAAATGTGTTATTTTTTACGAGCAAATCGTGTAATTTTACCCTATAAAGACGTAAATTTAGGACGGAAACGCATGAAATTTATGTATCAAAGGCTACTTTTTATGAGTCTTTTAGGGTAATAAGCGCAATTTATTCGTGAATGTCCATAAAAATGTTTAAAAAAAACCATAATAAAAGATGCGTTTTTTTTACTCTTGGGCAGGGTAGGTTAAGGTAAGTTTAGGTAACTAAGCCTGCCCAAGAGTGCAAAAAACGCACCTAAAGAATGTTTTATCAAACAAATGGCATCAAAAGGTATCTATTGCGAACAATTTTAGGAAGTTTGCATTACTTAAGCAGGAATTTCAGCTAACCTCTAGATAAGTTTCGTTTTGCAATCAAATTGAAAAAATTTAATGTTCCAAAAGCCAGCCCCTCAAGACAGGTAACTGCCATAACATAAAATAGTACCCCAAAATTAAATATCACAAATGAAAGCCTGTGAATATGTAACTTTAAATGTTAAAAAAGGCAAGAGTCCCATCAAATCAAGTGAGAAAAATATAAATATTTTTTTTTATAAAATACAAAAACTTCCAACGAAGTCATCCAATTGACACGAAATTCTCGGGGTAGGTTTAACTTAACGTGAAGCAAATTCCGTATATTTTTGGCTGTGACGCTAACAGAGGATTCAGCACCAGAAATTTATGTAAATATTGCATCAACAGATGCTTTTATTATATATTCATATACAAAGAATTCGCAATAAAAATAAGCAACCAATGTATGAATTTTCCGAGTTTTGGAAATTCTTCGAATGGCAGCCCTAAACATCATTTTATCCCTGAAGCTTTCGCTGAAATCCGATGAAAACGAAATTCAAAGGATAGGTTGATTTCAACATGAGGCTGATATGGTAGACTTATGACTGCTGCGTTGGAAAAGCCTTGCCAGCACCGAACATTTTCATCCTTTATGCTATAGGAGGTGTTATCATAAATGCAAACATTGGATCAAAATCATACATGACTTTCAATAGTCACGTTGTAGTCAATCAAAGACAATTTCTTCCAAAATCAATTTACTAGCGGCTCTGATGCGCTAGAGTTTTTTTATCTGATAATTAACGTTAGACTTAACTATTTATATTTTAGATTTATCGTGGTCGGAGAGAAAATTAGCACAATTGAAAAACCTATAGTTTATTTTAATATAAATATAACTTACATCTAACTTAAAGTAGTTCTGAACCAAGTTGGTGTTGCCGTTGCATGGAGGTTCTCAGTGTTGTCTTGACGCGACGTAAATTTGTGCTCTTGATCGTTGAGGAGAGTATGACACTGATTTTGGGAATGAGGCGGGCTGGCATGTGCCATGGTTTGTTAAGCAGGAGCTTAAGCCATTTATTTTCCATCTTTTACAATTTGATTTATGAGACATTAGCACATTTGTTCCAAACTGCCGCTAAATATGTCATAGCTGGTAAATACGGTTTCACGGTTTCATATATAATTTATTTATTAACCTGAGATAAAGCTAAAGTTTTGCTCACCAAGAGAGAGAGAGAGAGGGAGAGAGAGAGAGAGAAGTCTTATAAGCTTCATGCACTTTCCTACTAGACATTCGGTATGGCAATAAAACATTAGCTTTGAATCAAGATTGACTCCTAGATATTTTACGGAATTGGACTAGCTTGTTGGGCATATGAGTAGATCTACAGATTGTTGAAGTAAAAACCTGTCTACTCTACGTTTAGTGAAAAATATAGTCTGCGTTTTTTTCCATTAATTTTTATTTTCCATTTGGAATAATATCTATGGATTTCATTTAGTTGGGTAGTAAAGGTGTTTATAGGTTGAACAGGACAGCTACCAGTGGCATAAATAGCTGTGTCATGGACAAAAGTAGATATGTGGCAGCCTGGAACTTAAAGTAGATTTTGGGACATACAAGTCGAACATAGAAGGGCTAAAACATGAACCTTGAGGTTCATATTTTAATAAGATTTAATAAGATTTTCCTGCCTGCTTTAATAAGATTTTCTTCGGAAAGTTATTTTTTTACTTTTACCCTGAAAGATCTATTTAGTATGAACGAACGGATATTGTACACAAGATAGCAGGATATTTTGTCTAAACCATTGTACCACATTGTGTCAAATGCTTTCTCTACATCTAAAAGTATCATGCGACTCAAGTTCCGCACAATTCATTGTTGTATGATGCATGTCTTGATCATTACGAGCTGATGAACTCTTGAGACTATTTCCCTGAAACCAAATTGAAAGTCTGATATCAGTTTATGGCTATTAACTTCGTCCATTAGTCTGGTGAGAATGACTTTTTCGAAAATTGAATAAGCTGATAGGACGATAGTTTGCTGGTGTTGGTTGATCTTTACCCAGCTTTAGATTGGTGATGGTGCGAAATATCTTCCATGACCCAGAAAATTAGTCAATGAACTGGTTGAATTGGGTCTTGCCCATGCCTTTCTCAGCTAACTGCTTTTCATTAAGGGATTTATTTTATATTCGCCTGAAGATTTTATTGTTTCTAACTTTTTTTTTATAATTAATTTGATTTCCTCTAACTTGCACTCGGAGTTTGGTTTCAATTAAAATGTTTGAGTGATAGATCGGATAGTTGAGTCGACCAAATTCTTGATGTTAGTGTTACCCAAGTGGTTAGAGATGTTGTGGAGGGAAGAAAAGCTTTCCGAGAGATAATTCGCTCTTTCCTTGCCTGAGAATACAATTTGATTGCTGGTTTTCAAAGGTGGCATTTTTTGGCAACCTATTTTGTATAGTTTGGTCAAATGCTAGAATTTTGTTGGGCCTTTACTGAGATTAGCCAGCATCAGATTCTAGTTTTTATTGCAAACCGAAGTTTCTGGTTTTAGGGCATTTCCGTCTTGCTTGATTTCTTATTTGTATCATAGCTGTTAGTGCCTCGGGGATAGAAACGGGATTTTTTGTGGGCGGAGCTAAGGGGGCAGAAAGGTGAAGTGCTTTATGTATCTCTGATTGCATGAACTCAATGGTCTTATCAATTCAAGTGTGATTGATTCGCTGTGGTGGTTCTTGTTGAGTTTTAGTTGATTGAGAATTGAATTAAGAGTTTTTTTAAAGCGCTGCCAATTCGTTTTACAGAAATCATACCGAAGGTGAGCTTATATATTTTTCTAAGATGGAAATATTTTGAATTCCACAGGAAGAGGAATTCAAAAATCTTGTAAAGCTATCAGTTGTGAAATATGAACAAGTCAAAGGTCGAGCAGTGACCTCTTGTAGGCTAGTAGATGGCTTGAGATGGAATGCACTAGAAAAGCAGAACAGCTAAGCTGTTGGAAGATGATTTTTTCCGCTTTATTGGCAGAAAACCTATTATAGGTACTGTGCAGTGCATTGAGGTTTCCACAAATTAAGACATTTATGTAGTTTTAAATAGACATTTAAGGGTCTGGTTTGTATAAGCTTAGTTTTCGCTCGTTTAATTCTGACAGCAGCCTGGCACGGATTGCTTTGTAGTATTTGCTATCAGCAGTGTTTTTGGCCCTAAATAGGTTGCTGAATTTTTTATTTTTTTTGACACTGTACTCTCCTACTTTTTTAAAATTGTACTCCCCTACTTTTGGCGTGATGCTGAGCTAGTTGGAGGCCATTTCCCCACAGATCCATTGATATTAGCTCCCACTTCAATGTTGGATCAGCGCTAAGCGATCTTGCGTAGAAAGCACTTTTGTCTAAATCTGATCGAAGACATATGCTATTTAAACTTTGAAGTGCTTCGAACTTTATACTTTATACGAATTCATACGTAGGCAACAATTTTTGACGACATTGCCAAGAACATAGATTTTCATCGCACATCTTCGTCATAGCAATATCCACTAAATCTATATAAACGATATTCATCATAAAATTTTCCAACACAAATTGTGCACCAGAGCAAAACCACTTAAGCAAAAACTACTTGCTGCCTTATTTAAATGATTCCTATTTGATAGTATTTAATATCTGTTTGTTGGAAATTTATGCGCATGACTTGCAACTTGTATCATACTTTAGACATCGCCCAGGACTTTTCATAGCCTGCACAGTAAAGAGGTAAGTGATACCTACCAATATTTCTCTCTTCTATTTATTTCTGATGCACGAAAAACAAGCATGATGAACGCTTGCTCATAATGGATGAAATGACATTATTCAGCTATGATGGGTTAAGGGTCGGAGGTTATTATTGGAATCACGCATTTCCTAAGTAAACTTGAGTTCTTGATATAGTTCGGTGGTTATTAAGTTAATAAAGGAACGACTCCAAGTCTACGGCTCAGTCATCACAAGACATTTGTCGGAAACAAATCGTGTGCTGAAGTTAGCCTCTGGTAACGTAACAAAAATAAATTTGTATTGATAACGAACTGTTGACATAGTGTCTAAAGTAACGCGTGTCCAGTGTAGGTTTTATTCGATTGATAACAGCTTAATGAATAAGAGCTTGCGAAAAAATGATCGTCGTCAAAGTGTTATTACCATGGAGCTGATTCAGTTTATTATAAAATTTCGTGCACAAGAAGCGAAACTCAATCAAAGGTATGTTTTTTAAATGTTTTGACACAGTTTATGCAATATATTTGCATAAAAAAAATTCACTTATTTTTGTTGAGTGGGATGAAAAGCACTGTGCACTATTTCGCTAACATTTGAATATACGAACCGATATAGATTACCATCGGGTTGTCGTTTTTGGCTCCATAGTAATAGATTAGACTCAATCAGCTGTAAGGAATGAAGGGAAATATATTTTAAGGATTATTCTAGAATGTCGAAAGTGTGATAGCTCTGACCATCGTTTGTTTTCGAATGATCGCATGCCGGCCGGTCTTTCTAGTCAGTTTTCTTATTTTTACGTATGCATATATTTGCAAGCTATCATGCTTATGATTTATCGATATGGTCGATGACAATGTCATACGCAGCTTCTATAATACTGACCCTCTGACCTTTTTCTTACTATATTGATATCCTGCCAACTAGTATTCATGCATTGTATTCCGATACTTGGCTACTATTTTATTCTTGAGATTTTCGTTTCGCGCACGTTACGGAAGTTCTACGTACATAATAGCCCACATTGGGCGCTGAAAGTTTCGTTTGATTTTCAAGAGTATAAGGAAATTATTTGCTAACATTTGAAGAGCTCTTTCACAGTTAAAATGTGTCAATAATTATTTCTTCAGTCTTCAAATTAGAGATGTAATAGCAAACACCGAATGCTAACAAGGCTGTTACATTCATTTATCATACAAGGCTGTCTAAATTATAAAATTAAATCTGACAATACGCTCAACACGCACAATATTGAGTCTTGCTAAATCAAAGCAATCGAAAGCGAACTATTATTTGATTCAGAAAGACAACTTTTTCTGAGTACGTTTATTCGTCCTCATAAGTTTCAATGGCATACTTATTGCAATGGTTGAAAACAAGTATTTTACTTGTAAAGGTTATTGAATGTGATCACGGTTCCCTTCTTGTCTATAAATCAGCATAGACAACGTATATCATCAAAGCTTATCAAAGCCGAGAATGTTGATACGGGAAACTCGAACGTTTTACGGAACCAGCCTCCGAAAGCAGAATCAAATTGGAATTATTTTTGCGGGATGATTAAAATTGAACAACTTTTTATTTACATTAAAAAATTTTATCTACATTGTAAATTCTATTTCGACAAAGTGGTTTACACATTCAATAACCTTTACAAGTAAAATTATATCGATGGATATAAGTCGGAGATGTTAAAATTTGTCACAACTAGCGTAAATACAAATTAAATGATTTCCAACTGCAAGTGGTCACGCCAGTCAAGTATGCACTGTGTGCTGGTGTCTGATGAGAATCAGTGCATACTTTCGAAACCACTTTGTCAAAATAGAATTTACAATGTAGATAAAAAATTTTAATGTAAATAAAAAGTTGTTCAATTTCAATCATCCCCCAAAAATAATTCCAACCAAGTCTTTTATCTTTGATCTGAGGCAATATATACTATAATGCAAATCGAGATGCTAGATATAACGAAAAAAACCGACTAATTGAGCAAAATGAGGCCCAGTTATGCGAACGATTGCCAATGCCAAAGGCGAACTTTTTTAAATAAATAAGTATACCATATTTTAGCATCAGAAGAAGATTGACATAATCACAATCCTTGAGCACTAGAGGGGCTAGCAAATATTTATTGTTATTTATTATATTTCTAAAAAGAGCAATAAACAGAAAAAAAAATCTAAATTTATACTTCACTCCAAACTTGGAATTGGTCCATGGATTCCCGACTTCAAGAATGGATGCTCTAGTCAGAGTATGCTATACAAGCTTTTTTCAAATTCTATGGGAATATAGCCTACTATATTAATATGGGCCGAAACTATGTTCATAGGAGAAGTGACTATGGGCATAGGCTATGTACTTAGGCTATGTACAAGCTATGCACATGGGAGTCTAGACTATGTGTTTGCCAGAAAATCCCATAATTTATGGAAAGTTTCGCTATAAAGCAAAAACTAATTTTTCATGTAACATTATGGCGCCCTCAGTTGCACTTTATGCTTAAGCGACCATAAATAAGGTATTTTTCAGTGAAGTACGATTTAAAATTCGTTTTGGAACAAAACGGGCTCGTTTAAGGCGTAAATGGTCTAAAAAGAAAAGGACAGAGAAAATTGTTATATTTCTCATTTACTTTGCCTTGACGATCAGTGTGAACTAAGACGATCAGTGTGAGTAGGCAATCTTAGAGTGACTAACCAAGCAGGGTTTCGTACAAAAAACCGTAGAAGCCTTTCTTGAATAGACTCAATATGGTCGATATAGACCTGTGTACTCAAGGATCGATCTAACTGCAGTAAAGAAGGATATTATTTGAATTAGATGCATGTCACGAAACTCCTTGAATCTTCTTTGCGTAAATTTTAGAGTAAACGAAGATTTCATGGTGATTGTGTTAATGTGATCATTGAAAGTGAAAACTTTATCTAAAACTACTCCTCAATCGAGTACTTATGCACTAATATGTTACAGAAATAATTTTCAAAGAGTACGCAAAGTTAATGTCAATATTAATTACTGGTTGGTTAGTATCACAAGAACTCGTACGATTATCAAGATCAGCTTGAAGGTCCAAGCAGTTGGGAATATGATCTTTTTTCAAAAATTTTGCGTCGTCTGTATAAAATAGCTGAGTTTATTAGCTCCAAAAAGAAAGCAGAGCATCTCAAGTTGAAATAGAGCAGCTGTCAAAGAAAGCTGAGCAAGTTAGAGCAATTAAGAGACAAAAAAAGTCGAGCAAGTTAGAGCAATTGAGAGGCAAAATTGATTGCTTTTCAGAAATTCAACTTGCTAATTCACTAATAAAAGGTTCTACTTCAGTCACAATTTTTTGTTGAAAGTCGGTTGCTTACCCAAACTTGCTCTGCCACACAGGGTAGATCAGGAATCGTGCTCTAAATTGCTCTAGTTCAACTTAGAGCTCATGAAACTTAGGGCTCATGAAACACAAATCATAGCATCTTCGGGCAAGTTAGAGCAGCCGAATTGCTCCTAAAACACATTTTTCTAAGATATCTCAACCTAGAGCAGTTCATTAAACACAGCTAATAACGTGAATGAGCGTTTCAAGATAGATGTCAGATTATTTATATAAAAACGAAATAGTATAGTGCCTAAGGCTTCGTTGCATAAATTACACCCAAAGGTCAAACAATCAAAAAAGAGTAATACTCAACTTAGATTTCAGAGCTAGACACATTATTTTGATTAATAGTCATGCACTATGCACGATTATATTCGACATTTTCAAAAACACTTCAATTTAATTACAAATTATTCCATTTGATTTTTTCAGTAACATTGGATAATTTTTTTGGACTATTATACGCCAACACGACGTGCTACTAAATAATCATTTTTCATTATTGGTGAATGTAATAGAGAGGACGAAAAACTTTACTCAATTTTCAATATCACCTGATAGCAAAGCAGTGCTTCAAGCTAGCCGCCTGATAATGAAATCAGATGTTTATAATTTGTTAGCAACGAAATCTTGGTGTGTTATTCTTAGCAAATAATTTGCAAAATGTGACGTCCATTCGGCTTTCCGGCGTGAACATTTCATTGCTTGTGCTAAATTATAATGCTTTGAGCTTAGAACTCATAATTTTCAACGTTCTCTGCATAAATCAGACTTTTTTCGTACCAGCAGACTGGTACTAATAAACTTTTTCTCTTGGTTACAGTATAGATTTACTTACTTAAAGTGTAAGCACAAAATATAAATAATTAAAAATTTGAATCAAAAAATTGTTGTGTCATTTCGACTTGGGATTTTTTCTGAAAATCGCGATAAGTTCAAATGCCATTAAGCTTACTAAGCGTATAGTAGAGATTGGTTTACTATACGAGCTTGGGTCTAGAGCTCGAGTCAAATCACGAGTCTAGAAACAAACCAAATGTTTTAAATAAATTTATCTTATTTAATCAAAGACTGTGTTTGTTCACTGAAAAAAGCAATAAGTAAGTAGGAATGTCGAAGCTACATTATTCTAAAAAAAATTAACTGACCAGCATAATCGTTAACTAGTATTCTTCTCCAATGTATAAAAAAACGCTAAATAAACCTGCCTCTTTAAAACATTTTTCTCTGTATTTATTGTGAGCATAAGTTTTCATAAAATGTTATCACTAAAGATCGTGTCCAACTTTTTACAGTTTATTGTATATAACTTATTAGTGATGTATGTCCTAATTTCATATTGGCATGTTTGTATGTTTATATGTATTATAAGCATCAAAAAATAGTTTGCGACTCTGTAGACACTGCTTGAATAGAATATGTTTTAAAAATTACAAAAATTAATTTCATAGTCCTTAGATGTATATGAAAGTCAATCTATCTCAGAACTAATGAAGATCAATTGAAAATCATCAAACATATGCCTCACAGTATCTATGAAAATAATTTGCTGTAATACGTGCAAAGTGTGTGTGATTTTCAGTATCAACGTGTTTTTAAATCTCTTTTACAGCATGATCAAAGCCTGTATGCGTATTACCCTGCATTTACGTTACACAAGAACTGTAACACATCTTAAAATCTACTTCAAATTTTCAATGACATATTATCTTTCTAACGCCAGATATATTTTCACACAATTTTTAATACACATACCCTGTCTAAGATTTTTTCATTTTTGTCTTCTTTTTTTTTAATGTTTTTCAATAATTTCTGATTAATCTAAAAAAATAAATCTATTGTTTGGCTTACCAGAATAGATTCTAATCTTTTCTTTTTTTCCATTTATTTTCTTCCTTATCAACTTTCCCCGATTTATTTCGATGGGAACCTTTAGGCGACTCGCTGATGAAGATGATGAGCTATCAGAAGTGCAACCAGATGCAGTGCCTCCGGAGGTTCGAGAATGGTTAGCGTCGACGTTTACACGTCAATTGGCCACGACACGTCGAAAAAACGATGAAAAACCGAAATTTCGTTCAGTGGCACATGCAATACGTGCTGGTATTTTTGTTGATCGAATATACCGACGCGTTTCGAGCACAGCCTTGATGCAATTTCCGCCGGAAGTGGTGAAAGTTTTAAAGGTAAGATTGATTTTGTTATTTTATTTTTATTGTAAAGAATTTAAGAGCGAAGCATACTCTGAAATATTCGCAGGCATGTTAAAAAGCTCAATGAAAATATTTATAAGGTTTATTGGCTTCCATGCATTTTCTCTACGTTCATAGGAGGTTTCTTCGGATGAACTTTATATTATCAAAAGTGATTAAAATATAAAATATATTAAATTTCCAAACATCTACTTTGGAGCAATCTGTTGAATTCCGGCTCTTTGAATGTTTTAAATATTTATTTGATTTATTGTATTCGAATATACTATTCTTATATACGAGTACGTGCAAGTATTATAGTATCGTTTTCTACTTTTTTCCTGTGTATTAAAGTGACTTTTACGCGCAAAAAATTATTTTCTATCAATTTTGCGTGCATGGTCAGCAAGTATAGCGAAATGTTTCACATTTAGCTGCAAGAAATCAACCTCACAATATGTCCATAAAAAGAATCAAAATTGGCAATTCGTTAAATATTTTATTTGAATAACTAATTTTTCGTTTAGAACCTAGATACAATTCAATTTCTTGACAGATATCGATATTAACCAAATATTTGAATTTAAAGACCAATTTTTCCTTTAAAAGGTAGATCAGTGTCTGCCAAGAACGATCGATACTGAAGAAGAGGGCAGATTACCTTCAAAATATCGATATCTGTCACGAAGTTGAAATGTATCTGCTTCTAATGAAAAAACTTGTTTTTCAAATTAAGTATGCTGCATTGAAAGCTAGAAAAAATTAAATCAGATTCATGTAATTAGTCGAAGTTTAAGTAAGTTCAACATTATTTTGAGCATATGAGTATTTTGTGCAGCAAACTATCAGGACTTTGACTATAATTTCCTGCCAGCTTTTGTAGCTTTTTAAAACGTTCGCGTTATTTAAAAAAAATAAAAACATTTTAATTTAACTGTTATTATGAATAATCTTTCTTTTTGCAGTGTATTTTAATTTATAGTGCAATTTACACTGCAAGAAATATATTTATTTTATTTAAAATTCATCAAAATTTATTTAAAATTCATAAAATAACTCTCAACTAATTAATTTTCTTTATCTTTCCAGACTCTCGACGAATGGTCATTCGACGTGTTTGCCCTAGCCGAGGCCGCTAATGGCCAACCGATCAAATATTTAGGTTATGATTTGCTCAACCGTTATGGTATGATACATAAATTCAAAGTGGCGCCACTCACTCTTGAAACTTTTCTAACGAAAATCGAAGAAGGCTATTGTCGTTTCCGGAATCCATATCATAACAACCTGCATGCAGCTGACGTAGCACAAACTGTCCATCATATACTCTGTCAAACAGGGCTGATGCACTGGCTCTCGGATTTGGAAATCTTCGCAACTCTCCTAGCAGCTTTAATCCATGACTACGAGCACACGGGGACAACCAATAACTTCCACGTCATGTCCGGCTCTGAAACGGCCATGCTGTATAATGATCGAGCCGTCCTGGAAAATCATCATGTAAGTGCCGCCTTCCGTGTACTCAAAGAGGACGACTGCAATGTCCTGGCGAATCTCTCGCGTGAAGAATACCGCGAGCTGCGGACACTCATCATAGATATGGTTTTGGCAACCGACATGTCCTATCACTTTCAGCAACTCAAGAACATGAAGAATCTACTGACGCTTGCCGAACCGACTGTAGATAAATCAAAGGCACTAGCACTAGTTCTACACTGTTGTGATATTTCGCATCCGGCGAAAAAATGGAATCTTCACCACCGATGGACGATGCTCCTGCTGGAGGAGTTCTTCCGTCAGGGTGATCTCGAACGAGAGCTAGGACTGCCTTTCAGCCCGTTGTGTGATAGAAACAATACCTTAGTGGCTGAGTCACAAATCGGTTTCATAGAATTTATTGTCGATCCGAGCATGGGAGTGTGTTCGGATATGCTTGAGTGCATCCTGGCGCCGATCGCTCCAATCGCTTGCAAGAGCAACAGCTTGGAATCCGGCGACGGACCATCAAGTCAGCAGTGCCAGCCGATCCGGGAGGAGAGTGATGTAACGAAAAATGGTGCTTCCACAGACGATTCGACGAAGAACAACAAGCAAAAGTTCAGAATACGAAAGCCGTGGGTCACGTGTTTAACGGAGAACATGAAGATATGGAAGGAACAAGCCTTAAAAGGTAAATTATTTCAATGGCGGTTGCATATATATTTTTATATTTTTCAAGTAAATATTACCGTTTCCTGATCAAATCGTATAATCTCTGATCAAAATCTAGTCCTCCAAATATTTAAAATCATCCAACTATTTGCTGACATTTCGAAAATAATTTAGTAAACATAAATCTTTGTCACATAACAAATCATTTTATAAAGCCACTACATAAATTTTCCTATGAAACAAACATTGTATGTGTGCACAACAACAAATTAGCTTGGACATCTGAATTAATACAAAATTAAAGGACAAACTCAAAAAGGGATCGAGACAGACGAAAGTGTCCAATGAAATTTTCAATTAACACTCGTTTCTCCTTGTAAACACATTATCAAAAAGCACGAAACATTCTCTCCCCCCCCCCCATTTTCTGTCCTTTGAATTTACGAATTCAATCATGCTGAAGATTTTCACCAATTTAAAATTCATAAACTTGTCTCGTTTCGTTCCATCCTTCTCTAACACGAAGGAAGTTTGATGATTTTTGGGGCGGTTCGTTATAAGTTCACGAAGAGAAACCCCAAAAATTAATAATTGAATTGTGAAAATGTCTACGGGGATCAACCCGTCCGTTTTTTTTCTTCACTCTACAAATTTACTTTGTAGCCCTGTCGCTTGCGTGTAACATTACTGTGGCGAACGAATTGAAATTAAGAAATTTTAACTCGGACAATGCGGACAATGATGACGTACACAAAAGGATATTTTTATTGAAAGGGCATAAATTCTTTAGAATAGGCCTTTTGGCGAGAACTGCTCAAATTCATTCAGAAATTTTTTCCATACCTTTTTTCTCCAAACTGAGCCTTATGAGCTGACTATAAACTGTAAAAGTTGAAATTGAATTTTATCTGCGACCCAATAACTGTTTTACTTCAAGAAAGTACCAAATTAGGCGAAGTAAGTTGGTATTATGCAAATATTTGATAGAATAGGAGAGCACTTGAAGCAGTCTGGATTGTGCTGGAACCGTTTATCGCCCGAAGAGTTTTAACCACGAAAGCTTATAATTTTTTTACTTTATTATTCAGGCAGAAACTTAGAATAGACCGTTTCATTAGATGCGGATATTGTGAAATTTTAAGTTAATTAAGTCGGGCTGGAAATGAGGGACGGGTTTGAATATTAGATAATATATATTTTCATAATTAATCGCTTGATTATATTCAACCAAAATAAATGGACTCAAAATGCACATATCATACTAGATCGCATTTGTGTGTGTCATTGCTATTTTATGGTCCATTACTGAATTCATTCATATTTTTTGGAAGTGAGTACATTTTTGACTTTCTTCTGTGGTACCCGCACACCACAAGACCACAATAGTTGCGTTTTTTGTTTTGTAATATATTGAGAGATCTAGACCAAGGTGCCATGTGATATATCACATGATTCTTTGAGGTGAGCTGATGAAAATTTGTAAGACATATCCCCCGTCTAGGATGTCCCCCTAACGAGCTATAGTTCTTTAAAGATTTTTTCGACTTTGAATGTATAATTGCTTTTAACTTTTGAACAACCCTATAAATTCTAATTATTTTTATTTCATTTGAAAGGGATTACAATTACCTTCCAAATGAGACGCCTTGCATTACTGTTTCTAAATAATTCTAATTCAAACTAATTAAAATAATACAAAAAACTTCGTTTTGCATTTCAATTCTAAAGAATGAATCTCCTTGTAAGACATTCCACTTTTTCACTAAATGCGCTGCACTGTTTGACACCAACGTGAGTTATAATACCTGTTGCCTCTTAACTATCAAGAACGTTGGATTCTTGCCCATATTTGCAATAACCAAATTGCTGGTTAGAAGGAATTCTAAAAGACCACTACTCCCCCATGCTGTGTGATGAGCGTTGGCATCGCATCCAATAATCAGCATTTTGTTCTCCCTTCTGCAGTGATCTGCGAGTTCCTTGATGTTGTTACTTGGAACCTGATCCTCATTTCCTGCGAAGTAAGTTGAGCCAAATATCGCCCCTACTGCTTCTTCTTCGATGGGGACCAGTACTTGGACCGCCACTGTGTTCTTATTGGTGCATTTTGGCATTTGAAGAAAGTTAATGTTTGTGTTAATTACTATCGACGTCCCCGGGTTTTCTTTTCCTACGGCCCAGATTAACTTAGTATTTTTTGTATGCATGCCGCTTGTTCTGCCTTTGTTTGCTGCTTACTTCCACCGAGGCAGCTTTGACATGATGGAGGTTCGCCAGCAGATACCTCATTTCCTTTCCTCTATTGGTTGGGAACCGCTGGGACCTGGTGTTGCCTCCATGTCGGTTCCACTACCCTCAATATTGGTAGTTGGAGTGACCGCTGGCTCTGATACTTTCCGCCTGACTTTTTGACGGTCAACTTAATCTACCCAAACCGGAAGCTAATGTTGCCGTCTCCGTCCGTCTGTTTTTTGTGGCTGAAGTCCACCACTAGCATGGCGCACTTTCCTTTGTTTTCGCCGAAAAGGGCTCTCCAGGACTTGACGTTGAGGTCTTCTTTCTAGCGTTCTACGAAAGCCACGACTCTCTCCGTATCCAAGTATCTTCTCCTCAAGAGCGTTTTGTATCTTGTTCATTTGGTCAGTCGTGAGAAGTCTGTAGGGAAAGAACAAGGTTCCACTATAGGTTAGTTGTCGCTGCCTTTTGCTGGGTTGAGAGTCTTATGGGGTCAAATCGGTGCCTCTTATTTTATTTGGCTGCCTATCGTCAGGAGTGCCATCTTTGAGTCTGGGCCTTTTCCTATTGGCTTCTGGTACCTTTGTTAGGAGTGCCTTTTCCGTAGCCTTTCTGTGGACATGCCTTTTCTTATGGAGAACTTTATGCACTTTCTCGCTCATATTCTTCTTTTTTGGAGTGTCCTTCGATGGTTCCTGCGAAACCATGTTCAGTGCTTCCATACTTTGCGAGAGGTCCTCTGCAACCTTGGGTTAAAAATCCTTATGGATTTTTTCCTTGGGGTTAACTCTTTAAAGTGTGAATCATTTTAACCAATCTTTCTTTCACGGAAGATTTTTACCAGCAGTTACCGCATGGAGGTTAAGATAACACTTGCATCAGCCTGAATAGTTACGGCATTTGCATATTGTCATATACTACATGTTATTCCCCCTATTCATCTGATGACTGCTACTTAGCACTAAAAAAATACTCTAATTTCAATAAATTTGATCGGGGCAGCTGATTCTTATAGATACAGTTACTGGATCACTATGGTATGGCAGGACTAATTGAGCTTTGAAAAAATTTCAATAATTAGATCTACTTAAAAAAACTAATTTTGAAAATTTTTACTTTTAGATGCCGAAGCTCGAACAGCTGCAGCAGCATTAATGCAAGCACAAGCCGAAGAACAATCATCAATCACATGTGAAAATGCAAACGAAACGGAGAACTAATATCTTCATTACGCTATTATTTCATTTTTCCCAAACGTTGCAACATTGCTTTCAACAGCATAATTTTTAAAAATAAACACATACTTTGATAAGGATTCTATGCGACTCATTATTATAATGCAAATTTCTCATACTATACATGAATGAAGATCAACACAAATATCCAAACTAGAAATTAGATAAATAATTTTCATTTTTGGTAGAACTGAAAATGCATGATAATATTTCTTACAGTAACTTTTATATACCTTGAAGCTATATAAATTAACAACAATAAATAATAACTAGCACACAACTCAATATTTTGCTAGTACATCTAAATTAGGCAATAATGTAATTCATAACTGATTAGTGAATTCAAATTGAAAAGAAGAGTGAAAATGCTAAGCAAAGTGGAAAGTAAAAGAATCGTTTTTCTCCAAATCTAATTTTATCTTTGCAGCTATTTAAAATTCATGCACTATTGAATTAAATTATTTCCAACAAAAAATTTAACAGATCATCCAATATTATGTAAACATTACATATTTTATGAGACATTTTTGATATTTCTAATACTAAAAATTTCTTTCAAATTCTAATAAACTTTTATTCTCTCTGAGCTTATGCGAATAAAGAAACAATCGAATGTAAGTGAAGGGATAACAATTTAACTGATTCGTAAATAAATTAGTAATAAAATATTAGGGAAGAAAAATTAGCAAAAAAAGTTAGACGACTAATTGTAGCAATGAATAATAAATCTTAGGGTGATGTTTTTGAATAATCTGCATTTTGTTGTTGAATTATGTATTAGAAAGTTTATAAGATACTAAAATAATAACAGAGAAAAAAAAAACAAGGAATAATAAGTTAATTGAAAGCAGCACAAATGTTTTGAAAATTGTTAGATGTTTGTTTAAATTTGTACGCCTTAAGGCTGTGTTTTCAGATTAGATAATAAAAATTCATTTCAAACTTCATTTTATAATGATTAATTAACGAGGTGAAAGTTATAATAAACAACAATGTAAATACTGTTGCGCTCAAAAATTTCAATTTCCGGATTCATGTTCACTTATATTCGAATGTGAAAGCGCATTGTTAATTGTTTTTTTGATTTGCAATGCACGTAAATACTCTGTTTTTGGCTGAGCGGGAAACTCTGGGCAGACTTAAAGCTGCACTTTTTTAATCATTTTTAGATCGTTTTATAAAAGTTCTCTCAGCTTCAATTTGTTCAAAATGGCAATATGTATTGTAAATCCATCTAATAAAATTGAAGGAAACCCTAAAACATAAGTTACTACAGTTTAATCAGTCCTTGAATTTTGATGGGGAATCCATTCCATTGAAAATTCAAAGTCAATTTTTGGAAAAAGATGAAAGTACTAATATCGTTTGAATGGTGTCAACACGGATAATGGTGTCAACACTCATGAACACAAGAGTAAAGATTAAATTTTTTCCAAGATACTATAGTGCAAATTCGACGAGATATGATACATATATTATCATTGGAAAATCCAAAATAAAAAAACAAGACACCAAAGAAATATAAAGGTCATTCAGTATATTTCCTTACAATTAATTGGCTTATTATCCTTCGCAATATGAAAGACCTTGCCCTAAGCACCAACACCGGACAACTACGACACTTCAACATTCATACTGTTCAGTCCACAGCAATTTGAATGAAAAATAAAAGAATTATATAAAGCTATTATGTTTCCAACGTGATGGCGTAGAAGATAACATAACAACGTTGAAAAGAATAAGATTTGCACAGTAAATTATTGCGCTAATAAGATTTTTCGGTTGTCACGGTGAATTTATCGTTTAAGATGAAAATCATTTGAGACAGGAGCTCAATTGAATATTGAGATGCAAACTTTTCGGACGACATCTTTTCGGTTACTTGGCAGCACGCTACCAAGCCTACAGACACTTTCGGGCGATATCTTTGGTGCGTAAGTTGTTTTTCTTCGTAATATGATTCAAAATGTTCGTCTATTGCTCCTTATTCACTCTGATGTTTCTTTGAGATGAAAATAAAGCTTATGTCAACTGAAGGTGCATGATGCTGAAGAAAAGCACTTCACATTATATTTTCAAGACAAACGATGTAGATAAGGTTACGGTTGTCCTCGTGATGGCAAATACAATCTCCATTTTTTCGTATTCCCACTCACACGAACTTATTTTCATTTGCTTTCAGTTTTCCCTAAGAGCATTTTTGCCGGGATTATTTGTGAAAGAAAATCATTGCGAAAGAAAATTATTTCCTAGCACTTGAATGATATTGATTGTTAGTTTTGCGTTGATTTATTGAATAAACAAATCCATCTGGCAATACTTTCAGAGGAGTTCTTTAATATTTAAACCTACTTAAAGCATGGAAAATGATTTCGTTTCACTGCACTATTACGTAGTGCGAAATGCGATGGACAGTATTGACTTTGAATTTCAATTGACAGATTAAAGTAACTAATAAAAGTTTTCGCTTTCACAATCAAACACACTTTTATTTTACTAAATACATTCGACCTCATTCATGGTCTTGAATGAATTGGATATTAATTTGCATGCAGTTACGGTTTCCTTCTTAAGCTGCATAATCCATTATAACATATACAACATTTTTAGCTTATTTGAGCCAAAATAAAGCCTTGAGTTTTTGGCCCGTAAATAGTAACACCTTCAAATGTTAATTTGACATTACACTCGGTTACGTTCAAGTATGTACAAAAATATGTTGATAATTCGACTAATAAAGGATTTGATTTTTACACTTTGTATTAGTAGCATAGAGAAGCACTGAACAAAAATCGTAAATTGCGAAAATCTCTTCTATTGTTGAATTTTTGTTTTTGTTTGAATGATTAATTTACGTGTAGTATGATTGCGTTCCAGAAAATAAGAAACTGCACTAGAACACCAAAAACTAACAAATTGAAATTATATATATACTTATCACCTGGAACGGCAAAATAATCATACATTTGTACATATAGTAAGATTTAACAGTAACATTTAAATGAAAATCTTTAAAACAAAAACTAATCCTCTGAAATTCGAAACAAATCTCAACTAAACCCAAAAAGACACACAACGCTAAAACTATTGTATTATAGCAAAAGAAAAAAAAAAATAAAGTATATGAACATGGACAAAACCGAAAAAAAATGTATGTGTGCAATAAATTTGAATTTAATTTAATCTTGAATAATATGTAAGATTAAATGTTTTTATGTTCTCTCGTATATTTTCAAAAACAATTTTAACGCGCTTGATTGAGGGACCATCTTTTAAGTTTCACCATTGCTCCACTCAACAAAACTCCAAAAAAAACTCCTAGGCATACTCAAAATAATAAGAAGAAGAATATTTAGATACTTTGAATATCATAAAAAAAGCTGTAACATTTGAAACCAATAAGGAATTCACAATTTAGACAGCATTTTCAGTAGCATTCGAACATGAAAGAGATTTAGAATATGCACAATATGTTCATTAGATTCACTAAAGTAGTTTCTTTTTCGGAATAGTATCAGCGATAATAGTAGTTTTTTAATAAATATTTAAACAATGTTCGAAATATTCTTAAAATCAATCACTTTTGACAAGTTTTTATCATAAATTTATTCCGTATTTTTCACAAACAGTTTTCGTAAATGAACTGGTTTTCTTGTATATTCTGAAGTGCTTCAAATCCGATTCGAATCTTCCCCATCAAAAGTCTATTCAATGCAATATAATACTACACGATTCATAAAAATCTCAGCGAAATAACACAAAGAAAAACCGATCATCCACTGAATGACTTTTTATAATCTGTTGAGCAATGGTAGTATAGCTTAGCAGTAAGGTACCATTATCAGCTGACATTGGGATCATAGCTTTATTAAGGTAGTAATAAAATACTGAATGGACATATGGAATTTGAAATAGATAATGAGCGACAAAACTAAGAATCAATATTTGCATCCGAATTGAGCAAAAAGAGATGTTATTTCAATGCTTCAATGCACTTCAAGCGCATCTAGAATGCAAGTGAGTTGAGAATGTTTTTTAATCTAGTTTTCCACATTAAAACAACAGCATCGCATTTCAAAATGCCAAAACATATTCAGTTTAAATCATCTAAACGAAGTTAATTCAATGATCGTTTAAGTAAAGCATGATTATGGTAGAAAGTAGGAGCAAGCAAGAAATTTGTTTTTTAATGTCAGGAATTTACATGAAGAAATTAAAGTTTTTAAACATTCATTGACTAGTCAGTTGGAGTCAAACTATACTTATTACAACGATCTTGAAGTCACATTGAATTGCAGGATGGAATTTAATTCGCCCACATTTGGCAGAGTGGCTTTGAAATACACGATTTCTCTATAGTCCCAATAACAACCAATATTTTTACTCCCACCTCAAATCATGTTCCTAATTTTTTATCTGCGATTCCTCAACGATGATTAATCCCACTAACACTAGCAAAATTCTATAACAATGCTTTATATTCAAACTCCAAACTCAATTCCGTCCCTTCCATACTAAAATTTTCAAATCATGGAAAATCAATATTGTTTTAGTTTGTTGCTTCATGTACATAATGTTATCTTCCAAAAAAAAAATCAAATAAATTCAGTTTACTGTTATTTGTATAATGCAAATTCTATATACTAATAACAGTTTTATTTTGGCAGCGAAGCAGAAAAACTCAAAATTTGATAAGTTTTTCATAGACCCTAAAATGCATTCTTTATTTTTACAGAATAGCATTTCTGCACAAATATTTCCTATCTAAATTGTAATAAATTTTTATTCACTTCAGCTCTTTGATGGTTTAAATATTTCAACCTGTATTTTTCAACGTATGCAAATACTCAGAATTCAACGTGATTTCAAGCTACGACTCTATTGATCTTCAACCGACTAGAAGTCAGCATCAAATTTTGATTTTGTTTTATTTTGCTCACAATATTGTTTTATATGCTTACGCTGTAATATAAATATTTGTATGCCCCGTTATTGACAGAAAAAATCATTCTAACTCACTAAGCATAACAAAATATTCCAGCTTTGATGCGGTTTGACTTGAAACAATTTAAACATCTTTATTAACAGAAAATTCATTGAAGTTGACATTCAGAAGTGTTTAAATCAACATCATTCAATCCGTTAGTTATACATGTAACCAAACCCAATAAAATATTTTGTGCTCAGAAGAAACTTCTATTTTAACATTTGCAAACACAAACTTCATGAAATGGTACAATAGAATGAAACTAAATTTACTAAAGTATGGGATTGACTCTATCTTTTTATAAATGAACAATATGATATCAATATTTATTAAATTATTGTATCTAGTCCAACTAGTAAAATAGCAAAAACAAAATATATAGTGAGATCATCGTAATGAAAACATATTAAGTAAATAAAATTGTATGATGTAAGTAGCTTATTTTCTTACGATTTTCTTAAAAACAAAAATAAGTACGAAGGCAATGAAGAAATGAATTCTAGCAAATCAGCTAAGAAAGTATGCGAAATTGCTTATCATCATTTCAAAAAGTGAAATATTTGCGTAAATCGATAGAAGAAAGCATTCGTTGTATTTATGCTGCTTAATTCAATCAAAACATACTGAAAAAAACTCTAAATCAAGGATGTAATATCATGTCATGTAATAAGCAAAATGAACATAATGAACATCAAATATAGATGCATGCCGTCATATATAATCAGTGTGTGAGCGATGAATTTATGTTAGAAACAAAGCAATGTAAAATTTATGATTAAATGAACGACTATTATTTGATAATACATAATTCCGGAAAAACATGATCTGGAATTCATATGTATGCATACAGAACAAAAATATTACTTAAAATGTGTTAGGCTGGTACTAACCTACAATATATGATACTGTCATGTTGTACTTATACAAAAAAAGAAAGGAACAATTAAATGAAACAAAAAGCAAATAAATTAATACAATAAACCAGCAAATATCACTTGTTTGCATCATTTTTAATATTTATCAAAATAGATTTTCATTTGTCTATTGTTTATATTTATTAAATACTTGTTTTTTATTCGTATTAGTATGAAATCAATGGAATCCGTTGAGATAACAAACCATTTGAAATATATCTAAAGTGTAAATCTGTTTTTGGTGTTTGATTTTATATCTGTGAAAATTTTCCATTCCTTGCTATAAACAGGTGCATATTCACGAGTTGTGTTTATTTTAACAAGGGATACGAAACCAAAACGTAAGTGAGACAGTGATGAGGAAACAACAAGCTTGAATACAGGGTGTCTACTAGTTTAAAAAAATAGAATTATGGAAAATGGGTAGTATTATAAAACTGAAAGTTAAAATTACGTGTCTGGAAGCACGAAACTTTACTCTGGCAGGTATTGTTTGAGTCTGCTAATATATCTTATATTTTGCATAGGATTAGCCCCTAATCCGAGCTGTCATGATCTGAGCCTATCAAATTTTGCCACATTGTTTTATATATATATATATATATATATATATATATATGTATATATATATATATATATATATATATATATATATATATATATATATATGTATATATATATATATATATATATATATATATATATATATATATATATATGTATATATATATATATATATATATATATATATATATATATATATATAATGTAAATACAGAAAACGCAAGATTTTGACAGAAAATGTCGGATGAGGATGGAATAGTGGAAGAAGATACTGAGATGTATTCTGAAGGCAGTGAAAAAGAGGAAGGACGAAAAGAAACAAAATCTGAGAATCTCAGAGACGGAGAAGTTCAAGAAAAAACAAACTTTACGAACTGTTAAACTGCTTTATCGCCATTCACAGCCATTATGTTGCATTTCACGCACGCGTTTGGGCGATCGATTCGGTTGGAAGGCATTTTGAATAAAAATCAGCTCAGAGTATTTTTTTTAGCAAAGGCCGAAATCTGAGCTAAATAAAAAAAACCGCATACAACGGTATCGCCGACAAATTTATCGATACTATTATATTTTGAAAGCAAAAGCAGTACTCACTATGTGAAAATATGAAAATCTTCAAGGCCACCTTAAGCACTTGACTCGAAATTTTGAATAAAAATCAGCTCAGAGTATTTTTTAAATCAACCAATTGAAGACCCACATCTGAGCAAAAGAAAACAAAACAAAGAAACGCATACAACGGTATCGCCGCAAAATTTATCGATGTTATTTTGGAGGCAAACGCAGTACTTACTGTGTCAAAATAAGAAAATCTTCAAGTTCACCTTAGATACTTTACTCGAAATGTAATTTTAGCACTATTTTAACTTTATAATTCAAAAAAGCTCGCAGAAACTACAACTACAATCCGCTGTGAAAAAAATCACCAGTACACTCGGTCATCTGTCAAAATGACATTTTCAAAGTACAAAACAAGTATCTGTCATTTCTTGCAAATCCATGTAATTCTTTTAAGGATTTTAATTCCTGAAAGTCATAGGACATACCTAGAATCGACTTTAACTTGATTTGTGAAAAACCTCGCATATCTTTGTCCAGTTTGACACTTTTAAAAAAAATTCGCAAATATCAATCACTACGCACTCAAACTCCATGGTCATTGATAACAAAATTTCCCATTCAACAAAAACCTCATCCAAATTACTCTCATCGGGTACTACCAAATCACAAATATGGCTGACAGATGTAATGTCGCTTGTGTCGCAGCGCTCGGCTGATTGTCGATGGATAACAAATCGGGGCAGTGGAGTATCGAGCACTTCACACATTTTTTCAATTAAACGCGCTCTCCGGGACAGTTTGTGACTCGTTTTCTGCCGAACCAGAGGTGAAAAGTGTTAGGAAAATGCCGGTGACACACAGATCGAATCGTAGGTGTTAGAATTAATTTATCGAGTTCGTTGTGTTGCCAAAATAATCTCTTCCGGCACATTCCTAGAGCTCATAGAAACAAGAAGATTGTGTCCTCGGCGAGAAGTGTGTGCGTGCAGTGGAGTGCAAAAAGCAATTTTTATGTAAAATAAAAATGTCATGTGGTAGAAGAATGCGATGAGTTGTGTTGAAATATTAATGCCGGTCGACTAGTACGAGAGAGGCGTCGTCTGCGCAAGCAAATCAAAACGGTGGACCATGTCTTATGTGATATAAATATTCATAAGACTGCTCTGTGCATCTGGGCGCTACGGGACGATTTCCTCTACCAATGGGTTCGCATTTGGAATTATATTCATATCTAGAGTAACTCATGGCTTCTGTGGAAATTTTTCTTTGTATATTCGTAGACAACTATCAATAGTTTCTTGCGTTAATAGAAAATATGTATAACTACTAAAAATATACTTAGATTTAAGTGAACAGTCTGTTCTGCGTCCAAATATGATATTCAATTACGGAAGTTTTTCGGACTTGATGCAACATGCTTTTTAAGTCTGGCACATTCACGTCATCGCCAGCAACTAACGTCACCGACCTTGCAAGAATCCACAGTGATTCAACAAATAATCGTTCGAAATGTCGCAGGTGCTCCTAACGCACAACGTACTCGCTACATGATAACAAATGCCAATGATTGTCTGCCGGATGATTTGTAGAAGACTGCACTTGGCTTCGGCTCCAGTCATGGACACCGCTCGAGAAATTCAAATAACCAGCTCTTGCATCCGGCCAGTCAATTGAACAGCCTAATCAAATCCTATCAACTAAATTAGTTTTACTTCTAATAGGAAAATTCACTATTAGTATTGTGGTGATCAATCTATGGCAGCACGTTGCAAATGCATATATTTTTACCTCTCCCCCAAAAAGGCCACGTTTCGACTAACAAGTTTCTGACGCCTCTGCAATTGAAGCCGAAGACAGTTTGTAAATCTGTCTCAGCGACAAAGCCATGATCTAATTAGTACGCTGGCAATGTAAAATAGCCAAAAAAAAAAGTCCAATAACTTTTTCGGCTGCCAGGTAATTAGATTAGGCTGGATAGTTGCACAGAGTGTAGTGCAAATCACTTATTATAATTAAGTCGGGTGTTTTTTGAATGAGATGTCAATAGATTTATATATACTGGAATTTTCGTTTATCTGTTAATGTTTCACATGGGAAATGTGAAAATCTATAGGGCAAAGCGTGTTGTGATACTATTCAGATCAGCTTTACAAACTTTAACCCTCAACGCACCAAACTCTTCCTCATTAAAATATAAAAGACAAGGTACCAAGATATATGATTCCGAGAGTTTTAAGCCGGGCTAGTTGAATGTCAATATCCAGTTGATTGTGTCTCAATAAATGTAACAGTAACTTTTAATCGCGTGATCTGCCGCCTTAAATAAGAAAATCAACGTTCATTTTAGATACTTATCAGTCATTTCGGTTTGTTTTCTGCCTTTGATAAGCTCTAGTCACACAGTATCAATCGACCCGGCAATTTCCCAAAACGTGCTTAATCTTTTAGCGCAACGTACACTTAAGATTTGATTTGATGACTAATCATAGATGTGAAAAATATCTTCTCTTCTTTGCCGGAATACGTTAAAGAATCATTTGTGCTATTCCAATAAGCGAAATATACTGATGACTTAATCGGAAACGATGTAAAATGCTAAACCAACAAGTTAATCTGTATCGTGGCAAATAGATACGTACATTGTTTGCTTGAAGTTAAGCCATAATCGATGTATTGATATGTTTACTGACACAATCTATCCAACTTTTTACATGTTTGTAGATTTTAATATGAAAGAATCAGTATTAAAACGCACCCCAATTTCGTCACAAGGTTCGAAACAGCCATTATTGATCTTATCCGATTGTTTGCATATTCTTAACGTGTTTCGCTCATACATTAATCATACACTGATAAGCTATAAAAGAAATGAATTTTATTGAAGCGCATTGCATAAAAATAGCAAATATAATCAGGATATTTAATTGAAAATGTATACCGTTCGGATAGTAGGCCGGCCGGCACGATAGCAGCAAAATCACGTAAATCGTTTCACAAATATTAGCAAATCGAATATAAAGCGAAATAGTTTCTATGGCTCTATTGAAGCGCTTAAAAGATTTTCAGATACGTATCCATAAAATGAAATAATTTAAGTTGAAATGTTATGAAATGATTGATTGGCAGTTTTTTAATTCAATCGTTTATTACACTTTCAATGAAAAGTCGGTTTTACTACGCACTCGTCGTTAAATCACAATTTCTTTGAATGCTTTCTTATGAAAAAAAGTATTTTGCAATTATGTTTACGGTTATGTTCCTTCTTCTTAATTCAATTCGCATTCAAAAGCTTTTTCTTATGATCTAATATAGCTATATCGACAATATGGGGCGATATAAGAATCGCAAGGACATACAGTAGGTCAGAGGAAATTAGCTTCCTGTACAGTCAAGCTTTTATTAGTCACTACCATTGTGGAGAAATATATTGTATGCCGGAAATAATTATTTGCAAGTAGATATTCATGGCAATTTAATAGTAGTCAGCAAAAAAGGTAAATTCAAGCTTCTTTTCTCTCTTTTTTCATCTGGCTTAAGCAACGATACGCATTTTATATTCAGAAGTCAGAGTACGAATTTTGATTTAATTAAAAAAGGAAAACCAATTACTATTTAACATCGGAAAAACTTCAATAATCTCTAAACAATTGACTGTAAGTCACAAAAAAAAAATAATAAAAAAATTAGTGATTTTTAATATTTTAAAAAAAAATGGCAGAATCGTAGTAAACGTCGTGAATAAATAAAATTCAATGACTATGCCACTAAAACAAATTACGCATCAACCATAAAAGTAAAATGACGTCTGGTCTTAACTACAGACGCCAGCATAATGGCCATTTAATACCATGTAATCTAAAGATATAACTAAAATAACATCCCAAATTTACTACTATATTGACAATTAAACCCTACAAATCATACCTAAATCGTATAATTTCTCGAAACACATCCATATCGTTTCCGACACCGTTTATCGACACTTATCAATCTTGTCAAAGTTCATAAAAACCATGCCATCGCCTATCGATCCATGATTCGAAAGCATGAAGCAAATGATTTATCAAGTTGAGTGGCCGGGAGCCATATATCGATAGAAAAATTTGCGATTTCCGTAAATAGGGCGGAAAATGCTTAAAATGTCAAATAGATGAATGTTATCAGAAATTTTTATACGAAATCTGGGCGGTGGTGAAGCGTGTCGGTCTTGAAAGGGTTTAATTCATCTTCTGATAAATTCTACATTTCACCCAGAATAATGATAAATTTGGGTAAACATGAAATTATAAAAGAATTTAGAAGGAATTTAGGCAATAGCTTTTTGAAATGTTCCATTAAAATGCATTTTATTCGCAACGGTTGTCCGCGGAGACAGGGCTGGTTTTTCTATATGTTCATATGGTGCTTTGAATCCAGATGCCATCACAAAAGGCGGAAGAATGAATATATTTTTCACATTGTTTTTTTTTTTTTAAATAAATGGCTACTAGCCATCCCGTTCTAAAACTTTTATAATTAATAATATACTAAAACTGGCTTGGTTTTGTTTTAAAAAAAATTAACCTGGCCGAAATCATTCAAATTACGAGTTGAAATGGTTACTTCCGGTTTGGCACAGGATTTTTTTTTTTCAAATCTAATTTAAAATGAAAAAGAACAGATAATTTTCGATGCCAATCAGTATGTTTAATGTTTTTATAGGTATATTTTGAATTTCAAAATCATCAAAAAAAAACCTTTCATTAATTTCGTCAATTCTTCAGAAGCCCATAGCTCAGCAACAAACTTCATGGGGGGAAAAATGTGTTTCACGTTCATGTCCTTTAGTAGTACCATTACGCACAATATGAATGAAATCCAGAGCCTCGAACTTTTTTCCGCTTCACGTGAACTGCCCCATTTACCAAATATATCAAAGAGTCAAAGACATCAAATTTGAGCTTGAATATAAAAAAAACAATAGAAATCTTTCATAACTTGTTTTATGGTTTGTGTTTTGCATTAAAATCATAAAAGAAATTAATTATCTTCCACTTTAAAAAGAAACTCAAATGATGATTTAAATTAAATATATTTATTGTCCTTAATAAAATAAATTTGTTCATAAAAATAAATGGAAAATAATCTTCATCTTCTTCACTAACTGCATTCAGGCTCTGAATAGACTGGGTAACAGCAGAAGAGTCGGATTTTTCTGAGTTTCCGGTCACAAGGGCATTGATGGAAATGACAGGGCCAGTCTTCCCCTGTCAGGACCGGTAGACATCCCAACTCCTATCCAAACGATTAAGTGCTCGATCGACACCAAAATGATGCAAGGTGCGATGTGCAGATTTATTTATTAATTTATTTATTCCCCAATCCATTTACAGGTAAAAAAGCCAAATTACAAATAGGATAGCTTAGAAATAGAAGCAGAAAATAACAAATAGAAAATAAAAACAAATACTAAAAATTGAGAAAATTAAAAATATGTGATTCAAAGCCACGAATGGCAAAAAAGATAGATTAATTAATCAACAACAAATATTGAGTTACGAATACTACTTTTAAAGGTGGCTATAGGGACAATGAAACTGAGTATCTGTACGTGCAAATGGTACATCAAAGGCAACAGAGGACCTAATTTGCCTCTCACACTGCCGTTCATTGGCCAAGTCAGATAGCCGCGGCAAATTTTAACAGAAAGCATTCATCCAGGTATACTCTGCGTTTTGCTAGGAGAGGGAGATTAAGAAGCGAAAAGCGTTCATCATAAGGCATGTCGGGAAGATTATATTTAAAGAGTATGGTGCGAGTGAACTTCCGCTGAACAGATTCAACGGCATCGGAAAGATATGTGAAACGAGGAGACCAGACTTGAGTACAGTATTCAAGTTTGGAACGAACTAGGGTAACAAATATCTTAGCACATGTAAAAATACTAAAAGAATTGTGACCGGAACATATAGCAAGGCCAGCAATTCGTGAGGCACTATGGTACGAACATGGATATCAAATTTACGTTTATGATAAAAAAGACAAGGACGGATTCACATATTCAGTAAGGAAAGGCATAAGTATGGGACTTCAGAGAATAAGACATGGCGAAACATTTAACGATAGGTAGTTAGAGTTACGCCAAGCAGTAAGAGAGTTCAAATCATCCTGAAGAAGTAGATGATCATCTGAGCTTTCGATTACCCGAAATAATTTTAAGTCATCTGCAAGATGACGATAAAACATTTGGAAGTTCGTTGACGAAGAGGTTGAATAATAGCAGTCCTAATATTGATCCTTGAGGTACATCAGAAGAGGGCGAAAATGGGGAGGAAGACACACCGGGGGGAGAGAGAGAGAGAGAGAAAACAGGTGCGATTAATTAAGAACGAAGATATCCAAGAAAGTAAAGACTCACAGATACCATAGTGTAGAAGAATTTCAAGATTGACAGAGTCATATAACTTAGAGAAATCTGCATACATAGCATCAACTTGAGAGTTCCGATCTAACGCCAAGGCCACAGCATGAGAAAATTCAATGAGATTCGTGGATGTGAGCCGACCTTTAACAAAACCATGTTGCTGAGGTACGAAAGCATACCTAAGAGAGTTATAAATTTTGTTAAAAACGAAACGTTCAATGATTTTGGATAAACAGAAAAGGATAGAAATAGGGCGATAATTTGAGGCGACGTTGCGTTCACCAGATTTGAAAACAAGGAAAATGTATGCCAGCTTTCAGGAAGAAGAAAATTTACCAGAACAGAATTATATTTAATAAAATTGATAGAAAAACACCTAAGGAAGATGCAAGATTTTTCACAAAAAAACGTTAGGATCGCCATCAAGGCGAGGAGAGTAATTAGAATCAAGAGACGATATAAGCGATTCAACTTCAAGAGGTTTAGTCGAGAGTGAAGAGAGACAAGGAGGGAAATTAAAACAAATACTGTAAGAAGAGGGAATCATTGAGTTAGAGTATGCAGAAGAGAAAAACAGTGCGAAGAGATCACACCCATTCTGAGGATGAGCAGCAGTGATATTATTAAATGTAAGGATGATGACGTGCAACTCAGACCTGCCGGGTAACCAAAATCATGTGGGGGTCGTACAATCTCGCAGCGACTAAATACCTCCTCGAATTAACCCGGACTGATTGCATATGGCTAGTCGGCATCATTACTGGTCACTGTATTGTAGTAGCACATACCATGAAAATGGGACTCCTAACCAGCGACACCTGTAGGAAGTGTCAAGAGCAGAAACAATCCAGCATCTCCTGTGTCTTTGGTCGGCACTGAAGAAACTAGACTGCGCTGGTTTGATGAGAACTGGCTGGTGGATCTCTCGCGTGTGGTGGAGCAGAGGCTGAAAGACAACCTTCATTTCGCGAAAAAGTCCGGGGCCTTCGATAGCCGCGTGGACTGAACTTTCTTTCTCCTGGTCCACTTATTATGGATCAAATAAGTCTTTGTATCAACCAGTATAACCTCACCTAACCCTAACCTCACTGTCGTCACAAGAATCAGCATTAAAACAGCGAACTGGCATTCAATAACATTTCTTCCAGCAAATTTCTTGCAAATCAAATTTTTTCTTGCATTTAATCCAGCCAAAATCAAGGGCTTAAAATGAATGACAAATTTTGCACCAAAAGTTGTTTGAATTCGTCATTACCTTAGAATAACTAGACTTTGGATCGAATTAAGTGCCCTTTCGTTTGACAAAATACGGACGCGAATTGATTCATCTTTAGAATCATCTGTCTTCTTCAAATAGAAGTTCGAGGTTGTTTACTCTACCCTTTTTCGCGACATTGTTCCTCTATTGCGAATTCACAAAGAGATCTACATATACAAAAAATCTTGCTGCCTAACCCAAAACAGGTAGAAGACATATCATGAATTATTTAACATTTGTTAATATCCAACAAATTCAAAATACTCGTCAAATGAATTTATTTTAGCAGATATAGTTTTTAATTCCTATCAAAAGCGTTTTAAATGCATCACTGAAAAAAAAAATTAAAAATTAGGCGACAAATTCGATTTAGTGAAAATGAAATGATTCTTATCTAATTCATTTAATGCGTTTTCGTATCAACGAAAGCATATGTCTGTCAGCATGTATCTTCAAAATGGATGAAACCAACTGTCGAAACCCCAAAGATACGCATGCGAGACGAAGATGCGAATCATATAATAGCTGAGAGTCATTTAGCCAATCGGATATGCAACCAAGCGTTTCAACGTGACTTCAATAAAACGTTGAACGTTTTGAAAGAACCATAGGAAGTGACTGAATACTTATTCAAGCAGTAAATTGATATGTAACGAAATTAAGAAAAAATATATTTCATGTACCTACAACGATAATTATGACAGCTAGATAGATATTATGTTTTATTCCTTATTCTCCTTTTTTTTACATCCTAGCTTCGAGTTTTAAGTGATTTTTTTTAAGATCGTTTCTTCCGAAATTCCAGATAAATTCTATTTGAATGTTCATGCGGAAAGAACTATCACTTTCACGCTGGATCTATAAAAATCCATTTTATGGACTGTTTATGCATCTCACATAAAAATAACTCTTGCTACGGTGCACTAAATAATTCATTCAAGAGCAACTTTTTGCTCGTAATTATCTACATGCGGTCACTCTGCACGTACATTCATTACGTTACGAGTACGGAAAGTAAAAGTGAAGTACATTATCTATTTATTGTCGGTTGGGGGCTGATACGTCATTGATTCCCATTTGCCTTTCTGCACAAATCGAATCGAATTTTCAACCTTTGTTTGCTCGGTAGCAGCAGTGCGGAAATGGTATTTTGCCGGTCGTTTGCTTTTCGTGATATCAATATTAAACTCCGCTCTATAATGAACGCAAGATAGTGTACCCATATTGCCGTCCTTAGCATAAACGCCCTATCTATATTTTAGTAAATTTCGAGATATTCATTGATTTATGTTTATCTAAATACTGCAGATAATTTCAAACGGGATGAAACTTTCAACAGTTTATTTAAGGTGCATCTGAAGTAAAAGCTTTCACGTTGAAATTACTTGCGGATTATAGGTTTTAAGCAGATAGGGCTTTTTTTGGGAAATGTTGAGATAGAATGATAGCATTACTTAGCATAAACGCCCTACCTACCGTAGTAATAGTAATCGCTAGGTTTTTTGTACATGGGAAATTTTGTGTTATTGATTTTTAGACATTTGTACAAAAGGTAGGTTTTTCATATTTTGTAGAATGATGTAATATAGTATGTAGTCTTCAAATCCCATGTTAACTCAAATACGAAAATATCAGATAGAGCGTTTATGTTAAGGACGGCAGCAATGTACAGTATCTTTGCGTTCACTATCTCACTATAAGGAATATAATATAGACAAAATGTTTGTTTGAAATAAAATCGTACCCTGATTACTGATATTGAAGCACACGTACATAAATGAATCGAGTAGCAGTCAGTAATTAGCGATGGCGCCAAGTGCCTGGTGAGACGATAAGGCGACGATAGTAACGGTATAGTAATGCTAATAGAACTTTAGGTACTTTTCTGTTTTTCCCCCCCCATTTTTTTTCACTTTTTGTTGTTGCAATGTTTCTAAAATTGATTAGAAAGTAGTAATTAACCAAAATTATGATGGAGAAACACGTTTAAAAGGAAAAAAAATTTTAATTTTTTTTAAATTAAATTTTTAATTTAAAAATTAATTAAATTAATTTAAATTTGGAATTAATGTCACATAACAGTGAGAATAAAGTTTGGTACTTTTCTGTTTTTCCCCCTCCATTTTTTTAATTTTTTTAATGAAAACTGCTCGAAATGGGTTAAAAGTTTCTCCACAAAAATTGAGATGGAAAAATTAATTAAAAAAAAAAAATTTTTTTTTATGAATTTAAATTTTTTTTTCATTTTTATGTGGCAGAATGAGTTTTTCAAAAGTTAATGTGTTGTTGGGGAGGCCTGCTCATTATACTGTTATTAATCATATAAACAAATTGTATTCAACATTATTAATATAATAGCTTAATTGTAAATTGCGTTGAAGCTTCGGAAAGGTAAGACGTCAAAAATGGAGCAAAATTTATTCTCACTGTTATGTGACATTAATTTAAAATTTAAATTAATTTAATTAATTTTTAAATTAAAAAATTAATTTAAAAAAAAATTAATTTTTTTTTTTTTTTAATTTTAAACGTGTTTCTCCATCATAATTTTGGTTAATTACTACTTTCTAATCAATTTTAGAAACATTGCAACAACAAAAAGTGAAAAAAAATGGGGGGGGAAAAACAGAAAAGTACCATGAAAAATTCCAACGGTTGACCGCTGCCGCCGCCAACGCTGTAGACTAAACATGGCATTGGCGCGCGAGCTATGAGTCATAAATTTAAATGAAAGATACATTGCTCAGCCTTGTGTTAGTCGAGTGGAATATTAATATTGTTAAGGCGATACTTTCAGGGAAAATCGTTGATATGATTCATTTAAGCTTTGTAGCGTTGGACCAGTGCTGATTTTAAATTCTCTTAAGACGATGTGCTGCTCCTAAATATTAAGAAATTATTAAGTATGATATTGTGATTTGTTAAATTGAGTACAAGACACATCTCTGTGTCCCTTGCCTTGGAAAAAAACTCTAGATCGTCCAATCAAGTTAGAACCCGCCTGGTGGAGAATAATTTGCAAAGTTAATTTACGTTACAAGAAAGTGGCGTGGACTTTTGGTGGTGTATTTGATGCTTTTACTATCTATTTATTAATATGAGATAAAAAAATTATAAAGATGCAACCGACTAGGGTATAACCAAACTACATTCAAACGGCAATTAGATTCGCACCTGTACTTTTCTATAACAAAAGATTCTAGCTTAATGAAATACAAATCAGTGGCGGCTATAAGCTGAGGGGGAACATATTTTTCCACTCAAAAATGAAGAAAAACTCATAATTGAAATGACACAATTATAACATATCAGTGAAATAAATTATCAAACTATTTTGATCATCGTCTGTTTATAATATAATTACTCAACATCAGCATTTTAGCATACTCATTCGTATAAACATAAAAAATCGTTAGCATAAAAATTTGTATTAGGCCTGTTGTGACACCAAGGGTATATTCTCCCTTAGCCACTACATTCTATGAAGCATTTCGTTCCTTTGGTGTGCTGTGCAGTTCTCCTTAGCTCGATAAGGAATATATCAGTCAGGCCTTCTAGAAATGGTGCCTCAAAAGAGGCCATTATCTTCCTCGCAAGAGCCGGTGACGCACATGATATGTGCATCCTCTGACAAAAATGAGAGCATAGAGACCAGTGTTGAAAGACTTGCTTCTGGTGTAGACATACTGCCACTGCAAGATTAATGAACAATCAATTGACTTTTTGATATAGTAACCAATGATCCTTTCCAGAATCTTTAGCAAAACAGAGTTAAGACATATCAGACGATAGTCCTTGGTTCAACGGCTTTCAAATAAGCATAGCTCTTATTGCCGCCAGTTGATGGGGACATATGAGCCTTTAGTCCCGGTAACAACACCTCTACATACTGCTGTATATCAGCCAGAAGAACACCATCAGATTTGAACGGTTCGATGTTTATGGCCCACCTCAAAGGGAGTTTAAGATCAGAGATAGTAAAAATTTGCTGGTCTGCTCCATTCCATGCGCAGTGTGTGCTGGAGGACTATATTCCCCGTGAAATGGAGATTCAGTGTATCAATGCTCGAATTACTCCAACTGCCATAAGAGTTCTGAATATACTGTATGGCCTTTGGTATTGAGCTTAAGACCTTACGAAGCCGATTCGCATCATTGGTACCTTCATTTTGCCACAAAAGGCTCTCAACGAGTTTCTCTTCGCCTTACGTATGGCATATTTAGAACCTTCAGTTTGGTTTTATAAATTGACCAGTTATTAGATCTTTTAGCGTCGTTTAATTCTTTTCCGCACTCACTACGTAGAGTGGTTTTGTCCACATACCACCATGGGCGCTTGTAATTCTTCTGGTTTTGGGTGAATTGCACGCTACTGGCAGCAGAGTTGAGAGTGTTAGCGAGAATGCTTGATTCAGATCCTGGCAACAATCGATGCTGCCCGGAGAAAGTTCCAGTAAAGATTGGACCAGGCATTGGAACGTCATCCAATCCGTTTTGTTTCCTATTAGCAAAGGCTTTCTGTCCCGGCAGCCTACATCAAAAGATAAGTACCTGTTGTCAGAAAACAAAACCCCTGTATGACCTTCAAATCATTTAGGAGATGTGCTTGCCGCTTGCTGCCTAATATCAAAACTTATAAATTTAGAACAACAGGTCAAAATCGTCTCAATTCACTGGTAGTTTTATATATGAGTAAAGAATATTAAAAATTTAAATTAGCAAACATCAATTTCTAATGTATATTAACTAAGAAGCAATAACCTGTATCCTTTTCATTTCAGGTACGCTATAAAATCAAAACGAGCACTACCGGAAACTTATCGCTGTTTACTTCCACGGCTTGAACACTGTGTACAGAATCCACAACTGCGAAATCTAATAAAGGCCATGCATCCAGTGCCAAAAAACCATAATATAACAGTGAGACATTTTTCACTTACAACAAAAGCGGGGGCAATATTTCGAATTGATTTTTCCAAAATAAGAAATGAATTGAAACGTCGATGAAAGAAAAGATACAGAAATTTTGTATTTGTTATCAATCAAAAGTCTAAAACTAGTCACAAAATTTAGTTCTAAATAAAAAAAATTTTAACTTAATATTTAAATTTGGGAATTCCATCTTTCGAAACAGAGATGTAGCATGGATTGTATATAATTGATAAATGCTAAAACTATGCATAGAACTAGTAGCCAAGCATATTGAATGTTCATACAACAATATTGTTCGGTTTGGAAATTGACTGATCATTGAACCATTTTCTTTAGAAATCAATGCATTGATAGCGGAACAACAGAGATCAAAATAATTTAGAGAACTCGCTGTTTCGAAATACTCGAAATTATGGGTAATAAAAATTCTTGTTGTGCCTATTCAAGTCCTCCACCCGAACGTAAAGTCAAGGAACTGCCCGTTTTCGAAGAACGTCTGCCAGAAGCAAATCAGTCAACCAATAACATACAACATATCTCGGAACGCGAAGCAACCGATGGAGAAGTCGACCCTTCTGTAGATCCAATGGCGGCCACAATATTCTTAGAGCGTTCGAAAGTTGAAAACGGTGTGATAACCAGAAAGAAATCTCAACATCAAATTGCGCAGCAGGCAGGCACGTCGAGTACTAGCGCGACGGGATTGAAAAAGAGCTCATCGTGCTCAACGATTTATCTGGACGATAGCACGGTATCACAACCGAATCTTAAAAATACGGTCAAGTGTGTGTCTTTAGCTATTTACTATCATATTAAAAATCGACAATCCGAACGAAGATTAGATATATTCGACGAAATGTTGCATCCACTAACCCGGGACCCAGTCCCAGTAGAATATGCCATTCACAATCCAGAGCATCGTCAGATCTACAAGTTCGTACGGACGCTCTTCAACGCTGCTCAATTAACAGCCGAATGCGCTATTATAACCCTAGTCTATTTAGAACGTTTGCTTACCTATGCCGAATTAGATATAGGCCCGTGCAACTGGAAGAGAATGGTCCTTGGGGCTATTTTGCTAGCGAGCAAAGTGTGGGATGATCAAGCCGTGTGGAATGTTGACTATTGCCAAATTTTAAAAGATATTACAGTCGAAGATATGAACGAACTCGAAAGACAGTTTTTGGAATTATTGCAATTCAATATCAATGTTCCATCGTCGGTATACGCGAAATACTACTTTGATTTGCGAACGTTAGCCGAGGCCAACGACCTGTCCTTTCCAACGGAGCCGTTATCGAAAGAACGCGCACAAAAACTCGAAGCTATGTCGCGGGTCATGCAGGATAAATATGCTGCCGAAGCGATGAAAAATGGAATGAAGAAATGGTCGTCGATGGATAATATTAGTCAGGGCTGTCCGAGAAGAAGTGTAGCTATACTGTCGTGATTATTGCTGTTTGCTATTAGATTCTAAGGCAAGTTGTAGTAAACTACAGAAGGTAGTAATAGACTACAGAATATGAAAATTCAATATACTTATGATATCATCGGTTAACGATGATAGTAGTTGAATTTTAAAACATTTTAACTGCACATGGAGAGAGTTGGTTTTGATAGCCACTTTTATTATAATTGTCAAGATCTGTTTGATTATTTTGAGATATTTGCATTACTTTATAAATTCAACACCGTGCAATGGAATATAACTAAGAACTGTTTTTAATTAAGAATTAATTCCAACAAAATGTGGATTAAGCAATGCATAACATATTAGCTTTAATAAACAAGCCTTCCATTAACTCGAATGTCAAACGATTGGGAACGAATCTATTAGGCAGCTTCTAAAGACATTTCATCTAACTTTCTACGAAGTCCATTGTTGAATTATTACCATGCCGGCATTTTATGTCTTCATCTAATATAGTTAGCAAGCAACCTGAAGTAATAGATGATAATATAAAAAAAATGCATTCAACTCTTTCCCCATAACGAGTAAAACATACATTTTACAAAAACGGGCATCAAAACTGACTCTCTCGCCACCAAAGCAAAATTTCAGGATTGTTGTTTTATCCCAAAGTCATTAATTTTTCGATCCACAACTGCAAACAATCCTTGAAATTTCGAAAGAAGTCAATACGCTTCCTGTGCATGTAGACATTTAATTCCTGTGACCGCCCGTGCACACCAATTAGCGAATAGATAAAAAAAAATACCGAAATGATAGAAACTTAGCTTTAAGCTCAACATGAAAACTTGAAAAAGTAAATGAAAATAAGTACTTGTGATGGTCATACAATTTAGGAGACTCGAGATGAAAGAAATAAAAAATTTCACTATCAATTTTAATATGTATTGTAATTAGGTATAATTGTAATATAAACATGAGAAACTAAAGTTATTAAATGCAATTTATATTCGTAAATCTATTAGTTACTATACACATACACAGCATAAAAAAATGAATTTATTTTTCTCCCATGTTTTTGTTTAACAAATATATGATATTTTATATTCTTTTATTTTACAATGATTTTTTGATTGCCAAAACGAAAGAAGCAGATATATGAATGTTAAATTTTATTCCGAGTAAATTGAAAAATATGATTTTCCAAATTTACAGATACATCTCGGTAATTTTTGTTAGTGATCGATGAAATATGAAAACTAAATATATTTTGTAGAAGATGCGAAAATCCACATAGTTAAATTGAATTGGAAAGAAAGCGAAATATGCAATGAAAATTGATTTCTAAATATAAAGAGGAATTTATTTTCAAATTTGCTTAAAACTTCTCCTACTTAAATATATTACAATAGAAACATCAATTTTTATACTCCACATAAAGCTATCCTAATCTTAATACTTTAAGAAACCCAGGAGAAACGAATCTATGCAGCAACTAACATGCATTGAGATCATATAAATGCATTGCAAACAGAAAATAAATACACAAAATGTTCAGAATAAAGAAAATCACATTTATGATTATAATTTTGGGTTTTTTTTTTATTGAAGTTATTGTTTATTTTGGGAATAACAGATGGTTGAAAAATGTTAGCTAGGTTTAGTTTACGATATGATTAAAGAATTTATGATTTCTTTTAGTTATCATATTGTATTCGATTTGCGTGACTCTTAAGCTGCTTTTCACTTGTGATATATATAAATTAGGGAATAACAAAACTAAGGAAATTGTCGAATCGTAAACCACGTGGTAGTTGAGTTTAATGCGTCCTATGAAATTTAAATGCGCTTGTGCCGATCAAAACATAAAAATGAAATCATAACAAACTTGTATTATCTTAATTAATCTAACCGGTCACATCTGCCATCAAACTATTCTTGTGGAATTTTCTAGAACATGCTTTCAAATAAAGTGCATGCTTTTTAAGAGCTGCATCAAAACTTAATTAGTTGCATAAATCGTAGTGAACACAATAAATATGGCATATTCTAAATAATCGAATCAATATAAACACGTAGTGCATTCTATTCATTTTGAAGTTGGCCATTTAGGAAAATTTTTAATCACGTCTAGGAACTTTGAATAATAGCGCACCACCACCAAAAAAATTGCGTCCTCACCCAATTTTGCACAATTTCTCATTCAACTCGATAACCTTACCACAAAACGCAATTACATGCAAAGAAGCAGATCACGCTATACAATTTTTAACAACGATGCTTGCAATCGTCCTATTTAGTATACATATTTACCTGGAACTATGAAGGAGCAAAATTTTAAAATATTACTGATAGCCAGTAATAAAATATTTGATAAACTATGTGAAAAACAAAGATTTTACAATACGAGCAAACGTATAGAACGAAAATATTTATTTGCTATTGTATCTTGTCTTTGTGTTTCCTAAATTACAGTGAGATCACGGAAAAGAATAAGTCATTGATGTATGGCCAATGATACAGAACGAAACAACAGAAAAAGAACTTTTGTTTTTACAAGATTATGCTTTACTGAAAATATGAAAGCGTATTTCACGTTGATCAATGATTTTTTGCGTCCTAAAGTTACATGCGACAAAATTGTCGACAAGTGTCTTCTTGTAAAACATTCTGTAGAAAACGCTATTCTAGTAATAAATTAGAAATATATTTTTTCCTTTTTAAAATGGCTTGTTTTCTTGTATGGTTTAAATGTAGACTATTCATCACACGATTTCGCGGTAGTTCGCTTAATATAACAGTTCGATGAATATTTACAATGTATTTGCGATGATTCAGCTTCCAGTAAATTGCATTTTGGATCATTCAAGGATTATTCTTAGTAAGCTATCTATTCTAGGATACTGGCTAAAACATTCGAACTTGTTTCGTTGTCCCTGATTCGCGTGGAATATTCATCTACTCGAAACTATTTGGATCTGTCTTATGTAGCCTGATTGAAAGTAATTTATTTTAATCATCAGTTACAAGTGCATATCTAACATAATTTATTGCATTTGACTCAATTCCGCTAAAATTAGCTCAAATTGCATCCATCGAGTCAACCTAAAACAAATTGATTTTCTTTTTCAGTTCGTAGTACTTTTTGTTCCAAACTCGCTCGTCTCATACGAAAGAGGAACCAGCTCCTGATAAGAGCTAGAGGCATGAGTGGCTCTGGAGCAAAGCGGGAACCAAACTGGCTTAGCAACCTCATAAATCCTCAGATATCCCACCACAAAAATGAGCAGTGGGAGAGTTTGATGCAAAGCATCGAGCATGCGAATAGCACACTGTGGCGACTGTCTCGATACTTCTAGACCAAAAGCTAACCGTTAATGCCATCAATTCTTGGCATACAGGGTCTAAAATACAACTATGGAGATAAACGGACTCCCTGGCAACGCAATCCCGGGAGGAATCTCAGACCGATCTAGAGCGGCCGCAAGCTTTTTCAGCTTTGAACCACCGAAAGTAGAACCGTTAAGGTCTGCTGATTTGAAGAAGTGAAGATATTGGTGAACGGACTGAAACGACGACAATCATTTGAGATAAACAGTATCACAAATATTTGCCTGCCACACCTACCAGACAACAAACCATAACGCCAACGGACATAATCAACACCATACTCCGTAGCTAAATTGGACGAACACGTTCTCCTTTTTTGCTTGAGCGAAAAAGTTTCCGAGAATAACATTCTCTCGGAAGAACAGTTTGGCTTCAAGCCATTTCACTCCACAGAACTCCAGTAAGCAAAGGTGGTTCAACACATCTGAACAGGTCTTAACCATACAAAATCGACCGGGTTAGTTATGTTCGGAATAGCGAAGGTCTTCGACAAATTCTGGTATGCAGGATAAATTTCCAAAATGCATGAGTTTCGATTACCCGTTCTTCTTATTCAGATTAATCGTTTCACTAAACCCGTTCGTTTCACTAAATATCCAAGAACAAAGAATGATGCAGGGATCCCCCAAGCAAAGCTCATTTGAGTAGCTATTCGAGTTTTTATAGTTTTTAACATTGATTTATTCAAAAACAAAACAATCCAAGAGAACCTCAAAACCCCAGAGAACGGCTAAATGCCTAAACACCGTATATGAATCAATTTTGTTTCATTCTTCTACGACTGTTTGACCTTAAGTTTCATTTTCCTTAATATGGTACCAAGAAAAACTCGATAAGGTAACAAGAACCCTAATAGATTAGATGATTAATGAATCAAACTAAAGATTATATCAGATTTCATGAGATTTTTATTTCCATTTATATTTCAACAAAAAATTCGGGCATTTACCCTTTTATTCTATCGCCAAGTTGAAAACGATGATCTGAAATGATAAGAATCTATGAATACAAGAGACTTTAATTGAAGCATCGCATTCTCTTTACCCTCCAAACTGTTGCTTGGCGCCAGGATTATTGTTCGTATTCTGTGCCAGATTACTAAACGACAGTCCAGATTCGGAAGAACCTAATGATTCGAAGAGACTATTTTTCTGTGCTGGTGGTGAAAAAGTGGGTTGTTGCGGTTGTGCAAACGAACCAAATGTACCTTTCGGACTGCCAAAAGTCGGAGCTCCTCCAAATGTTGGCGAACCTCCGAATGCAGGTGTTCCTCCAAACGCTGGATTTGCAGCAAACGCGGGCTTAGCAAAGCTTCCCGGCGAACCGAATCCCGTTTGTGCAACTGACGGTTGGCCAGCGTGTGCGAAAGACCCTCCTGGCGATGTCGATCCAAAAGCTGGAGTTGTTCCTCCGAATCCACCAAAACCCGTTCCGAACGCCGAACTACCGGCAAATGGCGAAGTCGCTTGTTGCTGCGGTTGAGCTACACTGAAAACTGTCTGTCCAAATGCTGGTGCAGATGAAAAGGCCCCTGGTTGAATAGGGCTTGTACTGCCACTAGCAAAGATCGAGCCACTTGTCTGAGTGTCCCCACTGCCGAAAGCAGTTTGGCCGAAAAAACTTGCACCAGAACTTTGAGGGGCTTGTGCAGCAGAACCAAACACGTTCGAACCTTCGCTTTTTTGAGCAGTAAATATTGAAGGTGCCGAACTCGCGGGGGCTCCAAATGCAGTTGGCTGCTGCGCAGTGGCACTTCCACCAAAGATTGATACAGGACTCGAGGGCTGTTGTCCGAAACCGATGGTTCCGCCCGATGAGCTAAACATGCTCCCACCTGAAACAGCTTGCGAGGCGGGAGAGCCACCAAACGGATTTGCCTGAATGGAGGTACTACCGAAAGGCATCGACACTGTCCCACTAGTTCCAGTGTTTCCTTCAAAAACTGTTTGGTCCGGTTTTGGCATTCCGCCAGCGAACGCAGCACTAAAACTAAATGTTGAAGCAGATGACCCGAAAGCAGATGAACTAGTCGCTACAGCTGTCGCAGGCATTCCAAATGTAGCGGTAGTCGAAGTGGAGGATCCAAAGCTCGGCACTGGAGCTGATGTGCTCTCTGAAGTTGAAGTATTGAAGACAGATTGTACTGATGAGATCGTTGGAGTTGCGAAAATTGTTGGTGTTGTAGTCTGCGGAGCTGCATATTCTGATGTTATTGACGGTACTGACAAATTTAAAGGAGTTGCTGATGCAAGTGTAGGCGGAGTTGCCGTTACTGCAGCAACTGCACTTGATTGATCTGAAGGAGAAGTTGTAGTTGTTGTCGCACCGAACACTGTTTTTGCCTCTGAAGATGTTGAAGCTGCTAACGTAAACGCATTCCCACCGAATATCGATCCTCCAGTGGCCTGCGTAATGCTAGATGCTGCAAATATCGAGAAAGCTTTTAAGAAAAAAGTTAATTGGAAGATTGAAGGCAATTACTTGTGGCTACAGAAGCTGGCTTGCATATATTCAAACTACTTAAAAGCGCTTCGGCCGGGTCAGGCGAAGAAACGCTCGACACCACCGGTGCCTTAGTCAAGGCGTCGTTCGCACCCGTCACCGTAGTAGGTACAGATATATCCTTTGCCAACGCTGCAAAGCTAAATCTGATTCGAGAGCATTAGTTGGTAAGTTAATAGTTGATAATTTGCAAGCTTTCACTTACGGTGATGGTCCCGGAGTCGAAGCTTTCCCAAACGCGAAACTAAACCCAGATGAACTTACTGCTGGTGTACTTGTCGTGAAAACAGTCGCAGAAGAACTTGGCAATGAAACTACAACAGTTGAAGATGTAGTACTTGGTGTCGAGTCAGCCTTACTTAAAAACGAAAACGTTGAGAAAGTAGATGTGGGTTCAGCCGTTGCCACTGTTGTCGTCTTGGGTATGGTTGGGAATGAGTCCAGGTTCGCAGTTGTACTAGCTCCTGAAATTTCAGATGTTTTGTCTTCGTCTATAGCTGATGAAACCGGTACGAATCCGCCAGTCGTAGAGGGAACCACTGCAGTAGTTGATGCTGCAAGTTGACTAGACACGATAGATGCTTGTTGCGTTTGCGCACCGAACACACTTCCCTGCCCACCAAATATAGTGCTCCCCGAGCTCGAAGTTGCACCAAACGAAAATCCGCCTCCAGTGCTCGTAGGTTTACCAAAATTGAGCATGGCGAACGGGCCGCTCTGTTTTTCGTCACTCTTCTCTTTAGGCTTAGAATCAGCTATGTTTTCAGAAACAGCCTGCGGCTTTGTCATCGCTGGCGCAACTGGTTGATTTGAAGTGATTTCTGTTTTTGCGCCGAAAGGTATACTTTTAACCTCGCTCGGCCCACCGAAGGCAACAAATGGTCTCTCGCTTTGAATCGGCTTCGGTTGGAATATATCAGCTGACAGGTTTTTAACACCACTCTCCCCACTCGCTTGATTCGGATTGCTCATTCCGAAAACTGGCTTCTCCAATGGTTTATCGTTTTTAGCTGCAAATGCCAGAAGTGGCGAGTTCTTTGTTTGTGCTGAAGCAAACGGCATCTGCGCTGTTGGTTTAGCAATTGCATTACCACCGAAAGATATTACGGGTGCTGAGGACCCTAATTTTTGAGATATGCTTCCACTGAATGAGTTTACAGTTCCCTCGTCAGTTAAGCCTGAGAGCGCAGAAAATACTTTCTCCTTGTTCACTTGTGATGAAACAGCTGGTTTAAGGGCATTTGCGTTTAAGCCTACTGACGTGCCACTAGGTACTGCCGTGAATGCAGCCGGCTGTGCGTTTTCAGTTATAGGCTTCGGTTTCGCTAACGCTGCAAACGATTGCGGAGTCATGGCGATGGACGTAGGTTTGGTTGGAGTTGGCTTAGCGATTGTTTGTGAAGCCTCGTGTTTAATTCGCTGCTTTTCCATTTTCTCTGGTTTAGTGGACGCACCTTCTCGAATGTTTGCTATAATACAAAATCTTCAGAACTACTGGTCACATTGCTATACTAGGATGGGGAATACCTTTCTCTATTTTAATTCTCATCTCTCGAATTACTTCCGATTTCACGCCAATCCTTTCGGGTCGCTTTGGTTTTATTTCAATCACATTTCGATTTTGCAATACGTAACGTAATTTTTTCAGTTTGCTTGCGGTCAGAGAAGCACGTTCTGCTTTTACATGTTCACTTAGACTCATTGACAAGATGGAATCTGCTAAAGATTCAATCGATCTAGGAACATGATTAATTGAACTATATCTTCTATATATGCTGAAGAAAACTTACAGATCATTGTTTTTCATCAATCCCGGGTCTGTCATAGTCTTCACGCCCAAACGTGATTTTATATAATTGATTTTCAGACGTTCACGAGCCAAAATATCTTTTTGCTTAAGCAAGGTTTGATAGACACTTTCCAAACTGGGGATACGCATTTTAGTCTTGGACTTTCGATACATATCCTGATAGTTTGACCATTGTGCGTCTATCTGCTGATTGACAATTTGAAGTTGAGCCTCGTTTGTAGCGAGAAAGCTCTTAAGCTTGATCATCTGACGACGGTTCGTTTGATTTGAGTTCGACAATGTAGCCAGTTCGGGCAGTCTGCAAATGACGAGAGCATTGAATATAAATAAGAAAATGCTTCTTGGAAATCGCAAGTTTACTCCGGATTTTGCAGCATGTTTAGTTTGCTTTTAGTATCTGCGATCATAACGAAACATTCATTAAGCGTATTACGCAAACCTTGAATGTCAGCAGCCAGAGATTCAGTGCTTTCCACAGCCTGATTACTAACCCCCTCCAATTTGCTCAGTTGCTTGACGACTTCTTTCGACTCATCCATATTGCCGATCTAAAACACAAATCTTGGTATTGCTTGCTAGATGTGAAGTCAGTGTCAACTTACTGTTATATCCACATCTTTCGAACGGTTCGATAAATCTCGCAGGTCTTTCTCGAACTGAGCTATGTAAACTTTAGTAAGTTCTTTCACCGCGTCAGCATCTTCGGAAGCACTAGAAGCTGACATCATGCCGGTGAGTTCTTTTCCAATCTGCTCTTTCTGCTGAGAAGCGCTGTACGTTGCTGGAACTGTATAAAGTGGGGCATTTCTATCCGAAGATTCAGAAGTTTGTTTGTTTTGATTTGGATCAATTTCTCCTGAAAACATACACATGATTCAAAATACTACTACACGTCGCATTTCCAACCAACCAAACACAGATGCCTGTGCAGTTTGTTGCATTGCAACAGAATCCTTGTTTCTCTCCGATAGTGCAGCTTTCAATGACTCAGGAGCAGCAGCTTCTGAGTTTTGGGGAAAGTTAATTCCTCCGAACAATGGCTTTGAAGTACCCAGCGCAGGAGCTGCAGATTTCGGACCTAGAGTTTGACCTGCCCCGAAAGGCAATCCTACAGACATTCCAGTTTGTTGGAAGGCGGTGGGAGTAGCAGCATTCTTTTGAGACGAAGAACTCGTGGCAAAGGAAGAGAGCCCGCTGTCAAGGTTACCAGCTAAGTTTCCTGGGCTTGAGGTATCACCAAATATTGGTTTTGTCTTCCGTTCCTAGAAGTTTGCTACTTAGAATCATTCTCTATAATAATACGTATTCGCCTACCTGAGAAGGAGTAGAAGTTGCACCGCTTGGTACAGCGAAAGAAACTTCCGAGCTAGTCTGCTGCGTCTGCTGAATTTCAGTGATACTTCTTTTAGCAGTTTCTTGCTGGGGTTTCACATTTGTTGTGGTGATGGGCTGAAATTGGTTTATGCCTGAGAGATCGGCAACAGGCCGTGGTGGCGAGCACAAACCAGGTGCATTTGAGGAAAAGTTTAGGAAATTGAAGGAAATGAACATTCCATGCGTTGAGAGTATATGAATCATAGGCATGACAGGAATTTGCTTCTCAGCGACAACGAGCTGATGTACAGTGCCGGTCTCAAGCGAGAAGCCGATAGGATGCGTTTCCTCTTTATCACTGGTAAGTGGTAGCTCGATGCGCGCTTCATCAGGAGTGATATATTGCTTCCACACTGGAGCTTCGCCTGAATCGGTTGTCCCCAGCACGCCAACTTCCATGCTATTTGAACTGGCTATCAGGAGGATATTCCATGGCTGAATGTATGTTAGAAACACTTGTGCTTTTCGTGGACCAGTGGAGCTATAACATATGTCATAGTAGTTTATATACGTTGGTTGTCCTATTTTCGGAGCGTTAACGATGTATAGCGCTGTAATGAACAAAGATAATATCCCGAGACATATTTGAGCATTTTTCAACTTACATGGTGACATATCTCCACCCTCGATATCTACTTGCAAGAAAACAACCGCAAACTGGTAAGTTGACAGCCACTGAACAGCAATCGTATTGAAAGGTTCCTCGTGGATGTTTGGTGGGCATACTATGCTTCTTGCTGGCTTAAGATCAGGTTTATACTGAACCAATTTGCCCTTTGGGAAGCCGGCAACAATTTGTTTGCCTTTCGGACTCCAGCACGCACACTTTACATTCTCCTGCTTGTCAACAACGTAAAACTCATATGCGCTATCTTTCAAAATGTAAGCAGACATTGATCCGTCGCTTAGCACCAATGCCAAACTATTTGCTACCACTGGATTCCAAAGTATCTGCAGAGCGCGTACGTTATCGTCAGCAGATATCCGAACGGCGCTTTTCACAATAACATTCTATATTTAACCGGATTATGTGTTGAAAACATTTGCATGAAATGTAGTTTCCTACTTACAACTGAGAAAAATGATGAGACATCGTATATAATAAGTAATCCGACGCCATTGTGTGTGCAGTTTACAGCCAGCAGAGTACCATCGCTGCTTACCGCTATATTGTGAGGAATCCCTTGGAGTGGAACACTCCGAGATAGAACTTGTTCCCCTGTTTCCTTGTAAGTGACCAGGTTTTGCAGCTGAATCACTAAATATGTTTACTCTAGTTTTACTCATCTTCATTAAAATTGACAAGCATTGAAATACCTTTCAGTTCCGGCTTATATTGATTCCCAACAAAAATCAACCCGAACACACTGGAAGTTGTCAGTAAATTGATATCACTGGTTAATTCCTTCCCAGTTTCAAATATTTGAAATTTATCATGTAGTTTAAATTGATACTCCTGCAATGTTCCATCAAATAGATGTTAAAATAGCGCACATAGTAGTCTAACCTAACTACTGATCACTGGAACTTACCGAAACGTCTAGGGAATTTGGAGCTTCAAGTGCCATTTGGGAGCTCTGTTATGTTCTTTTGGAATTCTTAAAGTTAGTTTTGGAAAAGAGTCGCTTTAAACACACGTACTTTCAGTAATTTCGCTATTTGATTATGAGTTAACAGTCCCCACTTCCGACAAAGCGATATGACTTTCGCAACAAATTTGACGTTTCACAAATAATTTTCAAATGCGATTTGGGTCAGTGCTACCATATGAGCAAAAAAAGATTATTGCAAAATTCTTATCACTAATCTGCAAAAAACCAATCAATAGGTCTGTTCGCGTACCTGAATCTATTATTATAATACCAAAATGATCAAAATAGATTCACAGAGTTGTTTTTGTATTTATGCTGCAAGCTAAATTTTGCAGCAAAAAGAAGCCAGCTGCCAAATTCTGTTACTGCTGCAGTTTGCTGAAGTACGCAAACAGACCTAATGTATGAAACGTAGAAAATGCACAGTGCTGTCGTGTTATTGCAATCTGTTGTAATTTTAGTACTATTTATTGCATTTTTGCAAATCCGAAGCTCGTTTAATCTATCCAGCATATTAGGTAAGTTAATTTCACCCAGTTTAGTTTTAAATGCAATTGCCTTCCGTGCCGCTGCACAAAATCTGTAAAATTTAATGTATCATTTTTGTAGGCGGTGGTTATCAAGGAAGATATACCAAATGTTTTTGCAAAGCCATTTTCCTACCACTGTGTGTTCCTTTATGAATATTTTTTAATTTCCATATTTTATGCAGTCTATTGCTCTCTTTTTGAAATCTGCTGGCATTTTTTTTCTAATTTAAAGAGGGAAATCCGCTCACATTTTTAAATATAGCTCCATATATCTTCGCCTGTTTCAGTAAACTCTCCTCTCTCATTAAAAAAGAGACAATGAAATTGAATCCGATAATTGGGGCTTTTTTCGCTTCCGAGCAACATGGATTCATTACAGGAAAGTTAATTTTACCCAATTTATTGTCGTCCACTGATACTGATGCTTCTGCCATCGACCAGCAACACAAGTGGATGAAATATGTGCAGAGTTTACCAATACTTTTGATTCAGTCTCAAACTTGATGAATTTGGTGTTTCGGGTCCATTTTTCTCCTGGTTTTTCTCTCACCTATGAAAACGTACTCGCTTGTTTATTTTTAACTCATTTTAACTCTTATTTTTCCTCTCATTTTTATCCCACTTCTAGTGTTCCGCAAGGCTCAATTCTTAGTGCTCTGCTTTTCCTATTGTTGATATACGATCTTCCTTCTCTCTGTAATTCCCCTATATTTTGTACGCAGACAATCTGAAAATATTTAGGATGACCAGATGAGCGGATGGTTGTTCCGAGTTGCAGGACGAATTGTGTGCGCTGAGCAACTGGTAATTTCAATTTTAATACTTTAAATGCTGCTAAACGGTCAAATTGTCCTCATCATCGATATTTAATTGTTACAGTGATTACGATTCCCAGAATTTAGTTCTCCGTTCGTGAATCGTAACGTTTAACTATATTTTAATTTAATTAATATTTATTTTTAATTTATATTTTCATCCAGTTAGTTAGTTTTCTGTTTTAAGATTGCCAAGAAAACATAATAATCTAAATATTGGTCACCTTTCGCCTTTGCTGTTTACAAAAACCTTTTAAAAGCAAAAATTTTATGATATAATATGAATAATGAATGACTTCCTTAATTTTGTTAGTGTTGATTTTCTTTATATGATACTACTTATTGCTTCATTTGGTTAATTTAATTTATAGCTTTTATTTTATAGTTTAAACATTTTTATTGCTAAATTTATTACTTGTTTTACCCCTCATTGCATGTAAGTTTGTTGATGAAGTCAATAATTAAATAAATAAAGTGTTAATATAGTGAAATTGGCAAATGGGCAAATAAATTTAGAGAAATAAATATGCTCTAATAATATGTATACTGCTTTCATTGCGCTGAGCCAGCTTAAGCTAATTAAAATCCATCTATTGCAATATCAAAATTCAATTTATTGCATACACGAAAGCACTGGTTTAGCAGGATTGTTCTCATATAAATATAAACATAATATGTATAGTATATATAGTTTATAGGATGTCCTCATTAAGGCCGGTTCTACCGTAGCGTTTCTCGAGAGGAAAACCGAGTCGGTATAGTCGTGCATTACTTTAGCAATGTGATGACACACACCGCGGTTTTCCCGCCTCCCAGTTTTGTAATGCACGACTAAACCGCTCCGGGTTTCCTCTCGGGAAATGTTTCGGTAGAACCGCCGTATGTGTCTTGTTTTAAATCATTTACCTATCGTGTCCTATCATTTACCGATCGTTACCACTAAATGGTTATTATTGCTCCATTTGAGCAATATATGGCAAATAAGATTCCCTTCACTATAATCATTCAAATTTTGAAAACTATTTGATCCAATACCGTTATCATTGCTTACATAAAATAAATATTTGTTACAAAAAAACGCTATATATACTGTCTTTGTTCAAATACATGGTTCACATCAACTTGCCATGTGCATGACGAAATTTTATTCATATTTATTTTTTCGTTTTTGAAAAACATAGAATGTCAGATATAGAAAATTTAGAAATGCAGCAAACATGTACAATCTGATTACAGTTGTTTCGTTCGGCAAATAGCATAACGAAACGGCATGACTATCCATTGTAAAATGTGCCTAAAATGAAATTGATTTGTTTATTCAAATCAATTGAAATTCGATAATGCAATAAATTTTCGGATTTGAGAAAAAAATCGAATAGCTCAATAGTTTATTCATTTACCAATAAAAAACTAGGATTGTCCTTATTCCGCCAACTAAACGACGCTATAGTGTACTCATCGATTGCAAGGCCATTGCGGATTTTGCAGTAATGATGAGAGTGACCACTGAACATAACTCGTGGATTCAAGGCTTTCCCTAAAAAATAATGAAGCAATTGTTTTACTTTACACTAGCTATTGTGTCTATAAGATTAAGGATACCAATGAAAGCAGTCGATTGTCTAGTCAAAACTTCCCAATTTTCTCTGTAGGGTTCAATTGAAGGAATATCTCCTTCTAAACAATCCTTATCAGATTGGCGGTATGTAGGAAAGTGCTGAAAATATTTCAGAGCAATGTTTTAAGAAGCAAATGACTTATATGCGAGGAAACTGCCTTTTTTGACCAAATTCGAGCTCACCTGCAAAACTATGGGTCTACTATATTTCAAGGCCTTTATGTTATCTTCTGTTTTACACTGAGTCTTATCTCTACTACATTCGAAAATATCTGCAAAAACATAGCTATTTCATGAATTCGAATCATCTTTGCTTAAACCCTGGTTACCATGCATATCTTTCATTTGTTTGACGGCCTCCTGACAAAAGTCGCAACCATCGTTTTCCATTGCCATCGAATTTATCGTTACAAAATGGATGTCCCGAAAGGAGAAGAGACTCACAGCTGACTGATTAAATGATCTATTGAATCGCTTCACCTGAGTTGGATTCATCCTGTAGGCTCAACGATTAGCACAGGTAACGACAGCACCTAGTCATTAAAGAACTCACCGGTAGTGAAATCCAACATCATGATTTCCAACTAGACTGACCGTCTTTATATCTTTTGGAACGTGAAAGAGTTTTCGGAAACGAAATAAATAGTCACGAAAGCCTCTGTGGTCAACCCATTGACCCTCATCGAACAAATCTCCTATGATAAAAAGTAAATATACAAATGAATAGGCCAATATGCAATTTAGCATGCCTAAAAAGAATACAATCTCAGGTCGAAACCACTGTACAGCACTCTGGAATGCTCGATGCATTTGCCATTCGCGACGTAATTTATCCCACCAGTGACCTCGAAATGGACCTAGTAAATGTGTATCCGCTAGCAACATCGCTCGAACAGGCGTGGATTCTCCAGCTTGCATGAGCTTCCCCATATTGCTTTCATTAGGCCAACTACACTGGAAACATTTAAAATTATTGTGAGTCGGATGAAGTATGTAACATAGGAAATACTTTTGCCAACACGACATAATAAATTAAAAATTCACAAAAGAAGAATGTGATTAATGTTGTTCCAATGATCAACAACGATAGAGTATTGAACTTCATTAACATTTTTAAGTATTACTTCAGTTAAGTTTTGAATCACAGAGAGTTTTGCTTGCCATTGTTATGACAGATATCATATGCTTAAGGGTATCCCCTAATAGCTGAAAATTTCTAAATGCTGTAAAGTTTTTTATATATTTCTATATATAATCCAAGGTTGGCTTAATTATGGTAGGGGATGTTCGAAGGATATAGAAGATTTTTAGCGGGTAGAACAATCGAAATAAATTAATTCTCATTCATTACACAGAGTGCCTTTTCCAGATGATGCGTCCAGCAAAGCAAGTTCATGCAAGGCACCAAAACGCAAAAAGTTAGGAGTATTCAATTGAAACTTTACTTTCTCATTGCGAATCGTGTATTGACTTCGCAAGCAAAGGAAACTTAATTCAGTCATAGCTGGCAGAAAGAACATCATCGCTATTTATTTCTGAAATATTGTAAAATCGTGTAATTTATACATTACTATTTTAAATGTATTTGTTTATATATATTAAAACTTTTTATCTGTCATACATAAACTTATCTGATGTTTTTTTTTAGAAAATATTTGAAAACCAATCAAACAGAATTAGAAAGCTTTTCAAATATTGCGCCATTCTCTATATACGATTTCTGTGACGTTTATCGCAGTCTCCCCAAAAGGGAAATTTCTCAATTTGACAGGGGAATTCAATCCTGCAAGAGCCCCAAGAGCCAGTGGAAGATAGTAGATACTTTAGTCAACTTGGGCGATCAACCGAGTAGTGTTGAGTAGGACACGGTTTCAAAAAGAGTTTGTAAGAGGCGCCTCTTTTTTGTACTGAGCCAGTACAATGTCCCACTTCAAATGAGGCGAGGCGTTTTTTATGAACGCGGTACAAAAGAGGCGATAGTACAAAAGAGGCGATATAGTACAAATGACGCGATGTAGTACAAAAGAGTCGATGTAGTACAAAAGAGGCGAATAGTACAAAAGAGGCGAATAGTACAAAAGAGGCAAATAGTACAAAAGAGGCAAATAGTACAAAAGAGGCGATAGAACGAACTCTAGCATTCGGCTCGCCACGACACGACTGCTTGAATTGAAGATTTGAGTTAAAAAGTCTCAACTCGTCTCTACTCAGTAGTACAAACTGATTAAACGTACACACATCGTATTTTGTACGGGACATTGTACTAGCTTGCATCCGCATCGTACAATGTAAGGCCTCTCTCTGAAATGTCATGTTGGTCGTCACTATCGGCTCTTTGTCTCTCATCTTACAAATCGCAAAGTGAGGAGTAGCATGACGAGCATGACAAAAATTTTGAAGTGGTACATTTCATGAGTTTGTCGCGTCATGACAATTTTCGTTCTTGTACGGGACAAATGTACTGGCTCTTACAAGTCCTACTCAACACTACAACCGAGTCTCTTCTAGGTGCGTGCGAGCATTGCGGGAGTAACAAAGTTTCGTGTAAATTTTCCATATCCCGCATAGTTCCGTCGCGTACGAATTCCGGGGTTTAGAAAGTGCACATTTCCGTGTGGATCTTTTATAACTTCAATTCGAAAACCTAGAAGATCTGCAATTCCATCGCAAAATTCCACTCCACCTAATCGCCCTCATACGTAACAAGGGCAAGGAAGACGAATATAGCTTTTCTCAACTTTGCCGAGCGAAACGACATCTCTTCTCTCGAATTTCCCATTATTTCGATTGGACGTTGACCTGCTTATCTGGCAGAACTGGTGTGTCGTCTTCGAAGAGAGTTGAAAAGCCGAAGTTGTCTCATTGACAAAATTCTAGTAGTGCGAGGCGTGTGGAGTGGCCGATTTGTCCGTGATTGTCGGTGATTGTCAAGTATAGAAGAAATTCGGGTTTGTTGAAATTATTTGTTCGGGCGTTCTAGTGTCCGCATTACCAGAAGCTTCAAAAAATAGAAAAGTAGGAAACATGAAAATCTGGACATCAGAGCATACGTTCAAGTAAGTATATGTGCGTTCAAATCGAATGACGAAATTTCGAGATTTTTGTGTTGCGAAGCGAATGATCGTAGTTACGTTCAGGCACGAGAAATGTTCGAAGTTCCAAGTGCTGTGTTTCAAGTTCAATATGTTCGGATATTTTTTGTCCCAAGGACATGCATACGTCACAAGATGGAAATTTTCATGGTAGATGGGTAGATGACATTCCTTTCGTTTGTGACCTAACCTCAACCCACTCGTGAAGTGCAGCAGTTGACGCACGTAGTGGACTTTGATCTGTGATGTAAGATTCTGCTTTCATTATCATTGCACGTGAAGGAGCGTTCGGATTTTTACTATATGACAATGTCTGTCGTCAAATCTAGGGATTTGGTTATATCTTGAGGCTGAAGCGTTGAATGATAACATTATAGATATAGGTAACATTTCTACGTCACAATAAGCTCGCTGAGAGAAATAATTCACATAGTGCTCCTCATATTTTTAGATAGCCGTGCAAGGCGAGTGCAATACCTTGCTAAATTATTCATTATTTCACCTGATGTTTCCCTACACGGGAAGAAAACTTTCATAACAGCCGTATCGATTGCGAACAGGTGTCCGATACATTGTGATTGACGTTGCGTGGAATGTTTAACAACATTCTTGATGCAATAATTCAACATGTACATGCCTTCACACCTGCGACGAAACGTAATGCAAACGCCGAACGCTGTTCTAACTTTGGAATTGGAGCATTTCATAATTGATGTAATTTCACCCTTGGCATATTTTGGTTCATATATGTTGGACTGTCCAATATTTTATAAATATTGATACGGGTAGATGCATTCGTTGCTCCCACTTAAATTCACTTCTTTCTCGTCTGCCACTGTCCATCTCTCAACCAGTGTGTATTTTCCGTGTGCGTCATTCACTCGCAACTTGCCATGGCAGGCAGTTCTTACGATCTTGAGTCAATAGTAACAGTTGATGGCAATGCGCTAAGAAGAGCCCACTCGGAGAAATCAGCCTGGTTTGGTGGCCGGCAACGGATAATTTTTTTTTGGTGGCCGGCAACGCTTTTAGTGACATGGTGAACAGAGTTCAGCGAGTAGCGGCTCTCTGTATTACAGGGCTCAGCTTGAATGTCCTGGTTCATCTTCCTCCGCTTCACATATTTGTTATAATCGTGGCGTCACGCTTAAGGAATCGGGGTACTATCCGCCAATATCCTTTGACCATAGCAGTATTGGGCTGGGGCACGCAAGATGCACCAATGAAGACTTCAAGCAACTGTAAGTGATTGGCAGGAATGTTGTTGCAGCATACTCTGCACTACAGATCGCAATATAAAAGCAGCCTTCAGTCTTCCTAATCATTGTAGTATGATACCACAGATGCCAGGATCAACATTTTCACAGACAGTCAAGCTGTAATAAAAAACATTGGTGTCTCACACATCTGATTCGACGTGCGTATTCGACTGACCAGGCTAGGCAACAACAGAAGAGTCAAAATCTTCTGGGTTCCCGGTCATAAGGCCATTGATGAGAATGAGTTGAATCTGCCGACGTCTCAATTCCTATCCAAACAGTCAAGTGCTTGGTTGAATCCAGGCTGCTGTTCGCAGATGGCGAGAAACTCACATCAGCAGGGTAACCAGGATCGTGTGGGGGTAATACAACTTCGCAACTACAAAATATCTACTTGAATTAACCCAGACTGACTACAGACGGCTGGTCGACGTAATAAGCGGCCACTGTCTTGTAGCAACTAACGCCATGAAATTGCTACTCCTAATCAGTGACACGTGTAGGAAGTGTCAGGTGCCGGGAGTGTCGGAGAAACCTTAACATCTCCTGTGTCACTGTTCCGCACTGAGAAAAACTATCTTCTGAATTGAATTGTTGAAAACCTTAATTGACTATGCAACCATGAAAATTTAAACTCGAAAAAAGACTAATTGATGATGTTTTCGAGAATACAATTAATAATATTTGATTTTAATTTTTCAGCCATCCGTGGGAAACTGTTACACAAGCGGCGTGGCGTAAATATCCGAATCCGATGAATCCAGCTGTGATTGGAACCGATGTTGTTGAACGTAAAGTTGTTGATGGTGTTCTTCATACTCACAGATTAGTTAGTTCAAAATGGTACTTTCCAAAATGGGCACAAGCGGTAAGTGAATGTTTTATATAGTTAGAAAAATTATAATCAATGACTTCGAGTATTGAAACCACTCGAGATACTATTTAGATTTATCGTATAGTTACAAATAACTCGAGATAAGACAGTTACAAGACACGTCTCTCTGTATTTTCTTAACGATGAGATAGGGGATTAAACTTGGAAATGAACCCACTGTAAAATCGCAGAATGTAATACCCTTCAAAACTCCAAATAGTTCTAAATTAGCGCATACACTCTTGACGAATCGTTAAATCTAAATTAAATAGCAAAATTCGCCCAATGTAATAATACCCTGTCAGATATTTGAGCAAGTCCTAGATCAAATTTGAAAGTGCGCAATTTCCCATTTCTATTGTTCATAAAGGTTTTGCTGACATTGGAAATACTTTCGTACGACTTCAGCCACAAATAACTTGTCTGCCCCATATTATGACGGTAGAAAGTGGAAAGCACTGTTTCGTAACGATAATTGGCTTTTTTCATTCAACAAACAAGCGAAACAAGAATGTCCAGTGTTCTGAAAATAGTTTCGGATTTGATCTAATTTTGTCTGCTCAGCATTATGTTGCTTTGTTGTCTTTCTTTGCCATTCAAATTCTTATCTTCGATAATCATAAACAAATCAACTCAACTGCGGTCATTCATTCAACGACCTGCCCGTAAATCAAGGTCCAACTAATAACACATTGAAATACTTTGCTGTTTCACATTTTACGATATCAACTTTGCTCATGTGTGATTTTGCCCGGTATTTTCAAGTGACGTCATAATGTGAGCAAAACTGTGATATTTTTGGGATAGCGAAAAATCAGTTTCCGTTTCTCGCAGTTATCGTTATCTTGAATTGCGTCAAAATGAGAAGCAGTCAAGTGACTATGAGTAATGTTTTATGTTTAGAGAAAAAAGTTCAACCACTTTGCTTGAAAAAATTTATGACGTGCAAACGCAAACGAATAAATTTTCGTTAAGCAATTTAATTTCTACGAAGTTGAGCTATCGTTGCAAAGCTTTTGAATGCAGTGTCGGAACTCGTTTCGCAATCGAGCATATGTTATGCAATATTTATGTGTGCGATATTGATTGCTTTCAGCTGTTGCTATGCGACATTTTACTGTGTGCGGAACTTAATCTCTGGCGAAGATAACAGAGTCTGGTTCTGAATAATTGAAAGCTAACTCAATGAAAATGTTTGTTCACGGCCACGTGACGGAATTTTGGCCACATTCCTGACCTGCGGTAAAATTCGTTAGCGTATGTTTGTTAAATGCGGTTTGGATACAAAGTACATGTGTTTTGTGTATATTTAGCGTCGCTTGAAACATTTAGTTGGTTGTATCTGATCACAAGATTGACAATGGAAGATGCATTAGATCAAAGAGTTTCTTCAATGGTAGAATGGTGGCATTACTTGCTCTTACTTTATGTGAGATCTGTACTATATTTTCCTTTGCATTGGGCTCAATTTCGTAGACTGATTTGGCTTAAATTAGCCATTTCACACTCCCTATCTTGTCTTTATTATTTCGGCTAATAGCTAACAAAGGTAATACACTGGTAAAACATGTCTAGATATTATAACAATCAATATCTGACGCTTTGTTGACTGCTTCTAGCTTTGAATTGCGCATTTATTATCAGTGTATTGGCTTCTAATGATAAAAACCATAAAGAAGCGAAAACTAATCGATAAGAGGAGTCAGCTAATTGAAGATTGAAAACAGCATAACATTTATTTTTGCAAACAAAACATTAGAATCGGCTAATCTCCAAAAATAAACGCTCTCAAGAGGAAAAGACGTAAATTTAATAAGATGATAAAAAATGCGTTTCTTGTTTACCTCTGTAAGTTATTTATCTAAGAAAGAGCACATTTAGTTCAATGTGCACCGCCGTCCTAACACAAAGCCCTATCATAACATCACCTTGGAAAATAACGTTTTGCATTTCAATTATCCATATAAAAACGACTCAGCAAGCGAGACGTCTTCAATGAAACTTCTGCGCAATCTCTCCATGCTAGACGGTATGATTCTAGTAATCAATATAGGTGTCGAGATTTGTTTCAGTGTGTTGGTACGTATTGAGCATTACAAATAAACTGATGAAGAATTGTAATTTTGCAAATCAAATAGACAAAGAATTGTTTTAGGAAAAATATTCGAATCATATGCTTGCCCATCAGTTAGTAATCTTAATAGGGGGTAGGAAAATTTTAGGGATTCTTCCGCAAATCTGACTAAGACAGTTGAAATTTAAATCTTGTGCAACAAATCACAAATTATAGCCTTCCGCTTCACACTAAGGTGAAAAATTACGTTAATAGTGCAACATTTGAAGCCAATTGAATTAATTTGTAATATATTGAATTAGAAAACTCGATTGGCTTGAACAAATCAATCATTATTAGTACTTTCCGTTATGTAATCGAAAAAAGTTTCCATGGCACCTGTACGCTGTACCTCGCAATTTATCGCAGTTAAATATAGATTGGCCCCTGGTTCATTGCCAAGGAAACATCTCAAAATATAAGAAAGAAATTTTTCTTGGTTGGTGCAAATGTTGCACGCTTATTCGTTGACCCTAGAATTCTCATCGGTTGGGATTGACCTTGGCATTGACTTCTAAAAATATCCTTGGAATGCAGACGCTCGTAATTGAACTTTTAAGATAAGAAAGATGATTATGGCGCTGTCCAAAATATCAATATTGTGCCCAAGATGATCCGGGGCTGAAACCGGTTTTCAACTGTCGATTTGATCTTAAACCAGGTGTTCCACTGCCGAACCCTCACGGGGCATGTGTAGAATCAAATGATATACTTCAATGACAATCATAGTCAACACAATTAAATGATCAAAGTTAGAAAGACTGTTAGAACTTTTGTTCTATGAATACTGTAGCAACCAGTGGTTCTGGCTTCATCTGGTCCTCACGACTCAAGCGTGATGAACTTTTGCGACGGAAATATTAGCTTTATTATTAGGACTGCCTTGCATGTGATGATGGAATGATAATACTTTATTATTTCTATTATTAAAATCAGTTTAGTACGTAATATACCTTTGAAGCAATATGGTTCTTGTCAATATATACTCGATAAACATTTAAATATACTTGTTTCTTATGTATTAAATTAACAAATAATTACACTGAGCAACGAATATGTAAATAACATTTTCTGTTTATATTTCAGATACTGGGCTCAGCCAAAGTATGTTATGCTAGTGAAAAATCAACAGTTGATCCCAAAGGACGAGAAATGACATTGAAAACAATCAACCTAACATTTTGTAGACATATTTGTGTTGATGAAATGTTGTACTATACACCGCACCCAACAGATCCCACAAAAACACTACTGAAACAAGAGGCTACAGTAACGGTTGAGGGTGTACCACTTAGTCGATATATGGAAGATCTTCTAACGTCAAAAATTAGTATGAACGCTGGAAAAGGTCGGCAAGGCTTAGAGTGGGTGATAGCTAAATTAAATACAGAGGTAGGTGACAGTGTTAATAATGTATATATTTCGAACTAGGGCTCCGGCAAAGCTACTTGTTAAAAGAATTAACAAATCATATTTCAAATTAAGTTAAATTCAATGAAAATAGGTCTCATACTTTTTAGTAGTTCTTGTTATTAGTTTAGTGCAGAATTTCATTATACAGTCAAAACTAGTTTTCCATAAAATCACAAACACTCTTTCCCTTCTCACTTCAATGTTTTTAAATCAACCCATCTTTCGATTATTTATTTTAGATTTCATCGCAAGTCAAAGGCATCGCCGAATCAGCAGCACGAAGTACAGACGGTCTAATCTCATCTACGAAAAAATCCTTGGACGATATGACCGAGAGTGCACGAAAAAGTATGGACGATCTAAGTGCAACGGCTGCAAATCACTTTCATATTTAGCGTTCCTATCTAACTTAAGCTATAACATACGAAATTGTATTAATTTTTCCTCATCTGCCACGTCATTTTATAAATGTCGTCGTTTGTGTGATACGAAAGACATAAGTGATCATCAGCTAAGACAACAAAACATCCGAAAAGTTACGAGAGTTCAAAGTGGAATCGTTGCCAAAAGTTCAGGAATATGCGAAGATGGATGTGTCGAAAACAGACACATTTGAAATGTTCGATTCCTAGGTAGCAAAATACATAATGTATCGAGATGAACGAAATGATTTCTTTCGAGTGAAAAATAATGTAAAGGAGTAAACGCAGGACATGCTGAGAAAAAATATATTCATACGTAGGATTTAAAAAGCAAGAAAATAATACAGTAAAAGAAGCAAGCATTATATGATCGAGAGCAGAGAAAGAAGCATTTGTAAAACTTAATGTTCATGGAAAATTCGATTACTATTCATGTTAATTAGTCAAATTTATTTCTGCTGATGACACCCTATCCATTGGTAGTTGGATAGTTAAATGTAATAGATATCATGAAATTATAATTTGAAGCGAAAACTGTATGATTCGGTCACTAGTTTCTGTTGATAAAAGCTACACCAAAAACAAAATGTCAAAGCTGTTGCGTACAATGCATATTCCCGCAATATTTCATGAAAGAACTAATGTGATTTTGTTTTATAAGTAAATTATTTTGTCCGAAAAACAAATGCATTTGTTATTTTAGCTTATTTTGAAGATGTGTATGGGTGGTCCTTGCATTTATAAATTCAATCCATTGTCTAATGAATGTCTGCCGCCTCAACATTTTTTGAACAAACCTCATTCCTACACCGATTTACTGCCAACCATTCGCTGCCTATTCCTATAAGTTGCTACTTTTTTATAAGCCGTGCCAGAAATTAATGTTAGAATAATATTTCCAGTATTTTTCCCGGTAATCATTTTAATCATTCGTCGACCTGTTGGCGAAATAAATAGTATAAATACTGATAGAAAATTATCTATTGCGACTATGAGTAAGGATATTAGCTATTGCATTCTATAAAGTGTTTCCCCGAATCGGTAAAAGATGGGAATAACACATTAAGCCCAGTACGCAGTAAGCGTGAAATGCGTATTTTCCATTCAAATTTTACTAGACTTTACTAAAGCTAGGGACTTTTGTGCGTCTAGCTCTTCTCCTAACACGGTTTCTTTTCTGAATTAGCTCTTTAATGCCCCTCGGGAGCTCGTAAGGGCTATAGCATTCTATTGAAGTTTTCGTGGTGAATTCTTTCACCGGGGCTATTTTCGTTAATAGATTTTCAATTGCTTTATTGATGACGCTCGCAGTTTCAAATGATTGCTGGGGATTTTCGATTGCCATTGCGTTTTAGAAAGCGTACCAGTTAGTTTCCGTCTTGAGCTTCAGGGCATCGTCAATGTGGATGGGGATCGTCAATGACAGACAGGGGATCGTCAATGTATTAAAAAGAGTGCTGGTTTTCGGTCGGATGAGAGTTCACCCAGTACTGTTGTCCATATGTATATTGTGCTGGGAATCTCATGAGAGGCTTAAGTTCAGCGCATTGTTGTTGGTTATTCCGAAGTGGGTAAGCTTACTGGAAATATGCGGGCTAATTTGCTAATTTGACAAACTTTTTCAGAATCGTACCAGCTCTGTTGCTACTCCTGTCACGCAGAGTCGGTAGTAGGCTTTTAGATCTCCTGCTACGAAGATTGGTTCTTCCTGGTCAAAGAGTTTAGACAGATTTTGGCTGAAATTGAGTGAGTCCGGAGGCTTGTAAATAAAAATCACCACGAACTCAAAAGACCGACTCTATTTGGACCAGGTTGAGGATCGCAATATGATGGTGGCTAATATTTTTTCCATGAGGATAGGATAGTAGTGCCACCACCTCTGCCAGAGAGTATTGTTTCTATAAATGTAGTAATTGGGAAATCGGAGCTGGTTTCCGGGTTTCAAGAATGTTTCCTGAGTGAGGACTATGTCGACCTTACTGGCAAAGAGGAATTGCATCAGCTCCCCATTTTGCTGCTTATGGAATTGGTATATAGGGACAGAAACAGTTTTGGGGATGTTCATTCCGGAAGCTTTTAAGAGTGCGTTTCAGTAGCTGGAAATGCAGAAAACATGCCTTGTATCAATTTCGCCATCATGTTTTACATCATGATTTGAAATGGCTCCTGTATGTTGGAGAAAATATGGTTTATGGATTCTGCATTCGGGATCTGATTACAGTGATGTAAGGGCGGGGTTGGTTTTCGGCTACAAGGGGCTTTTGTTGGCTTAGCCTCGGGGATGGCAGCAGATGTTCGCTTCTTGGCAGTCGGCGCAAATATTTTTTTTTAAATTTCTTAGATGTTTAGGGCATCCTCCATAACTAGCGGGTTGTTCCCCACCGCTGTTTACGCACTTACTTTTTTCACCTTTTTGCTTGGTGCATTGCGGGTGGTGGTGTCAAAATTCTTGCCAATTATGACGTTGCGAGTGTCCACCGCGTGGTTTTTGCGCTTCCATTGTGCAAATGAGTCGACACACTGCCTTAATATTGTAGAAGTCCGTTCCTTGCTCAGGAAGAAGGACTTTGACTAATTTAGAGGGAAAGGTACATAGGTAATGACTAATTTACAGGCCATTCCTCAGTTTGAGGAAGAACTCTTCAATCGGGTGGAAGCCTTGCTCTTCTAGATATTCTTTCATTTCGGCTGGGTTCATTTTCTTATTATGATTGGCACCGTTAATTTGGTCGCCGTCATGTGCTTTGTAGCCTGGATCGTTGTCGTTTTGTCTCGTAGATCCGTCCAAAATCTTGTCTTGTCCATCGACAGTGGAAGGTGGAAATGTTATTTTGAGTATACAGCATACAGGCTTGGTGTGTATGCGAAGAATGCCACGAATTTTTCCTGTAACTTTCTTAAGATGTTTTCCCTCCCCGAATCCAGTATACACAATGCATCCATCCGAACGCTGGGAGATAGTGGAGTTATTCTTTGATTCGCAGCGGCCGTGCGATTGTTGATTTCCTAGACTCGGGGAGTTTATTACTGGTGGGAATTGCCAACTAGCATTGAAGATTATTCTTGGTTATATGAATGCCCTAGAGGTACATAGATTTATCCTGAATTTACTCGGCAGAAATTGTTATGAGGAGTATGCAGAATGATTCAAGTTAACAAAAGAAAAAGCGAATACAGTGATATGCGGGTTTTTCAGCATTCACTTGCCAAACTATGTAGTTCTATGTGATCCTCAAATTAATACGACCTCAAAGTGTAATACCGAAAGCACCCGCTAACTTGTTCCGCGAATTTCAGCGATTCTAGCGCTTCGACACAATCGTTCGGGAACCGGTAAGTTTTTTCTAATACTCTTATTTTCATAATTTTATTTCTAATATTCTTAATATGTACATGAATTTGTCTTAGCATTATTTATAAGCACGTTATTTTTAATGTTGTTTTTTTAAAAGAAATATTGCTTGAACATTTATTTATATATTCGTTTTGATAGTTTATTCATATCTCCAAAATTTATTTGAAGTAGGCTTTTGAAATACAAGAAGATACGGGAACTCTTCTAAAAATATATATCTAATATTTTCAGCGAGTGCAACTTTCGTAAAAAAATGGTATGACTTACCGAGAATAGCTCAATAACAAATTCTGTATACCTAACCACTATTACTTTCTTGCAAGGAGGTGTCTCTTAGATTAAGGAAAACTATAGATGAGTCGTTACGACGTTTGAGAAACAGCTTCTTCCCTTGTTCTTAAATTATACTTTTCAACCAAAAATCCTGACACAATCGCTTGTTCAATAAATGCATTACTCAGCGTAGAAAACTATTTGACGGCTTCATATAAATGCTGAATCCTGCTCCTCGTTTCACATAGATTCGACCCCTCTCGAACGCTTTTTATTATTTACAGATCGAACATTTTGATTCTCATGCCGTTAGCATAAATATTTTCACTAATTTCACTCCGAAACTTTCGACAATCAATTAAAAAAAATCCACAGGGACTTTATTTGATTCTGGAGCTATATACATAGCTCGGTACAAGTTTATACTTATATACGTGTCTATAAATGTAAGCAAATTGTAACAAGTGCCATAAGCAATTATCGTTCAACTTCCAATTACAAACTTTTTGAGTCTGTTTCGTAAACAGCAATAGCACTTTCTCCTGGCAAGCAAATTGCACAGCATGCGAACAGAGTCGTAAAAACAAAAACAAAGCGAATAAAATAGGACGAGAAGAGACCTCTGAAAGTCATGTAATTAAGAATAAAAAGTCAAATTAACATCTTGTTTCTGAGCATTAACATTTATATACCGTCTTAATATTTTTTGCTTCTTTCTGTTTTCTTAAGACATTTCGAAAGTTTTCTTGGTCGAGTAAATATCCAAAGTGAAGAGTTGAAGGTTTTGTGAAAAGTGTTATCATCTGGTGGAAAACTAATGTAATATTTTAACATCAGTTTTTTTTATATATATTTGGTAGAGATTTGAGTTCGTTTAGTCAAGTCAGTTTGAGCGTCAACGAATGTAGAATACACTCTCTAAACTAGTCAGTAAGAGTGTCGAAAAGGAACATCTTATCCTCAAATAGAAAATCTTATCCAAATGTCCACTTTCTGTGCGAGCACATGAACTTAACAATTAACTTCAGCACTTAGAATTTAGTGCAAAGTTTATCTGCCATCTGCGGTGGATACTAAAGTTAATTAAAAAATCAAATATTCTATTAAATTAGCTAAAACAAAATATAAATTCAAGAAAATTATTCCACGAATCACGGCAACACTTTTCTTCAACTTAAATTTATGTGACGATTTCTCTCTATTGAGTTCCCCAGCTAAATTGAAAGATCTAAATGCTAAGTCGTTACATTACATTTTATCGGTCTTGTCCACATGAATTTTTCGAGACTATTAAGTGGAAAAACTTCCTTTCGTCCAGGCTCATGCTAGACGCCACGATCTCTGACGAATATACCTGGTGGTAGTGTTTTACTATGAATCTTTACGTATCCATGTATATTTTACTCATGCAAATTACATTTGAGTTGTGAGTGGAGAAAAGGCACCTAACTCTTAACTGCTCCGTGTATCCTGCTAGGATACACTATATAATCTGATAAGCAACATAAATCGTCAGATATTTCTCAGAGCTTTACATTTTATCGCAATCTTAATTAATGCAGCTCTGTCAGCGATGATTTCAGTTTTACGTGGTGTAGTGTCCGGCAGTTTTGTGTGGAAACTGAATAATGGGTGGCTGGATTGACCATTGTAATTAGTTTGTTTATGGAGTGCCTATCCTTATTGAGATGGTCGAGCACTTGAGGTTGGACCGTATATTGTTTCGTGGCTCATATTTTCTTTCATATATTTTTCTATTATTATAATATGAGGTATTATTACTATTAGTGAAACGAATTGAAATTTCCTTTTGTTCAGGTGGATTTAATTAAAATTGCCAATAAAATACAATAGCTTTCACAAACGGGCGATTTTCGTGTAGTAAAAAATGTATGACATGACTTTCGAATTCTATGAAAATTCCACAATGAAAAACACTGATCAAAATAACATCAGATGCTTAGCACTAGTATATGTGGTCCAGAATATTAAATTTTACCAATATTCAATTGACGTGATTTATTGTGAGTTTCAAGCGAAATTATACTATGCATACTGCACCAAAGTCTCTGGTTCACTGGAAAATCGAAATTCCAAAATTAATATGGTACTCAAAGAACACCGATTTCACTTAATAATTACCGCAGAATACAATGCATTTTATATAATAGCATGAGTACGTTAATAGTCCTGACACGCGATTTAGCATAACATATTCATGGTTGCAAACTAGATAAATTATGATAATAGGGCATGTTATGCGAATATTGATTTTACAGTTCTACATAAATTATCGGATAAATTGAATCAACGCCCGATAGAGGCGTTCGAAAGCAACCATAAGCATAGCCATAAGCTAAGCATCCCCCGTTTGTAGGCCTACTGCCAAGCTGGATGAGCTCGAAATTGCGATACTCGTCTTCGAATAACACAAACAATGTTCAGCAAACGCTGGTTGATGTGTGTTTACCATGCGGGTTTTTTATGTTATTATCCTTAACATTATGTGGAAATCTGTTCACCCACAAATACAATTTGTTTTGGCAGTTAAACTCAACAGTATCACAGTATTCTCGAAGCGTAACGTAGAGACATTTCCTCCGGAGCTCACCAGACTGTGTCGTTGGAGTTCGAATCGGGACAAACAATATTTACTCGTCTAAGCGATTATCTTACAGCGAGAAATTGAAAGAACACTTAACTGTATGATAAAAACATGTGCGTATATTATTTGGTTAGATAGCTGATGGGAGAAACCATATATATCATTGTAAGCTTCAATATCCGTTACATCTAGTAATAGCTAGACGGCACTGTTGACCCAGACCAGTTGGTCGAAAGATTGAAGCATTTTAAGGAAAATTATGTGTATGTATTAATATCAAGTACCATATTTACATAGATATCAGTATTATTTAAATTAGTTTCGTTTGTTGCATTTTTAGGATTGTCATTCGGTCACACAAAAAGAAATCATTTCATTTTTAAGAAAGTATATAGACGTTGAGGATTCGGGGCAAATTTCACAATATCCACCTGATCAAGGTTCGCGTCCCTACGCCGCTGTCTAGCGCCAAAAAAGTAGAAAGTAGAACGATTCTTTGATATCCACGCCAAATATCATGTGGAAATCGTACTGAGTGACCTCAGCAGATAAATAGAGAAGCGACCGATATACAAGGCATAAGGATGTGCGAAAAAACAAGGGAACCTCTGTGGTCCGAGCCTGAATTCCTACCACCACCCAACCAACAACATGTAGGGAAAATTTGACACATGAAGTTTGAAGAAGGTCGACACTATCACTTGGCCATATACTTTCTATTACGAAACGAAAAGGTGATCAAAAGCACTCATAGAGCATAGGAACGGATCAGAAAGATTGGGCAAATTTCAACTTTGACGAGTAGATGGGATGGAAGATAAGGACTGTTCCAGAAAATTCTACACCATTTTATATTAAGGCAATGACAGTGAGGTAGTAGAAATGGAGTGGACATGCCCATAAGATTTACATTGAAGGGGATGGTAGTAATTTTTTAGCTACTCATTGTCAAATCGAGTCAAATCCAAGTAGTTCCCCTCCAATTTGACAATGAGGTCGAAATGGCGTGAAGGCAGCTTTAACATGCTTTGTGCGCGAGAGGATTGAAGGGGCTAATGGTGGAAAGCTATACCGTCCGTGTCCAGGGGCTGGGCAATGACCATTAAAATTTGACTTCTTGATGGTATAAAAGTAGACATAAATTTCCACTTGGTTTAAAAATGTCGTCGAAAAGAGAAGAAGCTCGTGAAAAGATGTTGCACATTTGGGCACAAAACAAGGACCAGTCATCTTCTATGATCGCAAATCTAGCAAGTACTTCAAAATGGACGATGCAACTAGTAATAAAATGGGCATTAGAATGTGAAAGATTGAAAGACAAATCGAGATCAGGTGGAATGAAAAAGAAACCTGGAACGATTGACGAAAAAGTGCTGACGGAAATTTCTAAGAATAAAAGTGCTTCTGTTCGAGATATAGCTCAAAAGTCGGTACTTCAAAGAGCACTGCGCACAGGATTAAGGAAAAATATTAAGGCCTGTAAGAAACAAAAGGTGCCGAAAAAACTTATAGATAATACAACGTCGGAATTTCCAGGTGAAAGAAATTATACAAGAAAATTGTGACCAAAAATGAATGCTGCATAGTGATGGATGATGAGTCGTATTTGAAATATAACTGTTCAACGTTACCTGGACCACAGTATTATTTTACTGCAAATAACGTTCTCAGTGGTCCGGAGAAAACAGTTGCTGTGGAAAAATTCGAGCCCAAGGTGTTAGTTTGGCAAGCCATGTGTCAATTTGGAAAGAAAACTTAGCCGTTTTTCACAGAAAAGACAATCAGCACCGAATTGTATGTGACAGAATGCCAGCGGAAAAGATTGCTGATGATGGTAAATGAGCATGGCGGGTAAACTGTATTTTGGCCCGATTTAGCTACTCCTCATTACGCTCAACGAACAATAAAATGCTATAAGGAAACATTTTGGATTTTTTTGAAAAACTTATGAAACCACCAAGCACTCTACAGCTCAGACCAATAGAAAGATGTTGGGCTGTCGTTAAAAGAATATTGAGAAAGGAATGTAAAGCAGCCAAATCACTCAAAAACTTTTCGACCTTGTAGACGAAAGCAAATAATATGGTCAATGAATCGATTGTGCAAAATTTAATATAAGGCGTAAAAGCAAAAATTCGAGCTGTAGCAGATAATAATCAAAAAAGTAATAAAATCACTGTAAACGTAAAACTTATATATAAATAAAGAAACTTATAAAAAAAATTGAATAAAATGTGAATAAAAAAAACTTTCAATACCTGTTTTAACCAAAATTCAATGGTGCAAAACTTATTGGGGAAGTGCTTAGGTGAGATGTCGTGTTTTGGGTTGCCAGTTTTCTATTGATGTGACTATGATTTGACAATTTCCAGTATTAATTTGAAATAGTTGTCGGTGAAAGCAAAAAGCGAGAAAAATGAGCAGCATAATAAAGCTGTTATTAAAGTTAAAACAAATATATAGCACACCGACGAAATGATGGAAGGAAATGGATGTAGCTTTTCAAACAGCAATCAGCTAATGTTGATGCGCACTAACTTTCGAATCGTGAATTCAAGTAACACAGGAAGCAAGCATACCAGGCGTGGATGTTTTACCAATAAATGAGCAGGTTTAGGCCGTCTACTCGCAGAGCCACTACTAAACTGGTAGGACCATGAAGGAAATCGAAATTCTGGCCATTTGAGAACACTGAGCAACTGGCTCAATTCTTTGATGAGTTGTTGAACAAGAAAGCAAGTCGATCAGTTACAGGCTGATAATACATGAAAGCTAGCATCTTCCATTCAAAAAACCGTATTTATGACCCATCGGCTCAAGATCAAGAGCAACAAGTAGATCCTGCAACTCACCAGCTAGTGTTGAAGTTGAAACTATAGTAGCGAAACTGCATCTGACCATTTCAACCTTGTCAGTCCAAATTTAACATGAACAGCAGTCTACGGTGAGAATGAGACGGCTTGCCTCCTATTTCCAGCATGAATGGTCCCATCCTCATTAAGTCCACTCAACTATATGTTTATGCTGAAGAAGCCGGAATTACAGAGCCATTGAAGAGTCCTTCGTCCAAATTAGGCAAAAATCGAATTTTTTGTTTTTGCATTTTCGAATAGGTACATACGGAAGATAGATATATGTTAGTAGATACGGTAGATACATGAATTACGAAAGTTAACCATTAAAATAAGGAGCGGTGTCGAGCGCGCTGCACCGCATTTTTTGACCTGAGGGAAGTGATTGAAGGCAGACGGGTTAAGGAATGATCACAAAATTTTTTACAGTTGGGTATATAAGGTTTGTTCATGACTGGTAGCAGAATCTTTAAAAAATATTAACAGTCTTTCGTTTTACATAGCAATTTGTAGCCAAAAAAAAATGGAAAAAAACGATTTTCATTTTTAATTTTTTTTTTCACAATTCTGGTAGGGGCCACAGACAAAAGTATATTAAATAAGATTATGTTTCATTTTTATATTTCAGATCATCTGAGTCGACGGCAGGACTTCCACCAGCTGCTAAAATGTCTTAAAAAGATAGACGCATACAGCTTCGAAGAAGAAAAACATCCAAAGGGTCAAAAATAAGGCTACCACTCTGATACAACCTGGAAAATATGGTACGATTTTTATTCTTTCAAATATTTTGATACGCTGATACACTATTTCTTCATTTTGATATGACTTTACCTCGCTTCGCTACCTCTTAAAGAGGAAACCTTTTTGATCATAAAATTACGGTATTTTCACATTATGGAAACCTTCATTGCGCAGTTTTGTTTATGTATTTTTTATACAAATAAAATCAGGTTCGATCTTATTAATAACAAAGATCTGACTCGAAAAAGATAATTGGAAAGAGACGCCAGGGTAAGCCTTGTCTTATCTCAACTAGTAGAGGATGGTGCTATGCGCCAAGATATCGAAGAAATGCTAATTTTAAACATTTACGGTCCGTTAGAATTATTTGCTATCAGCAAACTTATAAAATAGTTCAAACTCTTCAAATAAATTCTCAGAACGGATCCATACGCTATCTTTTTAAATAACTACTCATCAAGATATTTCACGTGCGCTAAGACTGAGTACAATATGATGAGAATTGTTTAAGTAACTACTTGAGGTAAGCTGGGGAGATGATTGCATAGTATGCGTGGCAAATGTGGATAAGGATTCACAAAGCTCGTAAAAGTTTCATATCTATACCCCAAAACAAATGAATGTAGAACGCAATCTGCACAAATGACTCTCACCAGCACTGAAAGCTTTCGTATTCATCGAAATCATCCCCAAACAGAACCGTAACTGTAGCAATTTAAACTTTCGGATATTCAATGCTGGTATTGGCCAAGCTTAGTGGGGGTTGTTTGTGCATGACTTGAAATACAGATAAGCAGTTTCTTAATGAATTGCTTCTAAAATGTATCATTAATAATTTTAGCTAGCTTACGGTCTGGCTAAGTACAAATGATTTGCTAAGTAAATGATAGAAGATTATCTGTAGTAAATGTACGAATGAATAACGATACGATTTGCTGAACGAACCAAAAATATTTTAGTAGAAAGGTCGTAGTATTTACTTTAAATGAATCAGGCAGACGATATCATCACCTACGATCATCTAACCAAAATAAACAAGTGTTTAGATTCTATCACAAAATGAATGTTTTAGCCCTTTGGATAGATTCTCAAACCTTTTATGATTCACTTTATTTACACGAAATGCCAGCAAGCTCGTAGGATTTTCGTTGGATTAAATTTCATGATAGAAACAATTTAATAAACTGCTACAAAGCGTTGAGATCAATTTAATGAAGTCTTCTCAATCGGCTTCAGTGATTCCATCATAATACCACTCGGATTTTTTTTTCGGATTTCTCAGTAGTACATTTTCACAAATAGGTGCATGCAACTGTACTGAGCTTACATTAAAAAGCTTGCATGCATGCAAAAAGTGGTTTTCGTTGAGGGCTACAATGTGAAAAGGGTCGCCGAATGACATTTCATGTTAATACTATCACGTGTCCTGATCCTGAGAACGTGTGCATTTTCAGGATGCAGAGCCATTCGACATCATGAGCACTGATTATTATGAGTGAGCACACAAAAGTTAATTATTTGGGTTTAATATTGACTTTGGTAGGATTTACAAAATGAAGACGTACATATGTAGAGTGAGTTTTACAATGAGCGTGAGTAATTTCAAAAGAGTAGTAAGAAATAAAAAGCTTATACAGTAATGTTTCAATTAATTAGTAGCTATTTTGGCTGTTTATTTTTTTTTTCCCACAATAACGCCTGAAATATATGTTTCTTTCATTTAAGATTTTCTGTTAGCTGAATTAAATAATACGGTTCGAAATTTAGTTTCGTTCAACATTTTCTTCGAATCTAATTATTTTTCTAGCAAATACATCAATCTTTAGTATTGCGCCCAGCGTGGGTGAGACAACTTAATTATAAACTCGAATCTTCAGTGTTGATGATATCATAATCTACATATTCAAGTAACCCTTCCATGAAATAAGTTCTTGCTATTAGCTAATGTAGATTATATCGGCTAAGTATAGCTCAATAAATTATTTCTGTATTCTTACCTATTCCACAAGAAATTTCGCTAGGTTTGAGATCCGTTTCAGTATAATATTGCATACATTAAGAAAGCATGTCTTAGCTTATCTCGCGTATATTCCTTGAAACCTCCCTCCTTCACCTCCGAATCTCTGCTCCTGACCCTTGTCAGATTATTAAATCCATTTCATCAGGTCGCTCTACACACTTGGGACTATGGGCGGTAGAATTATAAAAATCCCAGGCTATAACTAGAATAAAGGGTTAAGTAAGTATCCCGGCTGCGAGCCTAAAAATGACTTGAATAGGGCGTACTTCGTGACGCCCAGCACTTTAGTCATTATTCTTTACTCTCTTTGAGCGGATCCTATCCAAGCCAAATACGATTCGATCATATCACACCGTCAACCGGAGAAATCAGTCATTGGCCGGCCATCATCATTCATCAAAAACAATGCACTGAGTGGAAATCTTTCGGTATGCGAAGATTTATCGGATTTGACCGGAAGGAAGTTTTGTTACCATACATTGCCTGGAACTCTCATCGTTGTTTTTTGTCCATTTGCTTGTTCGGTTTTTTTCGCCCGCACTCCATCATCCATTCATTCGTTCACTCATCTAATGCCGATGGAGTGAACTTGGTTTCGGGGTCAAGTCCAAACAAAATATATGTCGTCTTTTTCGTAATAGAGTTTCGTTACCTTATTTTGTATTAAAATTGACTGGTTTGTTTTAGATGATATGGGTCTACAAGCGGATTTTGATACGAAGATTAATGATATCGGGGTTTCGGTATAAAAGGGTTCGGATGAGATTTTCTTTAAGAAATGAATGAATTAAGAAATGTCGACGGAACGTCATACAACATCGGTTTAATGGTTACGGATGTTTAGGAAATATTTTTCCCGAATAAATTAGGGCATGTATGAAATGAAACATTTAACAAATTGACTGTCAAAATCAGCCTAGAATACATGAAATATATAAAAATTTGTCAATAAGTATAGTAAAATTTATGTTAATATGTTGATGAATAAGTGTGTTGGTTTAAGTTTTAGCAGTATCCATAATGTAAACTTAGCTAGCCTTTTTACAGCCTTGTAGTACAATGATGAAGTTCCTTGTTAGATATTGTTGCATGTACACCAACATGAATCGTATTTCATACTATCAATGCCAGAAATATCGAGATACATCGAGAAGTATCAACTCGAACTGTTCCAGTATTTTTTGCTTTAATAATAGAACGGAAAATCATATGGAAAAGCTCTTATAAAAAAGTCAACGAGTCAAGACAAAGCATCTAAGGACAAAAAATACTCATAGGACGAGAGATGTCCAGATAAGCTAAGAAGCATGCGAGTAACTAAATATCCCTAAGGTTAGACTTGGCAGTAAATTTTTAAGAAGTGGTTGCATGGCGAAGTAATTTTAAAGCGTTATTTTGCTATTAGCAGAATAGTTAAAGCTTGTGCGCGAGTTAAATGAATTGTTCTGTGATTTATTTATCTACAAGTGATTTATTTATGACGATAATTTTTTTTGATGAATAGTGTATTGCATTAATAACGGACTATTTTTTTTTTGGAAAACGAAGAGAATCACCAATACACGAAGCGTGTTTTAAGTGAAAAATGCTACAATGTATCTTTCAAAGTTGGCCCTAAAACGGTACCTTTGAACTTTTGCCTGATTTTTATATTTATTATTTTACAATAAACAAACTTTTGCCAATGCAACTAAATTAGATTCCATACACATTGTCCTGCGTACTTCATTTGCGAGCTATAGTCCAGTGAAATTCGACATAAAAAAGGCGAAACTTCGGAAAAATTATGGGAAAGCTGAATTTTGGTGTGAACCTTGGTGCTGGCGTGCTGTGAATAAAACGTCAATCCGAGTGCTGCGTTACTTTTTATACGGGGTCAAAGTTCACCAAAAGTGACCTTTCCTAATTATCTCAGTAACGGTCACGTCTTCAGAAAAACAATGTATGACAAATTTCTAGCTTAAAAAATTTCCTACAAAAAGAATCTTAAAACTTTTTCTTGTAACCTTAACCGTTTTTGCGATATATTGATCTAAACATTTGTAACTAGCAGTATCGACTTTCTCAACGGCATGTTGACATTATCCGATTTTGATTACGACTTGGAATATTTGCGAGTTTGTTTTTCTATGTTTAAGAAGCCCATGAAAAAACATGTAAACAAACTTATCTACCACACTCCAGGATAGGTGGAAAAATGTGCTCCGAAAATTTCGTATCGGTTTTCTCACACACTACGCCACTTTCCGCATTAATTTTACTTACCATTATTCACTGATGCTACCAAGATAACGTTTCCACATTCACGCGTCGACGAACAAGGTAACGTTTTTCGTAGACCAATTGCAATGACATCCCCAAGAAAACACTTAAACCTTCTTTTCTTTTGGTCTGGGGCACTTACTGTGAGTATCGTTCGGAGATAATCGCTCAAATGCTGATTCAGGTCCTAGTGTCTTCTAACATAATTTCCACATTACCTATTCGCCTCAATGCACCGTGGATGCGTTATAAATACATTAATCAATTATAATTATGATCTTGATTAATCTTGTTTCTCCTACGGGGGGTATGGTACAATTTGTAAACGCACATGCACGTGCGGTTGTTGTTTTGGGGTCTTTTGTTTGTATCGTAGATTCCGATCTAATATGCTTTCCCCGAGAAATTGTACCTAATACGTCTTTTCACTGAGATCCGTTTGCAAACTTCCTCCTTGTCCCGTTGCACTTTATGTCACTCTGAGAGATGTTCCGATAAAATTACTATTCGTCTCACGGCTACGTTCATGTGGTCTTTTTCGGCTTCGATGGCAATGTTTCCATTCTGGCTAACTTGCTAATAGCGCTTCATTGTTCCCCCATTTGATTTTCTGCTCTTCCAAATCAAGGTTGAAACCATGAGGTCAAAAAGGAGTCTTCCAAGTATGCTATCAGAAACTGATGCTGGAATACCATATTTCCAAGTTACCGAACGATCTCACCAAAAGTTGCTGTAGATTCACCAGTAAGCGTCTGAAGCACGTACCACCCAACGTTACTCCAGAACTTCACCACAACCGTTGTACGGTTCAACCTAGCAGCTCCAGTATCGATGCTGATTTTACAAGCTTGTCGTTGTTGTTGACTTTCCCCTACAGACTTAAAAACATAGCCCAGCATCAGCGATCATTTCAGGGTTACCAGCGTTGTGAGACAACCGCTGATTTTCGAGCTTGTTTCTTATTGGTTTCCCTGTCGTTCCCTAAGAACATTGGTTATATTCGACTGTCTAGACTACTTGCTTTGCTTGTACCTTACTGAGCATCTTTGGCAGTACTTGGTTTCATCCTTTTTGCAGCAGCCACGACTTACATGTCCTTTCTTTCCGCAGTTCCCGCATTGGGGGCTCCGCTGGTTGGCGACGTTCTGGTGGAAATATTCTTTGATGTACATATTCTTGGCAGTACGTTGACTTCAATTTCTTGCGACAATTATGCTGGAGTTACAATCAATGCAACACAACATTTGTTGCCATGCTTTGTCAATGGCACGAGTTACAATTTTTGTTCGATAATATGGATCCTTTAAAGTCTCAGTAGGTGATATCAGTGAGTATTTGATCCTTTAAAAGCTGTAGAGTATATTGCAAACCAAAATCAGACAAAAAAAACAAACTCTGGCGTTCATAGGAACTGGTGGAATTGAATATTTTCAAAAATGTTGTTGCCATGCCAAGTTTGAGGCATGAGCAAACTTTGCTGCGTAACAAAGTTGTGTTGCATCATTGTAACTGCTCTCATACGTTCTCATGTTTTCAAACTCGTTTTGTTGTGCAACAATGTTGTGTTGCATTGATTGTAACTCCAGCTTTACGCATCAAATTACCCTTTTCTCCGCAATTCCAACATTGAAGGACTCTACTTATTGATGATTTCCTGGAGATCTTCGCTGTATCTCATATTCGAATCGTTCATCAGACTTGAATAGTAGGAGTTATTGTCCTCTGAAATTGTTTGAAGTACTTCCGCCGCGGCTCCTCTCAATGACACCACTAGTGTGGTCGCACGTTCTTGATCGCTCTATAGGTTGAGCAATAGCATCAAACTGCCTCTTGTAGATGGTCCATGAAGTAGAAAATTGGTGCTTTGAGTGTTTTGCTATCACTTGATTCAGCTGGAGCAGTTCCTATGGTTTCGATACGCTGCAAATCCGATTTCAGCAAATCGATTTCTTCCTCAAATACTACCACTTTTCGAGCTAGCTTATCAAACTGCTGCTTCACTTTAACAGCTTTATGTAGCTGCTGCTTCACTTCTGCACCATGAGACACCAATTGCTGCTGGAACTGTTGCTTGATTTCCACCAACTGCTGCTCACATTTTCGATAAAACTCGGTTACGTGTTTCCCCATGCCGTTAGAGAATTTTACCGATTGGCTGGTGTTTTTATGTTATTGTGGTTGCGTGTTTGTTTTTGGGGGTGTTTTTTGTTTGTGTTAAGTGTGTTGCCTTCTAGTGTATTTTTTGTACGTTTTTCTGAGTTATTCTCCAATTTTTGATCCCTGCTTGTCCACTGGTGGCAGCAATGGCAATAAATTGCAGAAGAAAATCTCAAAACTTAACGAAAAGGCAGCACGATGATAATAAATAAGCAAACAAATGAAAAACACCTACGAAAACAAACACACAACAACAAAAACAGAAACGTACTAGCCAGACTTTTATCGGTAAAAATGTCTAACGGCTTTACGAAACACGTAGTCGAGCTTATGCCTAGTACTATACTCTTCGCGAAACGAATTCAACGGTCAAATCCCATACAAAAGAGCTTTACTGACGAATTGAAAAGCTCTTTTTGTATGGGATTTGACCGTTGAATTCGTTTCGCGAAGAGTATAGTACTAGGCATTAGCCGCAATTGTAATGTACAGAATGCAATAAGCACAAAAAAGCAAACAAATTTTCATATGAACTAAACCAAAATACAACTTCGTGTATTTCCACCAAGCAAGCTTAGTTTTCAAACTCACAAAAATCTTGATGTTATCGCTTTTGGTCAGAAGATGAAAAACATTATTGCAATAGTTCTAAAGTTTTTAAAACTTAATTGCAGCATCTGTAAAATTTCGCATGGAATAGTTAAAAGAGCTGCTCCATAGCTCGTTGAATTTTGATTTAATAAAATTAGAGACAAAGAGCAAAATGGACAAAGAGACATGTACTATAATAGTAAATTGCTTCCATTAAAGAAAAATGAGCGCTCTACCAACCTAAGTTTGCGAACTCTTATAGAAAAAACAGTCTATTTCCAGCTCAATATCTTAATAGCTCCCCAATTCCTCAAGATATTTCAAAAATTCCATCCAATTTCATTTTGCAATTTATTTATGTTTATTTATATGCAATTTATTTTTGCAATTTATCAAATAAGATATTTTAAAAATTTCAAGTTTTTTTTTACGGTATATTTTATGAAGTTCCTATTGTGAATCTTAGTTTTAGTACTCATTCTAGCGGGGAGTCTACGTTTGGAATAATCTAAAGCCAATTCGCCGTTTGCGATGAAAAACTTTGATATTAAATGGTTCGAGCTCATAATTTTGAGAACAGTTCAGACATAGTCAAATATTTAGTCAGGACTCTTTTATTGCAAACCAAGGCATACAAGGCATACATATTATACATACAAATCAAGTGGTATCGAATTTCGCTTTGGTTTGAGTATCTTCTACAATAACGAAGCGAAATATCTGACGTCACTGCGTGTACACACATACATATACATGCGAAATCCGTTAACTTTTAATTGATTGGGTATGATTCAGTTTGTAATGTATGAGTACTTTAGCGAAAAGATATAATTGAAGTTTATTTAGAAAACTATAGTATAGAATGTCATAATACGCGAAATATATTAAACGAAAATATATTTTTGTAATTCAAGAGACTAAATTTTGGGGGGCGATGTTGTTAGGTAAGTAAGCACATTTAGAATATTTTTTTTGGAAGGAAATGAATGAGTCAATGCCGGTTCATTGTTTAATTTGCATAATTTTAACGGTGATACTATTAGCGCATATTAATATTGTGGAAACTTAATTTGGGCGGCACGAGTATCCATATTAATTACTCATGCATTTAAACACATCCACTTATATAATTTAATTAGAGCTGGAATATTCTGATCTGATCAGAAATATCAGGAATATAATTTAATTAGAGCTGGAATATTCTGATCTGATCAGAAATATTCTTAGAAGTTAATAATATAACGAACAAATATTATTTCCAGATCGGTCATAGCTAGAATAAATATAATAAACATTATATTGTAGGTATAAAATTGAAACAATTACAAAAATTGAAAATGCACTACGAAAATTAAATATAATTGCCGATATTGTTCAATTTTATCAAAACTTTATGTTTTTCGCAGACTCAAACTATTCATATCAGTCCCAGTGATCAAATTTTGAATAAGGCAGTTCCGAAATGTTACTTTGTTTTTATATAGTTATGAGGACGACATTCTTGAAAAATGGGTCGTTAGAAAATATTTTCATGATCAAATAAAACAGTTTGAATAAGTTAAAATTCCGTTGAAACGAAATTATTTTTCAAATATTAATTTAATTTGCAGAATATGAGCTATTAAATCTATTTCGAAAATAGCATTAGCTAGAAATAATCCAAAATCGACTTAATTCAATTGAGCTCGTACATGCAAGGGTCCCATTAAAATTACTTTAATAGTGCACAGTCACATATCCCTGCGATTTTATTTTAGTAGGTAAATTCCGAATGGCATCCGAATCGGCTAGAAATTAAGAGAAATCTCAATATATTCTACAAAGTAATTTTACAAATTACTTCTCACCCAAAAAAATACTCATATTACTCTGGCATCCTAATTATGATTGTCTGCTAGCGAATAATTGATTTCGGTCGTTTCGAGGGTCTTTTGTTCTCTTTCATTTTCACAAATTCGCAATCAGCCGTGATCACTTTTTCTGCCTGATCGCACGTCTCACGAACGAACGGTTGGTTGCCTTTTTGTATGCACATGATGCTTCGATCTTAATTTATTATGAACAATAATTTTCATAATGAAGGGGTAGCGAAAGTGTTATTTATCGTTAACGGATCTTTACCTTTTCAACAAGAAGAATCAATATAATTAATTCTTTGAATTAGGAGGCGTTTGAGCTACGGTGGTAAAATATGTTTGACCCATGACGATCTGTTATGGCTGCTATGGGTAGGTTATGGGTAAAGTCAGCCCATGTTTGTTCGGGATGATGAACAAATGAGCAAATTGATATCGTGTAAACAATGTGATAGATGCATGTACGTATGTATGTGTATGATTGTCGGTGCACTGAGAGCCAATTCGCGTGATAAGCCATCGTTTTCGAAATTGAATATTTTTGAACGAGTATATTGACCTTCTGGTTATGATCAATATGCACTTTATAATTGCACTATGGTTTAAGTACAGAATTTATTGGGAATCGTACGTAGTCGTTTCCGCCGATTTCAACGGGATCGATAAATTATTTCGAAATAAACTATGACGTCTAAATTCCAGTCTGCAGTAAATTTACTTTTCTTTTCTTTGAAATAATACCTTTTTTAATAGGACATATAATTTGTTGAGTTTTTGTAGGAGCTCGTCACAAAGAACAGTTTTTTTTTTATAAAAGTCCAACAAAACACCGTACGCTTCATCCTTTAGTCTTTTGTTTGAATATGTATCGTCTTTTACTTTCCACAGACATGGATATTGACGATACAGCTCAATAAACGCGGTAATAAAAGGGGGTTTGTTGTCCATGGCTTCCTACAGTCCAAAAGTACTTGATGAAAACTATTGAAAAAATGACCTGCCGCCCGACTGCTAGGTACACATGAATTTTAACGTGTCAGTACACACGCCTGTAGGCCGACTGACAGTGAGTGGTGGAATGAACTTGAGACATAGGTTGGTCAGGTTTATGTCTGTTGACTGAACTGTCGTTAGATCTTTGCCTTTTGCCTTGCACACACCTACAGCAGTGTTGCCAGAAAATTTTCGTTCATGGAGCCCAATTTGACTTTTAAAATAGCCCAAAAGCGCCCAACACTTCCCACACAATAGGTCGAGGCCAAAATTATGCCAACAGTTTTTCTTATTAGATGCAAAAAAAATGTTTATACACTTCACATGGTTTATTTTTTGTTTATCTATATACTCTTATACAGTCGAAAATTATATTAACGATTTCATTTTCTGATGTAGTAAACGTGTAAATTGAAGAATCCGGTATTTGTATCATATCTGGTGGTATTTTATAGTCGTAACAACATATTTTGTTGAAATTCAAGAGAACTAAAATTCTCATCAAAATTGCCAAAAAATGTTTTTGCATTTTATTTCAAATTTTAGTCTTTATGTTATTCATGATACTAAAACATATATCGACTATTTTATTAGATGCAGGAAGATATAGTAGTAAAAAATCGAGCTCGCATAATTCTTTGAAAATTTGTTATCCAGCAGCAGATTTTACTTCATTGGCTTTTGCCCAAATTGTTTCCGTGCTCAGTGTATTTTGATCATTTGCTCATACTTATGAGTTTTACAAGCACAGATTTAAATTTCAATTTTCTTGCTGACCACTTTAGGCAGACGGTCAAATAATAGACTAGAAATAAACCGAAATTTAAAACATAAAGTGAAGAGATTTCCGTTCAAGATTGAGGAAATCTTTTGCGAATTCTACTTTACATATTTTTAGCAGTTGAAACCGGGGCTGGTCAGTGGAGCCCAAAAAGTCGCCAGTAGCCCAAAATTAAATTTCGTCGCCAAATGCAGCGGAAAGATAGCCCAATTGGCGAGAAATCGCCCAATCTGGCAACAGTGACCTACAGTCCACTTCAACTGCAGTCCGCGATCATCAGGTGAACTGATGTTTCTGTGGGCTGTTTCGATGGCCTGATAGACCAATGTCTGCAGTTAATCTGACAGTGTGTGGGACGCTTAATGGAGCTAGATTTAGTTTGTTTAATTAAGGTAGCTTTGAAGTATCATATAGCTAAGCTAAAACTAGATACTGTACTATACTACTCCGATAATGTTTTTAATTTGTAAGCTTCTTACTTCAGAAGTCATCACAGCTTGCGGGTAGGTAAAGCAACCGTACCCCTGCTTTGTGTACAGTATTTCCTCAACATATATCGAGACGTGGCCACGGCTGACTCATTCGTCCAGAAGACCTATTAGCCTTGCCAGCCACCGACCTGTGTTGCTTTCGCTCCAACGTTGCTGAATTTGGAAGTATGGGAATTATGCTCAGGTGGGGAAGGAGACTGGGGGAACCCATTGTTCCCCCAGATTTCCGTTAGGGCCACGCCTTCTGAGTCATTATGCGAAGTTGTGTCGCTGTGAGTGCATGTGTTTTTTTTTAATTTTTGGAGTAAAACAACTTTTTCTATTTCGCCGATCGCCGAGAGCAACGCGCGGTTAAAATTTTGTTTCCTGTTGAAATAATCGGCCGCGGAAACTATTAAAATTCTTAAGACAGCTTATGGGGACGCTGCCCTAAGTAAAATCAGAGTCTACGAGTTGCATTCACGTTTTAAAAACGGAAAAATGTCAATTGAAGACCAACCCCGTTCAAAACGCCCCGCAACGTCAAGAACTGACGGTTACCTCAACAAAACCAATGCCATCGTTCGTAAAGACCGTCGCCGAACCACTGATCAACTCTGTGAGATGTCTGAAATGCCATGTAGTTCAATTCAGATAATTTTATCCAAAGATTTGCACATAAGAAGAGTTGCAGCCAAATTTTTCTCTCGCCTTCTCACAGACGAGCAAAGGAAGCATCGACTTCACGCATGTTTTAAGCTTCAAAATCAACCAGAAGAGGACCTTGAATTTTATTCCAAGGTGATTAATGGTGATGAATCGTGGTGCTATGGATTCGACCCTGAAACAAAGCGACAATCAAGCCAATGGAAGAGTCCCATCTTTCCTCGTCCCTAAAAAGCTTGCCAAGTGAAGTCAAACATCAAGATAATGCTAATTTGTTTCTTCGATTGTAGAGGTGCTGTGTACGCAGAGATCCTTCCCCCGGGTCAAACTGAAGTTCTATTTGGAGGTTTTGAAAAGATTGAGGGAGAGTATCCGGAAGAAAAGGGCAGATCTTTGGGGCAAAGGTGACTGATTTTACCATCATGATAATGCGCCGGCCAACACCGCACTCTCCGTAAAGCGCAGTTTTCAGTTAAATGGCCTGACACTGATTGTCCACCTCCCTCACTGGATCTGACCCCTGCACTTTTTTTTCCTTAGACTCAAAAGGGACATGAAAGTATAGCATTTTGCCACTGTAGAGGAGGTAAAACAAAAATCGCTGGAAGGCCTAAAGGACATCCCGATAGTATAATAATTATATGATTATAAGATAATATGATAATTATGCCAACAAACTAGTTTTCTGCGAAGCACTATGAAAAAAAAAAAACGTTTGAACAATAGAAGAATCGTCTGCAGAAGTGCATTGAGGTCAATGGAGAATAACTTGAAGGTGATCAAAATTTGGTGCAAAAATAAAGAAGTTATGAAGAAATTTTTATTGGGGTCCCCTCTCGTATGTGCGTTAGCTAAAGCTTCTGTCCCATCTGAGGTTGAGAATGTGTGACGAACCCTTTTCTGCATTCTCGTGCAAGTAGATCTATCAGAATTACTGCCGACATCACCAGGACTACATCTTCCGACATCATGCGGTAGTTAGTGTCGACAAGCGTGGCTCCTCTGAGCTCGACCTTGGTTAACCATTCTCTAAACTTTTTCGCTTGCGTTGCATCCGCCCAAATTTCCACCCCCTACAGCAGCACGATGGAACTGGTCGTTGTCATGAGCAGCCTCTGTCTACTTTCACTGAAGCCACTCATGTTGGCTACCGCCGATGTCTCTCGGAACACTATCACATGACTTACGGATGTTGTCCCAGTAGGTCAGCTTAGTATTCAGCGTCACTCCCAGGTGTCTTATCGACTTACTGAGCCACGCAGAAGCTACTGTCATCGAGAGTGGTTTTGAACTCGCAGGCTTCCTCCTCTCTAGCTTCTCGTCTTATGGCCGTGGTTACCGCCTCACTAGTTCTAAGGCAATCGATGTCCAAGAGCGCGATTTTACCGATAGAACTCATGAGCTTCATAACCTCTTAACCGTCTACAGTATTCCATATCGAGTCCTGAAGTTTTGTGCGATTTCTACATCGCGCAATTTCCAGTAAAATTCCTTCTTCGGTAGTTTTCCTGATATAGCGGACTTTTGTGTCGATGTAATCCGCGCATATACACCTCGAGGCTTCCGCATAAGTCTTCCCTGGACCTGGTTTGATGAATACGGCGTCCAGTTTTCCTCACGTGGTCTTCCTTCTTTTTGATTTTTAAACCTGCCCTGCTCCAAATTATAGTGATTTCTTATGAAAAAGAAAATATTGCAAGATGGAAACCGAAAAATGACGTTATTTTTTGGTTAAAGGAATGTTAAGGAACGCATTTTGGGTAAGTTCGTGCTCCAACTGACCTAGTATGTTCTATCTGTTTATTACTCCATTTCAAGTTTTAATAAAAGATTTAGCAGATTCGTCCAAGCATCTTATATCCATTTTTTTCAGCATCGACCGTTCGCTACTCGAATTCCATTGTCATTATTTCAATCAATCGAAAACATTCATTTGCCATGTTAAAAGGCAAAATTGAACAAACTCAATCTTTCTGTACAACCACCAATAAGCCTACCTAGTCTAGTCAATAAAGTAATGTGTATCTAACTACTCGTCGAAATTAAATCTGGTGCAGCACGTCTCGTAGCGCAGCATGAGATTCTCACCACGATATGGTGTTCCCAACATGGTCTCGTCTAGCCGAGCTGGTATTTGAACATTTATTGAATTGTGTTCGAAAACTGGCACTTCGAAATTACTCGGTGGACTGTAAAATAAATCTCATGCTGGACAGGTTGTGTTGTTACTTAAAATGGAATCGAATCGTCTTTTCATCGTAATCTGTTCGATGATGTTCTGTTGTGATTGTATTTTCTGCTATAAACTAATTTACACAGCACGAGATCCATTTATGAGCATGTAAAGATCGACATAATTTTCTGTTGTTGTTGAGATTAAAGTAAAATGTGCGATTTCATATTGAATAATGCGGTTTTGGTTCGAGAGACTATTAGACGAGTGGCCTGGGTTGAAGGAAGAGCAGTTTGCTATTTAGTTGTGAGGTCGGATTTAATTGGCTCGCTGGATAGATTAGTTAAAATTTTTCGCCAAAGGTGTGATTTGGAATTATATCCTGATCAATACGAAAATTATATGAGTTTGTCAAGATACATTCAATTCAATTTACCATAACCCATCATTCATAAAATCACAGGGCAAGAAATCGTATTTTCCTTGCTGTAGTCAAGTCCTGAGTAAGTTTTTCAAGTCCTCAGTAGGCTACAACCATTTTCCTGCATCAGTCTTCCAAATATTGAATATAATCAAACAAAATCAAAGTGGAATATCGATTAATAGTTTATATGTATCACTTTTGAGTAAAATTCAAATTATATTTTACAGATAAAAGAAAAAAACATAGCAATTACTTCTATGAATACCATCAACTCAGTAGATTACTCTAATTTCGCTTAATCCATCTACTAAATGCATCATACAGATTTCGTTTGAACCAATTTCAACTCGAAAAGCAACTCAACGGACATTAAAATACAAATGAACTGTCACAATATGCTGTTTTTTTGTTTTTCCCCGTTCATGCATGTTGGCTATCATCTTATACTCGCCACTAATTCCACCTGGAAGGAAACCCAAATCCAAATGATATTTCATAAGCGAATGATTTCCCTAAAATAAATGCATCCCATCAAAAATCCGCTCAAATTCATTGAAATCTATCACAATACCGAAATGGGGCACGGTGCAAATAAATTACCGTGTTTCATAACACTCGGAAGAACTCTGGACATGACACTTGAAACTGCTTCTTTCGACATCGTCTTACAGTAATCCTCGCAGGCGTCTATTAATTTTACATAGCCATTGTTGGTTTTCCTGAAAACTTGAACGCCAAACTAAAAATGAATTGTTTGACTATTTTGGCAATATAGAACTAGCAATTTTTTACAAACATATTGGTAAATTGTCCTTCGACGAAACAGGAAAAATTTATAACTTTGATACCCTTTCTAATTGTCTCTAGCTCACAAATGTTATGACCGCACAGCTTTTCATTGGGAAAGCAGTCCATTTTTTTAAGTATCACTAAAGAGGAATTCTGAAAGATGATAAATGGGTTTCACCGAATCGATTTCAGAACTGAGATATCTTATCTTACTGTTTGAAGGATATTATATATAAAAGCCAAAATCACGAGAAAATATATATTTTTAGACATAATTGTCAGCTGTGGTTAACGCTGAGTCTGTAAGTTCAAGTTAGAAGATACTTATGAACAATAAATCTGGATTATGTTTCCAATTCGAAGATCAACTTTTGAAAGGATGGTACGAATCAAAAGCTGTTGTTAAATACTTGACGTAAATTGTACAAAAATAATCGGTGTGAGTTATTATTTTCATTGGAAATTGTATGGTAATTATGTTTTCTGTATAATCGGTATTATAATTGACACGTACGTCACACTCTGGTGATTTGAGAAACAACCACGCATTCCGCAGGTTCCAGTAGATTCTGACCGATGGCCGTGATATTTTCTAGCCAGACTAGAAGTGAAATAACTTTCCTTATAAATTGGAAATTACTGCTGGAATTTACTAGTTGAAAGCTTAATTTCTTATGCACTTTTTAGTTGGTCTTTGTATTACTTTTTCTTGTTCTTTTTCTTACCAATCTAATTTTCTTAACTGTAATTCTACCATTCGTTCATTTCTACTGATAAACATTTCAAAGATTTTCTTTCAACTGACTCTTCTGAAATTTGCCATTACCGTTGAGAAACCAACTACGTAATTCTTTTATAGAGACTTTGTGACAGACTTTGCTTGTTAATTTTCTGGCTCAATCATAACACATATCGTGCCGTTTGAATGCTAAGCAAATAAAACATTCAATTCAAAATTGGATTGATTACAAAACTGAAGATGGAGGAGTCTTATTGACCACAACTTCAGTCGGTAGATACTTGGTTGGAATATTTCAAAATTATAGATGAGGGTGCTGTTGGAGTCACTTGAGAGCCGCTTTGCTGGCGAGGTCAGCGTAGCATAGCGATGGGCACTGGGAAATAAGTACAGCGGTAACTGTCACCATGGGCGAAATTCGGCAAACGAATGTCATTACCGAGGAAACAGAAGGGTAATTGGTGTGGTCTGAAGAGATAGAGGAACTGATGCTAAGAGCTGCAGCGTGCAGACGCTGGGCACAGTGGTCCATTGGTTGGCCAGAAGCGTCACAACTTTGCGCGAACAAAGCCAAGGCATAAAAAGATCTGGGAAAAGCTAAGCGGAGAAAAAAGCAGATGTGGCAAGGAAAGGGACCGGAGCTCATGGAGCCAAGGTTACAAAATAGATCCGGTATGTTCAGCCACATAGGCCCCGATTTATCATCGAAAGCAGACGTCCTAAAGCATATTAAAGATTCGCTTTTTCCAACGCACGACGTGAGAGCAGAAATCGACGACACAGTCCTTCCGGAAGATACTCTATTATTCACTGACGAAGAGCTGTGCAGCGCGGTCGCCAGAGTCAAGTGTAGCATTCAGAAATTTTACTCGAAATTTCTGGACTCTAAATTTCAATGCACACTGTACGAATGTATATCGCAAACAACAAGACCATTAGATCTTGTTTGCTCAAACGTGCGGCATTGGCGGTACTCTGGGCAGTCTAAGATTGGCTGACGAAGAGGTGAAAAGGTTTGCTTTGGAGCCACGTTGTGAAGTGTTTTGAATTTGTGAACTATTGTGTAAATCTAGTTATATTCCAGTAAATCTCTATACTATTGTGTATTGTGTAAATCATTCTACGCGAGGGTCCCATTTGCGCTATGGTATTTTTTTCAGTTTGGATTCTTTCCTTTTTAGCTGGCTGGCCTATATGATTGGCGCATGATATACTTGTACAGAGAAGGGAATTCGGCCATTTGATTTTGTTTGTTTTCCGGCCGAAATTAGTATGACATTCCCGCAACGTCTGGAGTCATGGCTCCAATCTATCTGCCTCTCCTCAGGCCTGCTAAATAAAGGCATATTTCTCCTAATTTTTAGATTTTTGTGTTATTTTCAGGTCCTCTTTTATACAGATGCTAGCAACGTGCTTTGACACGTGTCGGCTGGGTCTGGCTTGCAGCCCACACATGAGAGCTACTTCTGGTCCCCTTCCCCCGTTTATTGTGAATTGCGGCTAGTTTATGTGCTTTTACAGAAGAAATATAAGTAGTGTCTCACCTTTTCTGGGAGCGCGTAGACCTAATAAAACAGCATACCAGCATCCGTCGCGGTCGGATTAAAGGGTGCTCTGCTAATGCGGGCGAGGGGCTTTACGACCATTTCAAGGTTATATTGCTTCCGAAAAACTTTTTTTTATTTGGCTCTTGATGGTCCGTAATCACACACCCCAATACTTCAAAATTGCTATAGAAGAACCGAAAAATCCCAGTCACGGACAACATCCCAGCTGAAGTTCCGATAGTAGTAGTGAAGAGAGTTCCGTTAACATTACTACGCATGTATAATGCGTTTTTATTGTCGGGTATCTTTCTATCATACTGGAAGGTCGCGCGACTTGCTCTGAGCACAACGGAAAAGAGAGGAGAAGGTCATGTGCCCCTTTGATCCGATAACTGCATCGGAAGATATAAGGTTTTCACGGCTACGATTCGTAAATTTGATAGCAGCATCTTCTGTAGCATAAATGATGAAAAAGCTCAGTGCTGATAGCACTTTCTTCACAACTGCTTCACGTGAAGACGGATACGTCCTTCGAATTGCGTTCCTTTCCGATGACTGCATCGGAAGTTACACGGATGGAAAGATTTTTGGGGTTGTCATCTGTGAAATTTGAAAACTTGGAAATTTAATCCTTTGTTACTTATTTTCATTGCAAATGTTTATCGTATGAAAATTCAATGGTGGCATCTGTTAGTACGAAAATAACAAAACCGTCAGGTGCTGGTAACTCTTTGTTAACAACACAACGAAAAGTATACCAAATGTGCTTCACATCGAGGTAAATGTGACTTTGATCCGATAATTGCGTTCGAAGCTATAGGGGTAAAGAGTTTTAAGGGTCACGCCCGCGAAAATTTCAAATTTTTCATAACTGAAACGTTTGGGCCTTAGTATCATTAAAGGATCATTCTAATTTGAAAATTTAATTTAATTTCAATTTCAACTCTGTACAAAAACCAAAAAAATTCCATAGCTGTCCTGTCCGAACCTAATTTTTCAACCAATATTCTACCAAAGCTGGCTTGCACTAAGGTCAGGGCACTGTGTGAATTTCTTTTATGTCTGATGAATGATTTCAAAGTTAGAGAACAGTTATTTTTCAGAGCGAGTTTTTAAATTAGAGCCGTTGCCAAAATTTCGTCGACAGCTTCAAATCCCTTCTGCCAGACTTTATCCTACTGAAGTTCAACACATTTTACGCATTTCAATTGAATTTGATTATCAAGCTGTCAGTTCTCGCGAACGGAGCGGGTGCTAAAAATAAACATAATTTGTTGAAGAGTTACCGTCCTCGTGCGATAAAAAAATTTTAAATTTCATTGTGACTGTATAGATAAAGTCTGAAATTTATTAAACGTTTACATTTTTTTCTTAAAAAGCAAAAATTTTTCAAGAGGGTCGTTAGTTTGGTTTTCTGCTTAGGTAGGTATCTTTCGTAGTACGTATTTTATTTGCCAATTAATGAGATCTGTAAATTTCGTAATGATCTGATAATTTTGTGCAAATTTACCATAGTTAAATTATGAGATTGCGCAATTCAGGAAAAAAAAACCACTGAAAGTTTGTGTTGTTATATGTAAACAATGATCATGAATATAAAGCCAACACAAACAATTAAGAAAGCTTTTGTTCAATAGCATCTATAATAGATAAGTGATTGATATTTGTTATTTCTGGAATAATTTGAAACACTTGTATGTACTCTTATAAAAAATTAAATGAATTAACTTCAAAAATATTAATAAAAAGTACATAGGCACTAAAGACAATAAAAGTTCTAAATTCATACGTCAGTAGAAAGTTAACAAATTCGAAAATAATATTTTAATATTTTATTGAGCCACCTTTTGCTTTTATCACTGCGGCTAATCTCCTCGGAATGGACCTGGTAAGATTTTTTTGTATATTTCTTTTAGCTATTTTTTCCCCATTTCGTAAGAATTGTTCGTTTGAGGCGATCTTTGGAAGCAATGCTTCGCGATTTGATTTGTAAATGAAAGATGACTGGAAGCTCCGAACTGCAACCTCTGTTTTGGCATTAAAATATCCATATATATATATATATATATATATATATATATATATATATATATATATATATATATATATATAATATATATATATATATATATATATATATATATATATATATATATATATATATATATATATATATATATATATATATATATATATATGTAGGTATATATATATATATATATATATCGAAATATCCATGACAAACATAGCCCTAACTTTTCAGCGATAGGTAGAAAAATTGTGTTTTAAATTTTTAGATAATCCTCATTGTTTAGTGTATCGTCAATGAACACAAGACTGCCGACTCTCGCGACACGAACACCACAGATCCCCCTGCAAGTTTGACGATACTCTCTAAATTCTCTTTCGGTAGAGCACTGTTTTCTCTCTCTCGAAACTTTCGGTGGCTTCTGCTATTTGATTATTTCGACTTGCATAACTGATTGAATACAAGCTACACTTATAAATAGAACTGATTGGAACTAACCATTTATGTCAAATGATTCTATACTTTTACCCCAGACTGATTCAGTGTAGTCAAGCCTTAATTATAGCAATTCTGTTGTTATAGTTGTTGTTATAAATAATTTGACTTCTTTTGTATGCTAGCAATGTCTTCAATTATATGGTACTGTGAAAAAATGTTTTAATAGGACTTTATTGGTTACAGCTAATTTTTTTTAATTTTTTTTTAACATTAATGCTTACAGTTAATTTTTAAAACACAGCCATCACCGTATATTAAAGTTTCAATAGATAGATAATATATAAAGTTTCACCGTATCAAGCTACATCCAATCTCACTTCACATCTACATACACTTGAGCCTCCATTATGATTTGTTTCTTCGGTTTTCTCGCTTCGAAAAAGGACACTATTTTGTAGTGTCCAACTTAAACTGCAGACGGTAGAAACGAAAAATCAATTGGATATTTGGTCAACGTAAGATTGCCCTACAATAAAAATATATTCCTATGAAATCGGTACAAACTATGTTTCTTCGTTCAACACGTGTACCTGGAATGGGCAAGGCGTAAACACATTTCCATGCCTGCTCAGTCCCGGAAGCAGACGAGACATCACAGATGATCGTCCTTCTTTTGCCATCACCTTGCAATAATCTTCGCAAACATCTATCAGTTTATTGAATTTGCTACCAACCTTTCGATAAACTTGGAATCCAAACTAAAAACCAAAAACACACGAGGAACTCGAAAATTTATTTTTTCGGCAAAACTTACAAATATATTATCTGTTGGTTGATTGAAACATGCGTTGAAGGTAACAACTTTAATACCTTTTCTAATATCAACCAGCTCACAAACGACATGCGAAATATTTTCACTACGCGGAAAACAATCCATTTTTCGGATGAGAACTAATGTAGCGTCCTGAAAATCGGAGAACGGTTTAGGTGACAAATCGAAACAATCTAACTTGTATGGAACATACGACTTTGCTTCGAGGGTCCATGGTGTGTGCTGACACCAAAAGAAGAAGTATCGACTTCAACATGACTGCCCAAAAACGTTATTTTGAAAATGAATGTTTGGTCTGAAAGTTGAATAGAGTAGATAAAGCAAAACTATCGATGTGGAAAATCATTTCCTATCACGCACAAACTGCAAAATGCAAAATGTACCATGTACCAAAATGTACCAGAATTTAGTGAAAAATATTTAATTTTTTAGAAAAAGAGCGGTGGACATTTTTTCGGAATAGCTTAAAAATGTGACAAGAGCGAATTTCGATCTATATCATTTCATCAATTCGTTGAGAAAGCACTGCTCCGATTCTGCTAATTCCTTCGGATATGCTAGCACGGATGCCTCGCAACGTTCCCTTATTAACGTCTCAACGATCGACTGACATTGTTCGTCTCAGACACATGGGCGATTTTTCTCGGTCAGCTAATTTTGCTATGTCAGTAAAGTCTTTTTACCAATTTACGATAATAGGTCGCCAACCTACAAACATTGTAGCTGGTGTTTGATATTTGGCACGAGAAAACTTCAGCGGCAATAAGGCCTTTTTTGGACTATGTTTCGAATTCGCCGCTTGCGACTTCGAAACTACTTCTCTCAAGTTTCGTAAATGCTCGTCGCAAGTTTTTCCTATTACGATTATGTCGTCCAAGCATAACAACAATGTCTTCTAACATAATCCTGGCAGGACACATTTCACTAAACGTCGCAAGTCCAAATGACATAAGCACAATTCGGCATGATTCATTACCATCGGAAAATGCGGTTTTCTCTCGATCCTTTTTGTCGATTGTTGTCTGTTAGTAGACACTTTTAAAAACCAGCATTGAATGAAAACCACTTTGCGTTAGCCAAAGTGACCATTATATCGTCGATTTGTAGAACTGAGTAGGTGTCCTTCTTGGTTCCATCATTGAGTTGCCTATAGTCAACGCAAACGTGAGTGCTTCCATCCTTTTTCTTCATAAGGACTACTGGTGACGTCCACGGACTTTCCATATCCCGAATTATTTCACTAACACTACCTTTTTTTGCCAAAGACAGACTTCTTGGTGCCCTTTGGATGGGCTGAGCGTCCTATGTATCTGTGAAATGAGACCACATTCGTTCTTTCTTGATCATCTTCCTGTTTTGAAAAGATGTCGCTGAATTTAGCACCCGACCCAGACGCTTGCTTGAATAGCTCTGGTGTTAGCTAGTTTGGTTCCAGTATAACTGAAACTAATTCACCAGTTTTCCCTGTTTAATGCTGGAACCCTCTAAAATGACAATCTTTATATAATATATACCCTTATAATTCTACCAAAAAATGAATTTTCAAAAAACCAAACATGAAAAATGAATTGCGAACACGTTTCAAACATGGATGTGACAGCTCAAGTGTGTCCCGAAAAATCCCGACAATTTGTAAAATTTCCGATTGCGATAGATTTTGACCCAAAAATCAAATCTTTACGAAATTCACAGAACGCAATCATGTTATTATGGTGTAGGCTGAAAACTTTTTTATGAATGCGCTAGCGGTCCTGTAGCAACGACAAACAATGGAAATGAAAACCTTCAAATCAATTAACCCTCGTGAATAACATTCGCTTTTTGCACAAGAAAAAAACCACTTTGTATATGTGAATTATATGCTTTGTCCCATACCTACCTATATTTGGAGCACCCGAAATTTGAGTTCACGGGAACTCACGACGCGGTAACCAAATCCAATTGAAATTCATAGATACTATTGGCCTTAAGTGGATTTAAATTTCATAGAAGTTTAATGAATATGCTGGCAGCCCTGTGGCACTGGTTCCATCTTGAAAAATTGCTCAAAAAATTTAACACTTCATGTCCTATTAGCTCTGACGCAGTCATCGGATTTTAACGAAATTCAGATGGTAGATGATCCATAAAATTAGTGATGGGTAGCTCAGGAGCGAGCCAATCAAAAAGAGCAACACTTTTGAAAGAGCTATGTGAGCCATCATTTAAAACTGCTCCGTATAATTCATATCTTCTCCATATCTGCTCCGCATAATACAAATCTAGGCTATTCCAACGTCGAAGCGTATGCATATGGATACGTCTATCGTATTGCACAGAGGAATGAGCCACCTTCGTGTGCAGTGTGAATAGACTGTGAAAAATGAATAAGAGCACTGAGCCAGCCCCGTGTGCAGTGCGCATTGAGTGTGATGAATACTGTGTAAATAATGAGTAATGTGCAAATGATAAGAACTGTGTGAATGGTGAATACTGATCGTGTGCGATTATTGATGGCGATATCTTTTGAGCACAATGTGCGTTTTGCGTGCATATATTTTGCTCTACTCTTGTTCCCGAGTAGTTTACAAGTATTTACGATTTTTTTGCTATATGGTGATTATCAGGTGGTGGATTTAATAAGTGGATTTGACTCTTTGAAGCCTATGTTGAATGTTTTGGCAATTAAAAAAAGCTCTCATAATGAGTAACAAGCTAAAACGGACAATTTCCTGTGAGTTTCTTTAATATCTTCTATCAATTTTGGTAGTTTATGCTCGTCATTTTTACTAATGTTCGAAAATGAGTTGAACGCGAAGATTACTATTTCTCAGGAGCGCACCATCTGATTGAGGTGCGCTCAATTTAATTTTCCAAAAAAAAAATTGCTAATTATCTTTGACTCTTTAGCACCAGCGGTCATTTAAGTGATATTTTAAGTATCCTTATAATTCTTCCAACAAATTACTTTCGGAAAAAAATAAGTTTGCAAAGTGTTTCTCAAACGTGTTTTAAATATTGATATGATAACGTTTTGGAAGTGCTGGACCCTTTGTATGCGCTAGATGCCTAATATCGTGAAAATTTGAACAACTTTGAATTGCGATACCTTTTGACCAGATTATCAAATCATTATAACACTTAGAGGACATATTGATATTGTAAAGTTGTAGACGCACGTAGGTTTTCATTAACATGCTGGTAACCCTGCTGGCAACACAGCAGGCACTGAAAGTGAAAACCATCAAATTATCTACCCCCCTGAAAAGTTCTTGCTTTTTAGAGAAAAAGGGAACTCATATATAGATTTTATACTTTGTCCAGAACAGCTAAAGCAAAACTTTTGAAGTTCCATATCGGACAAGAACGGCAACGCTTCCCCCATGCACCTATATTTTTAGCATTAGAAACCTGTTCACGAGAACTCAACGATTGGATATTGTAGTCATTTCAGTCCCCTGGGAACGAGTGTTTTCAAAAAATGGATACTGGCTTACTGAAAAGAGGTCTCGCTTATCGCAAAACCATTAGTTTCGCATGATAAGCGTCTCTTCATATCTGGCGTTTCCAAACGTTATTGTCCTAACATTATTTTTCTAACCGAAACCGCACTCAAAGACAGACATAAACCAAGAGTCGGGGGATATAATTTAATAAGGAATGATGCTGGCAGGGGCACAGCCATACTTTTTCAAGACCGACTTACACTCAATCATATTGATTTCAGTCATCCTGAAATTTCCTGCACACTTGCAACTCTCCAAACCAAAAGACCTAACGGAACCCCAGCCAAAATCGTCCTTGGCTCCATTTATATACCATGTGGGCCAGGTCTACCAATTCAGCAAGCACTACAATCCATTTTAAACATCGCATCTTCTCACGACTCTTTCATCTTAGGAGGTGACCTTAATGCTAGACATGAACACTGAGGAGACTCCACACGCATCCTTAACGGTAACTCCTTGTACGAATGGCTTCTGCCAGGAGCTTACATCAACTGCTCCATCATCAATGCAGGAGTTCCAACTTTCCCAAGAGGGAGCTCCTTCCTGGACAACTTTTTAATTTCGCATGACCTTATTTCTGAAACATTTCCTTGTTTATCCGACCATCATGGATTACTCCTGAGATTAACGCTTCCGGATCAGTTGCCCATGCCTGCTCTTCCAAAAATGTATAGATCGCAATCATCGGATCGAAACCAGATTTACAAAGTTGGTCGAATTTTATCTTGAAGCAGCCTTGCCATACTTTCGACTGCAGTGGTATCAAAGAGTTGTCAGCACCGGGCATATTTTTTTGTACCGATATATGCGAGTATTTAATTTACAGATAATAAATATCAACAATTAAAGTTTGAAAAGTTTTAGATATTTCGAGGATGGTCTCTCCGAAAATTCTGTCTATAGCTCAAATCAAGTTTTCATATGATCAACCTCCTAGAACGGAGATAAGCACCAAGTGTTTTACTCTGTTAAAATTTTTAATTCGGGCAAATGGTAGCCCTGGAGACATTTCCGCCCTATTAATTACGATGCAGTTATCCGTTCAAGCTGTTGTATGACCTTCGATACAAATCGGTTGTAATAAGGACAAATTTTGGTAGAACATGCATTCAAATTCTACAAAACGATTTGAAAATCAATTTTCCTAGCGGTTCTTATGCGCTAGAGTTTTTGAAATTTTCTTTATATTATGTGTCTTCTTCAATGTATTTTACTACAAAGTATTGTTGAAACTAAATCTTAACAGGACCTAGAGAATAGTACTAACAATTAATTTTTAAAACACAACCTCCACCATATTTTAAAGTTTACTATTAAGTTACATCCAATCTCACTTGACATCTATATATAAATGAATCTCTAGGATGGTTTGCTTCTTCGGCTTTCTCGCTTCCAACTGGGTTAATAATTTATAGTGCCCAACTAACACTGCCGATGGTAGAAATGAAAAATCAACTGGATATTTTGTCAACGTAAGGTTGCCCTACAATAAAAAAATTCATTCAAATCGGTACGAGCTATGTTTCTTCATTCAACACGTGTACCTGGAATGGGCAAGGCGTAAACACATTTCCATGCCTGCTCAGTCCCGGAAGCAGACGAGACATCACAGATGATCGTCCTTCTTTTGCCATCACCTTGCAGTAATCTTCCCAAACATCTACCATTTTATTGAATTTGCTACCAACCTTTCGATAAACTTGGAATCCAAACTAAAAATAAACCAATTCGAACAACTGGAAATATTATTTCTTCACCAAAACTTACAAATACATTGTCTGTTGGCTGATTGAAACATGCGTTGAAACTAACAACTTTGATACCCTTTCTTATATCAACCAGCTCACACACGACATGCGAAATATTTTCACTACGCGCCAAACAATCCATTTTTCGGATGAGAACTAATGTAGCGTCCTGAAAATCGGAGAACGTTTTAGGTGACAAATCGAAACAATCAAACTTGTATGGAACATACGACTTTGCTTCGAGGGTCCATGATGTGCATCGCGGCCAAGAGAAAGAGTATTGACTTCAACCATTGTATCATGGACTTCAACATGACTGCTCAAAAAGGTTTTTTGAAAATGACCATACATTCGAGTATGTTCGGTCTGAAAGTTGAACAGAGTGGATAAAGCAAAACCATCGATGAGGAAAATTATTTCCTATCACGCAAAAACTGATTAGAATTAGTTCATTGTGAAAATGTGTGCATGTCAATGTTTAGCAGAATGCAGAGGATTTTAGTGAAAATTATTTAATTACTCAGAAAAAAAGATGTGGCCGACTTTTTGGAACAGCAACAAAATGACTAAGTGTTTCATGTGAGATTGAATTTCAAATAATACTATTTAAATAATATTACCATACATATAGTTTAAATAATATTCCTCGTACTGATTGTTATTATTTGTTTTCTAAAATTACATTTAGGATTCAAGTAATCTTTATGATTTGCAAACTAAACTAACCTAGTCCCATGCATTCACGAATTTCACGATGCGTACACACTTCTTAGCGTACGTCCGCTTGTGTCGGTCTTACTTTCTTTGATAACAAATTGTTATTCAAATGCGTCATAGATTAGACACTACCATGTTCAAGAATTATCACCAAAATTCCAACCACTAGCTGGCTGTACTTAGTACATAGATATCATCATAGAGAAGAAGTTGTTGCCGAAAGGGCGTCATTGTTTTATTCAAGTGTTATATTGGCCTTGAAGAGTTTTAATGTTTTCCTATGCTCATATGGAAAATCGGTTTTGATAAAAATTAATTTTGGTCTTTGTTTGGGAATTTCCTATGATTATTTTTTGCAAAGCTCAGATAATACTTCAAAATTTTATAGAACATTTCGGGTATCTGCATTGTGCTTTTTCTTCCTATCGGTATATACGACCATATTCATGTGTAAGTAAACCTATGGTATTTATATTGCTATGTTATGTGCCGGTGAATGTGCAATCTGAGACAAAATTTACATTTTAACTCGCCAAGTTCAATGTTTATAAACTTATACGGTGCTTGAAAGGGATAAGAATTTGTGAAGAGCCACATCAAGAATCTTTCAAGATATTCGGACGTGAAGCTCGAATAAACTTCAGGGTTTATGAAGTGCAATCAAATATTGGGTGCGTTTTTTGCGCCTCGATCAAGATCTGGTTAGGGTACGCAGCATTGAAAACAATAACAACTGAGGCGGAATTGTTGTGGTTTCCAATGCCACCTACCCTAACCAGCTCTTGATCGAGACGCAAAAATGTTACAATATTGCACCTATAACTATTTGCTCTCCATGGAGCAGCATGGGTTTATTGAAGGAAACTCCACATCAACAAACTTGGTCGAATTCGTCAATTTTGTTGCTGGTTCGATGGATGCTGGACAATAAATTGACGTCATCTACACGGATTTTGCTAAGCCATTCGACAAAGTAGAACATTCTGCGCTGTTGCATAAAGTACGCAATTTCGGCATATCCGGAATTATTCATTCCTGGTTCTCCTTCTATATTGCCAACTGAACTTGTCGTTTTGTTTTCAATGGTTGCGTTGCTTTCCTTTTTCGTCCTACATCTGGTGTTCCCCAAGGCTCAATTCTCGGGCCGATCTTGCTCGTAGTGTTCATCAATGGTCTTCGCAGTTGTTACAATTCCTCCTCTACGCGGATGACCTTAAGCTTTAAAATGCTATTTCTTCTTTTGAAAACTGCCTGCTTCTTCAATCAGAGCTTACTGCTTTGAGATCTAGGTACTGTTGACTCTCTTTCCCTCAATTTTCCTAAATGTTTTATTATTTCCTTTACTAACAAATCAATTCCTATCTAATTCGATTATCGCTTTTCCAGTAGTATGTTGCTGCATGCAGACCAACATAAAGACCTTGGAGTTGTGTTTGATCCTCGTCTGATATTTGATGAATGTTTCTTGTACAAAATTTATGTTGGCCTTTATGCCTTCAATATTCCTATTTCCGAATTTGTGCGAGTCTCTGACCAACCTATCAGAACCCAGTCTTTTTTCACCGTCCTTTTCGCATGTACTGAAGTATTTTTTCATTCACCATTACTGCGAATGTTAGAGAATCATAAAGATCATCAGTTTGGTTGTTTTTCCTTACCTTCGCTTAGTTTTAAGAGGCATATTCTTCAAATGTTGCTAGTACCTGTTGGCTTATAATTTGCTTATGTTTCAATTTTCTTTCCCTATATGTTATTACTATTTTTCATTTTCACTATTATTATTCTATTATTTTTATTATTTTTCTGTTTTTTGTCTACTATATTGTAATATTTTCATATATATATATGCCTCTTTTGTTTTAAGTTAATCATTTTTATGTATCTTTCGTTTACATTTTATAATTGGATTTATGGTAAACGTATTCTAAATAAATAAATAAATGTATTCTTCTTACTGCAGGTGCATTATCCCATTATCCCAGTGTACCCAGTTGAATTATACACCCAATTGAAACAGAAACAAAAACTCTAGCGCTAGTAGCACTGATTTTTGAAAAAAAAACAGTAATTTTGTAGATTTGGAATGTATGGTCTACCAAAATTTCTCCTTATAACAACCGACCAGTATTGAAGGTGATGCAACACTTTGACCCGATGACTGCATTGAAATTCATAAAATAGGAATGCTTTCAGGATTACCACTAGCATGAATTTCAAAATATGAGAGGGTAAAAATCTTGGTGCTTATTTTCATTAACGTATTTACGAGCAGTCCAAACGGCTTGAGTCGATTTGGCTTGAGTCCGTTTGGTTTAAGTCTAATAAAGTGCACCACTCACGATAGAGCGTCGATCCACTCAGTCCATTCCATTCTATTGAGGAAAAATTACAGGATAAATTTTCTTTAATTTATTAATGAATGCAAAGCATATGAAAGAATTATACTATATGTGTGCAAAAGCAGCTTGTATATACACTCTAAAAAGTGGGTCTATAATTAATACTTTGATAATAGGAAATATATTCATTTTTTCGTTTAAAATAACGAATCAGAAATTTTTTTACACATTCGATGTGCATTTTTTGCTTTTACGTCATATCAGCTGAATAATAAATTGAACCAAAAAAATTGTAAGTTGAAGCAAAAAGACTGTAAATTTACTAGTTTCCTATTCACCTTTGCGCCAAAGCCATAAAATTGCATCATTATTTAGGGTAAAATTACACCATTTGGTCGTAAAAAAAATTCTTTTTTTTCGCACTTTTGTAAATTTACATCTTTAATAGTATGAAACCAGGTTTCTACTATTATAAGGGTAAAATTCAACCAAAATTTTTTTGAGTGTACATCACAAAACGAAAACCGAAAAGGGAAGTGGCAAGAAGGATGGCTTGCAGATCGAAAACGAATGAGTCATTTAAATTTGGCTAAACAGCTCCCACTGGAGCCTTCTAATTGGCATAATTATTTAGGAATGGATGAGATGACATAAATACGTTTCTCCAGTTGGTCATCCCACTCATCAAGAGAAAAGTTACAAATATGAGACAAGCCATCACTGCTCACAATAGATTGACTTCTATTATGCGGTATGTAGCAAGCGGTTGTAGCTATGGAGAACTAAAATTTTCTACTGTAATTTCACACCAGGCTTTGGGTCAAATAATATGAAAAATTAATTTCTTTTAGGGCTCGGTTTTTTTCTATGATAATACCTAAGCTCAAGAGATTCTAAGCGAATGCTTAGCTATGGCAGTAAGGAGACACATATGGGAGAAGCCGATATAAATTATTCCATTATTCAAAGCTGTGGAATAAGGCAAAAAAGTCCAAATCTACATTATTTATTTGTGTAAAAATTAAAATAATATATATCGAAAATAAAAAAATACAAATATTTCTATATACGCTGGTGAAAACAGATGCAAAAACATTTACAGTTTTTTTTTGCCACAGTTCAGCGTTTCAAGCAAGACTGCCACGTTGTTTGGACTGAGGCTTCAACACACACGACCAGTCTATTGGATGGATTGGCAAAACTCGACCTACTATTTCAACACATACGGTCCAGCCAAAGAATGGTCCGATGAACTGAGTCCATGGACTTTGGATTGATTGAAAATCCAACTTGGTTTCTTCAGACCATGAGTCTATCCGAGTTCTCCCACACACGGTGAGATTTTGGCCTGGCCTCGGGCCATTAGGACTGATGGACTGCTCGTGAATGGGGGCATAATAGGGCTGCCAACTCTCCCGGAATTCCGGGATTTTCCCGGAAAAATACAGTTCGCTTAAAAAATCTCCCGGCTTTCGGAATACAATCAAATTCTCCCGAAAATTTAACAAAAAATTGCCTTCACGGTATTTTTATATTTTTAATCATATTTTATGCTCACTTTTATAAGCTTGTAAATAATACAATAATATCTAATGATTAAAAATCGTAAATTGCACTAGATTTGTACAGTTGATTAAGTAAAAGATCTGAGTGCTTCTCTAAAGGTGCCAATAAATGAGGATAAATTGTACGACGATTACTGTTTGCTGCGATAAGTGTATGACCTTGTGGCAAGTGAAACAAAGAGGGTAGACTTGCGTTGGGTTAATTTTTTTGAAAAATGTAAAGAAGAATCGGGCAAAGAAATAAAGACTTGTAACGTTGGCTTTATTGATCCCTATCGCAAATGTTGCCGCTGATCGTGTTTTTTGCGTAGTAAACGAATTGTGGTCAGTAGATATATAATACCAGCTCTGGCGCACTTAAGTGGAGCAAATAAGAGGAGCAAAGAGGAGCAATACGGACATGGTGCCTTCGATTATCGGCCCGCGCATGACGTAAGCGATGATCTTTGACCTAATAAACAGCTCAACTGGGCTTCTAGCTTAACAGGGTTGTTTATCAGCTCACTACCCTATTTATCAGCCCAACTGTGCTATCAGCTTAACAGGGTTCTTTATTAGCTGAACAGGGTTGTATATCAGTTCAGCTAGGCTGTTTATCAGCTCAACTGGGCTGTTTATCAGTTCGAGATCATCGGTTACGTCATGCGTGCAATGCGCGTGCCGATAATCGCAGGCACCATATCCTTATGGCTCCTCTTTGCTCCTCCTTTGCTCATCTTAAGTGCGCCAGAACTGGTATTATATATATACTGTGGTCAAAAAATCGTAATCGGCTTAATGAAACACATGTATAATCAGAAATACAGGTATGCACAAATTTTAATTACACATGTAAAGAATTCTATAATTTAATCCTTGCAAATCAAAAGGCATTACAAACAACTCGTAGTGTAAAGAAATATCATTTTAAATAAATAAAATTGTTTTTTACTTATTTTTTCTTTTCTTCCCGGATTTCCGATCCACTGAGTTGGCAACCCTAGGGCATAATGTTTATCATATAAAAATTTGATGGCAGCATACCCTAGAACAAAAATGCGAGAGTCAAAACCTGGCATATGAAAACTCCTGTTCACCCTCTGAGCAACCGTTGCAACAAAAACTTCGATCCTTACGCCTAATCGCTGTGCCCTATGAGGCACTGGCAATATAAGGAATAAACTTAGCAGTGAGCTGGTGTAACGAACGTGTATGGATGCCCAGAGCTGTTTTGCGATCGCACCGGATTATTCTTCAGCCCAGGACTTCTTAGCGTCCTCGAGATATTGTGTCAAATGGCATGAAACCTCCGGCAGTAACGTGAAATTAGGACAAAAGACACGCATTTTTCTAATGAACCCACTTCATAAGGTCGCCCATTATGCGACATAGTTCAATTTGTGATACAATCGGCATGAAACTGGAACCAAATGACAGAATATATGGCGGATGAAATGGTTGAGAAACGTGTGCACCAGTAATGGTCTGATTCAGAGCTAGAATAAGTCCTAAAACGAAGCAACGATTACTATCCACCCTACGGGATCCAGTGATCTCTCTGGGAGAAGGTGAAAAATCACGCAGATGCCTATGTGAATCATACATGCTCCGCAGCACAAACTACGAGTATTTAGGAAGATTTCAGATCACAAGCTCCAAAAACCAATTTGATGCGGATGCCAATAAGCTTCAATAATTTCTACCCTCATAGCCAATGCTAACTTATTTGGTATTGTACATTTACTCTGTTAAGCTTCATTCCATGAGCTGGAGAACACTGTACCACCTATATCTACGATTATTCCCAACCGCATTTCGTAAGACAAACTTACTATTGTCCCATTAAAAAAATGGTTATTATACTGATGCTCAGTTATTTCTTCCTGCGTACTGATAAACTTTTTATCTAACTTATCAGTTGCTCAAATATTATTCTCTCCAGATGAAATTGAATACGATGTAAATTTTTTTGGACGTAGATAAACATTTCTGGGAATTTCATTTGTGGTAATATAAAAGAAAATTTCCACATCCGATTTTTATCAGTTATTTATCAGCATCGAAGCTTTCAAAGCGCAGATGAAAATGAAGTCTTTGGCAGCTATAGCACTTGTTATTTGGATCAATTTATTTGTGATGTCCGAGGGAGCAGGTTCGTATATGCATAATAAGTGCGTGTTATAGGTCATGTAAAGACATAACAAGTCGTTTATTGTGAGTTTTATTGTTGACGCGAGACACTGACGTGAATTTGTCTTACAAATATTTGGTCGTGGCATTTCGAAAGTGTTACAATTAATATATGGCTCAGCCGCTGGATTAAGAGAATAAATATTACGATTACTTTTACTGGGTGCTTGCTAAGTATCAGTCGGAGAAGAATTTAATTAAAAAATTAATAAATTTCAACTTAAAAAATGAATGTTTGAAGCAGTTTTCGTTTATACTAAAAAGTTAAAGTTGGTTTTATATTTTTCAAAGCTTCTGCTCCCATTCATTCAGTAGTTATTAGATTGCAGGTTATTCCATAACAAAATTTATTGCTCGTAAGTTTTAATATATGTGTGAATTAAATCTCATATATCTTTCGCTTTTGGCGTTTTGTCTTAATTCGATTACAATAAACTTTCGTTTGAAGTATCTTTTCATCTCCCAGAAAATTTCAAAAGAATATGTACCTATGTATGGTGACAAAATTATTAAAATATATTATTAAACTAATATATATCATTAAATTAATCAATAAAATTAGTGATAAGAAAAATAATAAAATATCCTTGTCTTCATTTCATTTCAGCAAAAGTCGTTTGTTATTACGGGTCATGGGCGCACTATCGTTCCGGTACTGGGAAAGTCAGCGTATCTGACTTGAATCCGCAATTATGCACTCATATGATTTACTCATTTGTTGGCATAAGTGAAGCAGGTGATGTGAAAATTTTGGATCCATGGCTCGATATTGACCTAGGCGGCATTAAAAATTTTGTTGCCTTGAAGAAGAAAAATCCAAATTTGAAGGTAATGGTAGCGATCGGAGGATGGAATCAAGGTGGAAGAGTATTTTCATTAGTTGCTGAAAGTCCAACGTTACGAGCGAGATTCGTTCAGAATGTCATTAAGTTCATGAATACTCATGGATTTGACGGTTTTGATCTTGATTGGGAGTATCCAGCAGCAAATGGTGGTCGACCACAAGATAAGGTATGTTTTTTTATATGATACTAATTAAACATTGAAAGTAAATGTTTGTGTGGATTATGAATCGAATTATCGAGAAAGGACTAGAAACTAGAAGTAGATCGACAGCTATTGATTTTGTGAATAGAAAATATGAGTGGCTCTATTAAATAGTCGTTTTAGGTTTGATTTTGAGCATGCCTACAAAACAGCGTATCACCCTTGCCACCCAGCCGCCATCACCCTTGCAGATCCTTTTGGCTTAATCCCTCTTTTTGTTGTCGCTGCTCTGCTGAATGCCGACCCAGCCACTGCTTCCATTTAAAAGACCAGTGATTCTTCAGATTCGCTAGTAGTCTGCTGGGTAGCTGCTCTCTCTCTCTGCTGAGTAGTAGTACCACTACATCCCTTGGACTCGTGGTAGCCTACAGAGCGGGTTTCGAACCAGTTTCAAGACACGCTACCTCTTGATATCCTGACCCTCCATCGTAAATCCCTTCAGAAGTGCTGGCTGGAAGCTAGGTTTTTTCTTGTTTGTCTTTGGTTAGATCCATAAATATTATTTTTTATACTCCAGTTTTGGGTTTTGCGTTATCGGATCACAGCCGAGGCAATCACCAGCATTCGCTCCACCACGCTCCCATTGTGTATTGCTCTAACCGTTTTTCCTCCTCTTGAGATCACAAGGCAGACTCTCCCACATTTTACGTGTGTCTGGCAGGTTTTCAGTGGACGTCAAACCTGCTAACCTTACTGCCAAGCCAGTCAAGGTGTGTCGTCCAGCATAATAGGTCACTACTCGGTAGACAGCAGTTCACTATGCTCCAGAGCCGGGCAAAGCCAAGTGTTGGCTCCGCAATACCGCAGGTGAATATTCAACTCAATCCCCAGCCCAGACCCGTCACCAAACTCTCGTCTCACCCCTGCGGAGAGAAGAACAAGAGCGCGTCTCAGTTAGGTATGGACGAGACCCCTATTTACACAGTCCATACAACAGGTGGCTGTGCAGGCATCCAATAGAACCAAAAGAATCAACGAATAGTTTCAATTTTTTTTTAAATGAATAGTTCTTCGCTTTATTGGAGGGCCAAACATTTTATTTTTAATGAACGGTACGTAGCGCAAGCATCTAATACTACCAGCCAATTGATGTAACCCTTCTAAACAAAAATGAATCGATACATGACACTCATCTTATTCTCTTTTTCCATTTCAGCAAAATTTTGTGCTACTCTTAAAAGAACTGCGCGCTGCTTTCGATGCAAGTCGCAAAATACTGACGGCAGCAGTAGGTACTCCAAGAAGCAGAGTACAGGAATCGTATGACGTCCCAAATCTAAATAGATACTTGGATTTTATCAATTTAATGACGTACGATTTTCACGGAACATGGGATCAAAAAACTGGACAAAATTCACCACTTTACAAGAGCTCGGTCGATGCAAACGCTGATCTGTGTGTCGTAAGTATTCGGCTTAGTTTGTCCAGCTTTGCCTTACTTCATTCTTTAGCACGTTTTTTTTCAAAGGAAACCAAGTGAAACTCGATAAGGAAAGAAATTTATTATTGATTTTTATATTTTAATTTTCGAAGTTGCTTTACTATTCGAGTTGCACAAAACTAGAAAAAATTGAATATGATTAATTTAATTATTATGTCTAATGTTCAGTATGAGCTTTTATTACCAATGCAATTATTTAAGATTCTTCTGTTCGTATTGTATCTTTCTAGAGTACTGTAGTGAACCAATGGATACAAGCCGGTGCTTCTCCCAGTAAACTGGTACTGGGCGTACCATTCTACGGAAGATCATTCACTTTGGCAGATCCAAGTAAAAACGGAGTAGGTGCACCTATAGCCGGCGCTGGCAATCCTGGTCCGTTCACCAAAGAAGCTGGCGCTTTAGCCTACTATGAAGTAAGCAATAAGATTTTAAAATGATTGCATACTTTGCTTTCATTGAAAATTTTTCATCTTTCAGATTTGCACTTACATCAAAACTAACGGATGGAGAGTGATTTTTGATAATCAGCAACAAGTACCATATGCATATTCAGGAAATCAATGGGTCGGCTACGACAATGTTCAGTCACTAGAAAGGAAAGTTGATTTTGCGAAAAGCAAAGGTTTAGGTGGTATGATGGTATGGTCACTGGAACAAGATGACATTCGCAATGTATGTGGGGGAGGTGACTGGCCGTTGTTCAGGACTCTTAATAGGAAATTGAATTGTGCTTCGAAAATATGAAGAAAATATTTTGAAGGTTTTTTTATGAGCATTGAATATACAGTTTGATTTTGCAATCGTTGTAACTTTACTTGAAAATTCTAGCGAATATGGGGGACATATTATTTATTTATTTATTGTACAACCAACAGAAATTAATCCAATTATAGAATGAACAAAATTATAGTAGGCTTTAAGGGAAGGAGACAGATAGCCAATTTACAAAGCAAATACAAAAATTCGAGAGAGCGTAAAAAGAGAATAATATAGACGAATTAATAAGAATTTAGAACATTATTCTTTAATGTATTTTTAAATGTAGATAACGTTCAAGGAAGAGGACCATTGTTAAAAAATGCAAGAGTGGGGAGTGGGAATAAGGGCCTGTACGCAAAAAAGGAACATTAAAATCGAATGTAGAATGCTGGAGTGGTACGATATATGCCCGTTATATATTTCAAATACGAAGCACTCATCGGGGAGCACTCCTCGTGACTCCAGGGAAGGGCAGTGCCACGCTCTAATTACAATATGGATCACTGAACTATAAAGGGGTGCATCATCGTTTAATGGATTCAACCAGATCGATCAAGCATTTATAATAGGAACACCAAATTTGACAACAGTACTCTAGAACACAAGGGAAACAGATTTAAAGAGGCGAAAAGATTAACAAAAGATTTCGAAGATTTAACGATGAAGACGGATAAACGAGAGGCCCTGGTAGTGATGTGGACAATATGCAGGTCGAATTTCAACTTAGAGACGAAAATCACTACAAAGTCCTTGAAACAATCAAGAGAGGAGAGGCTATTATAAAGTGGAAGAACAGCAGGGGAAATGCTTCGTAGGGAATGGACATTTGAGGATATACCAGTTAGCTGAAATCCCAAAATAATTTTGCAGTAAATCAAGAACAGTTGTCAAAGGATTCCACCACTCTGAAAATTTCGTGCCTAAAAAAGGCAGGATGAGTTAAAGATAGGTGAAAGATCGTCAATAAACATAAAAAACTACAAAGGACCGAGAATAGAGCCTTGCGGAACACTTGAAAAAGGTGCTCAAGAGTAAGAGTTAACAGTAACAACACAACTACGATCACAAACGTAGGATGAAAACTAAGAAAGAAGGTCACCTGAGAAACCATACCCAGCTAGCTTAAAAAGACGAATTTAATGGTTTACTGAATTGAAGGCTTTGTGCAAGTCTGCATATAAAACAGTATTAAGTAAACGACCTTAATTTCGATACTGTAGACTTACCTTTAATGAATGCATGCTGTTCTTTGGCTAAAACGGGCTCGACACACGGTTGAAAAATATGGTGTTATTTTGATAAAAAAATTTATACATAAAAATCCAGCTAAAAAAATATCAAATAGATAAATGCAAACAATATCAAACACAAACTTTTAAGTTATAGTTTTTATAAACAGTTTATGTCAATGTTTTCGATAAAGCTAAATATAAACATGATATAAAATGATTATAAATTTGTTTACTATGGCAAATATCATATTGATATAAAATGTACTATGCCATTTAATAATGAAATATATCAAATCGATTCACATGTTTTATACATGATGTTTATATCTGGGAAAAGTTGAAATAAGAAAAAACTGGGTTAATTTGTAAATGAATATTGAAAAGAAGCATATAATTTGCCCCGACATAGCAAACAGCTTTCCAATTATATTTAAGTGTTTGTTTGTTTTCATGTTTGTAAATCCATTTCCAAACATAGCCTGAATGCAGAAAAGTCATTCTTAAGTAACAAACAATTAAACAGTGCTTAATTTGGCAATTATATTTTATTCAAGATCTCAGTACATTTCTTTTACACGCACATATGTAGCCAATTTAAAAAACATTGACATTTCAATGTCAAAAACTTCGAATCTAACAGTAAATGTACAAGCTTTAAATGTTTTGTGATTTTAGAAAAATTCTGATAAGATGTTTTACAAAGAAAACACGTAAAATTATTCATCTTAAGAAAGAATGAAAATGCAATTTGGAAACTATTTGGTTGGAAATTTATCCATGCAACACTACGTTATCTTATATGTATATTGATAAAGTGAATATGGGGAGCTTTTTTAAACCAAAACTTAACAGGTATTCGCTTGAATCATTTAAATGTGTAGATATTGTCTACGTTAAGATCATTAAGTAAGCAACCTAAGTGACAAATCTCGCAAATTGATTTGGTATTTTAGTATAAATTCAAATTTTGAGTATTATTTTCTTAAAAATTGTTATGGCTTGTTCAACTATGTGTTAAAACCAATGTTCTTTCCACAAAATTAGAAATTTGTTAAATTCTCTGCTAGAAATTACTTTTGGTGATAACATTAAGAGAATCAGTTAATTATTATGAAAATTTTAGATGATTTGCTTCTGATATTCAAGGACAGAATGCTTACTAGAGATGCGGAGAAACTATTAATTAGATTTTTTTTAAATCCTTAATCTCAGTGCAAAATTTCGAATGGAGATCTTTTATTATGCTTGTCATCCTTCGTGCTATTATCTTATACAAATAGCTTTGTATATACAGCCAAAACGATCTAACATTTGAATCGTACTCAATGTTGCAAAGAAAATGTAGTTTAAATACTAAATCAAGGGCGTGCAGAAAATCAAAAGATGACTTCAAGGGTATTATTTGGCTATCAGCCACGATAAAATATTGTTGAAGATACATTCTAATGTGAACTACTCATGCAAAACAGAGCTTGTTAAATCAGGGCAAAAGGGATATGAGACGATAGCTATAGATGTTAACAGTATCACCAGCTTTGTGAGTGGAGAATATGTTTGTGGATTGCCAAAGTGGAGGGAAAGTACCGGAATGAAAAACCAAGATTGAAAATTAGTGGCAGAAGACCACACAGGGAAGAAGATAGTGATTTGGCAAAAATATTTGGCATAAACACCGAAACTAGTATTTGCATTCGATTTCTAACGGATTTGTACAAAATTAAGACAGCGTACAAGTGGGTGAGGAAAAATAAAGTAACGGCTTTGGATGATTATGATGGAAAGTGAAAGCGCAGTAGAATTGTGAGGATTTTTCTCTCAAATTGCTCTGAAAACTTGTAGAGAGGAGGCAGACATGTCATGAAGGTGCATAACAGAAGTGATATTAGAGGAAGTTTTAAGGGAATTAGCATAGGACCAAAAGGGTTTTGGATTATTGGATGCAATAGAAGATTCGATGTGTTCAAAGTATGCACATATCGCGTCGTTGACCGTTTTCTTGGCAGATATTTGAGATCTTTAAGCGAGGCTGACCCAATGAATTCATCTTTGACGCTAGGAACAACCGCAATATCGATGGTTAACCAAGGAAGGTCGGAAATTCTTTTACAGCAATTGGAAGGAGTTTGACGTGAGATTAAATAAGAAAGGACGGAGTAAAATTTATTTGCAGCATCATCCACACTTAGCCCTCAGGAGAAATGATACTAATCAGCACCATTTATTTCAATGGTTAAACCAGTGTAATTAGCTCTTTTAAAAATTAAATCGGAGAGTGAGAGTGGATTGTGTGTTAGTAGAATGGTACATTGTTAATTCAATCAGCAGAGGAGGATGGTGACATTTGGGAAGGACATACGGAGAAAAGGAGGTAGCCAAACAAAAGAGGACGGGAAACTTAGTGAAGATAAGCTCAAGAATTTTATTATTAGCATTGGTTACATTGTTGAGCTGGGAAAGTGAACAAAAGGGGGAATAAGAAGATGTATAAATCTAAGGTAAGGATATTGAAGTCCCCACATCGAAGAATGAATGCAGAAGGGTAATGACCATGGAAATAGGATGAGACTTCCGCAAAGGAACATTCATAAACCAGTACTACGCTTACTACAAAGTATATAAATTAACGAAACAAGCAACAAGGAGAGGGGATTACCGACAAGCAATCATTCAACTGGAGAAGGAGGAGTGAATTTACTACAGAGTGTTCCATTTAGGGACTTAATTATGCCAATTAACACGCCAACACGTAGCGTGAAATCCACCCTTGCAAAAAAACAAGATGACGTGCCAGAATTTGGCTGTTTTATATATCATCAGAGACCCAGTTTTTGTGAGATAGATAACGTCATCAGATGCAAATATAGAGGTGAACTCGATATCGTCAGTTTTAATCCTCAGACTACATACTTTCTGATAGTAGATTTGAAGATTACATTCTAAGTTCGGCGTCTCTTTGCTGCGCGCGAACGAATATTCCTGGCAGGAGTGCTGACAAATTCTTTGACAAAAACTCCAGCAAGCCAAAATTCCTATTCACCAGGTCAGTAGCTCCAGAGTTGACAGTTATGCAGAAAGAACAAATCAGTTGATGGTCGAGGTTGCACCGTGTAAGCTTTCTACACAGGAATAAAGGTGGATTAAAGCCGAACTTGACCCAAACATAAGTCGAGACTTGGTCTGCAGTCGTTCTCAAAGAGAACCTGGACACGATTGTTTTTAGAATGACTTCCAAACGAGAAATGGTAGAAGTAGTATCCGTGAGAACTCTCGATTCTATGAAGACAGAAACAGACAGAAACTTGCTTACGAGATAAGGTCAGCTGTTGAGGCAATACAGTTGACATCGCATTAACATCTGTAAGAGCAGATGTCAGAATGAGTCCTAGATGGTCTAGGTTGAATCGTGATATGTGTAAATGATTTTTGTGTTTCTTTGGACGAGGCAGTATTGCCTATTATGTTACTACTCGAAAAAGTCATATATAGAGCACCAGCAATATTTAAATTAAAGGTTTACCTTAAGTTTGAGATTTGAATTTATTTCGAATTGTAATTTCAACAGGAAATTTGGCAGTTTTAGCGATATCTGTTACTATGCCAGAATTAACTGGCTACATGAAAGCCTCCAAGACCAGAAATGACTTCATTGTTAATCATATTTTTCACTCGTATTGGAATGTTGGGAATTCATATGGTTTCGGATTGTTCGTCTGTGTTTGCGATAGACACTGCAAAGGTGAATCAAACGATCAAACACAGCTTTTTTTCGTTTACCTTTAATAGAGACTACTTTTACTCCCCTACAATTCCAAAAACCACACTTAATCTTTCCTTCGTTCTTCGACAGATATTCCATTCAATAGTATACCCGTATTTTTGTCTTATCTTAAGTCTTAAAATATGGTAGCATATGTTATCCCGAATTTATCTCTATTCGATATTAGTGCTTATTGTACTATCTACATCCAATATCAACAAAATATCAAAATTCCATTCAAGCTCATTTAAATACTAGTAAATCGAAATATGTTGATACAGTGACAATGCATTGTATCTTCGGGAAAATGAAAAAAAAAAAAACAAATCTTATCTTCAGAAGAATTTTCACTTGATCATTAATTGAAACGAAACGAGTCTGATAAACTTTATTAATTGCTGATCATCATTCAAGCAAGAGAGCATGTTAATTAATATAATAACACTTAATCGTATGCTTGTCGAAGAACCTTAATTATTCACGTGACCAATATTTCACGCCACTTTAGGCTTGCCGTCGCATTTTGTTGTTCGGAAAAGTGTACGTATAAGTGTGTTCCGTCTAGTTTGATACCTATATAAGCATAAAGGGTCCATTGAATATGATTTTATTTAAAAACGAAAATGCTGGACATGAATAATCACTCTAACCTGCATAGCGTTGAGTATAGATGCATTCGTAGGGGCAGTGCAATGATTTTTGTGAACGTGTATTGATATCATCAAAACTTTTAAACCAGTAATCAACCGAAAACAAACTCAAGCATTCAAAGTAGTCAAACGCTTTTGAGCATTAAATTCAGAAGAGTTAAATTTATTATTCATTTACAGCCCAGTCCATATATATTTCAACATATATTTTTTAATTTATATATGCTAATATTTTGCACTAATTCCGCTTAGTTTTATGGGAAACATACTTGAATGCATTAGATAGAGCATTATCATAGATTCTAATGAAAACGTATTCAAATTCGTTAAATATGGCACATTCAACTAATCATAGAAGCACTACCTATATCCCTCCTTTATCATTTCATTCACACATCAAACATCATTCAGACTAATATATGATTATTAAAACCCGATTATATTAATTCAAAATTAGTGAATCAGTCGTTCTATGCATCCATGCACATATGTATGTACAGGCAGGCTATCAAACTATCAAACAATTAATTTGAGCGGAACTTTGATGATATCGAAGTTAGTTGCCTCATCATGAATGACATTTATACGAATCTTAGATAGTGTCATCAGGTTTACCATAGGAATCGATATGCATTATAGACTTTATTTGCATAAATGAACGTGATAGGTGGGCATGATAATGGACTTGCCCATTCGATTCTTGATCCAACTCGTATTCGTACATATATATTCATAGCCACAATATTGTTTTTGTTTCCTCCCTATTGGGACTTTGTGCCGGGAAATTTACATAATTATATTCATAAGTACATTCAAAGGATAATCGTGACATAGAATACCAGTCCGTAAGTGGGCAGGTTGTTTACTTGGAAGAGGTTCGTTCGTCCCTTTTTGCAGAAAAGCGCTAGATGTGCGTGTTGTTTGGGTTTATGGTTGTCAAATTAAGTATGTATTAGCTGTATACTCATTGAATTATTTCGAACGTCTGAATTGAATTTAAAAAAATCTGAATGGTTTTCTTGAGAAAATTAAAACAGAGCTGGTATACATTATTTCGTTTATTTGTTTCAACCAAATGGATAAGCTGTACTCAATCTTCTAAACCTTTCAAATGTTCGAGTCATAATACTTGTAATTGGGAGCTGGGTAGGTAGAAAATTCACTGTAGGTCAGGTGAACAAATACGCTATTGAATTCCATTTTAATCTCCATAGAGGAACTAATGGCTATTTTGTTACAAAACAACAGAAGGAAAAGGTTAAAGGTGAGTATTCTCTGCCCAAACGGAATTTCTATATAAACTGACCATCAAGGTTGGAGATTTGTCGAGATTTCAAAAACATCTCACTGGAAAATCAAGATTGGTTCTGCAGTTTTGTAATGTTTTATGTCCGACGTTCTTTTATAACCTGAATTACTCGATGGAGAACACATTTCTGTCATTCTTACATATTAAAGACAAACCCGTACAGTCTCAAATCAAACAAAGCACCTGAATTTGACTGAATCCCACGGAGCTCATTAAAAACGACTTAATGGTAAAAATTTGGATTACTTAATAAATACTCCACGACTTGCCTTTCCTGTTTAAAAAAACCGACACGATTGTGATAAAATATAGCGGCTGACACAACAATACATAGCAAAAAATTCATAGGATTAGGTGCTATATGTTAAAGCTTACAAAGCCATGTATTAGAGCCCTTGATGGCATGTAGTATTGCCCTCAACACGCATTTAATTTCAGAAAAAATCGGACGATTTTGGAATTTCTACAATGGAGAACTCGAGTTCTGAAATGGGCCCGTAAAAGCCCATAAAAATAAAAGCTATAATGTGTGGGAATGTTGCTCTTGTTGCTATATTTTACAGGTCACGGGACTATGTTCATAGCGTGTGCGACCATGAATACTGTGCTATGTTAAATAGGAGTATAGTAGTCCCACGACAATCATCCTACGGGTCTAGGGATTGAAGTTGGTAGAGCGCTTAATCACAAATTCACAATCAATGTGAACACGAGTGTGGAGTGATTAGCTCCACAATTCACTTTACCTTGATTAATTCAGGTACCTTTTCAGAGCTTGGTGTTGAGAGTTGCCCCCCAAATGAAGCACTTAGATGTTGAATTTGTTTTGAATACAATATTGCTAGCATGGTCAACAGCATTTCAAAATTCACTTCAGACGTTTTTTTCTCCTCGAAATCAATGTCTTTTGGCTTGAGTTGGCCAATAGCATGGCTCATCATTCTTTCCGCGTTGCGAATAATATCTGCAGTTTCCTTGTGGAATATAAATTTTATGGGCCTACAGTATCAATGAATATAGGGCTAGAAAGCAATCCTTGTGCAGCCCCATTTACTACAGATCTTAGCAATTTATATTTTCTTTCCGATAAATTAAAATCTAAACATAAAGCTAGTGCTTGATGAGGGCTTGAAAAGGATTTACGTTCAATAACGACTTGGAGAAAGAGAGGACTTCTCAGGCAGATCTGCTACAAATCTGAGCTCTGTGGATGTTCTAAAAGCCATAAGTTCCTGTACCCGTCTTTTTTTGGTTTTGTCGATGCTTCTTCAAAAGATTTTTGCGGCCTTCATCGTGTGCCACTTGATCTAGGCTGGGCTGCATCAATTGCTGCTGAAGGAGCATCTTCCAATTCAATATTCTGTTGGTGCCAAAAAGCGAAGTGCTATCGAAATTTCGACGGTTCCTAAAGACACTGTCTAATTTTTTTATTGAAGGAAAGGCAAAATAGCGGACTTATGTTGGAAAGTTTTCGTCGGTGAAGTTCGTTTGATTCTTCCACATATAATAATGATCACAGTTTATCAAATACAATAGAAATTCGATCATTATTATATAAGAATCATGTATCTGTAAGCTACCCGTTCGTTATGGTCGCTCTTGTTACAGATAAAATCATATAGCTGTCAAAGTCGCACTCAGACGCAGCTAAGCTACATTGCAAATTAAAGTTATTCTACAAAGCAATCACAAGATATAAAAAGTACAAAAAGATATTCGAAGATTTTTTAAAAGTTTCATAAAAGTAACAACTTTAAATGAAATCGATTGGGCAAACTTAAGATGCATGCGAAATGATCGAACGGTTGAGTCATTATGATTCAAATATTTTAATCTAAACTACATACCTTGGCCAATGAATTCCATCATTTACCATTTTTTTTAAACAGAGAAAAGACACACTAATAATTAGAAGTGAAATGCAGCTGACAAAAAGACTGCATCAAAGAGAATAAGTTCCTAAAGTTTAGTTATTATATCTACTCACAGATAACTGTAAACAATATTGTGAAATGTCCCGTGAAAAACAACTCATTATAAAAAACCTGGATTTTTTTTATCCACTGATCGCTACACTGTGCTTCGTTTCGTTGGCTGTAGTGATGGGCAAAACTGCTGTTTTCAAATAGCAAAAGCAACTGCTTATGCTATTGCTAAATAGCAGCTTCAAATAGCAGCTAAAAAACAGCAGTCTGCTATTAGTTATGTCGGTGCGACATCTCAGTGGGTGCAACATATTATTTCATATGTGATTTCTCGCCGGCTCGGGTTCACGTACTATACAAATTGCAGTTTGTTGGGTTCCCTGTTTTACACGATGTTTCGAAAATGCGCGAAGATTTCATCCATTTCTCTCATATGTATGATGTACATAGGTACAAGCGTGCGAATGTAAAGTAATATGGTATTGAAATTTGTGTCGGAAGAAATAGGGAGAATTTATCCGGCTAACAGGGCCATGAGGTGGGTGAATTATACGTAATTAAGGTAGCGAATACAGTTGGATCGTTCTAGGATTTTCACATATTAAGTATTCCTAGTACGAGTACAAAAAAATACCTGTTTCAAAAATACTAGCTAGTATTTTTTGAAGTATGTACATATATACATACAAGCACATGCGCTTTGCAGTAATGAAACGGTATGACATGCCCTCTCCCACCCACCTGACACAAAGTTCCCAGACTAGAATGGTGATGGTGCAAGATGTCATTAGTCCGTGCAGCTTGTCCGTAACTTTCCAATGGTCGGTCACTTATTTTTCAAGTCTTTCTCCAATCTAGGAGCCATTTAAGGGCAAACAATCAAATTCAATCAGTTTAATTTGACTTTCATTTTATTACATGCACAAAACACCTCCTGTATTCGTTCAAATTACCAATGTCGACAAATATATTAAGATAGGCCCAGTTAACCCTATTGCCTTCTATATGACTTTTCATCGGTCGATCTCTGATACCAAACTTTTCATAGTTAATCTAAAACAGTCGGTTTTCCACTTGGCCTCACTGAAGCATGAAATTTTTCGAAAATTTTATTAAGAAATGATAAAAAAAATGTTTCGCTTTTAAACATGCACCTACTAGGGGACCAACCTCTTTGGAAAGGCTGGACAGGAGTCCAGGAACACCTTATTTCCTGCGGTCTCGTAAATTTCCGGACAGGTTTTCCGGACAGGTTTTCCGGACGGTTTTCCGGCGGATTTCATTTTGCCGTATCTTCGAAACTAGGCCGCTTTGACCCTAGCTATTATTGAAATTTTGCCCGAAACAACTCAAAATGGTCCCCGAGTTCAAGCTAGACAACAAAAAATTTTTGTAATATAGGGACATTTTTGCCCAATTTCCCCTATCAAACATTTTTTCGCCCTTAAAATAACAGTATTGTACTCCCCGACCACTTTCAATCATCGAAAGCGCTGTAAAGGCAGATTTTGCCAAACTATTGCCAAAAAACCCCTTACTCCCCTACAAAACCCAAATTTTTGTATCACAGCAATAGGTCTTGGCCCGTTACGACCGAAACCACTCTAACCCAAAATTGGCCGATTTCAGCTACTTTTGCCGTATCTTCGAAACTAAGGCGCTTTTTCCTAGACTTGTATGAAAATTTCGCCCGAAACAAATCAGAAAGGTTCCCGAATTCATGCTCGACGAAAAAAAAAAATTTGGGAAAATTGGGCGTTTTTGCCCAATGATCCCTATCAAAAAAATTTTCGTCCTTAAAATATCACTATTGTACTCCCCGACCACTTTCAATCATCGAAAACGCCGTAAAGGCAGTTTTTGCCAAACTATTGCCAAAAAACCCCTTACTCCCCTACAAAACCCAAATTTTTGTATCACAGCAATAGATCTTGGCCCGTTATGACCCAAACCACTCTAACCCAAAATTGGCCGATTTTGCCCCATTTCGACTAATTTTGTCTTAAAAACTTTTTGAATATTTGAAAATACTCGTACCTAGTATTTTGGAATTTCGTACTAGGTACTGGCTGTTACAAAAAAACACCTGTTCCAGTATATACGCTTCATATCTACTAACTATAGCAATACTTATACAAAAAGCAAACAGATATCAAAATCAAAAACTAACAAAACTACCATTCAACAAAAATCCATCCATTCGACAAAAATCCATCCATTCAACAAAAATCCCCAACTGAAAACGCATAATAAATCAATTACATATCATGCGAAATAATCTTCGTATTCAATAAATTCGTAGCACCCAGTTAGCCGGACAATGCACGAAAAACAATCTGCGTACAGGTAGCGAAAGACTCGCTACAGCACACCAACGAATGGTAAAAAACTAGCATCACGAAAACCTTACATATTAAACAGCAATAGCATAGCAAGCTAACATCATATGAAATATGCCCATTGCTAACGTATAGCTCATTGCTAACGTATAGCAACATACCTTAATATCTATTTCATTATGCTTAATGCTGTTGACATTGCTGTTGCTGTTTGTCGTTGTTCGTCGATGTTGTGGTCTGCTTTGCTATATTGCTATTCCAATAGCATGCCAGATAAATAGCATGCTATCAGACTAAACAGCAGCAGGCTGCTATTGCTGTTTGAAAATAGCAGTTGAAAACTAGCAGTCTGCTATTTAGCAACCCATCACTAGTTGGCTGCCTGATACACTGAACTCATAAATCGAGTTCTGGAAGCTTCATCAGACTGGCCATACCAAGTGCATGCATGAGGGCAGGTTACCCGCGAGAGCATTCAGAGAGAAAATAAGTCCAAATGGTAAACTCGAAAAGATGAAGATTGCTTAACAGTTTTAGGTTTTTAGTCTTCAAAGGGGCAGGGCAGTTATTAGATTGAAACAACTGGAAGAAAGTTCAAATCAAGGTTCGATATACGCTGCAACGCGATCACATAATCAAGTTTCAATCCAAACGAAAGTTTTTTTTTTTTGAAAATTTGGGTCTAAAGACCCTTTTTTTCTGAAAACCAATCATAAATATTATGAAAATATCTATGAATAAATGGAGAAGAACTGGCTGGAGTACTGATTTGAAAACAAATAGTCGTTAAGCAAATCCAACTTGAAACGATGTTGAAACACTGAAACGCTTTTTCTTAATGATTTGACCAACCTTTTTCTAAGCCCTTTTGAACCATATTCAAAAGCCCTTAGAGCCTTAAACTACTACGAATTTTCTAAGCACCGAGCTACTGAAACACTGTCAAGAATATATCCTTGTTACATCTAATAGTGGTAACCATGTGTCCAAAAAGTTTAAGGACTTGAGACCTTAGCTATTTATTAATTCACATGGGCTATTATATTATTTATAGGGCTAATGGAGCTGGTCACTCGGCATACCTAGCGTGACTATAATTTTGTTAGTTAGTTTTGAATCGTTCTTAAACGCATGTGTAGAGCTTTTTTGCAGCTTGAATATTTATTTCGACACTTATTTAATTTAAAATTGTCTTTCAGACCTCCCATTCTGACAAAACACGCGCAATAATATTTATGATTTACGACTGCCAGTTAATTCATAATAGAAATATACTTAGCACTTCGTCAGGAAGTTGCTAAAATTCTTTTATTTGACTGCATTAGTAGCTGCTGAGTGAAACAATTTAAAAATCCTATAAACAATAATGGTCCCTAACTTTCATTCATATCAAACAGAAGCCATCATCGTATCTCATCTGTTTCACTAATGGTCATACCACGTTGCAGCTAATGGCATCAAATAAGTATCATAAAACGTCTTCTGGATTACTCACGATTCACGAATCAATTAATGTGATTTAGACTACTATTATGGGCACTTCGGATATCGATTATCTAGTAGAGTTTACTGAGAATGGATGCTGTCTGTCGGTCGGTTTGCCGGTCATTCGACCTCATCGTCGTCAACATCTATGCATTGAAAAAAAAAAACTGTTTAGAGACAGCTCCAGTCAAATACTGTTCATGTTCATTTAGCACATCCGATTTACGAGCGAGATTGATTGACAAGCCTCATAATAACAAACCAGATGTGTTTATCCATTACCAGACTCTAGAGCCTCCGTGTTGAATCATCTTCCGTGGCTTCGAATGGGAAACGTTCGAGTTGTGGGCGCATGATTCTGATGAAGACGATGATAATAAGAATGGAAAAGGGCAACGTTCAAGTATCCCTCATTCAAGATCCGACCGACCAGCTTGCCCTTTTATGCTTGAAAACAAATTCAAATTGACTTCGGTTTTGTTTTGGATTAAAAATATGATTGCTAACTGAATAGACGGCTCCCGAAGTCTGGTTGAAGTTAGGGACTGGCTAATGTTGGCAAAATGAAAAGATATGTACCATGTAATGCGTCGGAGTATCGGAGTATTGAGCTCAAAATTAAATTTACAAATACAGTTGATTGAACTGTCACATGCAGACCACATAATTTTTAAATAGGTTTAAATTTTTTATGAAATTACATTAAAATATTTCCATTGCCAGGTCGTACATGAAAAGCATCTAGAATGATGTTTTTTTTGTATCCATTATGCACAAACGTTCGGAGAAAACTTTAGTGGGTAGTACCTACGTAATACCGAAAAAAAAACTATATTCACGGAGACTAGAGGTCTACCGATCGACACAAATGTTTTCGTCATACGAACTCATGGAAAGTGAAGTAACGTTATGAGCTAAGTCCCCTTGGTTCAAAAGCGAGTGCCAATAAAATTAATGAAGCAAGTTTCAATTTGATCGGATGTTTCTGTCACGAGCTACAGCAAAGAAAATATGACACTTGAGAAACATGCAATTTCTTAAAAACTCAGATAAATTATCTAATGGCATCTACAAAACCAAAATGCAATCGACCATCTGAGTGATAAATCCGAATGTACCTACCTCCATCAGTCAATTATATCCAGCAACCCTGAGGCTGTTCGTTTTTGGCGGAATCTGCAGTCGCCTTAAGCCATTAGCATGTTCAAAGCGAAACTCACTCTTTTCTGCCTAAGATACATAAATACATATGTACGTACATATTTATCCCTTTGGCGGAAACAGCAGTACTTTTTTCATCCCGACGGAGCGACGGAGCCACGTGACGAAGAAAGGAGATTATATTTATGTCATGTTGGCGCGTTGCTAAGTGCAATTCTATTTTTGAAGTCAGCAGCGTTCCGGATGATGACGATAGCGGAAAAGCATATTAAAATGGCTGTGCGAATTCAACCTAAACATCTGCAGTTGGATCAATAGTGCCAGGCTTTCGTATAGTGAAATTTTCCATTTTCCGTCATCATAGTTTCGGAAAGTCAAAGTCAACTGCCATTCTCACTATAAACTCGTTGCTGCAAATGGCTTGACGTGCAAATATAAAGCATAAAAGTTTAGGACAGGTAGGTATACTGTGACATTTTGATAGAAAGGCGAAAATACAGTAGTCCTGATTTACCGAACTGAAAGTTTTGAATTTGTAATGTTTATCGTAATAAATTTATGAGATGAGATGGGTTGAGAATTTATGATGACAATCCGAATCATATGTGTTTGTATGCTATATGCATGAGGAAATGAATGTTTTATAGTTGAATTGTTCTATCGAAAATCGATGATTAGAATCACAATAATAAATGTTAAATTTGAAAACAAAGAGCAGGTGAACCTACATACATTGGATGAATTCTAAGGTAAGTACAAGGTATTAGTGATGGGTACACCATACTTGACAGCAATATTCCAGAGCACTAAGGACGAATGAAAGAAAAATATGCAAACAGGTGGAGATGTTAACAAAGAGTTTGGAGGATCTAATGATGAAGTCAAACAATTTGGAGGTTCTAGCAGTGAAGTGCATTATATGCTGACTGAATTTAAGTTTCGAGTCAAATATTACGCTAAGGTCCTTAAAATTGACAGCAATATTAAGAGGCGGATTTAAAGCAGAGTAAAAGAAGACATTAGATGTTGGTTTATACGTATAAGAGCGTTAGTAATTCACCAGTAATTGAACACATTTAAAATTTGACAACAATCCTCAAATTTCTCGATTACTCTGTACAATTTTGAGCCATCAGCATACAAAAGCCAGGGAGAATGTATACAGCATGGTAGGTCACTGATAAATAACAGGAACAACAGAGAGACAAGAAACGAACCATGCAGAGCTCCTGAAGTAGGAAAAAATAGAATAGCGGTGCAAGAATTGACGGTTACGACACAAGTACGGCCAGCAACATAAGAAACTAGTCAGGAGAGTAGAAGGCCAGAGATACTATTATTTTCAAGTTTCAGAAGAAAAAGGTTATGATTCTGAGAGTCAAAAACCATTGACGAAATCTGTATATATTGCATCAACCTACTTTCGGTGATTGATCCAAGACAGATGCAATAGCATTGTCAATTTGGTCAATACAGATTTGCCTTCTCAGAACCTGTGCTGCTCTGCAGCTTGAAAAGAGGTCAAACTAGAAACTGTCGTAAACCGCTCTTTCAAGTAGTTTACTGAAGCGGCAAAGGAGGGAAATGGGGCTTTAATAAGAAATACACACTGGATCACTAGCTTTGTGTGCGGGAAGAACGTTTGCCTTTTTCCATTATGAAGGGAATATAACCGAAGTAATGCTTAGGGTGAAGATTATAGAAAGAGCAACACACAAGGAAGAGGATAAAGACATAACTAAGATATTCGGAATACCATCGGGACCACAGGCAAAGCTGTTATCAAGGGAGAACAATAAGGACTACTTCAGAAAGGTTTGGATAAAAAGAGGATAATATTGGAGAAAGTCAGAAAAGAGAGGAAACAGAGGAAAGAAGAATTTGTTGCGTAAAGAAGGAAGAGAAGTAGCAAAAAAAAAGCTCGCATACATCTTCTGAGGTGGGAACTGTTACATCGTTGTACTTAGTTGGGAATACCAAGCGAGCTTTTTAGAGAGTAAACGGTCGGCCAAAAGGATTTAGGCTGACACTTTAACGTGATTGATGTAAGAGTGCATTGCGAGCTTTGCACAATTTTTCGCTTAAGGACGGAGCCTCTTATATTGATTAAGGTCATTTTCGTAACCTCTAACTTTATATTTACTAAGTTCAGTGTCTTTTGCTTCAAGCATTATTAGGCAGCATTATTAGTTTTAGATGAGTGGTAGGTTGGGATTAAATTCGAAGTCAGGTTCGAAAGCACAATCAATATCGGGGCTACGAAAGAAAGAGAAACAATCAATTCGATTTGTCACACCTTAGCACGTGAGACGTTAACAGTTTTCCTTGGCGTACGGCAATTGAGGGAGGTTTTTGAGAAAATTGGATTATAGTGGAGATCAGAAGGTAGATGGATCTAAGGAAATGTAAACAAAAACACATTCAATAGGAAAGGGAAGGGAGGGGAAAGATACTGCGGAGCATTCCATCAAGGGCCTTATTTACACAGTTTAAGACACGTTCGCCGTCGAATTTGCCGCAGGTATTACGGTTACTATCTTTGCGAAAGATATTGTGTAAAGGATATAGTTATTATAGATATCTTATATCTATTAATAGAATGTCATCAGAAGCTGGAGTAGATTTGAAACTGATCGCATTTGTTTTTGGCCTCAGACCGCAGAAGCTCTACTGATAAACTTTCAATAGGGTTTTTATGTTTAAGTACTATTTGGTCTTATGGGACGAAAACTCTACGAGGTCTCCCAGTAAACATATGAGTCATTTAAAAAAGAAGCTTCTTGAAAAATTTAAGCCTTATTAGAATATGGGACTAAACTAAGACCCGATTTCCAAACTTATGTTATAATATTATGTTTCAAAAACCTGAAAGCAACAATTGAAAAATACAATGAACCAAGATAATAGCCGCATTTTTGAAAACAACAATAACAATCGGAACGGGATTTGTTGTTTTTCCGATGATGCTATCTTAGCCAGCTCTTCAAGGCTTCATAGAGGCGGAACTAAACGCAAATAATAAAGGATCTTTCAACCTCCAGCTTAGCTCGGGTACCTATTCAGAGCTAGGTAAACTCAAAATTTGTTGTAACTTTTAGCAAATTATTGAATCTTTTAATAACTGCATTATTAATATTTAATTATTTTATGTTATAGGATTTTACCTTGAGTGTACAACATGTAACATGACATGGGAAAGAATAGTTGTAGTAATGAACAATGTAAAACCTGGTTATTGGTAATAATATAAGTCTGAAACGAACACTTGAGTTCACAACAGCTTTACTTTGATTCTGGTTGAAAGCAGATGAACGCAGATTTCAGCATTCAGTTTTATAAAAAAAACTTTACCGTTGTAACAACCATATATAAAAGTACACAACACACCTTTAAATTTATAAAATCGTGACACTTGCATAGCAACTTCGTTAGAGTATATTTTTTTTTGAATTTATACCCCATTAAATTTTACAGACATACCATACGTTCAAATATGCAAACCAACCTGGTGCGACCTTAATATTTTAGATGAAGTAAGAGTATGCACATTCGAAAGATGAGCTTCAGCCAAAATATAAAACGTGTACTGAAATAGATATTCACACTCAAACTTACAAATAATATCCAACAAACTTCCATCAAACAAATTTACTATGATGCGCTATGTTTTTGTATCTTTTTTTTTGTTGCTATGACATGCCTGTGCTGCGAACACATGACAGAGAACCCGCTGAAATAAGAAGATAAACACAGCACAGAATGTGTGGAAATTTATTTGCATCAATCTTAAGACCGTTGCATGAACATCTTGGCTCTTCGTCGATACAGCTCAGCCACAGCATCTTGATAGCGGCCAAGATTGAGAATTCAAGATGATTATCTCTCCGACAATCTCACGCATCTTGAGCGTACGCTCCTCCGTCGAATCCGAAACGAAATCATATTGAACGCACATGTTGGCTCCACACACTATCTGCAGCGGATTTTCTTGGCTGAAGTCTTGAGAACGAACAGCCGGCTGGCTGGATGCCTGCCGAGTGTTTCCTGACACGTGTGGGGCTGCCATTCTAAGAAAAGCTGGATGGAATTATTCTGTACTTGATGCTTCCAATCGACTTATTTCTATAAATCGGACAGATGTAACCATCAGGAAGATATGCAGCCTTTTCTGGTGATCTCTGCCCTGAAACTTGCCTAGTTGCGTTTCATCAAAATCAAGGCTGACAGGAATTGATAGTGGTGGTTAGTGGTAGCAGAAACTTTGAGTAAATCTAAGTAAAACTCATTAAGAAGAAGCTCCTTAGCCGTAGAGCCTGAAGTTTGAAGAAATGCTCCACGCAGCCATTTAATCCCACATTGCCATGCCAATTAAATACCTATTACGGTAGCTCTGTCCGCTATTCTTAGAAGATCCTAATAAGAAACTAATCCATACACTTCTCTTCACGCTCAAATTAAATGCCGGGCTTGGAAGTTGGAATCGAAGCCCAACCAGCATCACGCACTCTACGGCATGCTGCCTAGCTCCCCAAGAATATGTTCACACTTGATTCGATGGATCTTATCTCAGTTGGGCTGAATGTGGATCCATCTCTCTCTCTGCTTGGTGGCTCTGGGAAAGATTCTTTTTCCGCTGTCTATGGGTCTCTTCCACGATTCAAATTTTCCTAAACAGTTCGATGTAAACAATCGTGGCGTTTGGTTGTTCGTGTGACAATAGTTTGTGTGTTTTGTGCCCATTCATCCCACACGCCGGTTGTGGCTCGTTTTTAAAAACAGCGCGCGCGGCTTCGGTACACATTAACCTCCGCGAGTGAATCCCAAGAAATTCAATCGATGCGTTTTTAGGAAATGCGTGCAAAAGAAAATTGTCGTGTTTAGTACATATTTTTGTACATACGGTTGCGCTAGTGGAGCAAAGAACAGATGATATGATTTGATAGATGAAAGTGATATGAGTGATTGATTATTGAGGAAGTGAAGTGATAGATGATAGTGAGCAGTGAATGTAATTAGATATTGAGTGCAGTGTATATTCAAGTGTTGATACTCTAGGAAAAACACTCATTTCTCAGGAGTTTCTATAAATTCTTGGATTACCAGTTGGATTCGCTGATGATTGATTTCGCTTCAGGTATGTAATGTACCAAGTTGCAATACAAAATTGTTCAAATGTGTCAGGTAAATTCAAACGTACTACAACATGCATAATCGCAAGCTAGATTTGAGATGGCAGCAAACACGGCCGTATATTTGTTTGTTTTTTTGTGAATTTTTACAATATGTTTAGAGTTGGCCATAATTTGTTGGTAGCTAAATATACAGTCAAAATGATGTCCCTAGGTTACTTATGAAACATTATCAATATCTGGTTGCTTTTGAATGAAATAAAGAAAAACACTTGTGAGTAATTCCAAATATAATGTGTATTATTTGCAAAAAACAACAAAAAAATATAATCGGTTACGATAAAAATTAATTAAAACCCAGGTAAGAGCTGATTTTGATCTCAGCCAAAATAATGTGAAATGGTTTTTCCTAGAAAAAGTACCGCTAGTTCCAATAATCCGTTTGTGAGGGAAAAGTATCGCATTGCAGACATGATGACTATCAGTCAGACCTGGTTTTTGAACTAAATCATTATTCTGTAAAGAACAATGCTAGAGTTAATTCGCGATGTGTCGTCACGCTTCTATTTAAGAGCTAGAGTTAATAATAAACAATTTCAAAAAATTCAAAAAATTCTCAATAAAAAAAAGAAAAAAATGCTGAGATTGTTAAAAAGAGTGCTTTAAGGGTTCAGCATATTATTGAACGTTTTGTGCGCGAAAATCGGGTTAAAAAACCTCACAAGAATTTTTTTCTGTAACGTATTGCCGTTGGATCGTGAGTTTTGAGCGCCCCCAAATTGGCAGAGTTTGCTGAAAGGACTGTCGGCAAAAAGAGCTACCCTCAAACTATACGGAGGACACTCAGGAATGCCAATTTAAATGGTATAGTTGCCCGGAAGAAATCTTTCATCAATCGCAAAAACAGTTTGATTACGCTCGTAAACATCTGAGAAAGGATACTGCTTTTTGGGAAACCGTCATTTTCTCTGACGAAAGTAAATTTAATTTAATTGGATCTGATGGGCAAAAATACGTCTGGAGGCAACCCAATACAGAGCTCAATCCAAACCATTTAATGGCCACTGTGAAACACGGAGGTGGACATCTTATAGTATGGGCATGTATATCGCAAGCAGAGATCAGAAATCTGGCTTTCATCGATGGTATCATGGACAAATACCAGTATTTGAGTATTTTGAAAGGGAACTTACTGCAGAGTGAAGAAAAATTGAATATAAGGGATAATTTTCGATTTTATCAGCACAATGATCCTAAGCATTCCTCCCAACTCATTCAAACGTGGCTCATTTGCAATTGCCCAGATGTTATTCAAGCACCTCCACAGTCTCCGGACTTAAATGTTATAGAGAATTTGTGGTTAAAATTGGAGAAAGGCATCAGGAAACACACAATTAGCAATAGACAGGACCTTAAAAGAGCTTTGCAGGAAGAGTGGAACCAAATCCAACCAGAGTACACGAAATCTTTAGTGGAATTCATGCCACGCAGATTGGATGCGGCTCTCAAGCAGAAAAGCTATCCCACAAAATACTATAAGTAATATTTTTTAATTTTCTAGAATATTAAGAACTTGATACCATTTTTTTCTAGGAAAACCATTTCACATCATTTTGGCTGTGAGGCCAAAATCGGCACTTAGCTGGTTTTTTATTAGTTTTTCGTTATTTTTTCACTTAAATGATAAATATACATATCGGCAATTCCTCATAACTGTTTTTCTTTATTTCATTCAGAAGCTGACAGATATTGATAATTTTTCATAAGATACTTCACCACATCATTTTGGCTGTCAGCCATTGTATTCGACTTTACAACATTCGAAAAATACACATGTGAAAGATTCATAATGCTGACATGTTTTCGGCTATTCTATTCATATGCAAACAAAAAATGAAACGAATATTTAGCTTTTATGAGTCATGTAGCACCTCTTTATAGCAAAAAATGGAAGCAATTTATTGCAATTCCATGTAGCGAAAGCAGTTTCATTGTTAGGAAACGGATCCATCAAAATAATATGTGGACGCCTGTTTGTTGCTTACACCTTTTGCCCTTAAAATTCTTCGAATGGAATTGGCCGTGAAAAAAAATCCAGATTTCAAGTATATACATACTATGTACATGTTTAACTTTAGTTTGTGCAGGGTATACAGTGAAAGCTCCTCTTACGAACAAGTATCATAGCCGGACTAATTTCTAGGAACAAACATTTTTGTATGTTGCAGTCCAACTGCCGGACGCTTTTGTCAGCGTTTGTGGGCTTAGGAAATTTTCATCGAAATCTTTTCCATGATCTTGCCTCTAATTATCCTTGAAATGAAAGCTGTTGGAATTTACCGTTTTACTTGGAAAATGATGCTAGTTAATTTATTTATTTAAAAGGTATAAAAGTAATGACACATAAATTGTAACTAAATAAATTAAAGCAAGGCATAAAACACAAATGAATGCAATACCAACAAAAAAATACTTTAACAAGTAAATATATAACAAGTAAATAACATGTATTTCACAAAATTGAGCAATCAAAATACATAAATTAGTATAAAACTAAAAACAAAACAAAAATAAAATAAATATGTGAGCTAGTCATAAAAAAGAACATTTGCCTAATTTCAAAATTAATATAGAATCTAAGTATACAAAAAGGATACTAGGTCGGTAGACTCGGAAGCATAGGATAATCGAACCTTAGTAAATCTGTTTTTAAAGTACGCTTTGGAGATTGTGGGGACGAAGTCTTAGCACATGCTGTTGAATATCTTGGAGTACGTGTAAAAATTATGCCAGGCACATATCCATTTTCGGGAAGTTAAAACACACAGGGCAGCGGCTATTTCTTAAAGAAGACAAGCTGCAAAATATTTCAATTGTGGAGGATGATGCGAACCAGGGAACATGTAAGCTGATAAAGCTGGGCTTAAACAAACAGATAAAGATGGTAGGTTGGATGGAACAAGACTATATTGTTGCATAATTATATCAGGAAAGGGACCATAACGATATGATATAGAAAAGGATAGTATATAGTATAGAAAAGGATTTAAAACATCTTATGGAGTACAGAAAGTCATAGCAAGAAAATAGATGATTTTCAAACTAAAATAGACAAATATGGTGACAAAAGTGAATATTGTTGAAGCTTGTGCGATAAATTGTTTCAGAAAACTCCAGCTTTAAAAAACAAATGAAAACTTTAGCAATTCAAGTTAATAAGAGCAAAGAAAATTAGATTGTAGCATCGAATTATATAGCACAAAGCAAACACCAAATCAGAACATTAATGGACTGGCGAATAACACGGCAAAACATAGTTAACGTACAAAAAAAAAACAGTCACTTTATAAAAACTGTATTTCCACAGAAAATTATAGAATACTCTTAACTTAATAAAAGCAAAAGCGCACGGTTGCAAAATTATTTGTTGCGCCTAGACGTTTCTGATTTGTAAAATATCTTAATTTAATTTATATGATGGTCTATACTTTCGTTGTTTCGGCCGTTAGTACTATTGACTGATCCGTTAGAATAACACAAACAGGAGAAAAATTAAAAGCTAGCCGCCTAAATTCATTTCTTAAAAATGAAATTGCACTGATTTGACACAAATCGCTTTTCCCACATTGGGCGCAGTGATTTTTTGAAGACCTTATCCTTGCTTTTGATAGGTTATCAGCCTGTAAACTTTTACAATGCTGAGGGAAATAGTTTTTTCTTTGGCTGCTGTACCTGATAAGGCAAAGAAGGTTTACCATATTACTCTGTGCAGACATGGTAGGACGTCAAGAAGAATTGGTAATCATCGGAATTGTAGCTCTCCCGTGTTTTCTCTACTATATTTTCGCAGGGAAGGATCTAACAGCGATTGTGCTATTATGAAGCTTACTATTACAAGTACCTAATCACATTTCCACGAAACGGCACTGTTTTATTAAGGGTCACTCAGTTGCGACTAATTTAGTGAAATTCGTTAATTTTTTGGCCTCTACGATTGTTTAATGGACAGCAAGTCGATATTCGATCATTTTTGCCTACTTAAAAAAACCTCAATTTATTCGGAATATTCAAGCTCCTCTGGCTTTATATTTAATCACACTTGTAATGTCGTCCTAAAAGGTTGTCCATCCTGTCTTTTTGATCCCTCTTTCGATGGTCCGGAAAGTTTATTGCTCGGATTGGCATATCAAAGGTATTTTTTCGTGATAATCGTAAAACTTATAACTTATACTATATATATATATATATATATATATATATATATATATATATATATATATATATATATATATATATATATATATATATATATATATATATATATATATATATATATATATATATATATATATATATATATGTACATACTATTAGTATGTTGTAGGCTGCAAAATCGATTCGAAAATAAAGCAATGAGTTTATTGCTTTTCTCTCCGGGAAAGTTTTATTTATTTCCGACAACCATTTAATGAGACATTGCTATTTTAGTCTCGGGTAGGTTTCCACATACCCTTGGCCACCTTATCGAGCACTCTCTGGGGCTGATTGAGGAGTGGGCGAATACCGTGAGCCTTACCGAACACTCTCTGGGGCTGATTGAGGAGTGGGCGAATACCGTGGGCCTTACCGAGCAAGAGAGTGCTGGGTAAAACGTGGGGTCTAATCAGCAAATGTGCGCAGCAGCTCTTAGCATCTACAGCTGTAAGTGTGGGTGCTGCAGCATATTCTGCAGATGCAGTAATCGATGCAGCGTTCAGATTTCCGAATCACTGCAGTATTTTCAAGCCGGGGTTTTTGCGATACGAAAAGGCACAGACCTGGTATACGCCAAAGATACTAAAAGTGAGAAAATAAATATCTTTACGGACAGTCTAGCGGCGGTAAAAGCACTGATGTCTCACACATACAGATCGACGTGTGTACTCGACTGCATTCAGGTCCTGAACAGACAGGGTAACAGTAGAAGAGTCAGAATGTTCTGGGCTCCCGCTCAGAAGGGCATTGATGGAAATGACAGGGCGGATGCGTTAGCCAAACATGGTTCTAGTCTTCCCCTGTCAGGATCGGTAAACATCCTAACTCCTATCCAAACGGTTAAGTATTCAATCGACTCCAAAATGATGCAAAGTGCGATATACAGATGGGGTGCAACTTGGACCTGCAGGGTAACCAAAATCATGTGGGGGTCATACAATCTCGAATCGACTAAATATCTCCTCGAATTAACGCGTACTGATTGCAAACGCCCGGTTGACATCATTACTGGCCATTGTCTTGTAGTACCATATGTTATGAAAATGGGACTCCTAACCAGCGACACCTGTAGGGTGTGTCAAGAGCCAGGGTTCTCAGAAACAATCCAGCATCTCCTGTGTCACTATCCGGCACTTTCGAAAACCAGAGTGCGCTGCTTCGGTGAGCCCTGGCTGGTGTGTCTCTCGCACGCGGGGAGCAAAAGCTGTAGGACATCCTTCAGTTCGTGAAAAAGTCCGGGGCCTTCGATGGCCGCTTGAACTGAACTTTCTTTCTGGTGGTCCATTTATCCGGTATCACTATGGAACAATAAGTCTATATATGGCCTTGTGCCAGCCAGTACATCCTTACCTAACTATTAAGTAACCAAAGACAATAATGTAGAGATAAGAGACAGGAGTCAATATTTTAGTTTTATCCGCGAAACTCGCAATATCAATTTACCATAAAACGCCTATTGCTTTCAGCTATATGTGCAATTCGGCCGAAACATATCAAAGCGTTTCATTAAAATTGAAGGAAATATTCAACTAAGCACGTACTCTACACAAGTTTGTGCCTATCCCATCATAAATGAAATCGAACCCTGTCTATAGCCCGATAACTTAAACGAAGTAAATGAATATTGATTCTCATATTACCTTTTCAGTAACAGTTAATTCGATTGGTTTACCTTATATTCATTCAACAAATATATTTTTCAAGCTGATAAGCTTTTGCGAAATCGCTCGAGAGCTCAATTCTGCCTCATCGCAGAAGTAGATACGAATAAATAAATGATTGGTTTCATAAAATTTCAACAGTTTCTTATCTCGTCTGTTTGCAAAATCAAATAAAAGCAAACTTATTCAGCATGATTGGTCAAAGGTGCCGTCTGTACGAACTGCTACCGAATCTCACCAAGACCCGATAAGATAATAAATTGATGACCCAGGGGTTATGTGAACGGAAGTTAAATATTGCTCTGTGGCTTGGAATGGGAGTCAGCATGATATGCTATTTGATATCTTAACCAAATTTAAACCAAAACAAAAACCAACGACTGCTTATATTAACGTACCAGTACAAGAACAAACCCAACCGGAACGTAGACCAGCTTAATTGCAAGTTCCTATTTGACACTAATTAGCGTCATCGATCACAAAATTCGAAATGAATGGGCAACAAGCTGTAGATAGAAGGGCTTCCAATGTGAGAACTCGTTCGTTCCACAGAACCCTACACGCGAGGAGTGCATTGCGCCGTTGCTGGGTTCGTCGTCGTCTACCGCCTTAATATGGTAATTTAATATTGGTGACACTTTACAGTTTACGGTGATGCATGCTATCAGATAATAATCCACGTCGGACGTTGTCCCCTTCTTGGCTGCTTTCTTTGCTTGGGCTAAAGATGTTTTGCCGTTTAGTGTAATTGTTATGATTATAAAAGGAAACCTGTCCAAGAACCGTACTTGGAAGGCTGTGTGCAATATTTACGGCACGGAACAGGTGAATTGAGTGTAATAATCATGGAATGTCATCCGATTGCATGTTGCATGTATCATTTACGGTTGTTGTGATAGCAGTGGGAAAAGATGCGGGCAATTTTCATCATTGAATTTCATAATGCAGATTGTGATAAACTCTGTAGAGTGAGATATGGTAACGCTTGATTCCGAGTGAGCGGCGAGAATTCTTCTCATCAAGCTCATGGGTATCGAATTTGTAAGTGGATAGATCTATGGGAAAATCGACGATGATTGAGTAGGCTTTGCTAATTGCTCTTGGATCTGTATAATAACTTGTTAAATGAAACATAGCAGCTATAAAATAATTTCTCTTATATATGGGTAGTATATTTTTATTGTACCATGATTTATTGTTTTTAGTGAGTATATAGTTATGGTCCGTAAGCAATCGTTCCAAGCAGGTCTGAAGATGTTTTTGAACAGCCAGTTCGGTTATACTGTTCATTTTTCCTATCTATAAAGATATGTTTTGAAAACTTACAACATATGTAGGAAAAACGGACGAACCGACTGTAGCTGAGACTGAACTGACCGTCTAAAAACATCATGACTGACACTCGGAAGTGAATATCTTCGCTATTACTGCTATCATCGAAGCGCCTATCATTAGCTTCTGAAATATTCTGCAAATTATATGTAGATTTTCTGGTGAATTGCCCCAGAGGTTGAAGTTTCTTGAAGTCCATGTTTGAAGTCCAATTAGATGGAAGTGTCACAAAAATTAGCCTTAAAAATCAATTTTTGGATATTTCCGTGGATAAGAACTAGCTGCGAATTGCCATTTTATTCCTCGCACAGCAGTGTTTGTTGCTTTCAATCAAGGTCCATACTGTCATGGTGTGAAGCAGAATAAAAGGGATAATGATGAAAAAAGGGACTTCAAACATCGAACTAGTCATCACATTTTGCAGACTGTTCCCTTAATGTTGTAGTTCAGCTTGTCAATTTAAATATGTGCAAAAGACGCAAATGAAGGTCATTCCATTAAAATATAAATAAATTAGAATGATAATCATAGTACAGTTTGCTTTTAACTGTTAATAAGACAGCAGCTAACTAATCTTTCACTGCGTGAGAATATTCTAAATGACCAACCTGCAATGTCTTCTAGGTTAATTATAATCTAATCACTTTGCTTCAGAAACAATTGCTTACGGAATTACAAGAAAATTGGTAATCGTTTGAAAAAATTGATATTATCAATTATGCATATGCATTATCTTATAATTTCCGTCTAATGGATTGATTATCTGATTTGACAAAAAGATAAATTGAATAGAAACAAGATTAGAAAGAAAATACAACTCAATCTACTTTGTGTTTGTGATGGATGAGAGACAAGTTTTACTATAAAAACTACCGTATTACAGCAGATTTTCCTCACTTATTCAAATGACACCCAAATCTACAACGAAACATAACCGTTTCCAGTGTAGTTCATCTAACAACAGCTAGAGAAAATAACACTAACGACTATTTAATCGACTCTCATTTTGAGAAAAAAAAAAATATTTCATCTTGAATACGGTCATTTGGCCACTCTAGTCTTTACAACTAGCAACCTTGTTACCCATCGCCCTGGTTGCTTGCCACTATCTTATTTAGCATGTCAAACGCGTCTGTTCAATAACAGAATTAAGTTGTTGGTCAGTAACCGGAAAAAAAATTACTCGCTAACTATAAAAAAAAGAAAACGAAGAAAATGTCAATTGTTCCAATGTGCAGCTTCCGTTTGAATTTATCACAGCACCGATTCATCGTTTATGATGGACAAGGTCCGCTTCGAATACAACGAACAATATCGACGAGGACTGAGCCGAAGAACAATTGAACGTTTCTTTTAAGCTGTCCATCAAGTGATTGAGGAAGAATGTGCTACGTATCTTCGAGTAATTATGTCAAATGACTGGGCGATGGCAGATTTTGCTTGAATAATTGCAGCAATAAACTGGTATTGAAGGGGCTAATTGATGTCGATGAAATTTACTAACCTACATCCGTCTCTATGGCAGTATAGTTATTACGCATAAGCACTGTATTGCATTTGAACTGGGCATATATGGGGCTTACTGGGCATATACCAGATCATAATTGCAGTTGTACTAAATACTTTTACTGCAGAGATTATTTGGTTCTCTTGAACTTTACTTAAGCTATTAACCAAATAGCCCAAAAATTTTTTCGATCGCAAGAAAATATGGTGGTTATTCAACTATGATTCTTCCCTTTTTGAATAAATAAAAACGTTTAAATTTATTCAAACTATGCCCCATTTGAAGCTATAACTTTCGGTCATCTTTCTTTTCTGTCAAAGTTTGGTTATTTGGATGGCGATCCAATTATTCAATCAACTTTCGATATTTTTATTCATTTTTTTATTAAAAAAAAAACAATTAAACAATTAGAAAAATTTTCAATTACAGAGTTAAACTGAAATAAGAAAACTCTAGTGAATAGGACCTGCTGGAAACACTGATTTTCGAAGAATCGCGCAGGTATTCCACCGAATTTATAGGGCAAAAAAACATTTCTTTTCTTGGTGATTTTTCATGCTGGTGCCATATTTCAAAACCCCTTTTATTAAACCTGCTCCTAAACCCACTACATTCTGTAAATTTCATATTGATCTTTTTATCTCTCTTGAATCATCGTCAACTCAAATTTTAGGTGCTTAAAATAGAGGTAATTTGGTGAAGTGTCACCGTTCTTGTGCAAAATTTTAATTTGACTATGCAAACAAAACATGAAATTTATGAAAAAATTGATTTGTTTTAGAGCGAACATTTTTCAGAACAGCTGTTTATTTGAAGGTTTTCTATTTCTGTGGCTGCTATAGTTACAGGTTCGCCCGCACATTCATATTTTTCCGCACAGAAGCATTTTTCTTGCCTTCATCAACGTGCCCTGGAAATTTGATCTGACGACTTTCAATTGGAAATTTTACACATTTTTACCTACTTTTAGGCGCAAAGCGCCATTATTGGGTTGAAAATTTCCAAAGCATTATTCTAAATTGGTTTAGAACACAATTTATTTTCCTTCCCTATGTTTATTTCTCGCAAATATTTATTTTTCGCAAATATTTATTTTTCACAGAAAAATAGGGGTACCTATAAATTCACTATAATGGCCGCGGCCACCTAAGGGTTAAAATATTTTCTCGTAAATCAAAAAAGACCTAAAGTTCATTGCTGCCAGTACTAGCAACATTGCTAGGAACAGGAAATACCAGCAACGAAAACATTAAAAATTAACAGCATTCTTTGTATGATAATAAGCTATGAAAATGTGCAAATGTAATTGTTAAACTGACTTTTATTTGGCGGAAAAGTTCAAAAACTATGATAATAGGATATATAGTAGGAAAAATTAAGTAAAAAAAATAGAATTGATAATAGGAAAAATTGTTATACCGGAAACATTTATTTAGGAGCTATTTGCAGATTTGCAAAAAGGAAAGGTTTAGAATTCGAAGATGTTCTTCGAAAGGAGAGTAGGGAATTAAACAGAATACAACGAGTAAGCTTACACTAGACAAACGCTGCAAGAGCACTAAACGAGCAGAGCATACTTGGCAACAGGAATCTAGTATGCTTCGTATAAAGAAAGCGAAAAAACGGACACAAATCTAGATATTTAGTATACGGCGAGTGTACCGAAAAACAAAACCTGATTAAGGATAACACTTTCGATGCATTGAATTGTACATGCACATCTAACTTCAGACGAGGATCAACGATGACGCTAAGGCCCTTACGATGATCTACATGCGACAACAAACTACTGGAGAGTGTTGGACATGTGACAACAAATTACAGGAAAATAGATAAAGGTTATTTTGTTAATAACAGATATTCGGGAATATTAAGGGAACGAGATTTCACAGTAAAGCAATCGCTCAATGTGGTAAGGTTTGATTGACTAAGCAGACAATGTTCCATAGATAAATAGCTGCGTAAGAGTTTGACGGCATCTCTGGGTAAAGGAGAGAGACAAAACTGAACAAAGGAGAAGATTGTTGATCAACAGTTCGAGCAAAAGTGATCCAAGGATGGACTCTTGAGAAACATGAAAAAGGATAAAAAGGGGAAGAAACCCAACTATTGAAGACAACTTGTCCATCATGATTGGAAAATTGGATAAAGTTTGTTAAAGTATAGCATTTGATAAATAAAAGCAAAACGCTAATGGGCCATAGACCTCTTTGGGGATGATTTGTTCGAGAAATTTCGGAAAACAGGCGAAATACGATGATAATGGAAACCATGTCTTTCCAGATAATTTTTCAAGCAGAAAGTAAAACAGCAGTAGACAAATTCAAAATAAATAAAGTGGCCCAAAGAGTACCTACAGATGAAGGTGGAGACTTAACAAACACGCATAAAATATCGACCGGACTACTGAAAAAGAAGCAAACCGTTCGGCAGAAAGGATTGACCGCATCAATTAAAATAAATTGTAATCCGTCAGTGCAAGGACTGGTGAAGACGATGGGTGGAGTGACAGCTCCCAATGCGACTTTTCTAAGTAGTTTTAAATTGGTTGAGCAACATTTGCTCTGGTATTTACATGGTGAAATATCAATTTGTTGTGTCTATTAAACTCTTTTAAATACATTAAGTATCATTAAAAGACATAGTCACCGCTCTCCCTGTAAGTGGCTGGGCGGGAATGCTGCTAAGCTTAATAGGCACAAGATGGTCGCATCGATCGCTGGAAGCAGAGTCTCTGACATATAGGACCTCATTGAGCCAAACAGCAGTAGAGGCCACTACTGAGAGCACCATGCGGCTTATTTGCAGGGCATATACTAGGCTTTAGTGCCCATACGGAAACACTTTTCCGGTTTCAACATGCGTACTGATGAAATCGCTTAAGTGCAACGCATTGTTTTGTCGGGTAGACGCAGGACGCAGCGAGTCAGGAATAGACCGTGAGCAGCCAAGCTCTCTGTTGCTCACATTGTTGCGAAGAAGGAGTTGACCAAGGCCATGACTAGGAGCAAAGGAGCCAAATGACAGGCTCTTTTTGAGGAGGTTAACTCAAACTCGTCGGATGATGGGTATATATTGATAACTCGAAGGCCCAGTTGCATGCGGTTTAGCTTTCTCATGGATGCGACATCCATGGATCATATCGTTGGTTCGCCGTTCATAACCAATGGCAGACGATCTCATCATTGTAAACTAGGCGGGTGTTTCCGGTTTACGGAACCGGGCGGGTGTGCTATGATGAGACATCGGAACATTTCGGATCCTGATCGGGTAGCGGTCGAGGCACTTAAAGATGTGGCGGAGAGCCAATCATGTCTATTATGAGACTTATACAATCCTGCTTAGCCGCGGGGGTCTTTCCAACGCGGTGGAAAGCGGCTCGGCTGGTACTTGCAGACAAGGGAAAAACAATCAATCATCATACATGCTGGATATTGTGCGAAAACTTCTTAATGGTTGATTGATTGACTGATTACATAAGGCCTCTAACACTGCGACATCTTGAGTATATTGCCCCTACTCTGCGTTATGTCCTATAGGATACCTAGGCATCTTATGAACTTGAATATGTTTCGAGATAATTGTTATGTAACTGATTGGGGAAAGAATAGAGCCAATGAGCTCTAATCTTTGTTTCGCTAATGCTGGATCGTTTATGAGAAGATGTTCTACATACACTGCCATTTCTCACACAATGTCTGCAGCAATCGTCCCAGTCCATACCTATTCTGTGGAGATTAAACGGTTAGTTAAGCCGCGGCTGCTGGCAGCAGTCAGCTCGGTTGGCGATGTTTCGGAAACTACATTCAACAATTGATGCCACTTCAGAGATTTTCGGGGCTGTAGCAAAAGCGGAGCAGGCGTGTCACCGCCAGACCAGTCGTCTTACTAGTAAAACTGAACATGCAAAACGCTTTCAACTCGGTGTGGAGGCAGACATCATTGTTGTACGACATCGAGGAGGGAATGATAAGGAGGCCTGTTATCTCAGATGTGGCACAGGTGTCGATCTTAGAACCTGACTTCTGGAACGGATGTGTTTTTGGTAAGTTACGATGATGATGTTGCGGCGGTAATCACTGCTAGATGCGCCGATTTTGCCCAATTCAGACTTAACCAATTCATGAAGAGGGTGCAACGGTGGATGACCGAGCATGGCTCCAGCTGGCGGTTTCAAAGACAAATATCGTCACGCTAACGAAATGAATGATATGAACTGTCATGCCCACGACAGTTGACTCCGTCGAGGTCCACACCAGCAAGTCGAACAGATGCCCTGGACGAATTCAGTGAGACGAGACCGAACCTGCTGATGACCACGATCAATTCCATCTTGCTATATGGGCCGAAATTTTAGGAGAGGCAGTTAGAAACTAAAAAGTTCTGGATGCGTATTGCCTCTGATCAGCGCAGAGGTGAGTCGGACGCGTGCGCATACTCAAACCGTTCAACTCTGGCTACAACGTAAAAGTGGAAGCGGCAAGAGACTTTAGACGGCTAAGATGATTGGTCTTATAACGACTTTACTTTTTTCGTTGTCATTTTGGAACCGTTGACACCATTCTCTGCAAGCTGTATGCAATCAAGCATACTCATAATAAATTAAACAATACGTTCCCGTAGCATTTCTTCTTGCAATAAAATAACATAATAAAACTATAATAACGTAATAAAAATGAAATAACGTAATATTAATGAAATTCGCGTTTTTCAGCCAAGAAAAAAAAATGCTCGTTTAGAGTAAAAGTCAGATACTAAAAAATGTAGGGTTACTGTTACATCTGGCAATGTACATCTTACTGTTACATCTGTAGCAGATGTAGCAAATACAAATAAAAGGGTTTATTTTATTTGTATAAAAAGGAAGAATTAGTATTTGTATAAAAAGGAAGAATCAAATGCTTACACCCAATAAATCGCAAAGAAATCACCAAAAATTATGCAATACATCTCAATATTTCCATGAGAGCGAATCGCATACATATGGTGATTTATTTATTTAAAAATTCTGACGGTATGCATACCTTATTTTTTTCATTTAACGGTCATTAAGGATTTCAATTTACGGCCAAAGTGATTTATGGATACCCGTAGCTTCAACGAAACGGATTTAAATGCTATAAAGTTCCCAATCAAAACACCATCAACTTTTGATCTCCACATCAATATGCATAAGCGATACATCGATTGCTATCAAACCGATCTAGAAGTCAACGCAAACAAAATTTATTGCGACTTTTGAAGAGAGCTCACCTCCAGTTCAATTTCCCCCCGCTAAAACTTTAATCCGAAAGTGATAATTCAATCAACTGACTTCAGGTTCGACATAAATATTCAAATAGCTATCTTATTAAAACAACGAAATTTTGAACTCAAACCCATCGAATTACGGTTTTCATCTAAATTGCCAATAAAACAGCGCTCCAGTGCATTTGGAATCGGCTCGAGAAATTTTATTCAAACACTTCTTATAACACGCTGTTATTTTATGGTATAATAAATGCAATAGGCTGTTCGTAATTGCGATAAGGGGCGCAACAATAAGTGCTTTGAGAAGTTTGCATTTGTAATGAATTCGGAAATTGGTATTAATTTTTTCTCGAATTTCAGGATCCGAAATTGACGTTATTTTAGCAAAAGATACACAGAAACATTCGTAACAACTTCTAATACAATCGTATCTATTCCGGATACCAAGAAAGTATCTATTTGTCGAACATCATTAGAACGTCGTCTCATCGCAACATATACTCTTGATTGAGATAACTCATCCGTTTTCGTTTTCAATCAAATTAATTCTCTATCAAAACGATTCGATAAGCGCAGAGCAATCAGGCGAATGGCTGGTTCGGTTCCTATTGTGTGTGTTTCGAATCGATCATTTTCAAAGTAAACACAACGAAATCAATTACTGAGTGGGGAAAAAACATTTATGCGAATAAATTATCATTTGATTAAATGGCGTCAATCGATATTTTAGTGCGCCCAGCGTGAGAGCATCGTACTGAGCGAGTCGTGTTGGATGGCTGGTTGTTTTAAAAATTTCCGAGATCCAAATGACCGATTACACGAGAAATGATCAAACTGACAAATATTCGCACCATTTACGGACGGTATATGGCGCTCGGTGAAATATATTGATACATTTATTCGATGCGGGACCATATTTCATACTCAACCCACACATGACCATTGTTAATGGCATACTGACAATAGTGGTTAACGAGAATGAATTATTTGTGTTGGTGACGACTTAATAGAATGATTCTCCGCTTAACGGATAATTTCGAAACAATATTAATCGAGAAGTAATGATTGTTCTTTATTTTAATGAACTGACTGATGGTTAGCTTCATTGAGACGAAATGATTCAGAAAAAATATCTGTGTCGCATTAAGTTTTCTGGACCGAAATAGATTTGATGTTTTCGTGAGAGAAATAATAGTGCTTGTTGATGAATAAGCAACATCTGCGATGTTTAAAAATATGTATAAAGCATAATGTGCTTATTCATTTTCGAGAGACTCGAAAACAAAAAATCAATCACAAACAATATGCGTTAGCAGAATATCGTCAATTGTTTGTTGAACAATTTTTCTCGAAGAGAAATGAAAATAATGTTTGCTGCATCATGAGGGACGTACAGTTAAAATATTTCATTTTATTAAAATAAAATAAGAATTTAAAAAATTAGAATTATAAATCTGGAAAAAAGTAAAATCTGAAAAATGAATGATGAGTTAAAATAGTTGAAGAAGTAAATATTTGCATTAATCTAAAAAATACCATTTTGAGGCGAGAGATCCAAATTTATACACTTCTGGCATTATGTAGGTACTCGTGTATGATTGATTTCTTACTTGTAATAAAATTTAAATCACTATCCCTGGCGAGCATTACGAGGAGCAGGCTCTTTGTCTTATGACCCTAAATGCCATGTATTATAGTCTCTAACGACATGAATTATAGCCCTAATAAAGAGCAAACTAAAAACGAAATTGTGCCTGTTTTCGACAAATTCGGTATTTTGATAATATGTAGACTTTTAATTTGTTACAAATAAATTCTGTTTCAGTCCTGATTCAATGACCCTATTGTTCTTCTACTCTACTAATCAAGCTTACTAGGAAGATTTTGTTATTTAGTCTATTTCAATGACATGTGCCGAGATTATGTTCATAGTAGTCGGAGCTATGTTATGTAGGAATTGAGACTATGCCGCATGCCAGAAAAGCCGAGAATATGTATACATTTGTTTTTTAGCTGCAGTTCGGAGCTTAGTCTACTATGCACATAGCGTATGTGACCATAAATGCTAAGCATTGTTACACAGGACTAAGCGCTTTTTAATTTTTTTTAAGCATGACTAACCAGATTAGGGACAAGAGAGTTAAGTTGGAGATTATTGTCAAACGTGATACCAAGGTCTTAAATATGAGAGAGAAAGTAAATTGGAATTATGAGTCAAAATAAATAAAATAATAAAATAAATAAATAACGAAATATGATGTCCTTGTTTTTATGTAAAAATAGTATTGATAATCGTAGTTAAGAACCAAAAAGTTCGACTAAAGTAGGGTACAATTTTCAACAGATTCTGTCTTCATAAACCATTTAAGAACTGATCAAAACAGGCTATACATGCAAAGGAAAAAGAGCAAGAAAATCAGTGACATAGAATAGGAAAATCAATTTGCTTAGTATGGAGCCTTAAAGAACGCCAGTTTTGGCCTCGAATAAAGTAGTCATACAGGATCTATAGTGGCCACGATGCAAGCGATCGGGCGTATACAATTCATTCTACTTCATAGTGCTGTGATCTCCATTATCAATATGGTTTGCTATGGATAATATGCAAAGAAAGACTTTGACGAATTACAATTTGTTGCAAACTATCTCCGTGTCTTCTTCTAAAAAAAAAATATATTCAAGTAATACAAAAAAAATTAAAAATTAAAAATAAGAAACATGACGCGGCCCCATTTCTGCGCCATAGCAGTTGTCAACTGTGATCATATGCGGAGAAGGGCATTTCGGATGAAGAGTTTGAAAAATTTTAGAGGAATTTTCGATTAGAGACAGAGTTTCACGAGTACTCAGTTTTTATATTGTTTGAACTGGACGATCTTAACCTAACTTCAAGCTCAGTTAGCAAAAAAAACAGCTTGAAATCTAGCGGTCGTACTATTTAGACATGCTCCCTTTCATCAGGTTTATGCGTTTAGAGTTTAACATTTCGGATAGATAAGAGGAAACGATCTATTTTGCGAATTAGCTGCTTTGGACTGAAATATCTATTTCGGTGTGGTATGTGAAGATCAATTGAAATATGCAGCAAATGTCATTCAAGTCCCTCGAAAAAATTTTGTATTTTAAGATAATAATACCAACAGTTGATAAATTTGATGAATTGTCTACACTGTCACTAAGATTTTTTTTTACATTTCTTATCCTGCAACCCTCCAAGGAATCACTAATTTTTTACACATCCAAAATTTTTGTTTGCGAGAGCTGACAGCCGGTTTATCAGACCGAAATTACACTCGACGGATGTATTGGTAGGCGCTATGTATTAGAGCTTGCAAAACTATATATTATAGTCCACAACATCATACAAAAACGCCCTTACAAAATGATAAAACATACCGCATAACATCAAAATACAGTTTAAAAATTCATATGAGCAGGCGTTATGTATTAGAGCTTGCAAAACTATATATTATAGCACACAACACCATACAGAAACGCCCTTAAAAATCAAACTTATTGTCGAATAGTCTTCGTTTCAGACATTTTCGGGATTTTGACGATTTTGTAGGTGGTGGAAATTCTTATTTCCAATGCTAAAATTTTATTTCTTGGTTTTCAAATCATTAGAAATAAATTCTCCTCGTTTCCAGAATAATCCCGTAACCCTAGAGTCGATGCTCTACTTACTATGCTACACGAGCTTATTAGAAACCTATTGTTCTTTGGTCTACTTTATTCATAGTATTTGGGGTTATATCATAGTTCGTAATTTTAGCTATATTTTATAGCTTCGGCTACTATTCACATTGCTTATGCAACTATTAATGCTGTACTATGTTACAATGGAGTACAAACTATGCGGATTTTTTCAGTGTAAAACCAGCTGCCGATTGAAAGTGTCTTGGTTCTAGAAAACCAGGATGTATATACCATTGTTCGGTAAAAGCGAACCAAAGCAAAGCTGTTTCGTCTATTTCAGGTCCATTTTCAAAATAAATATATTCGCGTGTGTGAATTGAGCGGTCGAACATACTACTTTGCCCCTCAAGTGACACAAGTGCCTATTTATAACTAACTAAGGTTAATTCAAAGTTCAGGATGGATCTTCCGTGAATATTTATTGACGAATCATGCTAGGAGCCAGTTTTCTATATTTATAAGGAGGTCACTATAAGCTTACAACATCAAGACACCACCACCAAAGAATTTCAAAGATATATTATTGTTGATAGTAATTCGGTGTCAGAGAGTCAGAAATTAAGCCTTATCTCTGTAATGCAAACTATTTTATGTAGCCCTTACTTTGTTGCATGTTCAAAAAAGTTCCAGCTTCGTCCTCAAATCCGTACACTGAAAAAAAAATTCTTGGTTGGTTCAAATATTTTTAATAATATTGCAACGATTCATTCAAAATCGTTAAACGAACTACGGAAAATAGTTATTTTTACTATGTTAATATAGTTCATTTAACGATATAAAAGTAGTTGGCTCTGGTTGTACAAAAAATATCGCAACGTTCATGAAATCAACTGTTTTAATTGTTTCATAACCACGAAAATTAGTTGATCAATAGAAAAATATTCATCAATTCACTCAAAACTTCAACGTTTCGAATTATCAACAGTTTTTATGGTACTTAAACTACTTCGCAATAGTTGATTTCAACAAACGTAATTCAGTGAGCAACGTCTTTGGAGTAGAATGCAAAGTAGAATGTTTTCAACATTTGGTCGTTTTTCATGCTCCGAATGAAATTTTTTTTTGTTTATCAACCACGCGTCATGGTGCATAAAAGTAATCAACAATTTTCTAATGGTTGTTTTAACTATAGCCCTAGTTGATGCAAAAACAACTAAGGAAAACTGTTGATTTTTTATACTCATACTCATACTCCTATTCTATCATAGAAGTTTCATATGCTACATGGCAAAATTGTGTTCAGTTTGCTGTTCGGTATAATTCATATTCATGTTATGCTGTAAAGCCTTTATATTACGCTGCATGACGCCTTTTGTGCAATTAATGTATGGATATAAAGGACACGCATTGCAATGCAGTGCAGCGCCGAAACAGTGAGCGCATACAGTGTATATGCTCTGACCTAGCTTTTTTTCTTACTTAATTATCTGTGCCGCTTTTATATGGCTGTTTTGAAAAACATTAATAATTATGGGCTGCAAATATTTGTTTTTAGTCTTTTGGCAAAACAGTAGGATTTTATTAAACCCTTTACGTTTACCGCCCCAGACAAATGCCCGGGTTATACGTTTCTAGAGCTAACCCTGCCAGAACACACCAAAATGGGCTATAGTTATTTCGTACTATGTACATTGTTGGAATACCATTGTTTGTGGTTGCTTACTTTTTTTGCACCACGGACGTTGTTTATCAACCACGCGTCATGGTGCATAAAAGTAATCAACTATTTTTTTATGGTTGTTTTAACTATAGCCCGTAGTTGACGCAAAAACAACTAAGGAAAATTGTTGATTTTACCAAGGTTTTTCTTTCAGTGTACAACAATTGACAACTCATAAAAGGTTTTATTTTTTGCAAAGGAGAAAGCGTTGAACAATCGGATTGCAATTGAAGTTCATGAGGATGCTGAAATTGCTGCTTTAAAGCTTGAGGATGCCGAAATTGCTGCTCATAAGGTTACGATGGAAGCTAAGGCTGTTATTGTTGTTTTAACAGTTCCCGATGTTGTTGCAAGTTTTGGTTTTGCTACCGTTATTGCTAAATTTAATCTGTGTGTTGTTTATTTGTCGCTCTCTCATTTTGAGCTTAACAAAATGCTTAAAAAATTCGAATAGTTTTTTTAGGCTAAGAAATCAATTGATGCGTACTTGAAAAATTAAAACCGAAATCATCAAGTATTTTACTGCGAAAATATATTCATCTCGAGTTATATTTTCTTATAAAAGGTCATGTATTGAACCTTTCTTGACGCTCTTACTCATAAGTTATTTATGCTATTGGTATTTACATTTGCTATTTACTTTGACTATTTTACTATTTCCAACTTTTACATGATCATTCTTGTTATGGTGTCATTAGTAAGGGAAATTGATTTTCATTCTCATAATTTATATTATTCAAAGTATGCTTCGACATGTCTGAGCGTTTTTAAACCAAACACCTCAAAAATTTTATCTTGCGTAGTTTTTGGTCAACTACTTAAGTTCCTTCCTCAAATCGGGATGAGAATCGCCCAGATACTGCAGCTTAAATTAGCAAAGCAAAACAGACCTCTCATCTGCCACTGGTTGAAAACTTTTTACATGCCTCTCATAATTCAATTGTCAATGCGTCCCTTTCGAATAGGCAACACACCAACACAAACTAACTAACAATGCGACCCTGAAACTAGAAAATTGGAAAAAGAAGAATATTTTCCGTATCGAATTGGAGCGAACAATAAGGACCGAACTCAAAGTTCAATTTGGTGTGTGCTGTAAAGTTGGGATTTCCGCCATCCATTCCTCCACTTCACCGTCATATCAACGATTGGTTGCCAATAAGTAGATCTGAAATTTCTATAGATACCGTTCAACCATCGAGTGGCCCAATATGTACGCACGTATGAAACTCTGTCGCTCGGAATATTGTTCTAAGGACTCACTTCGATTTATTGCTTCTATTGATTTCAGAAAAGTCGTTGTTTCGAAGACCGGCGACAATAGGATTAAGCTTGCAGGTCCCATGTTGTTCAGGGGGTGTTGGAAGGATATGCCAGGTTTCTACGTGAGGATTTGCAATGCTTAGGAAAATTCAGCTTGGTTGGATTGTGAACAATGGCGATAAGGACGACGCGCTGATGATGACGACAACGACGAGGCTATTGTGAACGGTGACAAGAACGAGAAGTGGCACTTGATTTGGAAATAGATGCGAAAGAACTGAGGTAGAAAACCCCGATCCGGCCAGAGCATTTGATTATAGAGTGCCCCGGAGAAAGTTGAACTTCGGGTTGGATTAAAGGTTTTTTTCCGTGCTGATTGTTGGACTGTATGTGACACGAAAACAAAGATTGCTGCGTACACTATAGCTTTTTAAAAAAATGACAGAGTGCTGTGATGATGCTTCGCGGTGGAATCGAGGCACGCTATGCAAGTTTTCCTATAAACTACATTCATGATGGAAATGACCCAGCTGATTATCACACAACCAAGTAGAAAATATGAGTTGCACTGGGATCTCCAATACGGTACTTTTAACATCCAAAAATTTAGCAGACTTAGTTTGAATGAAATAATGAAGGTTGAAGTAGAAATAGCGAAAATTGTATCCGACACTTTGAATCTCACATACAGTAACATAAATTACCCCATGGATATGACTACGAGATATATCCCATTTTCTAAAACGCAGCTTAACTTGGTAATCACAATGGGCCTTTTTAGACTTGTATTTTTGATGCAGTCCTATAACCGGTTTTCTGGGCAAGAGGCAGAAGAATCGAGGGGAAATCTCTACAAAAAATGATGCACTTGGAGAGAATTTTTCATCACTTTTGAAACTGATTGAAACTGATGCAAATCACTAACACAACTATAAACATAGTTCACGGCCCACGGGTCAGGAATTTTTCATGAAATACTCAAGTCGAAATGAGACAACAACAACACGCACACATTCATATGCATAATCGGTATATGAACGGTTCCGTTGCTGAAGAATACAAGTGTGGAAGTGTTGATTGTTGAAAAAGCAGTTTCAGGAGTGCATCAAGAATACAAGTGTAGAAAGGTCCAATGAGTGAATGAAATATTCCTTTAAAAAAAAAACAACATAGACCTCCCAAATTTCAAAACGTACATCTGTCCTATCATTGGCTTATCAAACCATAACGATCTATTTCACCACTAACAATGACCTGAAAACAAAACCATCAACGCACCCTTTTTCACGCATGTTAATAATATTTTACTACCCATTCACACACAAACATATAACTTTATGTACTATAAACTCTACGTGTCCTTATGAATGCGTGTATTTCGACATGTAATAACATGCTCGATTTCAAAAAAATCATCGAACGTTAGCCTGAATATTGAAAATCAATCCAGAACCGAAAGAGTCTCCACAAAGTTCCGGGCGCTTCACGATTGGCACGCTGTCCTAGTTTTGTGTTATTTATCGTCGAAGACTCAATTTACGACCTGGCGTAATGTTACATATCTGATTTACCCCCGCATTTCACACTCGATTTGTGTATTTGGTCCGTGCAAAATATAGGGGCTCGAAATCATTGACGTCCTCCGTAGCCGTCGATGCAAATGAGATAACAAGCTCTGATGTAATCGGAAATGAATGGCCCAGAGCTCGAAGTCGATGGACACACATGGACGTTCCCGGGCAATATCACACTCTACATAAACGATCGAAGGAATTAAAAGGAGACTAATCGTTGAGAACCTCAAATCGGATAGCCTGCGGAAGTGTATTTACCATTTCCGGTCAGATGCTAACTGCATGTATACGTTATTTGTCCAAAAGGAATTAAGTTTGCAAATGTAGAGTTGATTTGTTTTTTTAATCCGAGCAAAGGAACCATAAATAAATGGAGCAGGTCGGAAAGTGTCTTTTATGATTTGTCTGTTCGAGGCGGTTCTTGGAGTCAACGGAAGTTGAATTAACATTGCGTAATTGGTGGTGACTATAAACTAGTTATGCTAAAATGGCACTCAGAGTTTTGCATTTGAATCCGTTGTATTAAAAACGACCTCTAAATGGAGCACAAGAGATAAAATACAAAAGGAAGTCCGAATAATTTTTTTTACTGCTGCTCTTCATCATGGACCACGAGAGAAGCTTATATTTAAATACACAATTGATCATGCAGAATTCGATTGACTGCATAGGTCTCACATTCATAAGATAATCAACTGCACATAGTCTTTGTACAATAAGACGACCATCAAGTCTAGCAATTCACTTCGAGTACGCAGCATCCAGGCGCTTAACCACGACGATGTGAGCATAAGTGCCCTCACCACGATTGACTCTGTCGGCAGGCTGTTGCCAATTATGGATGATTTCAAAGTGTTATTATTCTCGAGTTGAGCCCTTTCCTATTGAAAAGCTCAAAGGTTGCTGACTGTTTAATTTGTCATTTCTAATTACGAAAGTTTATTCAAGAGAACATACTTCTGCTTCTGCACTATGTTGTTGTAGATACATACCTACTGCCCTCATCAAGTATATTTCGTAACGCGTTCGCTTAACAACAGTCCACGGCTAGAGTCAGCGAGAAAGTGGAATGAAGTCGTATCTCGACGAAGACGAATGGGAAATTCTCTGTTGAATTTCTGATGTTCTTAGTTATATTCCTTTTGTGGCAAAGTTGGGATTAATTTAACAAAACGTTTTTGATCGAAAGTTACGTAGTTGATATGAATACAATTGAAAGGAGTTTTGTAATTAAATAGTGAAAACATGAGAATTTTGGAAGTTAAGTCAGTTTTCGCGTCAGTTTTAATTGAATTCGATTCGTAATGTTTTCAATTGAATTAGAAAATAAAATTGAATGTTTCCTTGTTTATTTCGCAATGAGTTTAGTTCAAAAATTTGGTACAGTTTCGGATTCGTTGAAAATAATTGTGACCTTCACAAGCAAAACTACTAAGTAGATGGCGGTATTGAGTGTGAGAGAAAATCAGATGCTTAGAAACTTGAGTGATGGCATAGTAATATTGAATATTATTCTATAATTGCTGATGCAATGCTTTATTTTTCATTGTTTTTACACGAAATTCTTTCGATTTATATATTTATATATTCAACTATACATCGATCCAGTAGGTTTACTAGAGTTTTTTCTTACTACTGTTTGTCTTAATGCAGCAACACTTTTGATAAAGAAGATCACACATTATTTTTAAATACGCTGTTTTCATTCTTTATCTATGATTTGTTATTAAAGTGAATTCGCTCATACCTTGGCAGCAAGAATCAAAAAGATGTTCCTGGTAGATACGAATTGTATGAATACTTATCTATATTAGGGCTGCCATAAGAATTCAAAACATTATTGTTTCAAAAACAGCATTTTAAGTCTTTATGTTGATGATTTACACCTTTATAAAGATATTCACAATGCCGGTTGCTCTCTTTCTGGACAACTAAGATGATGATAGTCATTCAAATATATTAAAAGTGTTACATCAAGGCTTCAAAAGGTTGCACAAGATATAATTTACATCTGAAGTCAAAAATAAGTCACGTACAAACGGCAGTATAAGGTTTTGGTGAGGTTACGAAACTCGTTTTCAAAGCCAAAATCGAGATTCAGTCCATAACGAGGGAAAAAGTGTCAGCAACGGTTTGCAAAAGAAAATTGAGAATGCAAAAATACGTTATTGTTCTTAAATATAAGGGAGCAGAAGAAAGTCGCCGGAGACGTATTTACTCAGTCTTATCTTACAGGATTAAACATTCCTGACAACAATGTACCGTCTTGTTGTCTTTGCAAAAAATACAGCTCCTCTTTTTTCGGGTCACTTTGAGGCCTTATTTCAGTTTTGCATTTTGCATATTTCCTGGCCAGCTGTCGGGTTTCCCTGTCCAAATACCGAAAACTGACGTTTTTTGTGCAAATATACTCCGTTCTTCGGGAAGCACTTCCAGTTCTTCGTTAGGTACATCAGCTTCAATTTCATTAACACTAGTTTCCAATTCTGAATCACAGTCAGTTACAAGCTCAAAATCAAGATCACCAACTTCGACATCACTTGAAAAGTCCAACAACTCATTTTCACTATTTGGATCAAACACTATTTCTTCAATGATCTTAAAATCTCGAAAATCTGATATATCAAAGTGATCTTTACCTGATTTGGCTATATTTTTAAAAAAATACACAAGCAGTTTCGTTGGGTCAAATCAATCCAGCAAAAACTTTCAGATTCAATGAACTGAGTTAATGAAGAGAACAAAAATAACTGAACATTAGAAAGTACCTAGAAATAGTTAGCTTGAAGATACACTGACGGCCAACCCTAAAACTAATGCTGTTAGCGCCAAATATTTGAAAATAGAAGTCATTGGGTCCAATCAACCCAACGTAATTAGTGCCGGGCTAAGATACTAAGTCTGTTACTAAAATTATAACAAAATCGTGTGGTTCATATAGATCTGTCAAAGCGAGAGAGCAATCTGATTTCGGATGGATTCCAGTATATCTTTATGAATATTGAACACAACGCACAATTCAACCATATGCGAGTAATAGACGAACTAAAATATGTACGAATATTTTGCAAATTATAAGTCATAAATTCTATTTCGCGTGTCTTAATGAATCATGCAAGAACTGCAAGAACTTTGTCGTATTGAAGATTAAAGCGAAGCTTTTTACCTAGTACGACACCGAGGTCTGAAACACTATCTACATTTTTCAGCTGCTGATTACTCAGGCAATAATCAAAATTTAAAGAAAAAGATCCGAATAAAAAATATTGAACAGGAGTGGCCCAATGTGACTGCCTTGAGGTATCTCAGAGGAGACTATTTTTTTGCGAGAAAGCCTGATTTCAAAGGTTGCAATCCCACCAAATTTGGAATTTACTTATTTTTGCAGCTTATATTTCGAAATAACATAGTCGACACGATCAATAGCTCAAATAACCCAAACAAATTTTTAACTGCGATGAAACTGTCTTATTTTTTTCGAGCACTTCCATGCAGTGTCAAGGAGGAAAACTTTCAAAAGGTCGTTTAACTTTGCTCTTATGCCCAAATATGCTTGCTGAATTTCAAATCCCTCTGGTTATTGGAAAGCCAAAAAACCCACGGTGTTTCAGAGGTGTCGACATCAATTTGCTACATGTGAATTGCCGCATTAATTCTTAGACGTAGATGACCACAGGTATATTGAAAATCTGGTTGACAAAATTGAGCAACAAAATGATTTTACAAAACTGAAAACTAATCTTATTTATGGATAATGCAGCCTCCCATCTAAATACGTGTTTCAGTAATGTGGAATGGAAATTGTATCTCTCCCACCGAATACAATTGCTATATGCCAACCTTTCGACCAATGGATTATAAGAAACCTCAAAATCTACTAAAGAAAGTGAAGTATTTTTTGGCAAATAAAGGGAATGCGACCTGTTCAAGGGGTCTTGCAAGGAAAATAAACATATTAGACGCGATTCACTGATAAAGTCTTGCGTAAAAAAAATATGCAAAGAAACAGGCTTGAATTGCTTCGTAAATTCAGGCTTTGGGAATATCAGTGATAACGCAGTATTTTTCTGAAATGAAATCTAAATATATTCTTAACATTCCATCCAATAAATACCACTATCAACAGAAAATGATTTATGTTAAAATGGCTAAAAATTTCATACGGCATCTCTGGGGTGGTAATATTTGATAAAAGAATCTACTTGTTTAGCCAATCTAAGTGAAATTATTATTCACGCATAAAACTAGCATATAATCAAATCTCCCTTATCATCCACTGTTATATGCTCTTATCTCTGTTAATCACCACGTAATATTAAGCTCACTAGGACCCTTAACTTCATTTTTTTTAAAAATACTATCTACATCCAGAATACAACTGTTCCGGGTTCAGTTTCCTGGTGCTACCAAGCATCAACAAGGGAGAGATTCGTTGAAATCAACTTGTCATTCGATTACATTGTATGAAATTCAATCAGATTTAGGGAGTATGCGCAATTTTCATCCATGCTACGGTGTGTATCTGTGCGATTACAAAATTCTTCTCCAGGCACACACATAACGTAACGAACTACAATTACCCCTTAGCGTATTTCGTGTACGAAAACGATGCCAGACGTTATGCCTCCCTCTGAACTGTAGTATAGTGTCACTCTGTAGACAAAATGGCTGTCGGGTCCTTGTGTAGGGGGAAGGTTTGTTTGTCATGTGTGTTTTTTAGCCTCATCATATGAGCAACTATAGTTGCGAAGAAGGTTGAGTTTTCACTGTTACTGCCAACGCTAAACCCACCACTGCCACATAAAGGACATTATTGCTGCTACGACCTAGCTCATTCACGTGCTCAGGATATTTGTCAGTGAGGCTTGCTTCATTTGCGAGTCGCTACGTACAGCGAATATGCTGGCATTCGAGGAAAAACCATTTGAAATTTTCCCACATTCCGACTAATTAACATTTTCACCTTTGCATCACAGTTTGACCATGAGCTGGAATTCATCTAAACGAGGACTTGGCAGAAGGAAGTACAAGGGTCATTAACATTTCTTAGCCCTGATGCAGATTTCACTAGAAGGCTACATTGCACCCACTGCTCATTACTGTTGCATATTCATGCGGGCTGTCATTGAAGCGCCTCTCCTCGGAATGCCTCCTGGACTACATCAATTTATCCAGCCAGTGGCTCTTGGCTTCACATAATTAACCAACGCCACCGACGTAACCAGCAACTCTCCCAGTTTTCAGCTTGATTTTGTTACAAAAACACCATTCAATCGGAGGAGTAGTACACTTGGTCATAAATTAAAAATTCCAAGATCCGACTCGAGTTTTGCTGATCATGCATGTACATAGGAGTATGCATGACTAAATTGTGAATAGTATATGTGCGTAGAAAACTAGGAATGGTTGTACAGTATGGGAAATATTATTATCAAGCCGATGCAGCTCGCATGAAAGCATGCAATGCTGCAATTGCAGCAGACCATTTTATACTGATGCAGAGGAAATTGTTGAGTATTTCAGGGTTGAAAATGACGAGCGAGGAATCTTTCTCGTGCAAGTACATAATTGAGCGATTAATATACACGACCCGTGGGGAATGGGCTAAGTGCTATGTTATTTCGTATGTGAAAGTAGTTTCATAAAAATTACATGATTATGCAGCCTAGTATGTATGTATGTACATATGATCTATAAATGTTTGTTGAGATGTTAATGTTTAGAGGGCATATACTTTTTTTTTGTAGAAAATTCGGTGTGAAAGATGGTTTTGCAGACATCTGCCTAAGGACATACCGAATACTTAACATTCTTAATACTTTTATTTTATTATTTCTGCGGTTTCGACATTTTCTTTGAGCATATATACATACCAGTACATAAGTCGCTTAATGAATTATAGCCACAAACAATCCTGAGGTAACTCAGATCAACATCCTTGAATAATTTTGTGATTATTAGCTTCAGTCCACCTTCTTCACTTATTCTTTGCCTTTGTTAATCTTTCCAGCTGTTCAATCCGATTTGTTTCGTTTGTTCGTAGTGTCCTTGAATATTGCTGGGAAGCTTAGTGTTCTCATTACATCTATTTAAATAATTCGGTGAAGTTTGTTTAATTTGGTAGGGTACCCTTTTTTAAATCTATTGTCGTTCACTTACACTGTCGCATCTGATTTGGCGACAGTGTAAGTGAAGCAAATAAATATTTTATACATTGATTTTCTTCAGTGGCGTGCGAAAACGGGGCCAGAGAGGGGCTATTTCCTCCTATATTGCATAGTCACTTTTGAGAATTTATTGTTGCACTGAACCTCATACTAAACCTTTGCTGTACTTTCAAGAGAAATAAACCAATGTGTGTCGAATTTGGGGGTTTCCCGCTTTCTTTCAGAGCTCTGTATATGCTTATGATTTTTGTTGACCACAAGCTACTGATCATGAAACAAAAATTCTCGAGATTTTCTGACTTCCTCATGTTATAGATTTTTTTCTTAATTAAATTATCGTATCTGTGTGCCCAATGTCAATCTCAGCTCGTCGTGTTTCTTCCGTCAAGTCTCTGGAGACCCGCAAGGTTCCATTCTTGGCCTCTCTATTTTCTTCTAATCTTAGGTTTTCTTATGATCTTCAAAATTGTGTCCTGTTTTCACACATCGAATACTATTGAAAGTTTGGACAAAAGTCTGAGAAAAAAAGTAAGGAAAGAGAGCATTCAACAGTGCATACTTATTTGTCGACAATCAATCCTCAACTATAGAACTATTTTCCTAAGCCAGAAACTAATAAAAATCCTGAAATCTATTCAAATCGATTCAAATCGAATTTGAAGGTTGTTGGAAAATTTATCGGGGTCATATGGGACTGACACCGGTCTAGGTATAAAATGTATTTCCTGGAAGGAAATCAAAACATAATAGGACAAAAGAGACCAGATTTAGTTTAGGAACAGCCTGAAATATATGCCGTTATATGTACATATATGAAAATAAATTGTCAGTATAGGGTAGATAGAAATAAATAATGATTTTTACGAATGTTATTTTTACTAATGGAGTGACCGGTCCGACTGCAATGTTCGGCGGACACTGTTGTATATAAGGGGTACGTCTATGACTAGTTAAAATTACGATATCTTTAACCCTTTGGTGGCTGTGGGCATTTTAGTGAATTTTGATGTAGCCCGATATTTCCACGCAAAGGAGTTTTTTCTAAAAAAAGTATTGGAAATAAAAATTAATGTTTTGTGCTTGTTTATGACAAAGAATTGGAAATTTTGAAGCGTATATGGGGCGAAGTTCCTAGAAGTAGGCAAGGATTTCTTTCCGAATTTCGATTTGTCATAATTTCTGACAGAAATATTGAATCATCATGAAATTTTCGGAACATATTACTGTTGACTAAAATTATACATGACTGGAACCGTGGCGTGCGGACAACACTAGAGCTACAGCAGCCAATTGAAAGAAAATCTTTCAAATTATCGAACCTCCCGAAAATTCGAGATACCTTTTAAAAAAAAACGCAAACAATTGATAAATGTTATTCTGTGTCCATGAAAATTTTCAAAATTCGGTTTTGCACAAGAACGGCAACCCATAACGAAATTACCACTATTTTGAGCACTCGAACCTTCTGTTCACGAGAACGCACGATCGGATTATCAGATCGATATGAAATTTTCAGGATGCATTTGTCTTACGTAGGAATCAGGCTAATAGAAGTGATTTTGAAATATGTGCGATCTTGTGGCAGTTGTGCCATCTTAAAAAATCACAAAGCAAAAAACTGGTTTGTGCCCTACCAATTCTTCTCCAGTCACCAGATTTTGACGAAATGTATACAGTAGCTGAACCTCACTTTGAGTATGGTTGAAAAATTAGGTTGGAGTGGCCACCTATGGTAATATTTGTCTCTTGAATCTTCAAAATTTGCTCAGCAAAATAAAGCTTTCTTCCCTATAACTTCCAGTGCTGTCATGTCCTCCAAACAAAATTCATATAGTAATTGTACTTTATTACAAGCCAAGTTTGGAAGGAATTTGCTTGAAAAATACGATAGGGTTACCAGCTATGGTAGTTTTTATGTTTTACCACATCTTTACTATATCTTTACCATATCTTCATTAAATTTTCAAATGGTAATGATCTGGCATTGAAAATAAACAACAAATATTAAAACTTCGAAAATTTGAAAACATTTGCGGGTGGTAACCCTAAACATCTTTTTACCCCTAACTTCCAATCATCGTCATCGGATTGAAACGAAACGCACAACATGGATTGCCCACAGCGTGAAGTAGATTTGAATTTGGTTCTAGCAGAGGGTTTCTAGCACCAGGCATTTTTGCAATTGTTTTAATATCAAACATCATGAAAACAAATAACTCATGTTTAAATTTTCCTATTTCTGGGAATTTTTCGGATGGCAACCCCAAACATCTTTCTATCACAGTAACCTTCGATGAAGTCATCGGATGACAGCGAGATTCACAGGGTAGGTTGATTTTGGCAAGAAGCAGTTTATGTAGACTTTTGGGTGCAGTGCTGGCAAAGTACTGCAAGCAGTGAGCTTTTCTTATCATTTATGTTATAGGAGATAACACTCTGAAAGTTTTATAAGATAAAAATTCGATAGTGAATATGAGTAACAAGTATTTCACTCTCCTAAATTTTGAAATTTATGTAAGTAATAACCCTGAAAACCTTTCCACTCTTTGTGTTTCAATACATTTTTCGGATTAAACTGGTCCATGATCTTCGAAACAGGTTCAAGGGCGTGTGGCAGAATGTGCATTCAAAATCTGAACGATTCCTCTACTTTTCTTCGAATATTAGTGTTTCTAGCGGTTCTGGTGCGGTAGTTTTTTTCAGCCTATTATTAAAACAAGTAGAGATTAAAATTAGAGTAAAAGTAGAGATTAAAATTAAATAAAAGTCGAACCGAAAAAAAGCCTATAAATGCACGCGATACTTTATCATTTCTTGAACCTCGTTGATTTTTCCCCTAAACGTTCACTCAGTTTCGATGCCTGCATTAAAATCGATTGAGGGCGCATCGAATTGTTTACCCATACCTACCATTGTGTCCTTATGCTGAAAATCGTCCTCAGTATACACATGCCGAACACATGTCGTGATCTTCATGTTACTGCTATCGAAAGGAGGTTGAAATCTCATTCAGAGATCTTAAGGACACCGACCTGACGCCAACTATCTCACTATATACTTGACAAGTAATTCTTCTATAAAAAAATAAGAGCATGTCCCCTTCCCAGCCTATATGACTATTCGCACAATAGCTAGTTCCCAAAAAATCAACCCTCTAATCAAAAGGCATTTCGCTCTCCGGTTTTGCATTCTCTAGTGTATTGTACACATAAAGGAGACACACGTTAAAGGGAAGAGGGTTGTTTCTGATTCTATCGATTTTACGTTGCCATCGTTTCAATTTCACCCCTCGAGCGCAGAGTGGCGGCCGGCACTCGTCAGACGGATATTCCAAGCAGTCAGCAGTCAGACCGTCGTGTGTTTATACTCGTTCGCGGAGGATACAACAACAGACCGAAACGTCATCGGTTCGCGTCGCGTTAGATGCTTTGATCGGGAGAAGTATCTGTTCCTAAATCAAATAGTATATTTTCGCAAAACCTCACTAAACTCTGCATTATCGAAATCGCAAAAAAATATCCTAGTTTCGTCCGGAAGAAGTGGCAATCGTGCTATCGAACAGTATTGAAAATTCAATTCGGATCCGAGAGTCTTTCGACCTTTCCCGCCTCCGTGTACTTCCGCCCAACCACCCACCAGTTCGAATTCGAAGAGCCGTTTCGAATTTTCGCGCGGTGAAATGTCGGCTACCCAAAGTTTTCGTGCAGTCTAGTATAGCCAGCTTTCGAGGAATTTCAGGCGAATACAGCTCTCGATTGGCGAGGAAGCTAGAAGTGTCGTATTCTGTGCTGAATATTCGTGCGGAGGATAGTCGATATCGGTCAGCTCGGATTTTTTTTTCTGTGAAGCTCAATTTTCATGGATTTCATGGAAAATTTGAGGAAAACTGTTTGAAAAAGTCGCAAAAAGTTAAATACGGATTGCCTGCGGACCGAAAAGTGCTTAATGTGTTGGATTATTTGTGAAAACAAGACTAGTTATTTCGAATCGAGCATTTTCAGGGTGGATTGATTCGAACGGTACTAGCAGCAAATTGCCGTAGTTTTGGTGTATAAAAATCGGGATTTTGAACGTCGAAATTCGTAACTATTCTGTGGCATTTTCGTGGTATTCATAATTCAGTCTGTGAAAAAAGAGCAAATATTTGAAAATTGCAAAGAATGGTGAGAAGTGTAGTGTAAATAATTGATTTGATTCAGTTTCGGGTCACTACGAAAATCCTGTGGATGGAACCTACTACTTCGGAGCGCTGATTTGCTGCATGGACCTAAAATTTGTGGATTACCGTTAAAACGGACTTGCTGCAGAAGTAAGCATAGCGAAATATTGAAAATCTACCATTCCGTTGTGAATTTGATCGCAGCAGAATTTCCGACATGTTTTTCGTTAGTGGTATACTATGTCCTCTAGTTCCTGTGAAAAGTGAAATTGAGTACAAGTTGTTTTGCATTCCCGTGGAAGTAATCTTAAAATCTAACTCTAGCAGATTCTTGGTTACTTTTTGCGAAATTTCTACGTTCTTGGCGTTGCAAAGAAATTCGCAAACGCCTGACTTTAAGGGCAACACACCTTACTCGCGCATACAGTCTCAGATAAAAAATCGATCAATTTCTTAACCGTATACACGCAACCCGATGGCAGCCTTGCTCGGCTCTTGCTAGTAGGTTGTTTGAATGGTAGTGCTAGTATCCTGCTTGCTTGCCTGCCTGCCTACCAGTTTGTTGCCTGCTTTGGGTGGATAGAGATTAGAGTGGAGGAGAGCGTAGTGCGGAAGCAGGCGAATTGGCTGAATTGGAGCTGGTATGCCGCTTCCACAACTACAATCCAACCTCCCCCGGAGCACACATACCTTTGCAGGGCGCAAGAAAAACGGCAAAGATGAAAACTTGCAAAATGGTTTCCTATGAAAACATGAGAAGAATAAGACAGCGAATGTGACAGAGTTGTAGGGGGAAGCTGAAACAATTGGAACGTTAGAGAATAGAGTCTTCGTCTCCGTATTCCATTTACGATGCCGTGTCTTGTTATACGGAATGCTCGTCTGATTGTTGTAATTTGCATATTGTATGATTGGTCTCTGTCCACAGGTTTCAGGCTGCACGAGACCTTTCCAACTTCTCTAGTGTATTCGACATCCCCGAAGTTGGCTTCTGCTTACTATCTGCGGCAGGGACAGGGTCTGAGGGAAGTTCGAATTGTAATACCATAAATGTTTTCGAAGACCATTCATTTAAGGGAAGACAAGACGTTATACTATGATATTGGAGTGGTGTAGTCGAGTAGGCCGATTTAGGGTGGTCGTTGCATGTTTGGGGATATCCACTAGGCGAGCAAAATAAATGACCATAAAACATATATATTGAATGGAAGAACGAAGGAATTGCGAGGAATCCGTCTAGGATTTTTCTGTAGAGGTCTGGATAATTCCTTTCATTACTATTCGTCTTCCGAATGCAAGACGCTTTTGATTCGGTCTGAGACAAAATGCCAAGAAGTTTACAAAAAAAAAGTTTAACAAAGCTTGACGATATTTTTTTTGATTCGTAGATTAGGCTTCCTTAATAAGTAATCTTTTTCCGTTGATGACTTTTGGCGATTTTGTGTTTTTTTGTTGAATTTATCTGAGACCAGTTTAGGTAGCAGAATGAGTTAATTAATTTTCCGCGTGAAGTTTTTCAATTTAAACTCAGTGGTTTTTCGCTGTAGCTTCGTTCAGTTTCTAGCTCAGTTCAGTTCGCAAGAGAAACCATAAAAACGAGCATGGAATTTGACGCTAGGAATCAATTAATATGTAATTAAAATGGGGGCATAGTTTAGGAGAATTGTGGAATGAGTGTTGTAAGAAGCATGTCATGGCTCAGCGCACACCGTTATTTATGTATGGTGGCTATTTTCCTGTTGAGTGCAAGGAAATATCAGATATTGTTAACTAAAATTAGTTATTTTCTCTGATAAAAGATTTTCAGTTCGCTACGTAGTGAGGTCGATGTACTGTACTGAAATGGTGGATTGAAGATAAGCGGAGTGATCGATAGATATTTGTCTTAATATTTGAAAGTTTAAAAAAAAAATTATAATTACAAGTGTAAAAATGCAAATTCAAATCAATAATAAAATCATCAAATCGGGGTATCCCTCATTATGCATCAATTCAGGATGATTAGAATGAAACTAATCACCTAGTCGAGGTTAAATATGGATAAAATTTCTATACCAAAAGTCAGCAGGTTGAATCTCCTTAAGTGACCGACTTTTGCAACAATCACTCTAGCCAAGTATAATTTATTTCATAAATTAGAATATACAATATGTATATAGCAAAGGTAAAAATGCAAATTCAAATCAATAATCAAATCATCAAATCGGGGTATCCCTCATTATGCATCAATTCAGGATGATTAGAATGAAACTAATTACCTAGTCGAGGTTAAATATGGATAAAATTTCTATACCAAAAGTCAGCAGGTATAAATCGAAGTGACGGTTTGATTAGATTTTAGCGATTTAGAAAGCCATTATGAATTTCGAAGTCATTGAAAAAGGAAAATTTCTTATCAAAACCTCCTTTCGTATTGCTTTGTCGCACAATATTGGAGTGTATATGCATATGCAAAATATTGGGCTAGAGTGATTGTTGCAAAAGTCGGTCACTTAAGGAGATTCAAAACAATGATAAGCTGTGATTTTTTATCTTAAAGCGTTCATCAAAGTAGTTTGTATAGATCCTAGAAAACTCCTGAGTCCTGAGTTGAAAATATCTTAGCATAGCCGTCTATATTGAGTAAAAGTTGTCAGCGGTACATACTCGGATGATCTGAACTTAAAATATTCACAGTGAATATATGCACCTTCGTAGACAGCTGATCGGCTATGAACTCCCTTGCTGATCCTTGTACAGTCTCTAGAATTGTTGCGGAATGCCGTGCATCTCTTAGAGAGACATTCGGCAATGTAATTGATTTTGGTACCTGGAGATAGAGGTATTCAGGGTAAATGTGTGACTGACGAATTAGTAAGACTTGGCACCGTGTTATCGGAGGTCTCTTGCTCTTTGGTATACATCGATGCCATCGGTCAAACTAGCCATTAGGCAAAAATACCTCGAGGACGCAAATAAGTCCTGGAATGAAGAGCCATCCTGTGCAATTGCAAAACCGATTTGAACCTCCATAGATGCACGTCGCACCAAGTGACTGTTCAATTTCATCCGTAGTGCTCTCCGCTGTGTTCTGTCTCACGGTCTACTGATTACCATAGGGTGGTTGTGCGCAGGTTTCAACGAATTATGTCGGAGTTGTGAATCAGAGGATGTAGAGAAGTCCCTTCTTCATCTGATGTGCTAGTATCTAGATCTCGTGAGAAAGATAATGGCCTTTCTTCCTCTCAGGTCTGACTGATTTTTCACTTATTGAACTAAGGGATATTTGTACAGTTCATTAAAGAGTATTGCACAGTGGCTAAAGGAGAGTATATCCTTGGTATCACAACGGTCCTCTAATTCGCCTATATGTGTCTTTTGGTATGGCTTCCCGATTGACAGCCACTTGACCTAACATAACTTGTTAAAAACTTGTGCATCATTTTGCCTAAAGTCAGCATTTTTTTCCTACTTACGGCCAACATTGCACCTTATGTGTATATAATAATTTGTATAGATATTGACGCGGACCCAAATGTACATCCAGGTGAAGAGTTTGAAGAGCTTGGCAAAGCAATGGTTGATTTAACAATTCTGTCCGCTGCTATGGTCGTATTAAATGAAAGGTCAAAAATTCAGATTTTGAACCAATCCATCATTAGCATTGATTACATATATCCCAATATCATCGTAATTTTTTATTTATATATATGTTTAATTTTCTTTTGCTTTTGCTAAGACGGGCGTAAACGTACTACTAGTATGATAGTGAAGTTGGCAGCTCTGTTTTCTGTTCAGCCAAATATTAACAATGCAGAGTTATTTTTATTCTGGATTACGATTTTATTAGCAATTAGAACTAGAGATGTTCTAAACTGATCTTTTTACTGAGCAGTAGTTACATAGAGCAATTAGTTAAAGTGTTACACAAGGAGCGTACAGAGCGTAATGTTAATTACAGTTTTAATCGCAATTTCATGCATACGAAAAACTGTGACTGTTCTGCTGCCTGTGATTGCTTGCTACCTGTGATTGATTGCTACCCGTGATTGTTCCGCTGCCTGTTATTAGGTTGTATGTACGAACATAGATTTGGCATTTCCCAGCATAAGAATGAACAGCGACCGTAGAATATTTGATCTAAATGACAAACAAAGAAACAGGTAGGCGTATGGAATAATGTTTTCTGGGAAAAAGCAATGAGCAGAAAATCACAAGAGCAGTCACATCTCTAGTTGGGACTATACTTTATTTCAAATGAATGAATTTCTGTTTGAAGGGAGTTTTTCAGTATGCTTTTCCGCGAATTTGTGCTTAAAAACATATTTTACACAGTTTGTGCAAGTAGTCGAATGCATTTGGATTGAGCGGATGTAAATCCATTTTTTTTAAGAAACCAAGTGCAAATGCAGGACTTTACTTAGCAATAGCCGAAAACTAGTTTTTGTGATTGATTGATTGACATTTTCTGATCGGTCCTGGTACTCTATACAGATTACCTTTCAAGTTTCAAGGGGCTAAAAAATAGTGAAGTTTACCAGTTGGATGTTGAGAGCTGTGTTTGTAGGCAAAGGGTATATAAGAGTTACCAAATTCCCTAAAATATTTTGTTACCAATGATAGTACTAGTTTTTCAACTATTCGCATCAAAATAGGTATTACACCGTTGGTTACATATTCTGAAAAAAATGTCCTATTAGAAAAACCAAGAAGAGGCATAATTTAGACTGTTTCCTTCTAAAATCTTTTCAGGAAATCACGACTATTAGTGTTTGTTTGACTGCAAAAATAGCAAAAAACCAAAAGACCAGGTATATTCTTTTTTCACTTCCAATCTTTCTTCCAGACGGATATAGTTTTGCAGTCTTTCGATTCAATGGCTCTTCCTGACTTAGGACCCATATTTAACTAGTCTCAATTCCATTTGATATTCGACTAGGATCCGCGAGTAAATCTTTGGCTTTGTCTGAAATCAAGTATTCCTTCAATTTTGAAGCTATTTGTAGACATACTTTTCTGTAATTCTGGACCGTTCCTGTTAATAGTGTCCTAAGTTCCCCCTTTTGTTGACTAATTGTACCACTTGCGCCCAAGTTTTAAAAGAACTGAGTATTTTGCGCTGATTTGACTTATGTATCTCAATGGTACTTAAAATTCCGGTGTTCGATTGATATTTTAGGCCAGTTTTGGATAGAAGTTCGTATTGTCCCTTTGGCGAGAATGAAACAATATTAAAGTGCGTTGTTTGTAAGATTACTTCGCAGTTTTTTTATGCCATTTAAGTGCTTATGCCTTCAATGCCTACATCAAACTGCCATGCTAATATTCACATGTGGTATTGCTAAAAAAATCTTAAATTTGCATACGAAAGTATGTGCTTTCTTTCGCAAAAAAGAAGTTCGATTTTCTTTATATTAGGTTTTTTTCGAAACTTTGTGAACTTGTAATGCATAAACTGTTATTTTCTGTGTGATCAGAAAATGTGCTTCGATATAAACTCTGAAATATTTTGAATTAGCGAGACAATATGACTATGAACACCTGAAGTATATAGATGTGTACAACTTACAAGTGCTTCCTAGCTAATAAACCGTATTACGCTAGAATCGTTACAATACTGCTCAAAAACTTACCAAAATACACCAAAACTAATTTTCAACTGATGTTCTCTTGAAAGTAAAAGATACAACTACTGGTTGATTCGATGAACTAACTATTTGACCACTCGACTCTAGATCATTGAAACAGAATCAGACGACCGTCTAGAATGAGTTTTCTGCTGTTCTTTTCTCATTTTCCCGATCATTACCGTCCAACCATAATCTGATCCGATACTTGACATTGTGCCAATCATCCGGCGGTATTCTGGCTAAATGCATAGTCATTACGCTTTATTTCCATTCCGTCAGATTCTTTTCATCAAACCGAATCAAGGGGAATATATTGGGCACTGAAAATACTTGGAATTACTTTTGTGACTGAATTGAATCAATACTCTTGTCGGGGGTCGAGCTATGAAAGGAAAGTATCTGGAGATCGTTAAAGAATAGATATCAAGAGGAGGTGTATCTTTGTGAGTCAGTATCAGTTGAAGGACTACTTCTCGATTCATTGCGAGAAAACAATTGTCTAGTGCTCAGGTGGCTGGATTTTAACATCATGTCTAACAGTAAATGAAGTCACAGTCTTATTATGTATGTAAGCTTGTAGGCTTGCCGTATCTATTGTCTGTGCATTTTGAAGATTTTTGAATGAAAAATGATGTACGATGCCATGAAAATGATTTGAGTGCGTTTTTATGGCCCCCAAAACACTTTCGTTTTCACTCTGAACCCTATCACAACATAGCCATGTTAACATAACAATGTCTAGGGTAGACAATACAAAGTGTCTTTTGTGTCGTCCCAGACATAGGGTGTCATTTGACAAGTGCGTATCTGGGGGGAGAGGCAGAATAGGAATTATCCAGGCTGAACAAATTCAAGACGGCTTAATGCCAGACATTTACATTTTCCAGTTTCAGAGTTGCCTAGACTAGATTAAATTGAAGTTGACATTCGCTGTTTTCGCGATGAGGATAAGAGGTAGAGGTTGGCAATCCTTTGTTGGACATGAAAATTTCATTCATCATTAATAATTTTCACATTTTCGTTTTTTCTCTACAATCGCATTCGAGTGTATAATTATAACTTTCCACAACCTGTCATTAGATCCCCTGTTCAACACCTCTCGATTGAGACCGTAGCGCCGCATTATTCGTAACAACATAAGAATGCAGCTGGCTGGCTGACTGATGTTGCCCTTAATTTGATGATTTTCCATAAAGAAGGGGCGTATTTTTTTTGTGTGTCCCTATGTAATTGAAATCATCCGAATGAAATTCTCTGTTTCATCAACTTATTCCCGATGAGGGTATCCTTTAGTTGAACGCGAGGATGCCATACGACCCTTCTTTAATTTTCTGAATAGAACGCACACGTGGTGTTGTAACCTTTAATTTCACGATTTGTCAGTTATTGTTACTCGTAGGTGTGCATACGTTTTGGTATATGTGAACAAAAAGAAGGCACTAACACACTGATATGTACGATATCATGCATTTCGGCAGGATTCAAGTCACATTCGCACATCAAGGTCTTTTGAAAAATTAATATAATATCTCATCTCGTCACAAAACAGCAAGAGATAAATTGTATAGATTCAGAAGGGTAAAGTTAGGAAAAAGTCAATCTTGGAGTCAATCTGGTTGCTGATGATAATTTTATAAAATTCGAATAGGCACACTCGGGATATGAAGGAAAATATTTGTCTTTGGCAAACCTGTGGAGATGCTTATTCGACGATAAAATAAATGAATGTTTTGAAATTTTTTTTTTTTTGGGAAATTATCATGTACGGAATAACCAAACATATTAACGATTGTGCCTCATGGGAGAAATAAACGTTTGCCAAACCAAGGCAGCAAAAGCCAACATGTGTACATCAAAGTTGTGCGAGGTGGCCACGACTGGTCGGGGTTGGTCCTACTTGCGATTTTAGTCGATTTTTTGGGCACCGGTGAAAGGAATTTCTTAGCACCTACCGTACGTTGTCCACCTCTGGTTCTGATTGGTGGAAGGTGAACGTCTATCAATGGGGTCGAGTTTTATTGTTTTGGTTATTGATTTAGTATATGTTTAATGATGAAGCGGAGCATTGTAGCCTGCTCAACAGAGCTATTTGAAAAAAGAAAAGAACTTTGCGTTCTGGATAGCGCTTAAGTCATGACCGGCTTTTTTGAATAAAGCTACATTTCAGCTCGTTTAATGTATTAGGCAGAGCAGTGGTTCATTTCATAGTGTGCGGGGTCCTTAGTTCGAATCCAGATTAGAAAACCATACTCATGGTTACGCTTCAACCTTTTCCGAGGTGCGGGAAGGGTTGTAAGTTGTTTCTGACTGCCTGATCTTCATATGCCTTAATGTAATGACGTCGATTTTAAGTTGCTAATTTAACACCGCTATAGGTTGTCAAGCTTGAGAAGCTTGAGTAGGGCTGAGCACTGGCTTCAAATGCAGCCGTGATTGATTCAAGTCCAACCTCTTTGAGTTAACCTACCTGAGTCAGATCAGAATACATGAAATAAATGCTCTTTGCAGCATTGATTGTGAATGAAATCACTTCCAATTTCAAGCTTCATCAACGAGGTTCACTCAGCGAATACTGGTCTTTCTGGCGTCACTTTCGGTGCTGTCTTGAATTCATATACGAGTATAAACGTTAAATCAAACATTTGCATTCATCTATTTTTCATCCAACCATTAGCTTTTGGCAAACCAAAACTGCATTGAAAACTAGACTTCTAAAATATTTCTCAGCAAAACGTGTGAATGTCCACAACCGTATCTTTCGAATTATGAATTCTATTCAGATATCCATAGTAGCTTACAATTCTAATGAATTCAATGCTATGCATGTCATAGCCAAACCACGCTACTGTCATGCAATTTTTCAAAGTCATAGTACCCTCATAATCGTCATTTTTTCTGTAATGACTTCTGCCATTCATAATAACTGATATTCGTGATAATTAAATTGGATAGTACCGTTTCGAACAGACGTCGTCGTGCACGACAATGAACCATGCTACATCTTCACACAAGTAATTCTTTTTTGCATTTCCCGTCCCACAATAGACGGCAACTGGCCTTTCTTACTATTTTTCTGGCATCATTTAACCTTTCTTTTACACCTAATCCACCATAATTAGAGTACGCACCAATCCCAAAGAAGACCAGTAGTTTTAACACATTCCTCGACCATGTAATTTTTGAAGATGCTATGCGCCCCCGACGCGGTGAAATAATTTCCGAGTTTTTTTTCGTGTGTTGCGTTGGTCGTGTAGCTTTGAGAAGAATAAAGTCATGGAGAAGAATGAGTTGTGGATTGAATCATTCAAACTGGAATTCTTGCACGGTAAATTAAGATAATTATATATTGAGGTGGTATAAAGATCAGTGTAAAATCAGGATGAATAACTTTGTTGGTTTTTGTCCTACTGCTGGGAAAATTGTTTAGGTTTTTCGTCTAGTTTTGGTCTGTTATGGAAATTAGGAATAATGTAAGTCGGTTTCCTTTGTCGAGTTGGTAGTAGTTGATTTCGAATTGACGAAAGTCAGTGCAAAGTTTGGATTGAAACAATCGTCGATGTCTTGAGTTAAGTTGCATTGAAATGAGTTTTCTATATGTTTTCTGATTGTCTTACTTCTCGAAAAAAAAACTTCGAAACTGAGCATTAAATTATCGAATAAGGTGATAAGGCTGAATCTGTATCAATTTTTAGCAACATGCTAACCTCTAGATTAGTCTGACGCATAAAAAATTTAGAACGAGGTATAGAAAATGCTCTACACCTTCAGAGTCTATCCAAAGTATAGTTAGTATTGGTAATGCGATCCACTCATTTCGCGGACTAAGTCTCTCAGTCTGGCATCCGAGTAGGTCCGAGATATTTTTCATTTTGACACAAGATAAGCAACTATGTTGAGTAAAATTATCTATAATTATATCAATCAACCCCTTTTAGCTATGGTTGTCCTGCTTTTGAACTAGGTGCACCTGTTCCGTGAAAATGAGCAAGTCCTACTCTTTCGTACCCCAAGTGCCATAATCGTTTTATTTCATTTTTGACAAAAGACTTACCAATTTTACGACTGACATACTAAATATACAAAGTTTTAACGGTACGTACTGAATCAATACAATATTGTCCTACATTTATAAAATAATCCCACACACAGCTAACAGCCCATGTCACAAAGATTGATCACAATTCACAAGGGGCACTTGATCCCTCCGGGATCAGATGTCCAGAAGCTGTCCAAGACCTATTCCAAAAAGTGATCCGATTCTGTCAACTCTTCATTTCCAAACTCTAAATCCATTCATTGCGGGGACTAAAACCTTCCAAACTGCTATTCGCAATTATCGATTAGGATGCTTGAATCCAAGTCACATCTTATATCAGTTACTTTGGCCAAACTTAGCGCTTTTATGAACAACTGTGCACTTCTTTAGTTCAGTTCTATTCGTAATCACTTGAGTCGCATTACGGATCTTTCTATTCTCCAATGCTCCTGTCAGCCAGCTTGAAATATGTTAATACCACTTTCCTTATGTGATTCGGATTCGTCTCTTAAACTTAGCTTTCAAACCACAAAGTCCTAAATATAGCATTTTTCGTGATGACTATGTCGGCCTAATCTATCTGTTGAGCTCGTTTGATTTGGCCAATATCCTGTCACCGTTATCTTGTGCTCACTGTTTTTACAGCATTTTGGAAGCTACTTTTCCTCTGTTTATTCTAATATCATAACGGCCAAAGCAACCACCTTGATTTGAAAAATCCATAAACTCAAGCATTCGCCTTAAAAATAAGTACAGCAAAAAATTAAAGCGATATGTTTCACCTTTTGATATTTAAGCCTACCATAAACAGAGCTCTATCACAAAATGGCTAGTTATCTCTTATTGCATGCATAATTCTTTCTGTAGACAGGTTACCTTAAGCTATGTTGATACCATTCGAAGCAACTACGCACTCTTAGCTTCTCTTCACAACGTGTGAAACTAGGTGATCACATCTCTACTACTCGCCAAACATGCTGCGATCTTCTTTCTTTGCATTTTCATCCATTTGTACTACGTCCCTTTCCCATTTGATATCAGTTGAACTTCATGAAAATCCATCACTTGCAATTTCTTTTCTGACTCCATCGTCTATCGACAAAATTGTGGTAGAACTAAAACCATCTTCTTGTTCTGGATTCCAACAAGTTTCTTGAAAAACGCCAATAATTCTAAGTTTTCAGTATCTATTATACTCAACAAAAACCTTTCTGAAAACATGTTTACTGCTTCCTGAAAAACATATTTTATACACTCTATTCCTAAATCTAGAGACATATCTTGTGTGGCTAATAAACTTCAGATATGAGTTTTTCTAGTTTTCATGATATTTATGGTACTATACCGTATTCATGATATTAATACCGTTATATACGTTATAACATTACATTTTCATTATAAATATTTGGACCTACTTTGTCGCGAAGAGCATGGATTTCGCAAAGATCACTCTACAATATCTTGATGACCGTTTACGTGTACACGCTATGTATACTGAGTTTTTCAAGACATTTGACAGCGAACCTTAACGTTCTTCTGTCCTAGTGATAACAGCTTGGATTCTCCCCGTCGATAATACTATGGCTTGAGTCCTATCTCAATTCATCGCTCCTGTCATGTTCGATGAAATTCCTGCCTGTCAACTCTGTTTAAACCCAAAACTGGAGTTCCTCAAGGATCTATACTGGGTCTCTTCCATTTTTTTTGTATGTAATTCGCCTACCGCCAATTATTTTTTACGATGATGACCTTATTCTTTTTGTAGTTGTAAGATCATTTAAAGACTGCTGCCTCCTTCAATCGAATCTGTTCATACTTGAAAGCTGGTGCCAAACTGACAAGTTTGTGCTAAATATTAAACAAAGTCACGCTATGGTCTTTTCTCAAAAAGCTAGTCCGCTGATTTATAGTTGTATAATCACTGATCACGTACTGCGTTCCACTAGACATGACAGAGATCCTGGAGTAATCTTCTAAAGAGCTTGCGCCTCTGCCAAATCGTCGATATGTAATTGGAATCATCTGTATGTTGATTGTAAAGGAAATAAAATGTATAAAGTTAAATTAACAAGTTTGGTAGAATTTCCGCATCAAATATAATTACTTCGACGTCCAAGTATTATCACTGGTACGCTACTTGGATCGTGGCAACAGTTGATCCAAGCCCATTTGGACAGTGCGACTGCTTCCAAGTGGAATAGAATGTCGGCCGACTTACTTTGATTCAAGTTCTACTTTGACACATTTTCAAAATGGCGTCGATCAGTTAAACCGTGGGACATAATACCGGCAAGATTAAATTAACCAAGCAAACTAGAAAAAAAGAAGGAGAAAGGGAGTTTCTGGATCCAAATTTTTTGTTTTCTTCTTCAAACTATTTTTCTATATTTTAATCTCCTGCATAGAAGCATATCTGTCACAACTTCCACAACTTGTTGTATCAAATCCACTATCTTTCTGAAATATACTTCGATTTTTTTTCTTTCTATGATAATGCCAAAGCTCACGGGATTGCCCTTTGAAGCGAATGCTTAGCGATGGCGGTAGGAAGACACATATGGGAGAAGCCGATATCAATTATTCCATTATTCTTTTAAGTGCCACATTTATTTCTAAATCAAATAATAAATCTTTTCGTCTTCAGAGGCAAAAGATCGCCTTGCACATTAATGCCCGACAAAATTTACATTGCAACATTAAAAGGATCTCCATGATTTACGACAGAATCATAATTCAGCTAAAAAGCAGGTTAAGCTATCCCATAAATGCTCATCGAATCAGAATTCTTCGAAAAAAGTGTCAGAAACAACATTTACTCAACATACCAATCCCTTCATAATTCTGCATCCCCTCGAGGCTTTTCTCAAACACTTCATCCAGTTAGAATGTGTACTCAATCATAAATTTTTTCGCATGCATGTCAAGAAAAACTTTCCTGGAAGTGTAGTAATAAACGAATCGAACTGACACCTATGCTCTTTTGCACGATTTAAAAACGTGTTTTGAATAAACTGATAGTTATCAGGCACCCGACTGTAATTTGAGCTAAATTAAGTAATTTATTATTTCACCGATGAGATGATATTGATGGGAATTTCTCGAAAAACAAACGATTGTAGTCTGGGAATATTCGCGTGCCTGAAGATATCTCATCGCTGATGTTGACTCCTATCCGTTACAGACACATCACGCTATCACACGTGCCGTTGCCTTTATTATCTGAGGAATAAACGTAATACTCCCATAAGTAGGAGGCAGACAAAAATTTTAGTCCTTTGTTCGATACTGCTGTTTTTGTTGTTTTTCGAGTACCAGATGTGCTGATGACGTTATTGCTAATGAATATTTTTTTCTTCTCTCTTACAGGTCATGACTCCAGATCGAGCAAAACCATCGACCGATTTCCTCCGTCGTACGGAAATGATACCACGGAAGCGGATTCAGTACATAAGCCTATGATTGAATTATTGTTTCGTTTGCTCGCGACATAAGCTGCGTAAACGATTTTAAATCCCATTGCGAAATCCCGCGACAACATTAGCATTTAAGAATCAGTTTAAAAGTGAAAAGGTTTACAAACTTTGCGTGTGTCTATCGAGAAAAGGCGCGTGTATTGCGGAAAAGGAAACCGGACGGTATTATCCGCAAAGACATTCGTTCGTCTCGTCGTAGCCGCCGCAAACAAGAAAAATGCAGCGGCACGCGAGCAACTCTACGCTGAGCTGTAGTCGCTCAAGTAGAATAAATGCTAACCGTAATCGTAGTATTTATAAGCGTACATTCAACATGAATCTATTGGTAGTAGTCGCGTGTGTTTTAGTAAATAGTTATAGTGCCATTCACGTTAGTGCATACGATAGTCATGACCACCAACAACATCATTCGAATGGAGAGGTGTCGTCACATTTCGTTGCTTCGTCGCGAAATCAAAATACTATGTCTCTAGTCCTTCCCCACGACACATATCCTGGATTTAGCATTAAGAAGTTCAGCACGATTCCTGTCACGAATGTCACCGAAGCGGATAAACTGAATCGGTTGAACTACCGTCTGATGGAGACGGGATTCTCCAAGTTCTTTACCGTTTTGGAGGACGGTATGGTAATGACGACAGCTGATCTGAGTCCTCTGGTAAATCGTCCTGTGAATCTCGTCGTGGTCGAGGAGACGCCCAATTCTACTGCTACGCACAAACTGCAGCTATACGTGATGAATAGGAGCGATATGCTGAGATTCCCAGGAGCAAGCTTGGATGTTGCTGGTGAAGTTAAGGAGAACCAGCCGGGTGGCACCAAAGTCCGTGGTATACCCATTCTGCAAGCCAATTCTGCCCACCAGTTGAACTCGATCAAGTACAGCATTATCGACGGAAATGATGATGATGCCTTTGCATTGCAGCAAAGCGGCACAGACGAGCTAACAAAGTCACTAATCGTTCGGTCGGGAAATCATGCTGGGGTGTACTTAGTTACAAATAAACCTCTGGATAAGGAAACGAAAGCTCAGTACGACATTTCTGTGCAGGCCTCGGACGAAGATGAACTGGACAAAGCCATTTCCAGGATTGCGATCTCTGTTATAGATGAAAATGACAACCGGCCTGTCTTCACCAATGACGAATACAAATTTTCGGTAGCTGGTAGTAAAGTCAAGGATCTCAATGGGAACTTCTCTGTCAGCTGGCAACGTTTCACGAGTATAGGCAAAGTGGAGGCAAAAGATGCTGATGGAGACAAGGTGGCCTACAAACTCATCACTCCCAGCAACACCGTCATTATCGTACCGCAAACTGGTGAACTAATGCTCATCGATGAACCGAAGAAATCGGAAGTTTTGTTTGAAGTTGAGGCTCACGATCTACGCATACCGAGTTTGTCTAGTGCCAGACCTGCAAAAGTGCTTGTTGAATTTGTTGCACCGGAACCGGTTCCGGTGATAATGCAATCAATCGATCACGATGCCATCAATCAGCATTCTCATCGTCGCGATAAGAGACGAGTGACGCGCGCGGTTCGTCCTACGAAACGTATCGAATTCACGGAAGCCGATGGGGATGTTGAGGGCAAGAGTGTTTTTCAATTGGAAAAGGAAACGGATCGTGAAACGTTTAAAATACGCGATGAAAATCCATGGGTTACGGTCGAACCGAATGGTGCGGTACGTGTAAAAAAGAAGTGGGACTATGAAGAGCTGGGACCAGAAAAGACAATTGATTTCTGGGTGATTATTACAAATTTGGGACATAACGGTGAGTTGAAAATTTTAATAATTTTTTTAAAATATACTTTGTACTGAATTTTCTGGATATATGTTGTAATTTGAATGATATGTATGAAACTGTTATTGACGCAGTTAATAAAAAACAATAATAATTTTCTAGAGCTTACTATTTTATAATACTGATTTTGTCAAACCTCCTCTGAATTCGAACTTTAATCTCATGCTTAATATATTTATTTGTTTGAAAAAAAAATCGCTTAATTCATACTAGTAACACTTACATAAAAAATAAGCAACCCACTTTAAAAAAGAAGCTTGTTTTTTTTTATAAACAGGCTCATTGGATGTAATTGTTTCGATAAAAAGAGACAGAGAAAATTTTGACATTGCTTATCTATGACTCTTACTGTTAGGCTCAAATAGACTTAAAAGGTATTCGGAGGAAATACTCCGTGAGAGGAACTTAGCAATAAGAGAGGCTAGTAGGAGATTTATAATCTAGAACGGCCAGTGCAGGAGGCAATCACTAGGGATCTGATTAAACCAACTCACGTTATCTTCTTTGTTAATGGAAAGATTAAGAGAATCTAAGAATAAAATCAGATATTTTAGATGGTCGATTGATAATATCATAGCTGTGTAAATCAAATCCTTGCTCAAATTCAAAAGTAGCTCCTAGATCCTTGTATAAGGCTACCGCAGGCATTAATTAAATAACGAGAAATCAGTGGATTAGCTTTTTGGTAAAAAAAAATCGTTACGTGGCAATTTTGACTATTTTATTTTGAATATTTATTTGACACCAGTTTTCAAATTTGTGAAGGTTGGATTGAAGGAGGCTGCAGTTTTCGACCGATTTTAATTTGCTTTTGTAATAGAAAACTGACTCATATGTATTAAATGGTAGTGGATAATTCTTGTAAAATAAGAAAAGGACCCAGTATAGATCCTTGTAGAACTCCAGTTTCGGGTTTAAGGTGCTATACCTTACAAGAGGAAGTAGTGCAGTTAAACCATGAATATATGTATAATATTGTAAAATTATTTGCACATATAAATAAATAAAAATAAAAAAATGGTGCACCATATAGGCGGAACTGGTGTCTCACAACATTAACGACCATAACGATGGAATTCAAGACACAATATAGAAGATAAATATTTCAGTTGTTGGAATTCCCATTAGAGAATGAGAATAAAATTATGTAAAAAAAATATTGAAAGACCATCCAAGCCAGATTATGGTTTTAGATTTTATATGTGAAAAACGACAAAAACAGAACGACTAAGAAATAGATAAACTTAGACGATCAACACAGGAGTTAAGGAAAGAGTTTGGTACAAGTAAAAGAAGTAGATTAGGTGTAATACCGCAAGCAGTTAGGCAAGGCACGCAAACTACTGAAGCTTCTGTGCAAACAGCATCAGAGCACGATTCACAAACCGTTAATCCCTCAGTGACCAAGAGTCCTGTAAAAGAGAAGCTCAACACTGAGCTGGACAAAAAAGATAATACACCTCAACCAGGCTTTGGAAGACCCAACTATAGAGCCTGATAATTTACAGGCCTTGGCAGTGATGTATAAACTATGCTTGTCATATTTATGCTTCGTATCATATATTACGATAATATTTAAGAGGAGAGACCCGAAAAGAATAGGAAAAATCAAAGAGGACGTTTTAGAAGTGAATCACATGTTGTGACATTTCGCGATGTTCAAAGTCAGATCATTTGCAACGCACTAAGAATGTAAAATATTCAGATCGTTTTCTAAAAACGTATTGTCATCTTGACACAATCACTCAAAAGACGAACAGAACAGAACATGTTAAAGAAGGGAGATCGTTTATGAAAAATAGAAAGAAAAGAGGATCAAAAATAGCCCCTTGCGGAATGTCTGATGCAGGATAAAAGGGATTTGAAGAACAGGAACTGATAGTTACAATACAGGTGCGATCAAAGATGTAAGAAGTAAACCAGATGAAGAGAGTGCTAGCTATGCCATCGCTGCTCAGCTTTTGAAGAAATATGTTATTGATGACAGAGCCAAAAGCTTTGGAAAAGTCAGTATATAATATGTGGACCTACTTTCGATGGTCAAGAGCGGATGCGATCATATGCGTGAAGGAAAGAAGTTGGTTAAAATGGATTTACCTTTGACAAAGCCATGCTTTTCATGAGTTAGAGTAGGTTGGGTAAAGGAACATATGCTCCTGTCGACCTCTCTCTCTCAAGGATCCTTGCAAAAACAAAGCAGAGGGGAAATGGGACGGTAGTTTGAGACGCATGTGGGATCACGAGTTTTATGTATTAGGAAGGTATTGACAATTTTCCAGAGAGAAGAGCCAGAAAATATGCTGATTAATGAGATTTAGCCAGGATATACGGCATACCGTCGGAAACAATACTGGAATTGGCATCGACATCGTTCATCAGAAGTTCAATTTCTAAAGGGTTTGTCCAAAACGAATGTAATTCGCTAGAAGTCGTGGAGAAAAAATGTTGGAAAGGAAAGGCGGAGGGCATTGTCGTAAGTAAAAAGAGGAAATATAAGAAGCAAAAAGCTCATACCCATCATATGGAGTGAAGGCAGGTACATTATCCAGATGCATACCATTTGGGAATGCTGGGAGAGTTTTTTTAAAGAAACAGATGAAAGACCAAAAGGATTTCGGTTGGTTATTTCTGATAGATGCTTCAATACCAGAAATGTAGGTGCGCATCGCCTGTCTGGCAGCATCATTCGCTTTAGAGCGTAGCTCTTTATCCAAAAATAAGTTAGTTAGTGAACTAGATCTTATATATGAATTACGTCCTGAGTTTTTGGTCTAGAGAGCCGCTTTAACATCATTTCTAAACCATAATTCAGTTTTTTAGGACGATGAGTTGGTGTGAATCCAAGTGAGGAATGCTGTTTGAGAAGAAAACATACAATTTACATCTATCAATATCAAGGACAATGTTCAAACCAGTGGAATCGGTTTGTGAAAGTTAAAGCGTTCTAAGAACGTAATTTTAAGAAAAGGATGATGAGGATCAGGAGGCATATAGGGAAAAAGAGCCACACTTGGCGAAAGTGATCGACAAGAGATGTGGTTTAGGTAAAGATAACACAGGAAAGAACGGTCAATGTATTTTCGGAAGGTTATAGTCACCACAAAGTTAGAATTTAGAGTTTGGGAATAAAGAATAGTATCATAGTATTCATCGTAGTCGTTGACACTACTGTCGAAAGGAAATCAACTCTGAATTAAAATCGTTTTTTACACTCATAAATGTATTTTGTCATATAAAACTTCGGAACATTTTCCAAATGACTATTTGGTTGAATTCACACCAGGTTGCAAGATTGTCAAATTCAAGCAATTTAAAACCGATCCTGGATATTTGATTCCATTCTAAAAATTTAAGTAAACTGCATTTATCTAAATAAACGTCAAGGATTATTTCTTATTTTCTCAAATGATTATCACTATCGATGTTTTTACTGTTTTAATTCTTTCAAAAACTTCTCTTTCGAACTTTATACTAATCGCTACTCGAGCCCATTAACTTGTTACACATTGCGCCTCCACCATTTCATAGTGCAGATGTTCCATCTCGAATATCTTGCTGGTCTGAAAATAGATTCTACTCGTGCATTCTTAAGATGCTAAATGCATTCGAAAACGAATATGTTTCGATGCATTCATTAGAAAAATAAACGCTCGCTCGCTAGACTCCAGTTCTTACATGATAGTTTCAAAATCTGTCGATCGAGATGTAGCGACAGGAACGTTTCCAAAAATAGGTGGATCTCGTCGAGCCAACCCTAACTTGTCCACAGAGAATAAAACGGAGATCGGTCGATGCATATGCCTTCATGTAAGATCGTTTGCGTACAGTCAGAATTTATTTTTTTTACGTTTTAATTACTCCAGTTTTACACTTGATTGGTACGCAAATCTTGAACTTCTGATCATGATCAAACAATAAGGAAAAACTTGCGAAAATTACACTTATTAAATTCATGTTTCAAATCCAATTGTAAATTTTATTTTTTTTTTCAAATCCTAATTTTTAAATTTCAAATTAAGCTGAACGTACGCCACCCACAGTGCAAGCATTAAATTTGACTTTAATCGTTTTCGCATCCGAATTTCTCAGGCATTATAACAATAGTTCCATACAAGTACGCATCAGAAATGGATCAATTTCTCAAGTCAAGGCCGCCGATTGGATTAATCTTCGTTTAACGCTTAGATACTTTTTCACATGAAAATCACCCGTGAAATTCTAAAATTCGACGGATTTTAATTCCGATGCTATCGAAGAAGAGTTTAATGCACTTTGGCCTGTGACTAAGATGACTTCAGCGACGATGACGAAACGATGGTTCTTTACAACAACAACAACAACAACCGACAGATTAATTAACGCAGATGGGTACAAAGTCTCCTGCTGATTCTATTTGATAGCTGCTGTATGTGAGACTGGTTGGCTGGCAAAGGCTGGCTGGTGGGAACAACAATGATTGTATTAAGTTTGATGTAATTTGCCATTTTCCGATGGAATTTTGGAGAGATGAAATGTGCTTGGCTGATGAAATACATTTTCGGAAGTCTTTGGTTAGATAATATTGAATAGTTATGTGAATAGTGAAATGTATTTTTTTATTTAAGAAAAGCGATTAATTTTTTGAGTGTCTTTGTTCATTTTGTTTTGTGCAGTTGTTCAAACTTTGATGGCAGCATCTCCTAGTACAAAAATGAATGAAATGCCCAGGATTGATAACAATTTGCTTATTATGCAAACCCAACCGTTTCACATCAAGATCAAACAACCAATCCTAAAAATCTAGCTTTTATCTCATGACAGCATCGAAAGTTATAGAGATGGAAAAATTCAAAACTTTCAAAACTTACAAAATTTAAAAATGTATTTCTTATTTTAATTTTTAGGTGCTCTGTAATATAAAAATTTGATGGTATCATCTATTGGTACAAAAATACCGAAAATGTCTGGTGCTTGATGCAACGAAATCTGCTTCACGTTCAGACGAATGCTCTCTGTGAATTTTGTTGAAGGGGTAGAGAGAATTTAGGAGCTGCCGCTCGAAAACTTTTCGACATTTTCGACATTTCTAGCTCAGTTTCACTATAGGTTCATTATAATTTGAAAATTTAGTGGTGGTATCTCATCGTAAGAGAATGACGAAAATAATCGCAGTTTGCATTGGTTTCTCATTTTCGCGACCAGAAATTTACCTGATTTGCTCTGAAGTAGAGCTGACCACCCTTTGAATTTCGGATTGGTTCAATATCTGCATCGAAAGTTGTAGAGCAGCAAACTACAATTTTTCATGATGCCACCTCGGTCACGGGGTTGCCCGAACAAACTGCAATGAAACTTGCTCCTACTCAGAACCTAGGCGAACCTAAATAAATTTCGGGCTAGCGAATCATCTAAAATAGGTGATTTTGTGAAGATTTACCACAATTTTGGGTCAAAGAATTTCAAAAACTTCAATTTTACCGAGTGGAAAAAGTATTAAATTTATATATTGTTTTTTTCCCCGAAAAGTCAATTTTTTTCAAGAGAGTCAATGATTTAAATGATTTTTTTCATACGTTTGCCGTAGGTACAGGGTTGTACTCACATTCAACAAAAAATCCACATACCTAATTGGTTTATGGTAAATATCAGGATATTCTTTGAGTTTCTCTATGATCTGATGGCTCGTTGCCTACTTTTAGACATTCCATGCGCACATAGAGTTAAAGCTTAAAACACTATCAGTTTTTATTTCGCATACTTGTTTTTTTAATTCCAATTTTCATAGAGATATACAATAGGATTATCTGAAAAATCACTTAAATGCCCACTGCCGTCAAAAGATTAGATATATATTAATATGAACTTGACACAAAACTGTTCCTTGTAAACATCGATATCTTCCGAAAATTGCAGCTAGATCGGACCCAGCACTCTGGAGATGATCGTACTGAATGTTTGTGCGGATGATCTCTGTGAATGCTTCGAAAATCAGCAAGAAGACGATAGAATTAAATTTGAAGTTATATGACTAGTCGTTGACTAGACATATGCATAGCCTCAGGTATTCGGAGTTAGGAACACAAAATTTTAAATAATTCTTTCGATACCTGAACTTGGGTAAGTTTTTATAAACGAGGGGTTAAGTTCAGTGGGTAATGATCAGATTGCTCATGTCATGTCAAAAGTTCATGTCAATATCTTCTGCATCCGAACACCTGAGCTTTGGGAGGAGCGCTGGGCTACGAGTTCGAAGGGAGCATGGTCGATTAGGCTCATTCGCGCCTTAAAACCTTGGCCTAATCGCGACCACGGTGAAATAAACTTCTACCTGTGCCAGTTCCTATCGGGCCACGGCTACTTCAGGAAATACCTTCGCAGACTGGGGAAAGTCAGGACGGAGTTCTGTAAGTACTGTGCTAAGGAAAGTGATGACGCTTTGCATACCTTTTTCCATTGCGCCCGCTTCAGAAAGGAGCGACACATGCTTTTCTCTGCAATTGCTACAGTCAGCTGCGTCAGTATATGTGGAGCTGGTATTGCGTTTAAAAAAAGAGGAAGGATGCCTCACAGACTCCTGAAAGCCTGACAGAACGGAGTAAGCCAATGGGACACCTGATAGGTGGAAGTAGCACGGCCGAGTTGAAGTAATGCGAAAGCGGTTCTGGCTCGGAACTCCGTGGTCGGCGGGTGATGTTTTTTAGTGAGTACGAATCTCACATAATCTTGTAACGTTCGCAGGATACCTATTGAAGGGATTTGACAGCCGCGACGCACCCTTAAATTCAATTGAAGACTCAGTAACGTTGGCTGTATGCGAACCGAGAGTATATTCAAAGGACAAGGGATGGTAACAAAATCCCGAATCACAAAATCCCGAATTAACAAAATCCCGTATGTTTCGAAATTCCCGTATTCCAAAATCTCGAAACACAAAATCCTGTACTTAAAAATCCCGAAAAACAAAATCCCGAAATTCAAAATCCCGAAAGTCATAATCCCGAAACTCAAAATCTCGTGGAATGAAACCTATCCATATAATGAAATAACAAAAACCTAGTGGTTTAAGTTTTTATTTAGGAATAAATTTCAACATAAAGACATTGTACGCGATTCTTCTCAAATAATCAATTGCTTCAGACCTTTTTCTAACAATTTTTTTAATTTTTTGGTACCTTGCCAAATTTTTCTTCTCTGATTCCCCTCCATTCATTTTAGCTATCGTCGCTTTAGCTACAATAAAAAAGAGCTGAAGGAAAAATCCCGTAGTTTTGCATAATATAGAATCAGGCGCGGCGCCGCGCCTGATTCTATATTATGCAAAACTACGGGATTTTTAAATCGGGATTTTGTATTACGGGATTTTGTAATACGAAATTTTATAATACGGGATTTTGTAATACCGGATTTTGTATTACGGGATTTTGTAATACGAGATTTTATAATACGGGATTTTGTAATACCGGATTTTGTAATACAGGATTTTGAAATGCGGGATTTTGTAATCGAGATTTTATAAACGGGATATTGTAATATGAGATTTTGTACCCAACCCAAAGGACAAAAAATCAAATTATAGTTGCAAACTCCTCTCAAGCAAAAAACGACAACCGACCCACTACATGAATCTATTTAATTTCCAGTGCCTTCAGCTCTATTACAATGCAAGATACAGATTCTAAATTTTTCATTTATCAAGCACGTTCACTCTAGAATAATCTCATTCCGTTGTTATAGGTATTCTGTATGAAAAATTGCAATTACATACAGAAGAGATCCATCACATAGGGACATATGCTTGAACCATGCAAAATACAAAAAAAAATATAATTAGTCATCTCTAGATCCTTAACAAGAACATTCCTCCGCTTCGTGTTTCCAATTAACCGTAAAGTATGTCAATTTTTTTTTGCCAGGATTTTTTGATATAGTCTACAGCAGGCGACTAACTTGAAAGGATATACAGTGAACAAAAAAATAGGACGCATGGGACACAAGAATGAAGAAAAATATGTTTGTACTGTTGGAACATCATCATCTTTCATAAAAACACATGTGATATGCGACCTGTCGCAGAAGCATTTTTCAATCCTCAGCGTGCATATACATAAATGTTAGACAACTGGATGTAGTTCTGGTTCATGCATCCAATGCGGGATAACATGCTATGAATGTGAATTTCGATGCAAAACTTGTCAGGAATTTAAGCTTTTAGGATTACTAGTATTAGATGTGCCAATGGTTGACAAGAAAAGTGCAGCAAAGTTCAGTTCCTCCACGAGGGGAACATAGTTTAGCATACTATGAGCTAAGATAAATAGATTTTGATACGCGTGTATGCTTGATATGCTTTGGGTTTTCTCCTGTGTAACCTTCGTTCGTTAAAGGATTGTTTTAAAAATGCGTGTTTTGGAATGGTATTCCTGTTGCTGACGGTGAAATGTAAAAGTAACGAAGATAGAAAAAATGCTTTGCTTGTTAAGTAAAGTAAAGTAATCTAATTCCTAAGATTACTTGAAATTAATTACTATTGGTCGTGCCAAGGTAAACCGTGTTTAAAAATTGGCGTAATGCAAGATTTGTACTATTGTTAACTTTGCTTGGCTCTAGAAGTGCATAGCATTTTCGTTACTGATGTCATTCTAAAAGTTCTGGACGATGTACATACGCAGATACAATATTTTGTTGTCGGTCTTCTTTGTTAAACAAATTACATAAGTCTGTTGCAACGCAATCTCAAAAATTTGTCAATAAACTAGAGCTAATTATGCAGTATGGTATTTTCAATGCATTGTGTAGAATGCCGGCGAAGTGAAAATCTTCCGAATCTAAAAATGTTCTGGATTATTTTTTGTGGCCAATATTAAACGAAGTTCCTTTTGCTTCTTTCAGGACGATTGCTTCTGCAGCAGCATCTTCTTCGAATTTAATATATTTTCCTAGTATTCATCTGAAACTAATTCCACTACCAAATTAGTTCACTAGTAACCCCCCACCTTTGCCTACAGCTCAGCAAGACGTAGGATAGATCATTCTTACTAATCAGACATAAATTTAATGCACTCGCCGGTCATGAGCATAAAACCGAATACCATCTGGCAGCACTTCGATAATGGCCCATGTTCGAAAATTTCGTACGTCATCCAGAAACTTTGTTGAGAAATTAATGAGACCCCGGGTCCATAAAGTGGGGGACAAAAACACACCTTATATTTGATGTAATTACACAAGTCGGAACTTAACACGTGGGATACGTCGGATAAGTACGTGAAACGGCGCGTTAGAATGTGTGGGTTCGAAAATCCTACTACATAAAGTCACTCAAGTCCTAATGAGTGAGCCCAGTCGCTGAGTTTCACTAACACACCACCATTCGCAGAACTCCTAGACTCGAATGGGACAGCGAGCGATTGCGCACTTTCGCTCCTTGCGAACATGTGTCCTCTGCTGCTGAGCTATTGCCCTGAATATAATTCCATCAAGCAGCGAACAGTTGTTGTTGTGTCGTATTTTCTTATTTGGTCCTTTTCAGTGTTTGATAAGCAAAGCCGTTTCCTTTGCTGTTGCTTTCAAATCGTCGCCCACAAAACTCGGAAGGATTTATGACGTGTGTAATTTTAGAAGCAAAGATGCTTCGGTAAACGACTGATGCAGGCTGGTGTTTCGCTCGGTAGGGTGTGTCTCACTGTCTGGGGGCTTAGTGGAATAGCAGAGACCACAATGGTCGCTAGTATAACGTAGGGTAGTTTATTCAGTGTGGGAGACGAGGAAAATATTTTGTTTGTTACTCGATTTTTGATGAGATTTGGGATTGATGAGTGTTTGTTTTCGTCGAATGTCATTGAAATCTCAATTGGATTGAAGGACACAAGTGCGAAGATATTGGATGTTTTTGAAAAGACAGATGCAATATTTTGATAAATTTTGAGGGGTGCCTTATGGTCTCGAAGCGTAGAGTCAGTCGGTTTACGGATGACAAAATTTTTTGATATTCGTTAAAAAAACAAGCAAAGAACAAATAAACATTTTCGAAAGTAATTTTTAAAATAAATGCTACAATATAAACTTCTTTCACTTGTTTGCAATATCAAGAACACATCTATAGACTGGATAAATTCATCTGTGATTGTAGTATGTTTTCGGCTCAGTATCACTCTAGAGTATTCATGGGTACCTATATCTTCGCAAAATGAATTGAGTGCAAGTTGTTTACCGAAAAGCTTTGAATATACCCTAATATATTCATTTATTTTGTTTTGAATCTGTTCGTGGTTGATATATTGCCTTTTTTTTGGAATACATCAAATATATATCGTAGGAGGCATGAATAATTTTTGTATTATGAATTTTCGGGGAATAGAGCATTTATAATTCTTTGGTTCGAAAAAGTTTCATGCAGCAGAGGCAGCTACCGATTTTCTTCTAGAGATAAGTATCTTTCAAATATAGAGATTTATTTTTTACTTGTTGAACGACGTACGACAACAAAATTCTCATTTAATTGTGCTCATGAAAAAATAGCACTTTATTCATGGTCGTTTGAATAGTTACATGTTCACAAGCCATGGTAAGATTGAGAAGATAATGAAAGACAAACTTCAAGGAATGGATCAATAAGTATCTGTGTTTGAAAATAGGTGACAATGCTGGGGAATGCTAGCATCTTGATCGTGTACTACTAACTTTCCAACAATTCTTCTCCAAACTCCGGATTGATTTATAGGTTGATTTAACTTTAATTAATGTTTTTACTGTTTTTCGGTGCAATGGAAAAATAATACCAATCTACAGGTGGGCAGGCAAGTCGAGTAGGTATCAATGGGAGAGTTCCAACCGAGAGACATATATAGGCACAATAGAGGCCCATTATGATATCACTAATATCACTCTCCCTCAGCCATTTTAATCAGGAAACTATTTGATTCCTTTAATGAATTGCACCATCCTCACCAAATCAATAAATGCTAAATCAGTTAGTCCTGAGAGGAAAGGGGCCTCGAGTGAACCCATTCTCCTCCTGGCCAAAGCCGGGTGCTAGCAGATGAGATAAAAGACGGATTCTTCTTCATCTTCCGAGCCATAGTTCCAACTAACTTCAGAAATTGAACCCAACGCCCAACCGTTGCGAGTGCCGTCCTATTACACAAATGCCCGCAATGACGGCCAAAAGACACCGAAAGGCACTGTAGGTGAAATTTTACAGCTGCCTGGTGTGATGCACTTCCACGGACTATTTCGCCATCGCAGAGGATGATTTTTCAATCCGGAGTTTCTTAGCGTTTTCGAGGCATTTTTCCCCGGTGGCTAGTTTGGCCGAAAATATCGGTCTTCCTATAGAGAAGGGACTTAAGACCTCCGGCAGTAAGATGTCAAGCTTTGCCAGTTCATGGTTTACATAGTTGTCACGAATGTCTCTATGTCCAGGTACCTAAATCAATTACACTGCCGAATGTATCAATATATCCTGAAGAGATACACATCATTCTTCTGCAATTCTGGAAACTGTACAGAAGAAGGAATTTTATAGCCGCCGCTTGACTATCTGTGATAATACTCAATATTAACTCCAAGTATTCGATTACACAGAAGTCAGTCGATTGCTTGAATATATTAATCCTTAATTCACCTCTAAATTTTAAATGGAAAAACGTGCGAAGAAATAAAAGCTAAGTTGGATGCTGCCTGTAAAGATTCTCCACCATCTATGACAACCGTTTTCAACGAATTTAAACTTGTCTGTACATGAATTTTTGTAGATTCAGAACACTTGGCCGGTTTGATTGGCTGTTTTAGAAGAAAGGTGGTTTCGATATTTCACTCCACTGATTTCTTGTGTTTTTGACGGGAAAACATAAAAATGTCTTGTGTGAATACATTTAAACTCGTATTCAAAATATCTTTTTTTCATAAATAAACGATAAATACGCTCTTTCAAGCACATCTTACACTCAAAAGTCTTGTAATCGACAAATCCATTTAAAAAAAGTAAAAATGGTTTTCGCAGAACTAATATTTAGCAACTGGAAGTCTTCTTCTCCACTTAGTTCTCCATGTTTTCTCTTACGCAATTGTCTTGTAGACGAAAGTAATGGCAAAAAATCAGAAAATTAAAGACGTCTACATTCGTGTCTTCGTTGCTGGTCTTTCGATCATGCTGTTATCGAAATCTTTTTTTAATCTTTATAAATGACAAAATTGCAGTAGGATTTATTTCATATTTCAGTACCTGTAATGTTTGCATTTAGGGTAGAGTTTTCAAAACTCGGTGCGGTGATTTGATATCATTTGTAATTCGATATCATATGTAAAGCCCTAGTTTCAACATATCCAGTAAGAGACCCATTTCAGAAGTGCATTTTTGTTGAATGAAGCTTTATCGTGTTTTTAAATCAAGCTGCATCTCCACTCTTTTACTGTCAATCAGTAAGCAAGATGAAGAAACTACTCAAAAAATCGAACGTAGGCATGCACGTTTGGGAGTCCCAGACGAAAGTGCTCAACTTTAATATTTCTCTTGAATACATTGTTAAAATCATCCATGATGGAAAAAAACACTACATAACCATTGCGTACCTTGCTTTCAATCAGTGAGAAATACATTTATGCGAAACACTGAACTTTGCATTAAAAATGTCAGTAATTTGCGTCGGAGCAAATTCTTCTATTTGTTGCCTCAAAATATCAAAATAATGGAGCTTGTTTCTTCCACAAAGTCAAGCTGAAGTGAACAGGGCCGCAGATTTATTGAACGAAAACCTTCAAAGCACGCGTTCACTACACAACGCCCATACAAAATAGTGGGTAAAGCAACACACACCCACACATCGACCGGTCAATACTCCTCCAAAGCCAAACCAATTGTGTGAATTTTCAATCAATGCAACGATCTTAACGAAACCATGAAAATTAACTTTGTGAGTGATCCGGCATCCAGTACGAAACAACACTTAACAAATATGTATCCACATTGATCAAAACTTTAATCTGAAATCCTTTCGTAGCCGCATAAACAAGGTGCAATTGTCAATATTGCGACAATTATCCCATCAATAATCCACCAGAAATTTCTTCCAGCGGCACCTTATCGCATATGACAAGCAATCTCTATTCATCGCACGAAATTTTTCTTTTGGCCATAATTTGGAATTTCACTTACCCCGCTCTTTAATCTGATAATCGTTTTCCGCAAAATCACTTCGTTGATCACAAATCAATAAATTTATTTCACTACACTAAATAATTATAACACTAAATCATTTTTTCCATTGACCGACACTACTTTTTCGCACATATCCTATTGAGGTGACATCCACTTGTCTCTATGAAAATTTCCGGCGGGACGATTATCCATGAAACGTCATATTGCAGTGCAGTGCATATAAACACTGCACTATTTAAAAGGGTTTAATATTTTGCTAATTAGGCTTCATGTAAAATGCATTATGGTTGATGTCTTAGATACTATCGAAAATCGATTATGTGACTAATTAGCATAATATTAAACCCTTTCAAATAGTGCAGTGTCTATATCACTGCACTGCAATATGACGTTCCATTCATAATCGCCCCGCCGGAAATTTTCATAGAGACAAGTGGATGTCACCACCTCATTAGGATATGTGCGAAAAAGTAGTGTCGGTCAATGGAAAAAATCATTTAGTGTTATAATTATTTAGTGTAGTGAAATAAATTTGATGATTTCTATTTGAGAAATTCGTATTGTGGAAAAGCAGCGTGAAATTGAAGAGCGGGGTAAGTGAATTTTGAAACTATTGCAAAAAGAAAATTCTTATGAGATGAAAAAGATTGCTAGTTGTGTGGGGTGAGGTGCACCCGTAGGAAATTTCTTTCGCGAAGTTTCTGGTGAATTTGTGGTGGAATAATTAAAAATGGGACGTTTTTTATGCGTCCATGAAGTGGGTATCAGATTAAAGTTTTCATCTATGTTGTTAAGTATTGCTTCGTACTGGATGCTGAATCACTTGCAAAGCTAATTTTCATGGTTTGGTTAAGATCTTGCATTGATAGCGAAATTCTCAAGATCGGTTTGGCTTTGCAAGGAGTAGATGACTGCGCTTGTATTAACGAGTCGATGTGTGGGTGTATGTTACGTTACCCACGATTTTGTATGGGTGCTGTGTAGTGAATGCGTGCTTTGAAAGTTTTCGTTCAGTAAATGCATAGATTTTTTGATCGCAAATTTACGTACATACGTAGAAAAATTAGTTGACAGAATATTTTGTATGGCCTTAAAAATACGCATGCATTAATATTTTTCGAATAAAGCACCTGCTTGACAAAATATATAAAGATACATAAACGTAGCTATCGAAACTATCAGCTTTATAGAAAATGTTAACGCCATAGCGTGTCTTTCGTCGGATAAGGAGACGTTCCTCTACTTAAGTGTCAGGATACGGAAAACAAAAAGCCACTATATACATATTGCCTAGTACAGTGGATGTACAATTTAAAATTGTAAAATGTTGAAAATGTGTCTTTAAATTTTTTTGAAAAGAATTAAATTGAAGACAATAACAATCAGATGACAGCTGTTTGAGTGAAGAGGTTTTAGAAGTTGATGTGTAACGCGGATGAATTGAATTGGCTGTAATGATATTTGAGAATAGTATTTAATTTTTTTTCCTCCTTCCTTCCACTCTCTCCATCACTCAATCAGTATGCACGGTCCGTGTTCATCAACATATTATCAAAACATATCGTCTTAGTACTTCCCAGACAATTGAAAATTGGTATAAGGGAAGATACAATTGTTATTAATTTTAATTACATTTCATACTTTAAGTTGTATGTTTGTTCTCATTGACATGTGTCCAGAGAAAAGTCTACAAAAAACTCTGGTATCTTCTTCATTAAGGATTTGTGTTTTTGATGTGAGTTTTCAAGTATGTCTTGAACTCTATTATATTTTTTGTTAACTTGACCGAGTTCGGTAATGAATTGTAGTATGCTAGAGCCTGTTGTACTGGATCCATCCTTAATCTATCCCTTCTTGGAATTGCAAGAGATAGATCTCTAGCAGTTCTGGTTTCTCGGCTAGTTGTTTCTAACACAGTGCGGGGAGTGTTAAACCACTTCAGATTGTTGTTCAGGATGTTAAAAATTAATTTTCCCCTTTCAAAATTAATTATTTGTTGTATATTTAGTAATCCTGTTCGAGTGTACACAGTAACTGTTGGTGTTAAAGTCAGCATTCTAAATATAATTTTAAATGCTTTCGAAATAAGTCTTCCAATTACTCGATATTTTGCTTTGATGTTTGACCCCATAAAATAGTTCCGTATGTGATAGTTGAAAGTATATAAGCATTAAACATAATTAATTTTGTTTTAGTTTCCAAGAACTCAAATTTTCTTAAGACTGCAATCATTGGTCCTACTTTATGTCTGATGTGGTTAATGTGTTGTAACCATGACATTTTCTAATCTAGGATTAAGCCAAGATATTTTATTGATTCAGCTTTTTCTAGACGAATTCCGTTTATCTGAATAAAGGGGTTTATAGGATATTTATTTTTTTGCTGGAAAATGATGTACTTGGTTTTGTTAACGTTTATAAGCAGTTTGCTATGCCTGAGCCACACTTGATATGTTTCTAAATCTCTGTTAATTTTATGCTCAAGAGATGGTTCATTCTTTTCAGAATATAAAAGAAGTGTGTCATCAGCAAAAAGGACTAATTTGCCAGACAGCTGGAGATGTTGAATGCGATTCACATATAGAATGAATAAAACTGGTTCAAGAATTGATCCCTGTGGTATGCCTATATTGATGAAACTTTCTTGACTGATGCATTGTATTTGTTTTGTCACAATCCGCCTATCCAATAAATAATCTTTTGTTATCGAAAAAATTTAAGCGACAATTTTGGTTTAAGAAGAAAATGTGCAAATACTTTCCATTAAATTCCTTTTCCAATTTCCATACAAAAAATAAAGACGTATCATGTCACTACCACTCCATCTCAAGAAAGCGCTGTTCGATCCTGCTGCATTCTAAATTTTACAAAAAGTGGATTCGATTGACAGCACCATAACAGTGTTTCGACCTCTTTAAGTAAAATTCACAGGAATTTTTGAGTTGAGCCGTCATTGTCGATGAAATCTAGATTCATTATCACACTCCAGAAACTAAAGCACAAACAAAACAATGGGTTTTCCTAGTGAATCTGCCCCGAAGAAGGTGAAGCTGGTCTCATGGGCGAGAGAAGGCATGGCTACAATTTTTTGGAATTCGAAGGGTATCCTTTTATTCAATTTTTTAGATAAAGAAAGCACGGTCGCAAGAGAGTAGTATGATGAATTATTGGAGCCATTTGATAGGGGATTGATAAACAGAAGGCGCTTTCAGGCGAAAAAGAAAATGTTATTTGACCTTGCTAAAGCACCAGCATGGGTCTGGCCAAATTAAATGAACTACGGTTCAAATTGTTGACTTAAAGAGAAAGAAAGGTTCAAATAATTCGTAGAGACGCGAAAAATGTATTGCTATAAAAGAATATAACATTGAATTTTTAAAATAAGGTTTTCTTTACAGTTTACTTATTGATTCACTCTCGTATTTTTCAATGTTCTTTTACGATTGCATCGATGATACGTTGTACAACTTAAGCGTCAATGATAGGCACCCTGCTGAGTAATAGACTAAGGGCATACAATGAATCTCGTAATCACCGACCTTTACTCGGTTTAACGTAGTTGCATTCCACACTATCAAGTATACTTGCCGAGTTTAGCATATACATAAATTCTCAGATTAACATGCTAATAGGCAGTGCATATCCTATCAATTCCATTTAAAAATACACTTCATTAAACACCAATGCAGGATAGACAATCCAACGCGAATACGACCTTGAATCGCTGGTGTTGTTTGTTGAGTCAAAGGTGGCTTTAAAAAATGATTCCATTGAGTATTTCTGGGGTGGTATAGCTCTACAATGAGATTTCTCACAGTTTACAGGCGTAGTGGCTAAATGGAGTCCATTTTTTGATACCAGAAACTTGGTATAAAAAAATCTAATGCTCAGAAAATTTTCAATAATTCCATATGATAGCTAATAAAAGAATGTACCGTTTTTTTCCAAAAATGAAATAGATTTGAGTTGTATCCGCTCTTTATTATTCACTTCATGCTCAAGAGTTACAATCAATATTTATTTCCAAACCACACTTTTTCTGTATTTTTTGCACTTACTGTGAAAAATCCTGGAAGTGACTATGGAAACACTACAATCCAAAACCCTATTTATTGCAATTCAATCCAATTCACTACGATTATCTGCACTATTGATGGGGCGTGGGAACCTAATGCAATGTCCAACTGAATCAGATAAGTCTAGAAGTCGTGATAGGTAAAGAACAGAATAAAGAACAGCAGGTAAAGAACGCGATCTCTGTTAGATTGTACCAATGACTACCAATAAGTCCTCAAGTCGTCGTCGTCGTCGACATCGTCATCGTTTTTTTGTTTTCTGCGATTCGAAGCAATCTCCACATCATGATCCCGGTAAATTACTTGCAGTCCCAAATGACAATATCGAATAAATTGAGTTGAGCTTACAACTTTAATCCACTTGGTTTGATTAAACTCGAATCGATTCAATGTATCTGGTCGACGAGAGGCATTGCTTCTCACTAGTCATCGATTGTTATTATGGATTGTTTATGCCATCCAGCGAGCAAGCAGACCTAACCGCCATTCGACACACAAAAGATCTTTTGCAATTTTAGATATTGCTGGCACCTGTTTCACGGCCGTTAACCACTTTGATGTGGAAGTCGTGCATGGCATTGACTGAGCGTTGCTTGTAGTTTTACTCCTACGTGTTGAATTCGCTAGGCGTATCGTGAAAAATGGAACTTGCAATTTTCATGGAATTTTCGTATGAATAGATTGAGATTGTCAGTTTCGAGCTTAAACATGAAAAATGATGCAAAAGGGTGAGACTGAGAAAAGGGCAGGGTGAATATTGTTTGCTAACAGGCATTTGGGACATGTGATTATGCTCAATATGGTGGAAAACAATAGGCAGTAATGGGACGCGCAAAACTTCGGAAGTGTTTGCTCCCAAGTTATATAGAATTGCAATCAATTGAAATTGCACAAGTCGGAGAATAAGTTTGTAAATGAAAATTAATTTTTATAATATTTCGTAGCAGTAATTTGGGGCTCATACCCAGCGCTGTCGTTTTAGTTTTTCAGTGTGCAATAAATTTGAGATTGCTATAGATTGCTTGGCATTACAATAATATTATCCGCTCAAGCTGGTTCAGCGTTTATTTCTCCGCAGTAGTAGTAGTAAGTAGTATTGTAGTAAAAAAGTATTATAGTATGTTTATATATTATTTATATATTTATTTATAAGACATAAACGCAACTCAACAATTGTAAATTTAAAAAAAAAATTAAAAGCTGTGAATTCAAAACATTCAGTAATAAAATAAAAAAGAAAATTAATTCTGTCACAAAGTTGGTCATATTTGTAGAAGTAATTCATTGGTCATCTTGTATGATAAAACACTGCTCTTAAAGGGTTTCCAAACAGATCCTACAAAGATAAAAGTATATTTAGATTATCATGGTATCTTGAAATTTCTAAAAAAGGCGAATAAAATAAGTATTTGTGCGTGCAAAAGTTAAATGAAAGTCCGAATTGCGAACAAGAACTGAATACCGGGGATAGTAAGTAAAAAATACTCTTTGTGACACCAGGGAACAAATTTTCAGGGTGGGAAATGCATAAGACTGAAAAATTCGGGTAAGATTTAATGATGAACTAAGTAGACAACGAGTAATTAACAGTGATGTTCCCCAAGGGTCAATACTAGAATTGAAAATCAAGACATTCTGTAACTGAGAGCAATCATCCGCTGACCTGATCACTAAATATTTTCAGGTTATTTGCGGAAAAAAGATGGAGGAATTGAAAATAGAAGGATGATCGTGGATAATCAATAAGAAAATCAGTGGACCAAGCATCGAGCATTGTGGCAAAAAAGGGGCGAGGAACATGTGTTGACAGTGACGAAGCTAGCACGATTATACAGATAAAGAGAAAATTAGCAACAAAGAGGACTCTTTCAGAAAAAAAACTTTGAAGCCCACTGAATCGAAAGCTTTGGAAAGCTTATATGCATTACATCCACTTGCATTGCAGATCGATAACTGAAGCAACAGTGTATGTGAACGGCAGCAAATATGACACAGTCGACTTACCTCTAATGAATCCATGTTACTCAGAAACGAGAAAAGGCTGACTTATTTGGCATACTTCATTGTTAACTACGCTTCCAAGGAGTTTCCTGAAAAAAACCTAAGATATATATGAGGCCATAATCGACACTCTTTATGCGTGGACTAACCGTTTGTGGGATTGATCGATGGAGATGTTATCTTAAAACCATGGAGATGTTATCTTAAAACTGTGATATTTTCAAAAGTACCGACTTTTTTAAATATTTGATTTTCATTCTACTCAACGTCGATTGTCAAAAACTTTATATCATATTTGTTTGAAAACATTAAGTATTAATAGTACGCGCTATATTTAAGCACTTGAAATTGATATTTTTTTAATTGTTGATGTGTTGCTGCAATCCTGAATCCTTCAAGTCATCGAGTCTCCCGAATATTCTTCGGTTTGTGTGAAAAAAATGGAAATGATTGATAAGTTTACTCATATTTTTCCACAGCTAGTTTTAGTTAAACTTTTGAAATTCCTCAACGTGCAAGAAGGGTCGCCCTTCATTAAATTGCGTATTTTTGGATTACCTTAAATTCGCGTTTTTTGTGATCATCACATAAAACTGAAATTCTCAGGATTTATATTGGTCTCGGGTAGAACCAGGTTTTATAGAAGTTATTGAACAACGCCAATTTTTGGGTTGTAGTACCATCTTTACATAACGACAGTAAAAATATTTTCTTCTCTATAAAATCCACTACAGTCATATCATCAGACGTAAACGAAATTCACAGTGTAGGTTGAGTTTTATGAATCAGTTTTTTTTGTCAAAATATAGGTAAAGTTCAAAAGTATGTTAACCTTGGGCACTTTGACACTAGGAAACCATACCAATAAACTTTCGAGTTGTAATTATTTTGCAACAAAGATAAGTAAAAATATTTTAATTTATTACATTTTTAATTTTTCGTGAGCGGAAGCCCTAACCTCTATAACTTCAGAAGCAGTTATCGGATCGAAGCATAGTAAGTTGATTTTCACATGAAAGAAGGTTAATAAATTTGATTGCGGTGGTTTGTACCAAGACATTCTACCAATAAATTCTCAAGTGATAAACATCATACAATGGAAATAAGCAACAAGGGTTCATTTATTCCTAACTTTTGAAACTTTTTTGAGCGCCAAGCCTCAATATCTTTTCATAGTTTTAGCTTCCGATCCAGTCATCGGGTCCAAAGGGAATTCACAGAGCAAGTTGGCCTCAAGTGAATTTGATGCACCGTTGTCAAAAGTCAAGTGAATTTGATGCACCGTTGGTGCTAACACTTCAATCATATTCAATAAGAAGCGAAACCTACACACTTATCGTGCTTTTCTTCGAAAATCAGTTTTTCTAGTGATTCCTATAAGCCAGCGGCTTTTTTCAAGTTAGGATGCTCGTTTTATAAATCTTTAATGGTAGCGTCTCTGCGCTCAAGAATGAAAAAAGTGACCCTCGCCACATAATATGTCTGTTTAATTTTGTAAATTTCATTTGAATCCGATAAATACATGGAAAGTAATAGGGGCAGAAGTATTTAATAAGGATGAAGATTACCGCTGTTGAAAAGGATTCATATTTTCAAGGCCTCAATTTTGCTTATACATATCACGAATATTCAACGCCCATGCTTCACACAATACGACACTAAATGCTTAAAGAAGCGGTTAACACTTTCAAAACGCATATCTTAAGGCTCGGCCACATAGGCAACGGTCTGTCGCGGCGGGAAGCGATCCGGCGTTTGTCGGGGCGGTCTGCGATATGTTGACGCCACATAGGACGCGATACCTTGTCTGCGCAGTCCGTGACTGAGTGCGCCCGAGAGAAATAGTAGTGCATTTTCAAAATAATTTGTGTTTCATATTGCTATTGAGTATGAGCTCAGATGAAGAACAACTCCTTCTGATGCTAGCTTTACGAAACAGAAAGAAAAAAAGACGATGTTGGGTGCATGAAATCAATAAGAAAAGAAAACAGTTGGGTGAATACCACCGATTATGTATCAAACTGGAGTCACATGAAGATAGATTTTTCAAGTATTTTCGCATGTCACGAGACTGTTTTGACGAATTACATGAATTGATAAAATTGAGGATTGAAAAGTGCACAACCAACTTCAGAGAACCAATTGGCACTAAAGAAAGACTAGCCATTTGTCTATATACATAATAATATATACATACATCACACGTACCCATTAAATATATGTATATGTATATTAAATATGTGCATTACCAAGTGAATTAAATATGAAAAATGAATTTAATATATACATTTAAAAATCTGTTAGAAAATATTTGTTATTATGTCATTACCTGTCATATGTACTTCTTTGCCTACTTCATGCCATGCTTCTGCCTTCTTTAAAATACTTTTGAAATGTTCATGCGAACTATCGAATAAAAATGTGTACTTACGTACACTTTCAATAAATAACTCAATTTGCTCGCTCATTTTGAGGCGGTCACTACAAAAATCAGTAAGTTTGTACAACCGGATCGCTTGTCGCCGCGACAGAGATTGACCGAATTCGGTAGATCGCGTTGTGTCTGACAGAGCTGATACAACATTCCATAATACAACCAGACCGCCTGACCGCATCGCTGCCCGCCGCGACAGACCGCTGCCTATGTGGCCGAGCCTTTAGAGGTGCATAAATCAGAGTGGTTAGAGTCCTTGAAAAATTAGATCAAAACAATGACGCCATTTTTTATGAAAAATATTTGTTCTTTTTCTCTATCCCTAAAATATAAAAAGCAACCCTTGTATCTCTTCAGAAAAATGTTTTTCTGCTACTTTTAAAAATGATGATTCGATCCTGCACTTATTATCTACACTTTGAGCTAAAACGATGACACTGCTAATGATTTCCAGATTTTGATTTAGACGTTGCTTGACAACTTTCGTAGTTTCTGAAACTTTCATTTTATTTAGGGTTATTTTACACTTCACCGTTGTTTTTGAGTTATTTTCTCCACTACAACTTAAAGCTTGTTACGAAAGGATTATGGTTGAAAAAAAGTGAAAATATCCACATATTTTTAAGGATCCTGGAAAAAATAGATAGCTTTATTTCTCAGAGTTCAATTCAATTTCATATAATTTCCTGCAACATTGGGAATGATTCGGAAAATAAAATAGTTTTGTGAATGAAAGAACAACATCGAAACTAAGTCGGCCACCTAAAAAGAAAACAATTTGGCTTTGATTCCTATTCTATTCTATGCCTGCACTACAAACATCATTCCACTTATCATCTAAATTACCAAACATCTAAACTAATATCCTTCGAAACAAAACTAATCCTAAACTAAACCAAAGCAGTTCTTCCGCAACACTGCTATATTAGCGCTTGCACCACTCTGTCCTGGATATTAAAAGACAAAAGAGCTTAGCAGCAAAATTCTCCTTGAAACTCATTTCGTATAATGCCGAATTTATACACTGGGACGAGCGTCTCGGGTACAAGAGTAAACAAGACTCAACAAGACATTGGACGAGACTCAACAAGACATAGGGTGAATTGTTTACTTAGGATATTGCACCATACAACACGGACCATACACCATGCACCTTTCATAGGGTGAATTGTTTACTTAGGATATTGCACTATGCATCTTTCGACAGTTGTGAGCTGTTTTGTTCAGTTCAGTGAACGATGACTGAGGTACGGGCTGTGGCTATTGCAACTGCCTGGTGTGCGTTGAGTTATTTCAATCTGGGACACGCAAACACATGTTTGAAGTCCCGGCGAAAAATTCGAAAATTTAAATGAGCACATGCTACCCTCTCGAATCCCTTTGACTTGATGCATAAAACCGACTTCGCTTCCAGCGGCTGCGAGCTCGGACGAGACGGCCATAAACACTCAGGCACAGCAATAAAAGGATCATTATCCCTTCATAAAACAAACAAGAGCCGACGAGCAAACCATTTACACACGCGTGCTTGCCATGAAAAAAACAGCCGAGAATAGACAAGGAGACCATTTACACACTCACCTTGTCGTCATTTGGCATTCCTCGGCCAGAATGTAATTCCGGCATAAGATATAGTCGGAACTTTTGTGTTATTCTATTGTTTCATAACACCGTCAATATTCGAGCGCAATTTCAACTTGAAAACTCGCAACGACAGTAAACAGCTGAAAGGGTCGAATCGAACATAAGTGATGCGGTGGCGACATCTGGTGTCCATTAAGAACTTCCCACTTTCTTAGAACACTGGAACGAACAACATCCTCCGTAGTATGCAGCTCAGCACGCCGGCTCTCGGCTCAGCCTAGCCTGGAATTGTTTGTACGCTTCACTATGTACACTTAAAATTAGTTCAGCGTGCGAATCCTTTTAAGTGGAAAGTGTGTTGACCAAATGGTGTATTCGAGTCGATATTGTCCTTGGTAGAATAGTTTTTTGTCATTAGGATTTTCATCTTCTCAAGGCTTTCGGTGAATTTTTCATAATTTTTGTCATTAGCGGTGTATGTAGAGCGCGACTTCAAGGAGAGAAGATTTGTGATGTGATAGAAGGAGGAAATGGAATAATGGTTAGAACGAAAAAACCTGCAAACTGATTGCTTGAAAATGGATAGAGCCGTCCTATTTTTTTCGTTATTATTTTATGGAAATTAACCCAAAAAAGTGAACAAATTTTTTTGTTCTTTAAATTTTAAAACAGAACTGATAAGGTCAAAGCAGAAATTTTTGCATGCTTGTTGTTAGATTTAATTCCTTTTATATTTTTTGTGTATCGCCACAACCTAAAATGCATTGATATTTTTTTCGGCTTGCGTGGTGAATTGATTTTTTGTGAACGTTGTCAATATTCAAGCATTGACCGCATCGAATTGAATTGGGTCGATAGAAATGTGCATCAGCCTAATTAATATTGCCGTACTGTAGTCATTTCCACTATAGCGTAGATTTAATGATAGCACAAAGCATCAAATTCGCTTTGATGTGAATTAGGGGACATCATAGTTTTAATATTGATTATAAATGTTTTGTCATTTAGCACAAATAAAGCGCCCAATGTGGGTTTGGTGGAGGTAAATAAAATAGTTTTTGTGCAGTAGAAAGATGCGATAATCAGAATTTGACACCTCAGTTAATACGAGCTTTGAATTGGTAGCAAATAAAAGCATTCTACGATGTTAATTTATGTCACGATAATTGAAATGTAATATTGTAACATATTGCATTCATTTTTCCATGAATTTCTGTTCGCAAATTATATCGGGGATTGGGTTTTGGGGGTCTTTCTTATCGATTTCGAGGTCTTATACTCCTCTACAGTTTTCACTTCACATTTTCAAGTGCACTTTTATTAAAATCTATCGTTGCTTTCGTACATAGACTGTATATTTCGAACCTGAGCCCTCACTAGAAAAAGCAAAACTCATGGCCGTAATATGCTAACCAGTACTAACTAAGACAACCAGGTATTTAAGCTAATGGAAAAGAGGTGACCATACTCCGAAATGTACGCGCATAATGATTTATTACTATCCATTTTCCAGTTGGTATCCTTCAAAATTCATACAAACTTACTCTTTGAAAAAATCCTTAATATTGCACAATGAATAATTTCACACGGTTTTATTCCGAAAAGTGTCAACAATATTTCATCTGTCACATAACTGCTACGTTTAATTTAGAATATATTTAATAAGAATAATTCATTCATGTACAATTCCATTTCATAGATGTTTGTAATCACACGAAACCTACCCATATCCACATTTCTCCACCGAAACCACTTTACTCTCCTTCACAATCGCTCTTCGGACTTTAAAGCTATCGCTTTTTCGGTCGCCAACCCCTACTGTATTCATATACAATTTTCTATGTAGTATACACGAAAAAAAAATCCAAATAAGTGCTAGCAGTTCTTGGCAATCGTCCAACAAAAACAACGACAGTAGACTTTGCAGACTATAGTCGACAACCACAAGCACACCAAAGACTGGGGCCGGTACACTCACACCATGTTCAACATGAAAAACATTCACCGAAAACTACCCGATCTCTCCCCACACTTCTATATCCGTATACCTCAGAATGAAAATGCGGAAGAAGGACGAACGTTGCGAAAAAAGCAACAAAACAAAAGAAAATTTTTTTTATTACAATGCTTGTTCGGTTTCGTCCTGTTGTAGTACCGTTTCTCATAAATTTTCTGGTTTGCTCGTTTTCCGTTCTTCGTTGGCGAGCACTAGGCGCTCGCCGGTAGTTGCAGTCAAAAACGGCCACCATAGCTGCCGACTGTTGTGCTTCTGAAATAATCAAAAGGATAACGATGCAAGACAAGAAACAACGTTCTTGGATCGACTAAGCCTGTAACTATGCCGAAACGAAAATTTTAGAAAGCTCAGAGCCCTACAAGTGTGTATGCCGGTGCTGATTCGGTTGGAATAGAGTTCACTGTTTTTATTTCACCCAAAATTCCATTTCTATCAGCAATATGCTGACGATGCTGGCAGTCCTCTTGAACTGGATGATAATATGTATTATTGTGATATAAGAAAGCGACTTTCATATTTTCGCCAGAGCTTTGTTATTCATTTTCTATTCCGAGAGTTTTAAGTAAGAGAGTTGTAAGTTGCGCCTTTGAATCTTTTTTTCACTAACCAAACCCAAGTTCAAACGGCAATACAGGGACACTTAAGTCGTCCAAAAATTAAGTTTACACCTAAAAAATATTTCGAAGAGTTGTTGCTGCAAAGGATGGATCAGGTAAAAATTATTTAAATAGCAGACTTTGATAAGCTCCATAAATACTCCATAATTTTCAGGTTCGAGTCCCACCTTTACGAGCTGACTTGTTAAAAAACGGTAAAATAAAATGCAAAAAAACATTTATTTAAAGAAAATGTGCTTCAGTTAATTATTACAACTGTTGAGATTCAAATCAGCGACCGTTCAACGGCTTGGCATAAGGAGACTATTGCACGCTTTCATTTTGGGGACGCAGAAAATTCTCCAGCATATCACAGTATTGGCCAGAAGTCAAAGTAACAGTGGGGCTATCCTCTTTAAAAAAAGAAAAAAAGATTTACGATGCCCACAGAGAACATAGCTCACCAAATGGTGGTTTTCGGGCCGTGGAGAGGTCTTGGTTAAGTTTTTGGGAGTTTCCAGCAGCCTACGAAGGAAACTTTTGTGTGGTAATGTCAGCTTTACTTTACAATATACTGTTAGCAGGCACAGCTACAGGGGTCACATTACAATATTCTTTACGCCTTTTCCAACCTTGTTGGCTTGATTCTTGACTCTTCTAAGGGTGTAGTCTAAAATCACAATCACAATTTACCTTATCATTCCAGAAGATATCTGAAGAATAATAGCATATTTCTAAGCAGAAGGCGTTGGCGACCGCTAGATTGACGCTCTGACAGGGGCGATCTTTTTAAGTATCCTCACGGATTTGAGACAGTTATTATCTAAAGATCTTGCTGCATTTATTTTGAACCAATTGTGTAATCGTTTTCCCCTAAGGAATAATCTCGTTCACGCTTGAAATCCCCTCTGCGTCGTTGTCACAATTTTTACATTTTTGAAAAACAGCCTCAAATACGAAGAGCCGTTGTTGACTCGACCACTGCACGCCTTTTAGTGGAACTGGCTATTTAGTCAGATGTCCCCGTCGAAATATTTTGAGATATGCATATCCTTTATGTTGCATCTTCTGCCATATATGCTTGAGTCAATCCCTTTTCCAAGTTCTCAAATCAAAGGTAAAAGTCAATTGAATGTTAATATTGTTTGGCAGTTGATTTTTCGGAAAGAATTCAGCTTTTTTCCAGTATCCGTAAATGTTTTATGTAAAAAAGTGGAGCTGACTTTACTTCACTTTCACAGTCACCTTCACTTTCGTTGCAACTCATGAACTCACGATCGTCTTACATGTTATAACCATTCAAGATTTCTGCTTCGTTTACAGAACTGACCTATATCGGAGAGACTTATCATTCTCTGCACTGCCCCTAAGCAACTAACAAATCCTAACAAACCCATACTTTTTCCGTTATTTCTTAAAAATGATTCCACATATCACAACATCATTTATAACCTGTCTCTGCTAATTTCTCTCCATCAAGTGTTTCAATGGCACACTGTCCTTTCTACTACACATAGATACGAAATAATCTGGAGAGCACGTATACTATAAAACTCAGAGTAAGTCTGCATTTTGAAATTGGTATCCAACGTTCCGGAGCAACACAACTAACATTGTAGATTACTTTTCTGCATTCAACATCCTACTATCCGCAAGATCCCGTTTGGTGCTTGAAATAAAACAAAAGCTAAAAGAAATCTAGACGTTAGCGTGGCCTCTTTATGGCTGGCTACTGCATGTACTATACTTATGAGAAATTGTGTGTAGCAAAAGCAGTCAGGCAGACATCCGTTAGTTCCGCTTAAGAGTGAAGAAAACAGTGATCTCATTCAAAAAAGGATTCCATTAAACGAAGTGGCATTTAAAAAGTTGCATTCGTTACTCAACCTAAAGATAGAACAATGATACTTGAGGAAATTGTCGAGTTAGTAGTTGCTAGTTTATAGAATGTGATAGAGAATCGGACGTGTTTGTCTCTTTGTTGGCAAAGGAAGAAGCACGATTTTGCATAGTTTTGCATTTTTGTATAGAAAATTGGTTGGGGGCTGAAGAGTATTGTAATGAACTTTGCGAGAAAAAATGAACATTCGCTTATTAAATTAAGTCGATTTAGCTCTCTTATTTGCAGAATTGAGGGTGGTTTTATAAAAAGCTTGAGTAGCTTAGTGGGTAGAGCACTGGCTTCTTGTGTGTGGGGTCCTTGGTTCGAATCCAGATTCGGATGAAAAGCCGCGCACCAGGCTTTGAGTTCACCTGTCTCTCAATAGGTACTTCAATTAATCAGGGGCAAAGTGAGTCGTGAAACTAAATCGAAAATTCTGCCGTTTTAGTCCCTCTTCGCATCCGTTTGAGATGGTTCTTGACTTATCGGGTGGTATACCTCAATAAGTCAAAACAATGAGCACTTTCAAGTAACTTTTTTTTTATAAAGTCGTCAAGCACCAAGAAATTTACAATTAATCTGGTGCAGGATTGCAAGTTATATTTTAGGTTTGATAAAGTTTTTACAAATTCAAAATTTGCAGTTTAAAACCATTTTGTAGATTTTGGATTTTCAGTGGTATATATGGTATTTCCTAAGTCTAAAACCTCAGTACTAAAAGCTGGAAGCCTTCTCTGCATGAAAATTGGATCGATAATTGCTTATTTAATTAAGTTGAATTACAATCCAGGAAACTGCAGCAGAGGTCATTCAGAGGTAGTGAAACTTCTCAGAGATTATTAAAAACTCAGGAGATTATTCTAAAGGGATAAATTGGCCAGCAGAAAATGATCCCGCCAAGTGAAAGAAAAATTTACAGCAAATATTACAATTATCGATTCTGGGCCAGTTCTTTGTAAAAGTTTTGATAATAACAAAAAAAAGTTCCTGCTATGTCTGTTCCTGTTAAGCATGTTTCACATTGATTCGATATTCAATGACGTTTATATTTGGAAACTGTACGAATTGAATCGTCAAGTGGTGACAATGCCAACTTGTGCTTTGAGTCGTTGTTTTGATCAAACTAGAACTGTTCTCATAAACACCTCATCAATTTGTAGCAAATAATTTTTGGGTACATTAAGAGACATTTTTGACCATGACTCTGTCAATAAATCCCAAATATCCGACATCGCTTGCAGACACACCGGCCCAAACTATCACAGTAAAACCACCATGCTTCATAGTAGGTTTGATGCTTGTTTTTTTATTTAGCTCGGTGTTTGCATTCTCCTAGACGTATGACATGCAGTCAGAGCCAAAAAAAAATTAAATTGAACTCGGCTGTAAAAATTACTGTTGTCCAGAAGTCAGATGTCTTTCAGGTATGCTCTTTAGCAAAATTTAGTTGATTTTTCTCACTTATGAACGGCTTTTTGAAGGCTACTCGATCATTTACGCCATGTTCACGAAGCGCTCAGTGGATGGATTCAACACTACATGGCTACAAAAAGAGTCGAATTCGACTCCGACTCCACTTTAAATATACAGGGCCACGCGACTCCACAGCCGTGCTATAAAGCACTCGATTATTTGTTGTATTATTACAACCAATTATTTCGATGGTGAACGACTAGTTCACACCTTGATTTACCAAAAATCGTAAGTAAACGCTTGACTTGCAACAGTAAAATAATGATAGTCCAAAACTGATTGAGAAAGAAAGAGAAAATCCTGATATAGCACGAGATAATCTAAAAACTAGACTCATAAAGCTAACTATATACTAACGTTTTTGTGCATAATTGTTAAGCACCTCTTGCGCAGGAGAGGGAGATTCATTTTCGTAAAAAAAGGATGCAATTGCATACTACACGGCTTCATTCTTGTGGGTGATCAAACATAACCGTGAGCCCCCAATATCGACCAAACCAGTGACGATTTGCGTCAACAGCAGAGCGGCCACTTTCGCTGTTCCGTCTTACAGATGCTCTTCGAGAACTATTAAGACGTGCAGAGTGGCTCCTAAAAATGGCAAAGCATACTCCTGTCCAGATAAGTTGGGTACCAGGTCATAATGGTGTCATAGGCAATGAAAAAACCAAAAAGTTGGCTTGATTCAAGTGCCACGAAAAGAGCTGTATTATTGTATGTAGCGGAGATTTAGTTCTAACCGCCCAGTGAAGAGTGGCAAGTGGGACCAAATTGACAATCGAATGTAAGCCGCAAGCCTCTTCTATCACCTAAGTCCCCCTCTAACACAAATTTTCTGTATCGCAATTTTCAAACGAATTTTTTAATCGCTGTGCAACGTAAGGTAAACTAGGGAAATGCCGCCATCTAGGGAAATGGCGACACCCGCGATAGTTTAGTTGCTGAAATTAGTTTGACGTCTTGACCGATCCTGAGCTGTAGCGGACGATGCGACAAACAGTGTCTCGAATAATGTTGGCGGTAGTGCACGTCGTTTCTTTTGTCTAGTAAAATACATTGTTTTCAACGAGTTCCATCTTATTTTCGGCCTTCATAGCAGTTGAGGTATGTACATTTCCATGCTACATTACCTATGTTTGTTATATTATCCTCAAACTACATGTTTTAATCTACATTTTAATGTCTATTGTTGATCTCTTCCGTTTATTGTACTCCTTCTAAATCAACATTTCTGCCATCTTGTCTACCCGGGATTATGACGCCACTCTTCCAGGGGTAATGCCGCAATGGTGGCGGGATTACACCGGGCTAAAGTCATAACTAACGCATTCTAGTGTGAGTATTTCAGATGTCTAGAGCCCGAACATGGATCACCGAGAAGGCCAAATGATCCGAACAAGATTTAAAAGTAGCTTCACAGTAAGTATCTGAAGCTCAAACCAGTGAAAAGTGTTGCTCTTCAACTTAACATTCCACAATCGACTCTTCGCAACAGGATTACAAATAGTAAAACGTCCAACCCCACAAAGGAAAGAAATCATTTCTTCAACAAGCAACAGGAAGACTTTTTAAAAAACAGTATTAACAATAGTAAACCTCTTTTACGGCATTACTACTACTGAATTAAGCCGTTTGTCATTTGAAGTGGCAGAAGACCTCAAAATCAAACATAATTTCAATACTACCACAAGAATGGCTCGTGACGATTGGGTAGCTGGTTTCCGCAAAAGAAAAACCTGCAAATTTCACTAAGAGAGGTTGATATTTTCTTCAGTCATCTAGAATCTTTAATGGATAAACATGCCTTTAGGCCAACGCGCATTTTCAACTTACGCGAAACAGGAATTTCTAATGTCCAAAATTCAGTCCAGATCCTAGCACCTAAGGGTCAAAATCAAGACGGAGGGATTACTAGTAGAGAGAGAGGACGTAATATTACTGTTGTTTGTAGTATAAGCGCCTCTCATTTCCAGCAAACTGTAAAATTATCACTGGAGGATCCTGTTTTACTAATCCTCGACAACCACGGAAGCCATGTGTCCCTTGAAAGCTATGAATTTTTCCAAGAAAACCACATTCATATGCTCTCAATACCACGGCATACCTCTCACAAGATACAACCATTTGACCTCTCTTTTTTAGGCCACTCAAAAGAACCTTTAACAAGGAGCGCGTCAAGTTTATGGAAGCAAGCACATATAAGGAAATTACTCCTTATGATGTAGAGTCAATTTTTTATGGTGCCTATATGTCTGTGGCATAGAGATGGGCAAAAGCGCTCATAGCTCACCACTCACTTTTACAGTGCAGCGCCTGAAAAAAGCAAAGCATAGTCTGCGAACGAAAGCTCTCGTTTGACTAAACTTAGTCAAATGTGCAGCGAAAAGTATACTGAGAGTACGGCGCAACACTGTAAAAAAGAGTCATGAGTGGTGAGCTAAGAGCTATTTTGCCCATCTCTACTGTGGCAACAATCGAAAAGAGAGTATCAGGGTTTCGCAGTACTAGAGTCTTTCAAGTTAACCCAAACACTTTCCAGGATGAAAACTTTTTTCTGCTCGAGACCTGCCAATAGCCATTGATGACCCAGGTAACCCGGATTCTGAAAATCAAGAATAAGCAAAGGACGTGTCCATAGCTGAAGCTGAAGACAACATTCAAGTTAATACTGCCGAAGAACTTATACTTATGTTGAAGGTGAACTAATGGGCGTTCCTTGTTCTTCAAAAGCAAACGTTCATGAGCTGATTTTTGAAAAAATGTTTCTTCAATCCATACGAAAGTCTTCAAAAATTTGGCTGCAGTAAAGGTGGAACAAAGTTCTAAGAGAAAAAGCCACTCTTCAATTTTAGCAGCCACTCCAATGACATTAAAAAAGAAACAGAGGAAAAGAAAAAAAAGAAACACGCTACGAGGAAACTAGCGGCAAAGGTTTTGGAAATAAACCCAAAGCAATAAAAGAAAAAACAGTGAGGCTGCTGCTACGAGTAAAAGGAATAAAGCTGCGAAGAAACAGTGCAAACGACTAAGCTTTCAAATTTCTTCAGAAAAGGACGATGACAGATGACAACGAAGAAGACGATCTTGTTGATTTCAGGTCAGAAAACGTTGAAATGTGTGCTATCTGTCATGAATATGCAACCAATGAACTGACGTTTGACTTTTTTTTATTTATAAAAGTATACAAATATTGTTTTTTTTCCGATTCTTTAATAAAATTAAAATTACTAAAAAAAAATATTAAGTGCTGTTTTTTGTACTATGATCCAAATTTTGTTGCTTTATTTCCTCTTTGTCGTGCAAAGAGTATTAACGAATTCGAATGAAAAAATTGTTTGATATTGGCTGAAATCTAAGACACATCAATATTTCCCTTATATTTTTTTGAATTGGTATTTATTACTTTGCAATAAAAAAACAACATAATAAATCGATGCGAATGCTAAACCTTCTAAGCCGAAATTTAAATGAGCATCTAAAAATTAAAATCATTAAAATTTAACTAAAATATGTCCATCAACGGGTACATTCAAGCTATTAGTTCATTTTCGATTAATCGTTTTCAATCGAAACGACGAAATTCGAGACAGAATAAAACAACTGACGTCATACCTGACGAAAAACCAATACAAATCAAAACTTCAATTTGTACGTTCAGCATTCCTGTTGTAAATCCAAAGCAATTCCCGAAATTACATTTGCATTCCTAAAACCTATCCCGCTGACATTTTTAATTGTCAGCAATTTACATAACAATATTCTATCCAAACCGCGCAATTACTGCTCGAATAGATGTGTGAGCTTTACCAGATAAAATCACGCACATTCTACGGCGTTGTACAAAAAAAAAGCGGACATAAAAAAAGATTATCTGTAGAATGTCTGTCTGTTGGGTGTATCTGCACGATACTCAGTAGATAAGTAAATCTACCAGGCAGTGTAACAAGCAAGCAAGCAGGTAGATCTGTTCATCATCGTTTAAGGCTACATGCGTAAAACTAACAGTTACAATCCGCTTTGCGAATGAATTGAAAGTCCCCCAAGCTGCTGATTAATTTCGGTAAACTGCTTGATATCAAATAATTAAATCTTTGAAACTGACATGAGATGGAAATGGTCAACTTCATACGAGAGTCACATATACACACACGCACACACGTTTGACGGATAGACGAGGAAGCATGGACTTGCCGCAATGAAAATGTACTTGCCGCGTTGGTGACGTGTTTAGGAGCTGTCAGGCAATCATGGACTAATTTACGGAAGGCCAAGGTATATGTGTATTTCGGTCCTGGGTTATTTTTCAGCAAACATTAACTGAGCTGCTACTCACATACCGAGTCAACTGGGATTCCGAATCAGACAGCAACCAGTATTACCTCAACTCAGCTAAAGCAGGTTGACCTTTGAGAATATCTTGGCAAAATGCAGCATGAAATCGGAATTGAATGTTAAAGGTGCTAGCTAACCATAAAATAGCTGCACGATTGCAATTGTTGTGTTAGTTCATTGGGGAGTAACTGGCCCTTTTTTGTGAGCAAGATAATACAGATTTATTCAAATGAAGTAAGATTATTAAAATATTGTTTGTGCATCCAACGCATGTACTTGACTGATTATTATACGTATCTTCTCTCCTAACTAAAACATATTTTGCATTCCAAAAATGAAGTGGAACTTATCAAACATATTTATATTTACTTTAACACTGCTTTCTAACAAGCACAATTAAAGTATTTTCTGCATACTTTTTCAAAATCGCGCACACACATATTTTCCCATTCCTATTGGGACACTGCAAATCACAATAGCTTCAATTTTCCGAGATATACGAACGAACCCTCGTTCAATCAAGTTATTATTTATAATGCACGTACGGTTACTTGTGGTAACGTACTCGAATCTCTAGGAATATGAAACTAGTATAGAATGAAACACGCAGCACGACGACGGTGCAAGTTAAAAGGACGGCATTCTGTTCCTAGGTTGGCACGAAACTCATGAAAGCGTGCATTGTGAATAGTGATTTAGATAATTTCTCGACATTGCAGCAGTAGTCCGAGACACGAAAGGTGCTTAACATTGTATGAAATGTTACTAGTCAATTGAACTGAGGGTGAATATTCTGTTATTTAAGAGTAGCTAGTCGCTTGAATGAATCGACTGATGGCATCGATAAACTTCGTCCTGCTGTAGATTAAGGCAAAGCAAATGTATGCGCGTACTATATGTGAATGAGTTGAGTCAATTCAGAAGTGTGTATTGTAGAAGAAACTTTGTTACGTGCAAGGATATGTTTGAAGTGCTTGCTGGTGAAATGGTCATCGATTGGTGTGGATAGGCTTTGGAATTGCTATTTCGGGAACAAGATTACAAAAGTGACGTGAATCGAATACTGTTTATTTTTGGGCTGTGCATAGAAATGCATTAGTGACAGTAAGGTAGATAGTGTAAAAATCTTAGATATCCTATATAAGCTTGGAAACATTTGAAGCTTGGAATTATTTTTTTGTGTTAACACTGACAGTTTTCGATTGAACATAAAACTTGTTCGAAAAATACCTTAAGGATTATTTGTGCTTGAAACTAGAGTTGGATCACACTAAGATTTTCACATACTAGGTATAACTAGTACGAGTAGAAAAAAATACCTGTTCCAAAAATACTAGCAAGTTTTTTTGAACTATGTACTTACATACATACAGTACATACGATTCGCAGTGATGTTATGAAACGACATGATATGCCCTCCCCCATCCTTCAGACACAAAGCTCCCAAGCTAGAATGGTGATGGTGCAAATTACCTTCAAAGGATACCGAGTCATTAGTCCGTGCAGCTTGTTCGTAACTTTGCAATAGTCGGTCATTTATTTGGCAAGTTTTTCTCCAATCTAGGGGTCATCTAAAGGAAAACACTCAAATTCAATCAACTTAATATGAATTTCATTTTATTATATGCACAATACACCTCCTGTATTCGTTCAAATGACAAAAGTCGAAAAATTTACTAAGATATGACCAACTAATTCTTATGCCGTCATTCCCAAAACACCCGAAACAAACACCAAAAGCAAATCACTCTAAGTACGAGTACTGAAATACAACTTTTTTTTAAGAACAATATCATATCAGCAAGTGCTACTTACTCTCAAACATCAAATACTCAGAAGTACGCTAGTGTTAAATACTTGCAAGTACGAAAATACTAGGTACGAAAATACTTGCAAGTACGAAAATACTCGCAAGTACGAAAATACTCACAAGTACGAAAATACTTGCAAATATGAAAATACTTGCAATTATGAAAATACTCGCAAATACGAAAATACTAGGTACGAAAATACTTGCAAGTATGAAAATACATGTTCCAAAAAAATACCTGTTTCATATACCTGTTCCAGTATATATGCTTCATCTCTACTTGAAACGTTGTTCTAGAGATTTTGCCGCTTTTGTGCAGTTTAATGCCATTTAATGTTATTAAATACTATTCAAAGCTCTTAGCTGAAAGTTGTGATTGAAAATCAGCCTAAATGAGGATTTCGAAATACATTTCATATGTTTTATTCGTAGATTCATAGGATAGTATGCATGAAACTAGTGTAGAATTAAAAAGAAGAGTTGAAAATAATGCACTATTTATTTTTCGCAAGCTTATATTTTCATATTATCCTTTTGTTCCGAATGAAGCTCAAAACTAACTCAAGTACTTTTAAATGTACCCCGATCTGTATCAGTAACTTTTCAGTATTCACAAGTGAGTAATGAACCGATTGCGGTATTACTAGCATGCTTCGTAAGGACGCAAACGAAGTTAAATTACCGCTGGTAGCACCGTAAGTACCGTGAGCATTTTCCGAACAAACTGAAATATTTTTTGCCAAGTCAGATATGTGACCATGTTAAATCAAATTTCATTCAAATTTAGGTCTCTCTGTATCCAATTTCAATCGTAATTTCTGCTGTTCTCATCTGAAAATCAATTCGTTTTAATACCTCCATTATCTATTACTCAATTATTTTCTGTTAAATTTCGGCCTTTTCGAAAACAGTTTAAAAATAACCAGTTTTTAATTTTAGGACCATTCCTGAAACTCCGAAGTTAACCTTAATACCACTTGCAAAATTTTTGAAAAGTCTTTTTTCGATAGTAAATTTTTAATGACTGTTTTCTCTGTTATTATGGCTTGAGTAGATAGAAATACTTTACAAAAAAGATAGCTTTTGAAATATCTACAAATCATACAGATTGTTATGCAAGTTTGCGAAAACCGTACACGAAACAAACGAAGCGCACCCAGGGCTACCAAACGATTACTTCGTTTCGAACTACTCTCTCTTGCCTTGTATTGTATAAAGCCTTTTAGAATTTCCTCTGAATCGCTGAATAGTTGAACGAGATATTCGGCGAAATTTCTGACGAGAAATTCGTGCTGTATGTGGTCGTCTCTACAATCGCTGTGTCCGCGAATCGACTCGTCAGATTCGCATTAATTTGCTAAATAAGTAAGTAAATAAATAACTTGAAAGGAAACATAAAGATTTAAGGAAATGAAACAAATGTATGACACATGTTGTTCTACGAAATTTAGTGAAGCGATTTCACTAAAAAGATATAAATCTATAAATAGAACAAATCGAGAGGATAACTATCTCAAATATTACCTATGGTTTCTCCGCTACCTAAGCTCTCCGAGCTTTCGGGAGAGAAATTTCCGAATTAGTGACAGCTTGTCAAAATTGAGTGCATACGGCCTACTATCTGAGTGCATATGGCGGACATTTTCTTTTCGCGAAGGCGAAGAATATCGAATTTGCCCATAGTCCCATAGTTTTCCTTCACTACTACAAACACTCGGCATCCTTATATCTCTCTTTTCTGGGCAGCACATTCTTTGACCAATGAACGAAACACCGGCTCGTTTTCAAGTCAATACGATATGACGAGATAGGTCTTTCCTCAAACTTCTGTCCGTGCTGTATCAGCAACTATGCGTTCGCTCGAACATGTCGCGAGATTGTCGAGACAAAAAACAACAGCTAAATCTACGTACGAAAGTTGATCAATAAGTAATTATAATGAATATTAACTAAGGTGATTAAACTTAAAAGATATATTTATTTTTCAACATAGTCTCCTAACAAGCTAATACATTTAGTCCATCTTTTTTCCAAACCCAGGATACCCTTAGAAAAAAATTCTTTATCTTGACTTTCCCAAAATGCCTAACAGCGGCCATCACTTCGCTATCATCTTCAAATTTCTTACCCCGAAGCCGAAGAAAGATGTAAAAGACACTGAAAGATGTAAAAAAAGGTTTTCCGAGAAAAGATGTAAAAGTTTGAAACCAGCTTTTGAAATTGCAGCCATCGAAACTGCAGCCTTGTTTTACCCGTGCGTTGTTCTCATGAAACAGCACTCCGGCTCGCAGTTTGTCGCATCTTTTTCCTCAATAGCCTCGCAATCTTCTTATTTGGTCTGCGTAGAAAGAGTCTAATATAGTGGCTCCCTTTTCCAAATATTCCACTATGATAATTCCTTCAGCGTCCCAGAAAACTCATGCATAACCGTCCCCGCTGAGCTCGCTACTTTGAATTCCTTTGGCGTTGGTGAAGAGGATTGCATCCACGTCATCGATTGCTGTTTGGTTTCTGGATTCAAATGGTAGATTCAAATCTGATATTTTTAGAGTCTCAACTAACTCAATCAACTTTACTTTACGGTCATTGAAAATTATTTTGTGGACTTTCTTGATGTTTTCGTCGGTAACAGCCTCTTTCGGTCGTCCGCTGCGACTATCATCATCGACGCTCATTTCGCCTCGTTTAAACCTAGCAAACCACTTCTCAACGCCTGTTTTTTTTCTGGTGCAGAGTCCGAATAATGTTTATGAAGCCAAGCCTAAGCTTCAACAGTATTTTTTTTCAATAAAAAGCAATGTTTTATTAACACACGAAAATTTTTTTTATCTATCTTTTTGAAAATAAAACAAAAGGTGCTTCACTCAAAATTCTATATGTCACGAACCAACTACTTGACAGCTGAGAAATTTATACACATATCTGTTGAAGATTGATACTAACAAAAAATCATATGAATTTAATTCTGGTAATGCCATATATATGTTAGCCTACGGACTTTTTAGCCCAACTGTTACATGTCCACAATGTCAAGGCCTCTATTTTATTCGGTTTTGTTCTCCCGCTCAGTTTACTTACTTTACCTTACTTATTTTACATTACTACTTTTAGTTTACTTTATTTCTTTTACTTCACTTTACTTCTTTTACTCTAATTTACTTCTTTTATTTTACTTTACTTCTTTTACTGTGCTTCTTTCCATTTGTGTTATTTTTTCACCTGCTTGTATCATCCTTTTAGATATTTGGTCATATACATATATCACCGTCATGTATCACCGTCATATATCACCGTCATATATCACCGTTATATAATATATGATGCGGAAGGACACGCTCAATGTAGATTTCCACGCTTATTATTATGAATATACTGATCGTCAATGTAGATTTGCACGCATATTATTATGAATATACTGATCGTTTGTCCTTGTTCCAAAATCTTTGTTTTCAAAATTCTAATTCCCAAATTCCGACGAGTGTTGCTTGAGATATGCTTACATTTCTAGCTGTGCTCATCGTTTTAGATTGTTCTTTCGTTGCGTTAGCTGTTCACTTAGCTTTTCACTCACCATGATTTCTTATCACAGCGAGTTCCAGCTTGACAATCTCTCTAAAAAAAACTTGATATCAAAATTCTATGAAATGCATTATTTGGGAGAAATTCCAAAAGTGTTTCACAAATATTTTGAAGCATTTAACATACGATCTGCGATGCAAAGTCATCCAGAAAAAACAGAATGTGAAAACACATTGACTGGAAGCAGAAACTGTTGATGAACTTAGAGACTAAAATCCAAACAAATGAAAAATCAGACAGTTTATTTTTTGTTCATGAACACAAAACTCTGATAACTAACCAATTTTCGGCCATCATTTCCTATTGAAAATGTTTGACCAAATTTTTAGATGACACTTATTAAACACTTCAATTGATTTACAGCCTTCGAATTCGAAAGACAACTTCCCATTTTGAACCATTAAAGCCTTACCGTCTTATGTCATACTAAAAGAGTCCAAGAGACGCTTACACACAATATCCTAATCTATCACTGACATTGGCTATCAATATTACTAATTTCATTCAAGAAAATGCTACTTCTCTTCGCCGATCTGTAGATTATTATTTGCTACTAATAATACATAATTACATGAAAAAATAATCTCTGCAACTGCAGATTGCCGTATTTTTCGTCTATTCTTTCATGGCCCAAGCGCATTAATAATTCAACGTTTATCTGAACAGTGGATCTACTTCGGGCATAATAATTACAAGTTGAAAATTAATGATGAATTTCGTCTGCAGTAACAAGCGTGTACATATCTGTCCGATCGGTTGGGTTTGGTCATGCAACTACAGATTAGTGGTTTGAAAATGTGACAAAAGCTACCGCATGCCGAATAATCTATTGCGGGTCAAGAAAAGTTGTTTTTTCAGGAGACCTTTGAAGATACACTTATAGTTTCGATTAAATTGCACGCAATGTAAAAATAAATCAGAAGTTGATGCGTAGTGTTACAAACGAAAGAACTAATCAGAAATAGAATATTCAACAGCAATTCTCGATAGAGCATGTAAATGTATTTTTTCGTGTTTAGAAGCTTGTCAGGTGGACAATATAAATAGTTGTTTATTTGAAACCATTTTCGATTTGTAAGGGACGTGGAAGTTTATAATTTATTTTTAAATCAAAGTTGCTTCTCAGAACAATTTTTACATAAAGCATCCAAAAGCTCAAAGGACATTATCTGAATTTTCAAATCTATAAAGCTTTCATACCGTCTCAACCGTGTCGATAATCAATCGATTGAAAATTAATATTCAACATCTTAATTGAAGACACATACCTACCTGTCTGTAATTAAGATGTTCATTCTTTTAACGATATCGAATGTCGATTGAGCGATACCGATATCCTCACAATTTATCAAAATGCTATCAGAATGATTAATGACACCAGAACGACCAAGAATCGAACGCGGTTCTGCTATGTGCGTGCATATATTTAGCTATAATTAATGGATAGTTTTGATATACACACATATGAAGAAAAATAATTAGAGATGGCTTTAGAACTTTAGAAAAAAAGTGAAGCGTTTTTAATTGAATATTCATAGTTTTTAGTTTTCTTATCGTAATTTACATCGAGCCATAATTTTTTGAGGGTTTACAAACATGTATCTTTGGATGCAACTCAGTTTGCTGGGCCTAAATTTACATAGATATTAGAGTTTTTTTTTTTTAAATATAGTTAGAATTTTGAATAGTTAGTAGTAAAAAGAATTATTCAGAGCTAGTAAAATTTTCTCTTATTTAGCATATTGTTAGATATTTGAGAGGAAGTTAGACTTTGAAGATGAAAATAAGCAATTAGATAAAAGCTTTGCTTATGTGCTTTTAAACCAAGCCACAGGTTTTTATAAAGAACGAAAGAATGTAATCGAAAATTGATTCGAAAAATATTCGTTAATGCTTAAATAGTTAAACTAGTTAAGATAAGATAATTTTCCGGTAAATTTTACAATACTTATTTTGAGTTTTTAGGCATGCGGGGGTGTTTGCGTAAACACATCTAAATATTCAGGATGCTATTGATCAGGCAGCTAAAGCTTTTTTATTTTTATTTCCGCTTTATGATGATGCCAAGGCCCAGGGGATGCTGTTTTATGCTATAGGACAGCTTTGGTGGAAGGAAAGTTAAGGACAGGGAAGCAGAAAGGGTAAAGTTTGCATGAAGTAACGGTGCACGTTTCATTTGAACAACGGCGGGGAAAACAACCTAACGGTAGGCTGTTCTACAATCGTATTGACCTAGATAAGGAAGAATCATGAGATTGAAAGCCTAATCTATACTTTTGCCGAGAAATGACAAGTATAGCCGAGTACGAGAGTCTGGACAGTTTGCACGTCGACTTTCGCCTGTTTTTCATCATCCACACACTTGCCAAAACACGACAAGCAAGAGAGTGTGTATGGTTTTCTCGCCTTCGTCTACCTGTTTTATAAGGGTACCTTCTACGTTTGCCATAGGTTTTAGGTATCGAGTCAAAAGGATTTGAGATAATGTTTGGTGTTGACTCCGATGGTATCTACAAACCAATTTAGTTTGCCTACGAAATCATAGACAAGATGCATCATACCGGATAAGATGATGCGTACGAGGTACACTGTTGGAATATTTGTAAATAAATTTTTGAACAGAGAAAATATTACCTACCTAGACGATATGCATATCTGCACACTTAAACTTCACATGGTGCGATATCCTTTCATAAGATAAGCCGTCTTCACCCTATGCCTTGCCGAACGTCTCGTCGAATGTGTCAGCGAATGACTTCACGAAACGTTCGCCATATGTGTGTTCTCTGCTTAACTATATGACTGGCACTGATCGAAAAGGTGTGAGAGCACTGCTGAGAAGCTCGAGTGTTGCGCGTAGGAGCTGCTCTACAAGCGATCAGACTTGATATTTCGTTAGAGAAATATATAGAAATAGCGTTCCTGCGAGAATCGGCCACTCTATGAAAAGAGAATGCAGAATTAAGGGCGCTGCCATCGGCAAAACTATGAATTGGATTGAAAGTGAAGGGAAGGATATCGTCTGTTGTAATAAAATGAAGGAAGTTGATGAGGGAACAGTACCTTGCAATATCCCGGCATTGGATTTGTGCCAATCCAGAATAACTTGGAAGGACCAATCTACGAGGAAATTTTCAATCCCCTTGACAAGGATAGGGTGAAGACCAATTAGGCCTCCCACTTTTTAGGTACAGGCTAAACGTGTACGGGAAAATAAAGCTCCTTGTTTGGAATTGCACATTCGAGGGTAAGGAGTATTCAACAATTCAGGTGGGAAGTAAGAGTTAGTAGTAAAAATCTCAATAAGGGGGTTAGCTTTGTTCAGTGACTTAGTAAATACATTACCATCATGAAGAAGAAGTAGTACGAAAAAGCCGGACAGGTTGTTCTTAATCCTTTTAATAACAGGCCAGACATATTTGGCTGCTTGTTGGCTTGCAAGGAATGTTGTGGTCAAACTGAAAATTGACTCTTCGGGTAGAGGATTTGCATGTATTGCGTGCAGCTTTGAAAAGTTGCTCAATTCCTCAGACGAAGATAGCTCTTAGGCTCGGAACGCCATCTGCTTAATGCAAATGCCCTCTTGAAATTCGTTGCTAAACCATGAGGTGGTGGATTGTTTAGTATACTTGAAGCCATGTGGGACAAAAAAAAACATTCAACACCTTAATGTCGGTGATTGTAGAAATTATACAATATATTCAACGTTCTTTGGTGCAAAGCAATCGGATCAATCAAACTCTCTAATATATTTTTAAACGCAGTTCATTTGGCCTTGTCATAATGCCAGACTATTCGTTTGATGGAAATTTGATTATTATTAATCAGAGACGAGATATTACACTGGGCCGAGAATAAATTGTAGTCCGTGTTACCATGGGGTGCAGAAACAGAAATTGAATATTTATTAAAGTGAGAGGCTACAAGAAGACACGTTAGGAATTCTTGTTCGTCAATCCACTAGCTGCTTGTTGCTGCTCCAAATTGAATGACTCGCTGAAAGCTCAACGTGACTGTCCGCCGGGCTCATGGGGGAAGAGTGTTTGAGCCACTGGACATTATGCACATTAAAACCAGTGAGGATGATTTCAGATTAGAGGGACTTTTCAAGCGTTTCGTCAATGTCGGAAGACAGTGGATCGAAGGAATGATTAGAATCAGCATCAGATATGTCAGAGCTCCTGTATAAAAAGCATGTAAAAGACTTTAAGAGTTGGATTCTAATCCAAAAATAATTAAACTCTGTATTAGCAGCAGTGAATTGGGTAAGAGTTTTAAAAGATACATCATTACGAACGTAATTTGCAATCCCTCTTTGGGGGGATACTGATAATATCATGCCTGATACTGATAATATCATGCCTGATACTGATAATATCAGTATCATAGTGTTACTGAATACTAAAATTTTCAGTTTATGCACGGATAAGTGACTTATCCCGTGAATGTTGCAGGAAGCCAAACAAAAATATAAAAACAAAAAAAGGCATATTTGAAAATAAAAACAAAATGTTCAGCATACAACGGATATCAACACCTATACGCGATTAAAAAAAGTCCAAGAAGAAGAACAAAATCAATACCAGTACTCTGCCTGCAATAGTGACTTTGAGCGAATTAAGTGTAACTTTCGTTTCGGCCACGGACAGCAATTAATAGATGGAATTATGGATAAGTTGATATGTTGCAAACGGCTCATCAAGTTTTGGTGGTTAAAGGGCATCTAAAGTCCTTTGCATCGGCACTTAGATTGATATTGATTTCATTTCGAAACATTTGATTATGAACGGAACTAGAGATTAGTCCTGGAGCACGACTGTTACCGTTGATGTGCTATACTTCAATCCCACACGTTGTATATAAGCATGTGTATATGTCAGAATATTATATATTAATTGCAACCGCATATACTTGGGTCTCTTGTTGCATACACTTGGATCTCAATCAATTTACAAAACCAGTCCTGAATAAACTATTCAACTAGTCGTGACCTCATCATTCAATACTGAAATAATGATGTAGATCTGATGTCTAATTAACTCTCTGATAACTAATTAAAATCATTATTTTTCCATGCTCAGCTGCATAAATATCTGCTTTTCACAACTAATTGCCCATATACTACCACTCACTAATTACGAATATATTTTGATACACGCAAATGAAACTATTGATATTTATCTAATCCATTTATAATAGTATTACAGCCCCCGAACTCAGATTAAATTCACTTTGCGTGTTAAACTAACACAGGACATTCCATCACACAAAATATTCCGTTCTTCTACTAAAAGTTGTTAACCCTTTTCATATTTTCATTCTGTCGAAAGAGATAACTAACGATGGCAATGTAGGGATAGTTAGATTATACTAACGTAGAATTCAAGTCAGTGTTGAGAATGAAATGTTTTTCCAGTAAAAAGTCTGGCGCGAATAGGGTAGGAACTTTATTTGAAAAAAGGATTTGTTTTAATGAAATTAAATGAAATAGTGGTCGAGGACGGACTAAAAGGAAGTGAAAAGTGATTATGTATAGTTTCGTATGCAATATAGTGTTTCGATGCATTTCTGATTGAACCCGAGAAAGGAGCGGCAGGACAATTATAGGAGTGCCAAGTCTGAAGTTTAATCGTGGACGGCAAAATATAGAAGGCAATGGTAGGAATTTTCCAGGAATGCGTTAGGAATATGTCGTGACGATGACTATAAGACACTCCCAAATGTTGAGTGCTCAATGGCTTTTTATCAAAAGTTTTCTTTGTTCTTGGGGAAATTTATAGGTGATTGATTTCTGTTTTCATTCGAATACTTTGTTTGCACAGGTGGTTCGGTGAATGAAATCACGAATGCGGTGAATGAACACCGCAGGGGAACTTGATAAATGTGCTGTTCTATTTTGTTTCCAGATTAGGAATTGACTTAAAGGTGAAGTTTGTTATGCTGCTCGTGGTTTTTCACTTGTAATAATATATGAAAAAAAAAAAATACTCAGAAAAATCGAAGTGCTTTGAATGAACTGAAAAATCGAGAACATACATTTGCAGTGTCAATATTATTCATTTTGATTATCAAGTTCGAAATCTATAATTTAGTCAAAACTAAGGGTTTAGTAGGTTAATGTTGAGTAAGTATATCCATGTGATTGAAAACCGAAGTGGCGTTGGTTACTTCATATATTTGCAGACTACCATAAAATGTAGTTGTCTAAGCTCTTAGACTTAAGCCTACGAGTTTCAGCTGTTTCAGTGCTAAGCATTGAGTTGAGCTTTATGGTCGAACTAGACTTTTGCCGAGACATGATAAACATAAACGAGCATGAGAGTGTGAATGGTTTGCTCACCTTCGTTCGCCTGTTTTAAGGGCGTGCTTTTTGTGCTGGCCTTACCCTGGGTCGCTCGAATTTTTTTCGGTTTTAGAACAAGAGACAAAAGGAATTGAAAAAACATCTGGTCCTGAAAACTGCTTCTGATTTTGCGGAATTCGTAGGTATTACCTTCGGCATTGCGAGGTCTAGTAGGTCCGGAATTTATGTGACAGGCTGCCTCCACTAGCAATTTCCCATTGCATGAAATTTGAAATTGCCAGTGGAGGCAGCCTATGGTATGCAATATTTTATGGTCTGCCATAAATGGTAGGCAATATGGTATGCAATTTGCTCGGCAATCTGCCTTGCAATATTTTGACAGTTCTTGGTTTCAAAATGGCGCTGAACCATGGGAATGCTTTATTTCTTATAAGAAGATATAGGTATTTTGAATTTAAAGGGATATTTAGATGTCGTTGAGCAATGAAATGGTGGGAAATTGCGAAAAAATCAAATTTGCATTTCAAATAACTCCTTAAGAGCATTTGACGCTCAGATATAGCGCACGTCCTTCCCGCTCAGAGGCATTTTCGAAATGAAATTGCATGCCATGAAATTCCCCACCCACAGATGGCATACCATAAATTTGACAGTCGCTGCCATCGGAAATTACAGAGTAAATTGCAAATCGAGGCCCGGTGTGATGTTCTAGAGCCTACATGTTGGCCTACCGATTGAAACATGTCTGAAGCCGTAGGTTTGTAGTGTTTCGAAAAGTGCTGTTATGAGTCGAGACCCGCAAAATGTGCGTTTTGCGTTGAAGTCACTAGCTAGGATGAATTCGATTCACAACGATTAGAAGAATCTCGAATATTGCTTATGAAGTGTTGAGCCTCGGTAGGCAGCAGATGGACGAAATTACAAGATGTTCACGTAGACAAAATGTAGTCTTCACTAAAGATGATGGAGCAGATGTTTTTTAATGAGCATTTTAAGCCCACTTCTAGCCTTGTCATCTGGGTTTTTGGTGTCGTAGAAGATGTAGCCTTAGTGACACATCAATGTCGTGAGTTGATATAATGCAGGCTATTCCCATTTTACGCTACTAGCATTCCAACGGGCAATCTTAAATAAATTCATTTTCTATTAATGAGAAATCAGAGGAGCATATTTTGGTTTTTGAAGTACTTCTTGCAACGTGTTACTCATTGTCGTCATGAAATACATGAGTGGCAATCAAAATGAAGTGATCAAGAGGCGCAATCAAATGTGCATAACATTGTCAACTGGAGTGCGCGGTCCGACCAAGCTGAAATTTTTAGAGGTTATCGATGCATATGGCTGCAAGTTTTCTACATTTTGACAAAGATCTTTTTAACTCTTTGAGTGCGACGGGAATTTTATTGAATTTTCAGGTATTTTTCATGCCTAAATTTCCATGAAAAGAATAAGACTTCGAAAAACTAGTAGACAAAATGAAAGATTATGTTTTTAGCTTAGGTGTGCTGCATGCCATTTTTGTGAAGAATATTTTCTGCTCAACGACTTACTTAACAGTTATTATCAAAAATATTTCGTCTAAATGCTAGTTTATAGGTAGGAGATGAGGAAATATGTTTTTCTAGAGGAGAAAGATAACTTTTTTTTATTTAGCTCAATAATGCTTGTCAATCGTTGATTCTATTACCTCCATTTACTCATTAGTTTCTTCAAATAAAGACCTCCAATGTAATCCTGTTTCATCATCAATCATAATGCTTCAATCGAAAAATAATTGACACAATGAATTGACTCACACTAATTGAATCATCCAAATGAGTGAAACACACATAATTTAGTTGTTTTTCCCAGCTCATATACTTTTAGCAGTACCTCTTCAGCCGAAACCTGTATTGCTCTTTATTAAACTGAGCCATTCAAAAAAAATCAAAAAGGTCTTGCGTCTTCTGACTGTCGATTGTATGGCTTCGATTTTAAAGGTGGAATCTTTCCTCCGAAGCAAAAAATATGTATCTTCCAAAATTCTTACACAAATTGGTACATTCTTCTCTGGAGTTGAAAGATTTCATTGGCGTGATGGATTCCCTCCTTCAAGGATCATATTTTTGGGCGTGTGAATCAGTTTTTTCCAGCATGAAAATAATTGCTCAGATCATGGAATTGTGGAAAATGTATGCCCCGCTCTCCTAGCAATGACCAAAATTATCGTTTATGGCCGAAATTAGTTGGGGACCAGCACTATTAGTGGCATTGAAATTTTGATATGGCTTCTTCTGAGGTCAAAATAACTTTTTCAACATTTAAGATTATGTAGCGAGATAACAAGAAGAAATTCAATGTAAAAAATAATGAGAGCTACTTGGTAAATTTTTGAAGTTTGAGTAGCCTAGAGAGTAGAGCACTGGCTTCTTGGGTGTGGGGGCTCTTGTTTGAAGGTTCGGACGGACCATGCTTTTGAGTTCACCTAGCTCCAAATAAGTACCTGAATTAATCAGGGGTGAAGTGGGTCGTGGAACTAATCATTCCACATTCGTATTCACATTGATTGTAAATTTGTGATGAACCCCTAGGCACGTACGAGGGTTGTCCGATTACTTTACTACTTTACTTTTACTTGATAATTTACTGCATTTAAGACGGGCTTTTTATTCATGATTTGCAAGTCAGTGTAATTTTCTAAGTGAAAGAGGTGCAGGAAATTGTTTCGATACCGTTTCTGTTTACTGGCACTCATATTCAACTCTGCATAGACATGAACTTATTTCCAAACAAATTATAAATCATTTTTCGGCCCATATTTATGGTTCAAATTGTATTTGTTTTACTATTATGTTTACTATTTTATATCGAAACCGATTTAAAACAAATTTTTCTGCTACCATTTTTCTACTTTCAAACCATCCGATCCCATCGAACCCTCTCAACTATCTACATACATACCTTCAAATTTACTAAAACTAAAATCCAATAGCATCAGACCATCAAATCCATTTGAAACGAGCTCATCCTTTCCGACGACTCAACCCCAAACTCAAATATCATACAAATACTGATTCGAAATTTCGACATTCGACGATTTATTAACACTACTCGATTTTCCTGCATTTGCCATTCTGCCAGCATATTTTGGAAACCAATAACCATCGAAGCTCCATTAAACTAATGCAAAAGTGGCACCGGGGTCGCTGCACTAACCCCATACACATGATATATAACGGGGATGTTGATGCAAGGAACTCGTGCTCATTACTTGCAGAAATCTCTTTCCGACGAAGAAGATAATCCGGCTAATGCCAAATTCTTGGGTTCACCCTCTTATCGGGGGATGCACTGACCGATTCACCACGGATCTATCCATAAGTGTACTTTCGTATGCTATGATTGCATAGCTTGTAAATATGTATGCCGTATGCCAATATATAGCACATCGATCGATAAATTTGCGAATGTCGTTTTTCATTATGGTCATGAATCTAAACATACATATATGGGTTTGATATGATTTGGCACAATCAGAGGGGTAGCATTTCGAATTCGAAGCATAGCACTAAAGTTTTCATAAGAAACAAACGTGCCACGATGACGAAAAAAGCAGCATCTGATGTCGGAAACTCACTTTGTAATCCAACTGGGGATTTCGTTAATATATCGTTGAGACAATCCGAGGGATGATGACTGGGGTGCTAACATGTGTAGAACGATTGAAGAACACGACGTATAAGAGAGCAGATATTTCGAGAAGTATTGATTTTCGGTTTCTTAAGTGAACGTCGCTTGTGTTCCCCCGCATGCTGGAAAATTGCCATAAGTGAAATTAAGAAAAATCACCGAAACAAAAATCAACTCCTTGGGCTCGTGGACGGAAATTGCTGCCACATCTCTCTTACTTTAGGCCTCGTCTATTGCATGCGGCACTGTCAGTAAACCTTGCAAAAGTGTTATTGAGATCTATGATTATGGTTGACGTGCGGCATGTTTGTGTATCGAGGGTGCGGACTGGACTCATTTTTCATGGTTACGGAAACTGAAATGGTGTTGTTTGTTAATTAGATTCGACCAGACAATGTTGTATTTACCACTGCTGAAAATGAGCTGATGGGAGCGAAGAACTAATCGTTTCGGATGTGAAACTTTTTTGAGCTATTTTTACATTATCGAAAAGTTGTTGAAACTTATTTACCTGTCCTTCCGCAATATTATATTTGATCTAAGTTTATGTTTTTGAAACAAATTCAATTTCGCCCCGGTAGGAAAAACTAACTACTAACTAACTAAACTAACTACTAACTACGAAACTCAATGCGACATACTGGAATCCCATTAGCGAATTTTCACAATCCATGTTCACATTTTTCACTGACAATCGTGGTGTCCTCATTTCCGCTTGTGCTCCGTATAATCGTTCATCACTAGAAGCTCTTGATCAACTCTACAGCTAGCCCGTTACGAATCCGCATCTCGGTCGACGAAGAAAACTTCTTCCTTGAGATGATTTTCCCCGCCATATGAAACCATAGTGACACAAAAGAAGTCTGACTTTGCTGGTTGCAGGTACAGATAAATCTCGAACACCTTCGAGGTGTTTGGAGGTGTTAGAGAAGCTGACGTGTCGGAAAGAAAGTTAATAAAAACTTATAGGCACCTAGAAAGTTTGAGGGTGCTTGTGGCAGATATGTGACCGACATTGAAATCGATGAAGATGGATTAGAGTTTCGCCAGAGAAAGAGTCTAATCCTCTTCGAAATTTGTCTGTAGGTTGAGGTGCGTGTTGTCTCAAGTGCTCGTGTATACGAAGGTGCTAGAATTGAAGAAATACTTAACGATAATATGATTAACTTCTTCTTGAGTTAGTAGTGACATAGATATGTAAGTTTTAGTTGCCTAGATTTTTAGATTATCCTTGTTAGTATGTACTTTTAGGTATCATGATTTTAAGCCATGAAGTTGAGGTGGACTTAAATGCTATCTAGACTCAGAGTTGTTCTAACTCTTAGACATTCTTGCCTGTAGCTTATTTCATTTCTAAGAAATCGTTAGGAAATATCAATTTTAATTATCAGTGAAAAGGTGTTATTGTTTCTGATTCAACCTTGATTTGATAATAAATGTTTGAAGCTAGCAAAAATATGAAGTTTTACCTCTTGTTCTTTTTTCAAAACATTGGGAAGCATTCCAATGCATGAGAGTGCAGCAAAAGAGAGCTTAAGTCTGGACATTACTCATCTCATATAGAAAGCAAATGTATTTTTTTTTTGGTCAAAAGCGAGTGTGCTTAAATTAATTTGCCTCCGTCTTTTGAAACTACGAAAGCTTTGATCAACTTAGAAGAAAACTAGCATCATAATAGTTTCGAGTGATAATTGTTAAATATTATTTTTAATGCTATAATGCATGTATTATTAGTACTGGAATTGGTATGAAGCTCGGTGCAAAAGAAATGACTGGTTTAATGACAAATACCAAGATGCGCTAGACAAGTAAAATCAGGCATAAAGACAATTTCTCGAAAGGAACGCCAGGACGAAGAGAGAACTGAATAAAAAACTTCGACTAGTAGCAAATAATATCATTAGATGTAAGAAACGGAAATATTATAATAAACAATTGAAAAGTATTGACGAAAACTCAACAACTAACTAAACTAGACAAGTTTACAAAGTAGTGAAAAGTTAAAGAATATCAGCCAAAGACGACACTCTGTAAAGAAGAGATCGGTTATATAATCGGCGAAGATAGCCGGATTAAGGAGAGGTGGACTAGGTTTGTACGTCCTATAAAATTATTGAAGAAAATATTATCAAAGAAAATTAAAGGTTAGGCTGACAATGTCATTGGGGAGTACCAAGGAGGCTTTACGTCTTTACCATTGACGACTGATCAGCTGTTTACGATCACGAATTGCTCGAGAAATGCTGGCAGTTTAACATCAGCTGTTTGTTTTTAGCCTCTGTCAAGAGCTGTTTAGAGTGGGCAGTTGTTAGCATTGAAAACAACAAAAATCCTCCGCAGTTGTTGTTTATTTCTACTCTATTTAACCAACCAGTACTCGATAAGGGCGCAGAAAAAAACCCATAAAAGGCAAAAAAAACTTCCAGATTTTCATAGACCTTAAGCATTATGATAGAATTGATCCGTACTTTACAAAATAATGTTGCACTTCTGAATCCCGCTAAACTAGTCCAACTGACCAAAATGATGACGACATCAACAACATGACGAGTCAGAATCAACAACTATCTGACTGACACCCTTAAAACAAGTGTCGCACCAAAAAAGGCGATGTGTTTGCCCCTCTGCCGTTCAATAAAGCACTTGAGTACGTGATAAAGAGGCTGTCTATTGACATAAATGGTACGTCTTTACATAAAGTCGGCCATTATTAGCCTACGCAAATGACATTGATATCTTGTCACATTCTTCTACATTTACCAAAAAATTCTGCTGAATTTGGGCCACAAAGCGGAAGAAGTAGGCCAGAAAATCAACTTGATGAAAACAAAAACCATGACGATTATAATTTAGAATCTATAACCGAAATATATATGAAAGGTGTTCTTTTTACAGATGTCGCATTTTGAAGCTCATCACTGTCGAAATGAGCTGTCAATGTCACTGTTATTTTTACTCAGCAAGGTCTGACAAAACGCCATGTACATATTTACACCGCTGCAGCGTCTACAAATCGGTTTGTTCTTGAAATCAATCTTCAGTTGTGCAAACTCAAAAATTGCTTCATGAGTTTTATGGACCGTATAATCGTCCATCAACATGTGCTAATCGCCATGTGATTGCCAATTTTTGCAACCACTTCACGTCGCTCGGAACGACAAAATTGAGAACAGTGCATTTCGAAGAGAATATCGCACCCGTGGAAGCCAGTGCCACTAATAACCCAGATTTGTCAATTCGCAGGCGTGCTCAAGAACTTGGAATTTTTCCGTCCACTTTGTGGAAGATTTTGTGCTAGGATCTCGGTCTAAAGGCTTATTAGATCCAATTGGTGAAAGAATTAAATCCGTATGACCATCGCATGCGTCGTACGTTCGAAGAATGGGCCAAAATTCAACTGGAAGCTGACCTGTTTTATGGGAAAATTCTGTTCAGTGACTAGGGTCATTTCTGGCTCACTGGTTATGTCAATAAGCGAAATTGTCACATCTGAAGCGAAGAACATCCCCGCCAGGTCATGAGCACACCCTTACATCAAACAAAAAAATGCACTGTATGGTGTGCACTGCCATGGTGTGGTGTGCACTGCCATGGTGGCATCGTAGGGCCATACTTCTTCAAAGTTGAACACAAAGAACGCATCGCTGTCAATAGCGACTGATACTGAGCGATAATAAACTAGTTTTTGTTCCCAAACTTGCGCCGTATGGATGTACGAGAGATGAGGTTTCAAGAGGATGGCGTTACGTGCCACAGAGCGACCGCAACCATCGACTTATTGAATATGAAATACGGGAATCGTATCATCTCGAGAAATGAACCAGTCAATTGGCCACCGAGATCGTGCGATTTGAATTCACCAGAGTACTTCTTGTGGGGCTGCTGATGCTGTTAGTCTACGCTGACAAACTAGCGACGATCGGCGCTTTAGAAGCCAACATAATAATATAAGGCCCCAGTTGCCTCAAAAAGTGGTCTAAAATAGGACCAGTAGATTTGGCTTCTTGAGAGGTGATCGTGGCGGTTATTTGTATGAGATCATTTTCAAAATGTAAATTTTGGAACAAAAAGATAAGGCGATACAAAAAGAAAAGGCGATTCAAGTTTGAAATCGGAACCCCATAAAAAACGCTCTTTAAATAGCGCCTGCTCCTATTAATTTTTCGCTACGAATTAAGGTGTCTGTTTGTTATCACAATTCCGAAGTCACTTTGTACATAGCAGCTGAATTATATGCATCATGGAATCTGGCAACATTCTTCTTCTCTATTTAGTATCCTTAAAATTTGCCAAAGATTATAGGATTTAAAATTAATGTGCGTTAGTAGAATTCACTACGTTCATCGACTAAATTCTTCCTGAAAAAGTCAAACTAATCATGTTCAATTCAAATCAGTTGAAAAGTGAACAAACTAGGTGGCAAAATCAATAAACACCACTATATCAATAACGCCCAATGTCTGAGGCTGACATTGCTCGTCTTATTCTCATAGAACTTGCGAAATAAGTTAACGCATTAACCAAAAGCATAGATATGCAGACCTATTGGTAAATTCAAAACTTATTATATTAGAATAGTCCCGCTAATACAAATTGGAATATTTGCAAAAGTCATCGAAAATCTCGATTAAGCACACAAATACGCTTCAAATTTTTCAACTAGAATGTGTCTTGTTGGTCATGGTGCTAACTAAAATAACTAATTAAAACAGTGTCACATCTGATCCAAATTAGAACCATTTTCAATGCTGTATACAAGAAACAAGAAATTTCGGGTGTGATTTGTACCACAAGCAATCACAAATTAACACTTATGGGCCATTTACATTGGCGTCCACGCGTCCATGCGATCTAGCGTGTTTTGCTTACACGAGTCAATTTGATTTTGTTTATATAGGCGTGTCTAAAGCGAAGGAGGTGGAGTATGCTGATTCATGTACAATACATTTTAAAATGATTTCTTTCGCTCAGTGGCATGTGTGGATGATTCGTTGGTGATCATTAAAATATATGTTTTGTGGATGATTATTTTCTTATATAATGATGTGGATAATATATATTTTGAATCCTTACATGCATGACTATTACGAAAACAAATTGAATGCATCTAAATATCTAGACACAAACATATATATGTAGGTATATATACTCATATGGATAAATACATACAACTTTCTGTTACCAATATATTTGTACGGAGCAAAAAAACATTATCATAAGCGTGTAAAATCCATCCACTTATCGCCTTAGCCCCGCCTTCAAAAAACTGGATTTGAGTTGACTTGACTCGTGTAATCTAAAAACGCTTGGACGCGCGGACGCATGGACGCTTGTCTAAATGGCCAATTACAAGTAGTAAAATTGGTGAAACCGCCCACACTTATTAGTTTTTTGATTATTCGAAGTTGCAAAGACGAAACGAATCTGCTTTTGAGGAAGATAATGATATAAGACTCAGGTCATTCTGGTCTTAATTTAAATTTCGAATCTAAATTCATAGAAAAAAAGGGAGGAACGAATGTCGACACTAGAAATGTAAACGCAAAACTACCGAAAACTCTTTTCAAATGATTACAATTTTTATTAAGTTGAATAGTGGCGTCATCGATGATATTCTAACGAAACTCACTGAACCAGATGTAAGTCGGACTGAGAAATAATCATTTGATTTTGCTTTATTTTCTTGATTAGCTAATGGGAAGGCAGTTGGTGAAAAAATGCCCCCTGCAAGAAATAAACAAAAAAAGTATAATAAGTCAATAGAAATTCGTCTTAAATTATTTAACTTCAGATACTAAAATGCTTCAGATACAATGAAAAGATACTCCAGACATAAAAAAAAGATTTATGAAAAAAAAACTCGAATTAATTTTCAATGTTTTCCTAAAGAAAATAGTATCTACTACCAAGAAGTAAATCCTATAAAATGTAACGATTCCACAATTATCATACATTATCCAATGACTGTACATTTCAACATTCAAAACAGCCATCTACTAATACTCTAGAGAATGACGCAGCCATTTTTTTTTTCTCGACAGTATACCTTAAAATACGATGACGAGAAAAATACACTGTCATTACAAAAGTAGTCAGCAGTGCTGAGGGGCAAAATCTCATTACGATTAACAGGTGTCTCGTATTATTAGACATTGATGTCGATGTTGTCTCGATGAACCGGCAAGAAAGCTTTCTTTGAAAATACCTACTTACGAAATGGCAAATTGTGTTTATTATTCTTTACCGAAAGCCTACTAGCAAGTGAAGCTAAGGACAACGCAAGCATCGTGAAAATGCCGTTTCCTCTTTTTGCATCAACTTTCTTAAGTTTTCGCATCTGCTATGTATCTATCTAAGGTTGTGCTCATCAGTTTGTATGTTTGTCTCTATTTACCCAGCTGGAACAGGAATTGTTGTATCCTACTTCTACTATTTATAATATAGACGTCGATAAACGATGTTTGTGCAGATACTTTTTCTTACGGCTTTATGAACGTGCTTATTGTACCTTTTGTATCGATATTTTATCTAGATGGGAAACATTAACAAATAACTTTTTCTTGTACCCAGTTCCAGAGAAATGCTGATTGTGGTGGGAATCAGTAGAAATTCTGAGACTGGTATGAATTTGTTTTGGGTGAAAGTTGTGCTCTGTTTCCCTTAGTTTTCTAGATGCTTCGGTGTCTGATGTTGAATTAGCTCCATGAACGAACAATCCTGTCATAGCGTTTACAGTTTTCTCGGTGAAACAGATGAATCGTACAAGAGTAGCAGATCGATATAAGTACGTATATGTATGTGATTGTCGAGTTACTTAGTCATGTCACTGTGGAAACCACAATAAGGGTAGATACTACATGGGTAAATAAATAGAGATGGTAAGTTTTTCTGGATTAAAAATGAACGAGCATTTTGTATTGTTGTTATGTATTGGGTTTTGCGTGCGAAGGAGGGTTAAAGACGAAGATTAATGGTGGTTGACTAGTCGTTTGGTCAGATGAAGGCGAATGAAATGGATGGCAAATGCTTTGAACATTTACTGTTACACAGGATAGGATTCATTATTTATTTAGAAAACTCTAAGAACACCGCAGGATGATTCCGAGGACTAGCAAAGCGTTGCGAATTTATTTGGGAATAAATCAATACATCATTGACAAATGAATCGAGATTGCAAAAAAAAAAAGCTTAAAGAAATGACTTGAAAAGTACAAATAGTCGTAAAGTAGTATAAAGTAAAATATTAAGTTAAATTGAAAACCGAAAAGATGGTTATATTATTAGCAACATAAATTTTGAAAAAAGTTGATTACATTAAAATTATTGTTGAAGATTATCGAATGAGCCTGGGGAAAGTCGATTAAACACAGAAACCAAAAAATAAAAAATAAAAAAAATTGATGACCCCAACCAAAGACCACGAAGCAAGTGGAATGACAGAAAAGTACAGATAAAGAAGGCCCCAGACGACGAAGAGAGGCTGCTATACTGAAATCCCCAGTCGACGAGGAGAGGCTGCTAAACTGAACGCCGCAACAACAAGTTAGTGCTACGACATCTGCGGGGAAAGGGACTCTCCTGACGCTGGCCGTAGCTGGGAACGCCATAGAAAACTACATACCACCTATGTTTATCTTCCCTCCCAAAATATATCAAGATCATTTTGCTCGAGATGGGCCAACTGGATCCATAGGAGCAGCTAAAGGTGGATATAAAAGGATGATTTTTATATTTTTTCTGGAGCACTTCAAGAAACCATATGAAACCGTCAAAACAATAAAAAGCTTTGTTATTGCTATATAACCATTTGTCGCACATGGTATTAAAAACTATCGAGTTTTGAAGAGAAAACGGCATAATCTTAGTCAGTTAGCCCCTGCACTGTACTCACAAACTACAGCCAATGGGTCATGCTATTTTTAGTTCCATGAAAAAGGCTATTAATACTACAAGTGACCATTAGATACGCTCAATTGCTGGACAAGTTAGGACCATGTATGATATCCTTTCAATAGGAAAAATGGCAACGAACATCAGCGTTGGTTTTGGAGCTACAGGAACTTGGACTGTTGAACCAAAATTTTTTTCCGAAGCTGACTTCCTACCAAGTCAAGTTACTGATCGGGTTTTGACCGATCTAATGTCAGACTGGGAATTGGCTGCAGATCAAGAAGGAAGAACAGTTACTCCAAACATAATTGTTAACGCAGAAGAACAATACACGACTCCTTCTGGCAGTCCGTCCATACCGATGAATGATGATGTGGAATCCGAAAACATAAATCCTGTTGCCTCTGCATTCAGGAACTGTAGTCCTCTCCACAAGAGCATTGTACCAGTTCCTTCCACATCCAAGGATCCACAGCACGTAAACTCAGACGTTTTTGTCTCCATATCTTTCATCTGTAATCCGCATCTTACAGAAATAGAGCCTGTTACGCTCACAACCGAAGCCTATAATCCACCGCCAACAAACTTGGAACCAATTGACTCCACAACTAAATCTCGTAATCCAAACATAATTTTTTTTTGGCCGGAAGCGCTCAGGCCATTGCCAAAAGCACCTCCAAGAAAAGCCAACCAAACAAACAGACGTAAAAGGAAATCCGCTGCTGCCATAGAAGCCAGATAAAAAGTAAAAAGCGCGGAAAAACATGTTTTGAGTTAGGATAAGAAAACTAAAAGCAAGAAAATAAAAGAAAAGGAAACGCAGCCAAATAAAAAGCAAAATACAAATGAGGAGGAGGAGGAAGACTGTTTTTGTTTGTGTTGCCTAGAGCCTTTTGCCAACAGTAGATCGAAAGAGAAATGGGTTCAGTGCATGGAATGCAAAGAATGGCCTCATGGGGCTTGCACTGGAGTAGAACTCCAATATGTTTGTTATAATTGCATGTAGGACTAGACGACTCCAATCGTGGAACTTAACGTCTTACTTAGAGCTAATTTATATCATGATTTGATTTTGGTTGATCTGATTGATATTTGATATTTGAAAGTTCGTCAAATAAGTGTGTGCTGATTATAAGCACATATTAAAGCTCCTATCTTTTACAAATTTTATTTTTGATATTTTTGAACCAAAACCGGTAGAATTCCACCTCCTGGACTTCGAATTGCTGCGGCAAACCAGTCGTCTATTAACACCTGCGGACAAAAGGTACACTAGAACAGAGAAACCGTCGTGACTTCTCATGGGCTTTTATTATTGCTGATGCATCTAAGCCCAATTTCGGCGTAGACTTCTTCTGCCACTTAGGGTTAGTCTTCGACTTCGACGCTATCCTTGTTGATCCTCTAACTTTCCTTTCAATTAAAGGTGCGTACACTTCGTAATGACTTCCGGAACTTAGCGTTTTGTTTGAGCCATCCTCTGATTCACGAATACATGTTTTGTCCACAAGAATAACAGGGCTCTCAAAACCTTCCAAATATTAGATTGCACACCATATTTTGAACACTGGCCGTTCAATGGTGTCGAGATCGCGCCGAGTTGCATCTGATAAGCTGGCGGCAGCTACGAAAAAATTTGATTTAGAATTTGATTTGAGGGTATATGCAGCCCCGCAAACATCAGCTGATCTTCTCCACTTCACGTGATTCGTAAGGCCAATAGCGATTTACTAAAAGTGCAGTTGAGAATTACGTGATGAAATGTATGTGGGGAGATAAAACATGAAAATTGGAAACATAAATACAGAAATAGAAATGCTAATGTTATTTGCTCTTATGGAAAATGACGTCAAATAGAGAATTGTGGTTGAGAGCTTCTCTATTTGCAATTTCAAAAACGAGCTACAGATATCATGCAAGAAAATATTTAAAAGATGTTTAAAAGACAAATAAATTTTTTTTATACAAATGCAAAAGTGCTATAGCTCTTCAGTGTTTCTCAAGGGTAAAATTAATTTGTTCAACATATAATATAACCGATAGAAAAATGTCTAATTCAAGTCTCGAGAAGACCATCAGTACCTTTTTTCGTTCCAAGTTTACAATTATCTTATATTTTTTTACAATTATAAAATAAAATGATCTGTTTCGTTTATTCGCTTTGAAAATCAATCAATAATATCAAATTTTCAAATGTATTTTCAATTTCGCTTAATGAAATTAAGCGTGAAACCTAATATAAAATTCACCGAAAACTTATATTGATTTTTAACTACTAGTTTTCATCCAAGCGTATTGCTTTGAAATTCAAGCCGCGTATTCCGGGTGCAAGATCATCAATTTCATTTTAAATTGAAAAACTGATAAAAACGACAAAAAATGCATTGACGTTTTCAAGATTCCAGATCAAGATCGTTGTTGATCTATTGTTTACATTGTTTAAATTTTATCACCTTCTCATTATATTATCAATAGAATTTGCATCGAAATTCAATAAATTTTATTTTCTTCAGAAATTCGATAATCAAATATTTTCGCGCACAAAAACTATCTCAATAAATTTCGATTCGATAAATTTATCATCACCGCATCTCATTTGTATTATATGATTCTTTTTCATAGGTAAGCATTTTAATATCTTTCGGTCGTCATCATCATTGATTTTTGTGAAAATCATAAATCTGGAAGCAAGTTCTATTTGAATGAGACAATTTTGCTCACGTATATGTGTTTATTGATTGGTAAGCACAGCATGTCTACTGGCTGAGGTCACAACGTTAAATGGTGAACAAAATGGATGACTCTTGAAGAAGAATAAAAAATCATTTTAGTAGATTGGGCTTATTTAGGCTGTCAGGCTGTCATATATCAATCGATATGCTAAAATGCTAAGATTGCGAGATCTTGCTCAAAACGTGATGTAATCGCTGAATCATAGTGTCAGAAAATCGGAATGCTACTTTCGCTCACATATGCGAATGCTTAAATTTGTGAAAAATGTCAATAAATATAAAACTATTCCAGAAACACTCAAAATTCCTTAAAAATATTGCCAGCGATTCGTTCCCGGTCCAAAATCATCCAGAATTGTTGCGTTTCCGTTTGGAATTTCAGTTCCATTCCATTGTCTGTTAAAATATCGTTTCTATAGTAATACTTATCCGATTCTCATGTTAAGTATTCTGGAAAAGAAGCTTATTCTCATCTCAGACGCATTCTCAAGTTCATCCTATGAATGTGTTCGACACGAGTACTCCAAACCTGAACTTCCTCTAGAAGCTGCGTGTTTCAGTATATCCTCATCTTTTCTGAGAGTACGAAATGTTCATGTTCACCTTATCTTCATCTCAAACGGGATGTACACAGTCTACAGCTGCGAATCTCTCTTGTGGAAGAGCAGCTATATGCAAAGTTTCGAGCACGATGCGATAGACGACGACCTTTTAAATATGAGTGGCCACTCAGGAGCTCCTTCTGGAATCTACTTGATGATAAAATAAAATTTTCTACGTTACCCGCGAGCTTATCCTGTACTACACACTTTTTACTATTTTTGTTTGAGCTCGAACGATGATTTCATCCATCATCGTCCTCAACAACAGCGTCGTCATCGTCACTGAAGTGAATAATATCTCCAGGAGTTCAACGTTAATTTCGGTATTGTGCAAAAAGCAACTTGCGAACATTCTGTTTTTCATAGCTCTTGAGCGTTTATTTCATGCCTCGGTGGCGATGCTTACTCGGCTACGATGGTTGTAGGTGCATTATTCTCTTCGGTTGTACCTGTTTCCGAGTAGACGACTCTTTGTCACTTTATTCAAAATTGGTTACGGCGCAAGTTGGCTGTCATTGCCGCTGCAATGTTCGCTACGTCCCGCCAATTTTTTCTCTGTGAAATTTTGTGGAGATTATGGTGTAAATATCCGGCTTCTGTATTAATAGCTCTTTGGATTTGCAGTAAAATGTAGAATGTTTTAAGTTTGCCACTGAGCTGCTGAAGGTAGCTTGTAACCATTGAAAAGTGGAATGGATGCTTTTGGTAAAGTATTTTTGTTGTTCGCAAAACACGTACTTCAATCCACAGAATATAAAATGCGGCGTAGAAACTATGTTGGCTATGCTGCATCATTGGCAGCTTTCTAAAACAAAAACATATTTTAATATGTCGGGAAATTATTTGGACTAAGACGGGAAATTATGGTTTGGTTGTAATTTTTGTTTTGAACTTGCTTTGTATTTAGCTTAAGAAAGAAGCTTATAGAAATAGACTTCAGTCTTTCTAATCATTGTAGTATTCCCAGGCGGAGATCTTTGCGATTAAAAAGTCACTGAACTTATGTTCGTTGAGGATGTTGATGAATAATCAAGCTACGTTAAAAGCACTGATGTCTCACACATATTACTTCGAAATGCGCATTCGACTGCATGCAGGTCCTGAACAGGCTAGGTAACGAAGAGTCGGAATCTTCTGATTTCCTGGTCATCAGGACATTAATGGAAATGAGAGGTCGGATAGAAATGAGAGATCAGTCTACCCCTAATTGCAATGACAGACATTCCAATTCCTATCTAAACGGTCAAGTGCTTGATCGAGTCCAATATGATGCAGGTTACCGTTAGCAGGTGGCGAGAAACTCGGACCTGCAGGGTAACCAAGATCATGCGGGGGACATAAAACCTCGAAGCTACCAAAAGCCTACTTGAATTAACCAGTGACACCTGTAGGATATGTCAGGAGCCGGAAGACTCAAAGACAACTCAGCATCTCCTGTTTCAATGTCCGGACAGCGCTGCTTTGGTGAGCGGTGGTTGATGGCAGAGCAGTGGTTGAAGCATATACCTCAATTCGCAAACATACAATGCATCCAATCATCCAATACAAAATCGTAAATGATCATGGTGCAAGCGTGCCGAACTAGCTCAAACCAAATTAAAACCTGAATTGCAGAAAAAAATAATTTTCTGGGTTTACAGAGGTGTTTTGTATTTTGACCTGCTGTCAAGGAACCAAAAAATTAACTCAAATGTTCACAGTTGAAAGATTCGAAAAAGCAATAAAAGAAAAACCGCCAAAATCGACAAATCGCAAAAGAATGGTCTTGAAAACTAAGAAAATGCTATTTAAGTCTTGTAAACTTATTGAAGCTTGGTTGGGAATTGATGTTACATCCACTATATAGCCCTTACATTGCACCATTAGATTATCATTAACTCCGAATATTGAAAAACTTTTTGTAGGATAAAACTTTCACTAATTAATTTGACTTGAAACCGCACTTGCTTCAACTTTTTGTTGACAAGGGCCCGACATTTTTTAGAGAACGAAATCATGAATTTGCCAGAGATATGAGAGAAATTTTTTGCAAATGAATGCGTACGCCCGACTGAAATTCTTCAAAGTTTATGTAGCCAATTCGGCAAGACTATCCTTTTACACCTCGAGTTTACAACAGGGATAAAACTTTTTCCGAAGGGCGAAAAAAGATTGAAGCATCACTGATGAACACATTTGGGGGAGGCCGCAACTTTATTAAAAATAATCGGCATCTCAATATATCGAAAATTGCTTCTAAACTAGAGTCCAGCCATGGAAGCGTTAAAAAACAAGCTCGGGTTGAGCAACGTTTCCATTCGTCGGGTCCCATGCCTTCTGACGGATTTACAAATAAAATGTCCGTTGCGACATCTGCCGCCGGCTTCTTGAACGTTTCACTACGAAAAGACAAGGGTTGCAGACCGCATTGTGCCCTGTGACAAAACCTGGGTCCATCAATATGCCCCTCAGAGTAAGCAGGCCAGCGTGGAATGTCGGCGAAAATGCGAGATCAAAATGCGTTTGTCAGCGGTCAAAGTTTTGGCAACCTGTTTTTTAGATTCCCAAAGAATGTTTTTGATTGATTTGCTCCATAACCAACGGAAATTTACCCCATTTTCCGGACAGTACTTCTGTCAGCTCCTTGATCAACTTAAGGCCGCTTACCGATCAAAAAAGCGACGACAACCAATACAATGCCAGACCGCAGACAGCTTTACGAAAGAGAGATATGGGAACACTTAATTACTTCCATTCTAGAATAATCGCAAAGTCTACGAAACGCACTTTATCGATTTACTATGAAAACTTTAGCCGCGAATACACAAATGCGAAGACTGGAAGTGCCCCCACACTCGAATCGAGTAATCCAAGTGCTTAATAAAGCAGAAGCACAGTTACTGTCAGTAATGATGGCCAAAGGAATTGCTTCAGGCCAACAAGAGAAATGGTCGATTATGGTTAGACAATATGTGTATCACAGAAAATGCGTTAGGTGACCAACTGACCAAATGACAATAAAACGTTCGGAGAAAGTTCGATACGGTTTTGCTCACATGTCTGGTTATCCTCCATTTTTGACAAGATAGACATTCTCGGGCCCAAGTGACAATGTCCTTGTTCATCGAAAACCAGAACAGTTTAGTTGAAATGTCTTTTCGTGAAGCACGAATACCAGAGTGAGCAAGATTGTGTTCGGAATTGAACACTTTTTTCTTGAACGTAAGATGGATGTAAGGTCGTATGGTTGGGCCAGACACTTAACAAAAAATGTCGACGTTGGTGCCAAAAACTGGTTGTTTAGTTTGAGAATAAATGTTGAGTCTTTTAAAATCTTCTGAAACTCTGCGTTCAATGTTTGGGACGAGGCAATTGCGGCAAAGTTAAGAGTACTGGGAAGAATTATTTCCTCAAGACGAGAAAGTGTGTCTGCAACATCGTCGTTGCAACCAGAGACATGCCGGGTGTCAGAAGTGAACAGAAGTGAGAACTGAGCCTCCGAAAAGTATCGGAAGTAACGAATGCTCTGATAAACCGCTAAGAGTTCGCGGTCTTATGCACTATACTTTCTTCGTGCGTCGCCTAGTTTGACCGAGTAAAAACCAAGGGGTTACCAAGAGCCTTGACATTTTTGCTGCACAGCAGCCCCAAAAGCGTTATCGGATAGGCCTACGAATATACTAAGCTCGGTGTTTGAGTCCGGGAAGGATAATAGAGTGGCTTCTGTGAAGCTAGTCTTTATTTGGTCGAAAGCTTTGCTAGCTTCTGTTGACTAGTCGATCGTTTTAGCACCATCTTTCTTGGGGCCGCAAAGATAGGCGTTGAGTGTTGTGTAAGGTAGAAAGCAATGATGCTGATCATCCCCAAAAATCTTTTTAGGTCTTTAGCCGTCCTAGGGAGTTTAGCTGAATATATTTCGTCAACTCTATCTGGAGAGGGTCTTAATGCCTTTCAACGAAACCTCATGACCTAAGAATATAACTGAAGGTCGAAGGAAATTGCATTTCTCCCACATCTCGCGTTCTTGAAGAGATAGAATTATGAGACCTTGGTCCGCAAATCGATTGAAAATTTTTTCTAAATGATCAAAGTGCTTTTAGCGAAGCTACCGAAATGTTGTCGAGGTAAATGAAACAGAATTTCAAATGGTAAATGAAACAGAATATAAGACTTCGTGAATAAACCATTGGAACTATTTGCATAGTCCGAAAGTCATTCGGTTGAACTTAAAGAGTCCGAAAGATGTGGAGATTGCGGTCTTAGGGCTATCGTTCGGCTTATATATTATTTATTAATTTGTTATTGTTTTATCTTGTTAATTATTTTATTTAATTTTTCGTTTTATTTCTATGTACTTGTAATTTCCAATTTGGTTTTTTTTACTGTTTATGTTACTTGTACCTTGCTTGGTTGATAAATAAAATAAATAAAATAAAATAAATAGATATCAATCTGGGACGGCTACGGCGTTGAGGCGTCTGTAGTCTCCGCAAGGGTGCCATGACCCATCAGCCTTACAAACCATGTGATGTGAAGAGGACCAGCCGCTGTCCGAGGGGCGGCAAATATCCTGCTGTAGCAGGAATTCCAATTCATTTTTGGCCGCCGCGAGCTTATCAGGTGCTAGTCGATGTGATCTCGACACTATTGGAGTGCCTGTGGTCAAGATGTGATATGTAACCTTGTGTTTTGTGTACTTATGTGTTGCCACACGTTTTAAACAGAGTTATGGCGATGTTCATGCAGTGGAGACGTTTGTGCGCAACATACGTCGTATCCAACACCTTTCATGGGATTAAAAAGCTCCCAATCCTATGGGAAATATGTGTTACGAAGCTAGGTGACTATCTTGAATTATAAGAATTTGCTTATTTCAATAAAAAAAATAGAAAATTAAATTCTCGGTTATATTTGATCCCCCCTCGTATTGCTGGCTAAAAACCTGCCGAAAATCAAAACATAACACAGTCTTTTCTGCTAAAGGCAAGACAAGAATTCTTACATAAAATGCCTGCTTACTTCTTCTCTTGTTTGATTGCTGTATTCGAAGCAATCTGTCCGCTATTCGTATCCTTGTTTGTCAATTTATTCCATTCGCGATCAATTTAACGCGGAAAGTTTTACCATTCTGCATATCAAAAATTTAAAATTCATGAACTGAAAAACCATTTTCTCTTTGCTATCTTCCTCTCTCATCCCGATTTCTTACAAACCAAGAAAATGGCAAATCTGTATCCCACACTGCATATCCGATTGAATAGAAAATATCTTGAGCATATCTGAAGGGATATCTATAGCAAAAAGGACTTCAAGTATTTTCGTGCGTATGTTCATATAGTCTGCACGTACAAAGAGTACACGAAGGTTTATTAAATTATGCTTGGAAAGCATGTTGGTGGTACGAGTGGGAGAACAAGTGACCTAAATTATTATTTGATGAATATTCATATTGAACGTTAAATGCTGCATTGCACTTTACTTATGCAGATGAGCGCCTAAAAGCAAGCACATATATAGCATCGGATTGGGTAATTGCAAGGAAAGTTTTCAAACCATCATTAGACTTAAATGATTTTCGGATTTTGAATTTGTATTGATATGAAGTGTATCCTTCATCGATTTGGAGTCGTACAACTATAATTTTCTTTCCTATCAAAAAGTCTGTGCTTTGGTGTGCTTTTGACTTGCTGTCCTATACGAGTACTTTACTAAAGAACCTACACAATCAGTGTTGCAATGGTTTTTTTTTTGAGTAAAATGAAAGAAAAATTATTTAATTTAATTATATAAAAATTTATTTCGTCGTTTTTTCTTCGTTTTATGTTCTATGAAATTTTCGATTCAGATTTCATGTTCCCGCAACTTCAAGTTAGCTCTGGTCCATACTCCTTCTTTTTTTTAAATTTTCAAAGCCAGCGCAAGTCAATTCTCAATCATCAAAATAGAGCTATCAATTTTCAGATTTTATTTGTATAAAAACCATACATTTTCTCTGAATATCAATCCTATCTAATCGCAACTTTTTCGCATCAAACCAAAAGACTAAAAGTACACTCTTCGAGCTTCTATTAAAATATGCTCGCCAACACGTTTTCAACATTCACCCTCGTTCATGTTGGCCATCTTCCACTTCAGGTTTTACTGTCGCCTATCTTTCAGTACTTCACATGTTTTTACTGTTTTTTTACTTTTTTGCATTTGAGCTTTTCGATTCGATTCCAGCCACTTTTTGCATCCCCCTAGAATCTTCCATTTGCCCGCCTGATTGCTCTCAGCCGGAAAGACTGAACGACGGAAATTTCATTTTCTTTTTAGGAAATTCCAACGTTGTCCTTAAAGCTGATGACGATTTGCTTTTCTTAGTCATCTTATCTGCCGTTCTGCGGGGCTATACGTATACTCAATCGGCTTTGATCAGCTCTTCGAAATCATCGATGGGCGATGTCTTTGGAAACTGGATTGCCGTATTCCTTAACGAATTTAACATCCATCGTATACGATCAAGGACTTACAAGAAATTTTTCGTGTCCTATATTTATGTTGACTGCGAAAAATACTTTCCCGTCGCATTGGAGTCACTGTCTTGTAAGATTTCAATGTTCAATAGTTTATGGATTTCCCTGTGCTGGTTCTTTTGTCTTGTCGCTTGGCAGAAATGTCGATATAATCTTTTAAGGGGATTTTTTTTGACGCAAATGATTTATGCATTCAAGATTTCCGCTGGTTTTGTTTCATGAAACCATTGAACTGAATAGACTGAAGAGTTCTTGTGCATAGGAAGTGTCTGAAATTTCCATGGAACATTTTTTTGCGTCCAAATCGTATTCAGTGGAAAAGCGCTCCAATTGAAGAGGTTTTTGTTTATATGACGAATTGTCGGTGCCTTGTTTTAGATAATTTTGCCGGATATTTTATATTGATAGATGTATGTATATGCATGTCGTCTTTGCTGTTATAAATCACTTGTGAAAGATAATTGTCGGAAAATATATGTACGAATTGTATAAGTAATAATAGATTGTAATAGATGGTGCTATATAAACTCTCCATAATTGTACCAGGTTTCTAAATGGGGTAAAAATGTGAAATTTAGCTATAGTAAAGCGGTCATCATCAGTTTTTGTGTAAACTTTATACTTTTAAACACTATCTTTTCTTGTGTCGTGAATTTAGCATATATTTCACTTTTGTGACAAAAAAAAACGTTCGATAAGACATTTATTGATTGCTCTCACAATAATATTTGCACATCACCGCTGTGGATAATTCTATTCAATTCATTTGTTCCTATGATTTTTTACTGCTGTCATTGGGAAAGTTCGATCCAATTTTCCTTTATCGAATCTTCGAACTTGACTTAAGTACCTAAAAGTAGGTCCAAAAATCTATAAGATTACGAATTATGATAACCTCCGATAGAGTCAACAGATAATCACTAGACTTACAATACATATTAATTTTTGATTAAGAAATGGATTTGTCTCAAATATGAGATAAAGTTTCGGTAAACCCTGAACCTAATAAATAAATAAAATTGCAAAATCTTAAAGTTTTCAGTATCTTAGAATTGAATGAATTCTCAATGCGGAAAATATTTTCCGACCCGAAATAAAGTTGCTGGTACCAAATTTCCTAATGCTCATGTTTGATCGCCTGGGAGATGCTAGAAGCGATGAAGTACGAGTGCTTATTCATAAGAGAATAAAACATTTTCCTTGGCTTTCTCTTAATTTTAAATTGAAACTTTCGGACTACCCTCCGTCGATGTATAAAAAAGAAACTCTTGCTCGTCATACCCTCACGAAATTTGTGAAGTGGTTGCCGACCATTTCCAGGAAGTATGTTTTTCATGTACTAGCTGGTCTAAAGGCCCCCACTCACGAGCAGTCCAAATGGCCTGAGTCCATTTGGCTTGAGTCCGTTTGGCTTAAGTCCAATTTAGCTCGCCACTCACGATAGAGCCTCGATCTAGTCAGTCCATTTCATTCTCTGTCATTAATTTAGAAAAAAATAAAAATAAACTTGAAGAAAAAATTATTTTTAATCTAATAATGGATCAGAAGCATATGGAGGAGTTTTTTTTGCAATGGCAACTTGCATCTACATAAAGCAACGATTGCCAAAAAGGAGTGGCAAAAATTGTAAAATTTGGTAAAAGAACTCATACTTGAGCCTTCTGATTGGCAAAATTATTTAAGAATGGATGATACGACATATAACACGTTGCTATAGTTGGTTACCCCATTTATCAAACGAAAGGATACAAATATGAGTCAAACTATCACTCCTCATGAAAGATTGACCGCTAGTTTGCGGTACTTAGCAAGCGGTTGCAGGCTTTGGGTCAAGTAATATAATTAACATTACAGACTTAAACAAATATAATCAAACAAAAAATTGTTTGGCGAGCGTTTAGGTAGAAATTATACAATAAAATGAAAAGTCGAACTCGTTTCCTTTATTTCTACCAATTTATTTTTCAAAAATCCGTATACTAGTATTTCGGCTATCACTTATAGCCTTCTTCAGCGATGTTTCTTCGACTGAGGAAAATAGTCCCTAATCGTCCTATTTGTAGATAAACTTTTAAGTCTCCTTAAGCGTTTTCTTTCCGTCTGGGTATTTCCCCCATCGTCGGTAGGTGAGGCGCTAATTAAATCCTCATTAGCAGCCTCATTAACTGTTTCGTTAATCCTTCTTACCTGGCTCGTTGGTGAGATGTTAATTATCGTGTTATTATGAACTCCGGTTGCCCTTGCGGTACTTCTTCTTATCAATTTAAACAGTGGGGAATATCCGTTTCCCAAATCCCTGTTAAGGAGACACTCCCGTGGAGCCTTGAATATCTCCAAACTTTCCGCTACATCTAGCTTTCTACTATCTCCCACGTTGCTTATCAGTGAGAGGTTTTCCACCGAGATGTTGTGGTCTGCTGCTGGTTGGAGCAGACCACAACATCTCGGTGGAAAACCTCTCACTGATAAGCAACGTGGGAGATAGTAGAAAGCTAGATGTAGCGGAAAGTTTGGAGATATTCAAGGCTCCACGGGAGTGTCTCCTTAACAGGGATTTGGGAAACGGATATTCCCCACTGTTTAAATTGATAAGAAGAAGTACCGCAAGGGCAACCGGAGTTCATAATAACACGATAATTAACATCTCACCAACGAGCCAGGTAAGAAGGATTAACGAAACAGTTAATGAGGCTGCTAATGAGGATTTAATTAGCGCCTCACCTACCGACGATGGGGGAAATACCCAGACGGAAAGAAAACGCTTAAGGAGACTTAAAAGTTTATCTACAAATAGGACGATTAGGGACTATTTTCCTCAGTCGAAGAAACATCGCTGAAGAAGGCTATAAGTGATAGCCGAAATACTAGTATACGGATTTTTGAAAAATAAATTGGTAGAAATAAAGGAAACGAGTTCGACTTTTCATTTTATTTTATTTTTATTACAGACTTAGTTTATGCGAGATCCCAATTTAATCCCGATTCGGGATTATCCCAAATATCGCGTCGTATAAACGGGCAAAATTGGAATTGGGATTTTATGAAATTCGAATTGCGTATAACCATAGAAACTTTTTTTATAGAAACTTGTTTGCGTAACCATAGAAACTTGTTTGCGTAACCATAGAAACTTGTTTGCGTATGTTACATGTTGCTACTTCCTCCAACCAATTTGAATACAAATGCTCTATTCGGCGTTCCACAATGTTGTGGAAAGTACAGCAGGCACTAGTAATTTTCGGCACTTAATTATGATTAACGTCTTCTTTTGCAAAAATAAACGAAACGACATTAGTTTTATCCAAATGCACAAAACAAGCGCCGTCACATATTTCATATGTATAATGTGTAAATTTGCTCAAAACAAGACCCTTCATGTTGAAGAATCACTTTTATTGACACATTTCATATGCACACTCACACATAGTCATCGGGCGTACACCCAACTGTTCGGGTTTAAGCTGAAATCCGAATTTGACCGTTTATACGACGTTCTGACTGGTATAATCCCAAATCGGGATTACATTGGGCTCTCGCATAAACTAGGTCCATGTGACCTATATTATTCGATAACTTCCAAAACAAAATCATGGCCACCACTATCCATTATGCTGAATTTTTCGATTAAATAAAATAATCACACAAACAGTCAATGAGCTTGTCACAGGTCAGCGTTCAAATCAAGACTGCCACGTTGTTTGGACTGAGGCTTCAACACACGATTAGTCCATTTTATCGATTGCCCAAATTCGTCCTACTATTTTCCCACACACGGTCGAGACAAAAATGGCCCGATGGCCTGAGTCCATGGACTTTGGATTGATTGAAAATCCAAATTGGTTGTTTCAGTCCATGAGTCCATCCAAGTTCTCCCACACACGGTGAGATCTTGGCCTGGCCTCAGGCGATTTGAACTGATAGACTGCTCGTGAGTGGGGGCCTTAACATTCTGTTTTCTTAAACATTCTCACCAAATATCGTTAGTGAAATGTATTTAAATAAAGAGGAAATTGCATAACGTCAATAATGGTTCTGGTCCTGACTTTCTCCTTTCAGCTTTCATACTCGAATGTAATTAGTCACTTATCTTGTCCGTGCATATAATTTTCAATAAATTGCGTGGTTTTTCCCTGCTTCTGGAAATCGTCTCATCTGATACCGATTTTTAAATGTGGTAATAAACGGCCAATTGAATATTACAGAGGTATTGCCATACTATCAGCATTGCCTAAACTGTTTGAAAAAGTCTGTATTTAGACTACAACTTTAACAGAGCCTCTCCTGAGCGAACAACAACATGGCTTAAGAAAATGCAGGTCGATTACTACCAAACTCTCGTTTCATGTGCATGAAACAAGGGCATCAGAATGATACCATTTACAAGATCCAAAACCCTTGGATCTCGTTGATCATGATGTTCTTTAACTTAAATTACAGGAGTGTGGTATCTTATGCCCCCTGTTAAATTGGTTAGAAACTTGTATTGGAAATAGAACTCATTTCTTTAAGTTTCCAAGGATATTATCCGAAACATTGACGTATCACCTGGTGTACAAAAAGGTAGTCGCTTGGGACCTCTTTTATTCAATATTATCATATCGGATCTTTCTGAAGTTTTATTAGACATGCTTCACCTTTGCAGATGATCTGAAAATGTCCGAGGTCTACCTCACAAAATCGGCCTGAGTTTTCTTTCAATCTAAACTGTAATTTCTTGAGCACTGGTCCAGGTAAAATAATGCCAAGTAATTGCCTTTTCCCGCCAGTGATTCAAATTTGGATTATCGTCGAAGGTAATTCTCAGGTATTTTACTGATTTATTCAATGGACCTCAATATCGTTTATTTTCAGGGGCACTGATTTATTTTTTTTGCCAGATAGCTTGGACACAAAGATTTTGGATTTTGCAACGTTAAGTTTGATCCCCCATTCCTTATAATAATCACTGAGTGACGTAATTTGTCTTTGTACACGAATTGTGGCATACTTCGGATTAAACGCTGATGCGTAAGTAAGAAAGTCATCGGCATACAGAAAGATTTTTTGGCCTGATAACTTCGTTCACATGACTGATCTGCAGTGAAAATGTTAAAGAGAACTGAGCCTTGAGGTACACCACTAGAGACCATTTTCATTAGAGGGATTGCTTTGCCTATTTGGACGAAGAAGTGCCTGTTGTTGGGGAAACTTTAAATCATTTTGACAGTGTCAGCTGGAAAGTTGTGCTATGAGTTTATACAATGTTTTCCATACAGAGTCAAAAGCTTTCTCAATGTTGAGAAAACAAGCTGTGGTTCATTGACCTGTTTGAAGCGCCTTTGAGGTATCACACTGAAATTTGAAAGTAATTGAGTATTGAGCTCTGAAGCCAAATTGGGCAGAAGGTATAATGTGTTGTTCTTCAATATGATGTAAATATGCATTTTTCTAAGAAATAATCTTTCTAAAATGTTTGCTATGTAGATAGACCTGAAATTACTTATATCGCTTGAATTTCCTTTCGTGGGGATCGGGAATATTTTTGCGACTTTCCAATGGATCGGAAAGTTACAATTGTTGATAAAGTTGTTGAAAATATCTGCAAGGGCAAGCACTGATAGGAAGGTGTTTTAGAACACACATACAAATATTGTCTGGGCCAGAGGACTTTATGTTGTTGCCTGTTTTGATGATTGTGGCCAGATAAACAGAATTGATGAAGAGTTCCTGGTTAGTAGGACACATTGCTAAGTTTTCTGTTATAAATGGAGTCAGATGTGGCAAATAATTGGTTTCGAAGAAGGATTTTGTAGTGCTTCCTACTTCAAGCGAAAACGGTGGATTTTCACATTTAATTCCAAGAATTGAAGGTTCTTTCAACCCGACCCGAAAAAGCTCATGATTTTTGCTCATCTGAAGTTAAAAGTTAATTATTTAGTGAGACTTTAGGAAGGAGAAAATGACTTACGGCCAGTAATCCTCTTGATGTATTTGAACAAAGTTGGGCCTGGTGTCACTAATCTTAGTGCTGCCTTAAACTTTAAATCCCACCAGTTTTTTACAACTTGAGCTATAGTTGCTGACATGATTTTAATTTGCTCTAGCACTTGCCTATATTCGCCATTAGCTCTATTAAGATTCATGGAGTAGATAGGATTGAACCTTTTTCGAAGTGGCTACGATCCTTCGTAAAGGTTTTCAATGAAAGGTGGTACGTTTTGAATTGATATTTGCGTTTTGTAATTGTCTATAGTGGATTCAATGGCAGATGAATAGGCTGGGTTGGGTTTGGTGATGAAATGATAGCCCAAATAAGTTCCAATATGTTATCAACACCTTTTCATATGCATTGACTAGCTAATTGTTCCAGTTTGGATGTCTTCTGCTGAAATCGACTCCGAAAACAATGTGTGCGTAATCACGAGAAAAGGTTTTAAGCGTAGAAAGATCTACTCTAAAATCAGCGGATCTGACAGTGCGCAGAACATAGATAGCACATAAGAGGACACATTTGCTATTCTGCAGCACAAGCTTACTGGCGCAGACGTTCAGTGCATTTAATGTAGGTACTGCAATATGAAGCTTTTTCTTGAAAAGAATTGCTGTGGCTGATCCGTTATCACACCTGAAAAGAGTGTAACCTGGGAATGAAGGTTAATGGCAAGAAGTGAAGAAAGTTTCAGAGAGAAGAATTATATCAGACTTACGTTCTTGCTAAATTTTTAGAAGTGAAAGCCTTTTGGCATGCGTGACAAAAGACTTAACATTCGCACATGTGATTTTTACTGCACCCTCGCTAAGTCACGGGGTGCCCGTACTTCTCAGAATTAACGCAGAAAGCCGGATCTTCTCGCTGGCGTAATTCTTTCCATGCTGGCACTCTCCTGGCAGATGTGTTTCTTTGCACTTGATACAACGATACTTCATCCCACAGTTCGTAGCAACATGCCCGTATGCTTGGCGTCTGAAGCAATGCGTAATACCTTGTGGTCGAAATCTCTCGAAGCATACCTTCTAGTTGAGAAGGTATCGGATTTTATATTATTAAAGTTTATCGGCCGCTGATAATTGCAAAAGGAACATGTCGAGCTGAATCTCTCGCTGTTTCGAAGTGGTGTTTTTTGCCAACTAGTGCCTGGGAGCAACAACTCTAGGGCTGCCTTTACTACTTCCGCTGAGAACGAATGAAGAATGTCTCGCAGTACTGCTGATTTGTTTTTCTCGTCACGTGGGGTATACGTGAAATATTCAATGCCATCCTTTTTCAGTTTTTCGGATCTGTCGCTTTGATAAAAGTTTTCTTGCCGCTATTGGAGATCTCCAGCTCCCAACTTTATATTTGATGTTCTGCTTGAATTTCCTAATGCTGCGGTTTTCGCTGACAATCGGGGTTTTGCCTTTCTTAGTCGTTCCGGATTTTTCAACGTTCGCTGTATCCTTCGCTCTTTCCTCCATTGGGCCACTTGTTCGTTTCTAGTCCATTGACAAAACCTTATATCGATTCTTTCGGGCTTTGTAACCGTTTTGATCTTGCACGGTTTCTTCTTTTTTCCACTCGATTGCGCAGTCCTTGTGTGGCCGGATAATATCCTCAAACGTATAATTGAACTTTTGGATGGATGATTTTTTTATACACGATGAGGATATTTTCTTGCGTCGTCTTTTCTTTATTGCCTCGCAAAACTATGTAATCGAATTGCATATATCTCGCCATAAAGGAAAATCAACCTCACTTATAGAATAACTATAATCCCTACTAAATTGAAAAATCTAAAATATTCAAAATATTCGCAGTTCCTAATGTAAAGGATTTCACAATTTGAATCATATATGAAACACAGTTATAAATTAAAAGCTGGTCTGAATATCTTAAATACTCACTGTTTTCAGGAACCGTCTTATACATCCGGCTCCTGAATTCCTCTATACTATCAAATACCTCATTATCACCTCTGGCTAGAACGAATTAATAAGGCGCACTAGACAAGCGTGACAAATATGTTTCGAAAACCGACATAATAACAGATAGCTTAGAGAAAACATCCACAAGAAAAATGTATCATGTGAAACTGACTAGATAGATAAAAAGTAAACCGTTACGTCATTTATCGTTCTGATAAATCCATGAACAATCGACTGGATATACTGGATAAACTGAAGTTTTGTAAACTAAGCGTCTTATCGTCAACAATACAGAAATATTTGCATATCGAATTCAAGCACAAGCTCAGAATACCAATAACTCATGAAATCGTATTACGATTAAAATGTATGCGGACAACATTCTAGATACTTCCCGTCCATTATCCGATACGATCGGATCACATCACTTGAGAAATCCAATCTGTATTAATATTGCTACAATGCGATTAAGGTCACCCAGCTCAACTCCTTCGTGCAGGTTCGCTTGACATGGCCCAGTCCTCAGACCTCGATAACGTACGACAATGGGCGCACTGAAACCGTTCGACACTTTACAAAAACCATCACCAGTGCGCACCATTCTCATGCATTACGAGAATTTATAAATGACATATCCAGTTTCGAATGGCATAGAATGTTTGCGTATCTGGCGACAACGGGCACAACGAAGACGATATGTATTGTTATTACGTTTGCGGCTCTGATCTGACGTAAGAAGGAAATGCAAACTACGTCTGTAAGTAAGTTCAACGAGAATAACAAAAGCATCAATAAACAAGTGTGTTTGTGTCACCTGGAAAATTCATTCAGAGCTAACATTTGAAATCGCATGAAATTCTTCAAGATATACGAATTTTCGGTTCGATGCAGATAGTGAGTGCAATTGCAGGGCATGATGAGATGTTATCGTCGTGTACAATACTAGTAAGCAGCATTGTTGGAGGCGGATGCCCCGATGCTAAGCCGTTTCAAAACATGAGTTGGCCATAGTAGACCGGCTCAGGATCTTCAGACCAAATTCACTTCACATCCAATTGCACTGGGCATCTGTACGAACGGTGGACTGCAAATATCTGAATCGAAAAGAGAGTAAACTAGAAAGATTCAGTTCAGATTGATTTTTTTATGGATTCAGGGAAAATATGTTTTCGAGAAAGGACTTAATGGATTATTGATTTATTTTCCCCAGAGAGGATAGAGTGACCTGAATCTGATTTGTGCATGTTGATAAGATCGGTTTTTTGAAAACATTTTTTTTTTTGTGCTGCCAGAAATGATGATGGTATATTCAATTTATGGAAAATCACTGAAGCAAATATTGTTTGGCAAAAAGTCTTTCACAGAATTGTTTGTTTGATGTTGCTATGTTGTTTTGTTCGTTTCAAAGAAAGATGTGTTTTCTGCCTATCAGTTTTTCATATGTACGTTGATTTATTGATGCGTATTTACTAAGTTGAAAATCTTAATTAGTTTCGATATTGAATTTTAAAGTTTGAAATCAAATACAGGAAAGATTCAGGCTTTAATGAAAATGTAGGATCACGTTTCGAATTTAAAAGTTGTCAATAGACTGTGGAATAAAGCAGGCAGACATTTTTCAAACTTAAGTCAAAACTGATAGCAAAAATGTTTTAGTATTAAAAATAGCGTGGATGAGATAATTAAAGTGTCAAGGTATTGATGGCCAGGAGAAAAAATGCTCCTACATGGTAAGTAGCCCATTCAACTGATTGTATTGCACTGCATTCTCATTTAGCAAAGTTGCTTTTATCACATCCTTTGAAATGATCTATGCACTTCGGATTAACACTGAAATGTACGTTTTAAATCACTAATTCGTATGTATCAGTAGATCAAGACATTCATAATTCTTGCAAAATCCACGATTTTGGCCATAATTAACGACTGAACATCCTCTAAAACTGGTTGCAACCGAATACTAATCGAACTTCTAAAACATACTATCGCTGTTATATATTTATTTAATTATTAAATATTACTTATGTACTGCTATTTAAGAAAATATACCTAATATATTATTCTTTCTATCATAATTTGTCGAACATAAAAAACATTAAATAATTAATTTGCATAATGTGCCAGTTGTTCTCGAAAATGTTATAAACACTAATACGTAATGTGAATCTTTTACATCAGTGACTTCACCACAAATTATTAAAAGAACATAACATAGCACAACACAACATTTTCAGCTCCCAAACATATTTTCACGGAATTCATTTGAATTCAGATTTTACTACGTTCCGAAAGATTTTGTGTGTGTGTAGGCGAATTTGTTTTGAATTATGAATGCTTAGCGATAGCGTGGAATTAATTAGAGTATTTCAAAAGATTTTTCTGCTGTGTAAGTTCATGATTAAGAACGATCTAATAAGTAATAATTATTATGGGGAATGAGGTGGTAATTTATGTGCTCATATATATAAAAATTTGTAACATGCACTCAATTAAGTATCATAGGAGCTCGTTAATTCGTTAAAATATTTATTTTTCTTAGAATATGTATCCATGGAATTTCGATGGTGAATGGTATGATTTATAATAAAATAAAAATCATTTGATTTTATGAAAACAAAAATTCAAATATGGAAATTTCAAAGTCTGAAAAATCGACCATGGACAAAAATACCTATGCGACAAAAAATCACTATCGTGCCCAACAAAGGTATCATCCACTGTCTCAAGTATAATACCAATATCATTCCCACGCAACCGATACAGTTCCACTTCAGATCTCAAAATCAGCAGCCTATCTCATCGACGATTAGAATTAAGAAATCATAGCCTGACGAAAATATCTATCATCGTCTCGGTCGCAAGTCATGCTCATCGAGAAACTCGTTAAAAAGATTACAATCTAATCCTTGACTGCGATCGCCCATTGAAATTCGAGTTCGCAGAACCTTCCGATCTGAATCATACCCCCCATCGCTATAAAACAGTTATGCAGCGCAAACCCAGTCATCAATAGCGCTCATTGTGTGCCTGATCGCGGCCCGTATTGATTCGAATGTTTTGAAAAGATCTAAGTTATTGTCTTGTCAATCCATAAAGTTTGATGAAAGCTCACGACGCTATAATAATACGAGCGACGAGTACCTTACATACCTTTGGATTGAAGATGTTTTTGAAGACTGGAGTCTATGATCCAATTTGTTGACAGAATCATAGCCGTGAAATTTAATCGAAAATAACCGTCCAGTCGATGTATCTACGAGCGGAATGGAATTCGATTTGAATATCGATTCGAAGATATTTTCCTAGATAATTCGCTTGGTTCTTTTCAATTAGTGTAATCCGATAGGGTCATAACGCACGGATGGAATGTGATGTTGGAAACCAGTAGGAAGCTAATGGTGTGGACGATGTGTTGACGATTTTATTATGATGCCATTCATATTTGAAAGTATGATTCGATCCTGTGGAGATGATGTTGTTGTGATAGTTTGGATTTCAGCATGATCAAAAGTAATTTTTAGATAATGATGTGGATCTATAGCCAAATCATTTCCAATCAGGTGGCTATTCAAATATCTTCAAAAATATATGATGTGCTCGATCATGATTCATCGCTGAAATATTGTTCATCGCTACGAATATTGCTATTATCATAGTAGTCAAAAGATAAATCAAAAATGAGCAGTAACGTGCAGACGTCCAAATCATTTGACCAATCTTCGAAGCGTTCCAAGAATCGCCTACAGTTTTTTGTCGCTTTATATCTGGCGGCGAAGTGTCATTTGTAATTTTCTATGTTTATTCTTTTTTCAAAAAATTATGTCACGTCGGCAATTCCACAAATTTGTGTTTGCTGGGGTATGGAAAAAATATCTAATTCAGTAGTTTTCGCCGGTTTTTTATGATCGTTCAGTTCGTTTCACCAATATGAAAAAGAAACATAGAAATATCTTCTCATTTTTCGAACATTATTCTTCCTCTGAATTTGGTTTTTACTATTAATGAGGAACACTGTTGGTTGCATTTGATCATTTCAATTCAAAATATTATAAACCTAGTTGTTAGTTGAATGGGCAACAATATGTTGAACAACGGTATTACTTGCAGCCGAACGATTAGGTATCATACAGTATGTTTATGAAGTGGTATCATACAGTATGTTTAAACGCCGAATTTCCATCTCTTCCTCACTCTCATTCAACACTTTCAGCACTGTCTACTGCACTAGTCACCATTATTTTCCTGCATCCTAACCTAACATTCTATCCTAAAATGACCCCTGTTCCAGCACGAGATTAAAAAAAACTCTTCTTTCGTATATTTAACCATTCACCCGCAGCCGCGACGGTGTCATATCATAACGATAGCGTATAAAACTATGAATCAAAACTACAGGTATGACCTTTCGTAGATTCCAGCTAGCCGATAAATATCGCGCAACTGTTTGCTTTCGGTAGAGGACCGACCAGTTATAGCAATAATATGCAAAACATTGCAGCGCAAAGCTAATCATGTATCCCTTTTTTAACATTAAATTAGCGCCATTGCATTCGAACATGATTTGTCTGCAGAAATGTGGGTGACGGTGAACAGCTATCAGTAACATAGTCAAAAATTTAATTACAAAATAAAGTACTTCATTATATATATTTTTGAATTAAATGTGTGAAATCATATCGATTAAACGCGCACTATTAAAATATTGGGTGATCCCAATTTTTCGCCGTACAAACATGAATCTGGAATCATCTGAAATAGTTTCTAAGTATCATAAGTACTTTCTATCGGAGAAAAATAATCTAAATGCTGTGATTCGAACTCTCCATAGTGTAAATCAAAGAGGTTCTCCAGATTCAGAGCTTCCAAAGCTACAAGTCTTCTTTGAATTGAGGAATATGATCTCAAAGCTGGTTAACGTCCTCCTTCCGAGGGCGGAAACTAAAATATATAATATTGAACCAGTATGCCACCTCATCTGCAAAGTTAAAGCCCAGCGACCGCGAGGAGGACAATCGCAGTATTATAACTTTCATCAGTTGGGCCATACAGCCAATAATTTCCATGCGCAGGTGGATTGGGCTAATGGCCAAAATGAACACCACTTCTCCAAGTGAATGAAACTGTCAAATGTGTAAACTGTGGAGGTTACCACCCGGCTAGCTACGAAGGATGCTAAAAGAACCTTAGTAATCTGAAGAAAACGTTTGCATAGGTGGTAAAATTGTGCGCCCCATCATTGAAATATTCTGATCCTGTCTTTGTAGCAGAAGGCCTGAACGGAAGCTAGGTTTGATCAAAAAAGTACATCGCTCAACATTTAGGTAAAATTAGACATGAAAGAGTTGATTCTGCTGGATTCGATTGCAATAAAATTCCGTGGTTACCGATGAGTGAGTCAGCACGACCAGGTTGAAGCAGTGCTTAGGCGGGTCCCGACTCTGAACTTCGTGGGCTTGTGGATGGTCCTTTTATTTTAGTCAGTCAAACCTCTCATACCCCGCGGTAATAGGTCACCTGGGGATCTGGTAAGCAGATTTTTTTTGGCCACCTGCACAAGGGGGAAAAATACAATCATTGACGGAAATAATAACAGAGAATACTTTAAGATTGTCAATTCTTAGATGCTACCACAGAACTGAAGATTACCAAAACAACGAAAAAAGAAAAAAAATGTAGCCTCATAAAACACAAGAAGAGGGATAGAATTTAGGGTACAGTTTAGGAATATTCAGGACAGATTTATAAGCAGAATTCAAGATATAAAATGCAAACCAGAAAAAGATGGGCCCAGATGTGCCGAAGCAACTGAGCCTATGAAACACGAGCCTATAAAGCACCTATCTATGAACGATTGATATTTTCAAAATCTTTGGATAAGTTAGTATAAATTACATCAACTTGATGGTCATTGTCTAGAACAGCAGCCACAAAGTCGAAAAATTTAACAATCTGTCTTCCATTCCAAAACTTTTTGCAAACATTTTCTAGGATAAACTTTCTTCACTTGTTGATTCCCCTCTGGAGAAGCAACAACATGGCCTTAACAAAGGTCACTCAACAACTAAAAAGTTGATAGTTCTAGTTTCAGGCGTGTCATGTTAAATGGAGAATTGCTACCAAACTGAAGTAGTCCCCACTGACTTTAGCAAATCTTTCGACAGAGTTGACCATTCTATCTTCATCGTTAGGCCGCAAAATTTCAAACTTGCTGAATCTTTACTTAGCTGGCTCAATTTCTAACTTTACAACCGAAGCTTATTTGTGAAATTTCAAGGACTTCTGTCAAAAAATATACTTGCTATCTCTGGTGTACCACAAGGCACCTATCTTGGTCCACTTCTTTTTAAGACATTCATTTTCGATCTGTGTCGGGTCAAATATACCTCACCTACTTTATAGAGGCGATCTCAAACTGTTCCACAACATTGAATCGAAATCTTATGTACTTTTTGTCCAATTCAAGCTTGACTCACTTAATCAGTGGTGCAACATAAAGAAGAGAATTGATAAGTTGCACTCGAAAATGCACGGTTACACAGAAAACTTACTTCTCGGCAACATATCTCATGTCGCTAGCGTTGTTGGTATCGGTGCTGTCTTGGATGGAAAACTTCATTTCACCTTGCACTATGATAAGACTCTTCCCCGTGGGAGTTAACAGCTAGGCTTTACTAAACGCCGAGCCAGGAAATGAAAAAAACGTATAGGTCACATGATCTTTATAAACTGCACACTAGTCTGAAACCTAGTCCATATAAAAACAATTCTTACTTTTCGCCAAGTGGGAATTGTAAAACCATTACGGCTTCGACAACTTACTCCCCTATAAGGTTAGACTGATTAAATTGGGTAATTTAAACCTAATACAATTTGCATCCAAAAAAAATGGTTATTTCAGCCTGCTTCACTTTCGATGTCAATAAAGGCACTATAGGAGTTCAATTCTTGAAAAATAAGATGGTGATTAATATTTGTGTAAAGACCACAAGGTCCAATCGTTTAATTTGTTTGGTTTATATATACCTATATCTAGCTAGGTTTTAGCTTTAGCTTGCTTGGCGAAATAAATAAATGTAGAAAATCGTTGAAGCAGGCCGAATAAGGAAGAATTAGGAAAAATAAGAAAGGAAGCGGCAGTTGGAAGCATTTTTTAATATTACCTGGCTTTAGGATCGGAAAAATATTGATCAAACGAATATAAAACATCAAAATGAAAAGCTGGGGCTAAAAAGTATGAACACATAGCGGGGATGAGAGACCGTTCACGATGACCCCTGTTGCCACTAGAGTCCAGAAGGGATATTAAAGTTTCCACTTTAAGAGGATTCTTCGAAAAGAGGTCAATTGAAGTCGGTTTAAAGTGAATTTGAAAGGATTCAAACTAGCAAGAAAATGAGTTGTCAAGGATATAATTGTCCCTTTGAAAATAAAAATAAAAAAATTTACTTAAAAATCTGGACTGAAAAGAATTTCTAACCGATTTTTAAAAAAAGTCTCCACAGAGCATTTTTTTGTTCATTAGCTCCTTTCTCCTCTACCAACAACAGACTTCGATCTTAAACTGTTTCAATTAATTGTCTATGCAATTCCTTCAATTTTTGGTGAAAATTCAAACATTTCAACCTTGTGGTATATGTTTCGTAAGTCCTATTAACGAAATCAACCACATGCTACAACTTTTCCTATTTACTCGCCTATCTCAATTCAGCGCTATCGTTGCTTCTTCTCATTTCGAAAGTTTTATGCTAACGGAAAATCCTTTTAAATTTGTATTAATATTTGATGTCACTGTGAGCTATTAAGGATATGAGTGGCTTTTACAGCTTCACTTATTTCCGCTTGTTGAATGAAAAATCAAGTGTTTTGTAGAGTATCTGTCATAGTGAGCGGAAACTGGGCAACTTCTCGTGCACTCAAGTTGAAAATGAGTAGAAAATGTACTCGGTCGTAAGTTGAAGATAACGAGAGCGGTCATGGGAAGGGATAGATTACGAAATATGTACACTGCTAATATTGATCTTCCAACATTGAAACTTGGTGGTTAAGGTTAAACAACAGTTTTAAAGCTAGGATTAATCGAATCGGGAAATCTCTTATTTATAGGACAGGTTTAGTAATACATGCATGGATTCGAACATTTTATCCTGGAAAAAAACTCCAGAATACGAGTATCTTTCAGGTAACTGAATATACTACTAGTTCTTCAAATGTTTTAGATAATTCCTATTTACCCTCGATTCTCTTTTTGAGCTTTAGCAGAATAAAGTCGAAGGTAGGATGAGGGGGAGGAAGGAAGTGAAGTAGGTTAACGCTTTATCGTAGATCAACTTCTTTGATGCCATTTATTATGAATTGAATGAGATGTCTTATAATTTTAACGAGACTCACTGAAATAGAGTTCATATTAACGGAATATATAATACATGTACGAGAAGGTCCTAGATGGCAATAAAGCTTAAACGTCTTTTAAACTTTATTATCAATTCAGAAGAGGATATAGTTTTCGAAGAGCCGTTCGCAGTCACAAAAATTTAGTGCTGAGTCAGATGTGATGCAGACGTTGTTATGGTGAAATTCAGCAAATAGTAAAATTAGCAATTTTCTTTAGATAGGTTTTTTGAATGAGATATTATTGCGGGATTTATGTAGTTTTTCTCGTATGGTTTTGATGAAAACGCTTGTTATGGGACAGCATTGTATATTATCATGATAGTAAAAAAGTAAAAAGATAGTAAAAGTAATGAAAATATACAGATATGAAGCAATGCTTGTCCGACTGAAGATATGAAACAAAATAAGAATACTAAGTTTTGTGAATCATAAAATATTTCTTTGCAAATATGTTTGAGTTATCAGCGTGTGTTTGTGCCCGCCATAATTAATTTATTGCTAGCAAGTATCACATCACTACTAAACTAATTTAATTGAGATATTAAGACGTCAACATTAATTTCTTTAAAACACTGCAGATTAAAAATTGTTTTTAGACTTACAAAAAATCTGCGGAGTTTAATTTTGTTTTTGCAGCTATAATTTTATTTAAATTTATCTACATACTATCAGACTAACCTATAACTTTCAATTTATTTCAGCCGGCCTAAAATATACGGACAACCAACGTGTGATTATTCATGTGAAAGATATCAATGACGAACCACCGTACTTCATAAACCGTCCACTACCAATGCAAGCTGTTGTTCAATTGAATGCACCACCGAATACACCTGTTTTTACATTGCAAGCTCGCGATCCAGATACCGATCATAACATTCATTATTTTATAGTGCGTGACCGTACCGGTGGTCGTTTCGAAGTGGACGAAAGATCAGGTGTAGTGCGTACGCGTGGCACTGATCTATTTCAATTGGACATGGAGTACGTACTGTATGTAAAGGCTGAAGATCAGAATGGTAAAGTGGATGATCGTCGATTTCAAAGTACGCCCGAGGAACGACTATCGATTGTTGGCGGTAAACGAGCGCCACAATTCTATATGCCAAGCTATGAAGCTGAGATACCGGAAAATCAGAAGAAGGATTCAGAGTGAGTATATTATGATTGAAATACATTTTTAAATTTGAGGAAGATTTAAATGTTTTAGAATATAGAAATTTTCATTGAAGGCGGTTAAAACAAAATTGTTTTTATTTAGATATTTTAATTGTATCAAATCAGCTATTTTACTTGTGTATTTTTTATTCAAACTAGTTTAATTTTATATTACAATAAAACCAGAATTCTTAAATTAGCAATCATTAACAAACAAACAAATGTGAATTCCTATTCCATTGAAGTTCACGATGCGTATAGTGTTTCAGTTTAAACTGTTTTGATAAGGGTCGTCAGGAGCTATTATGTGCTTAAATGCAGCCGAGTCTAATTAGCCAAATGCCAAATACAGGGCTGATAATTGGTAATAGGATGCTAGACGAAAACTGAAGAGCGTTGGTTTCTATACAAGGTCACAGGTGGCTATAAATATTTTAAAAATATTTCCTACTTTTTTTTTGAATGGATGTCGAACCCCTTCAAAAAGTTGCCTGCAACGGTAAAGGATTATTTGAAACTCTTACTAACTCAAAAGCATGACCCGGAAACCAATCCGTCATTAGTGCCCTACCACATGCATTCCAAATGTGCTCTTAATAATTCAGGTTCGAAGTCAACATCAATCGGAGATACTTACCAGATTTTCTTGTCTCAAGTACTTTGGAGCCAACCGTCCTGGGTATAATGGTTGGTATCATCCTCTTCGTCGTCATGACAATACCAGCTTCCATCATCGAGAGTTAGATACCATTCCTTTCCATACAACTCTCAATCCTTATAATTAATTGATCGAATTTGAGTTGGTCGAGATGAAGATTTCTAAATGTGATGACCAGGAGCGCATCTTCCGGCATCTCGAGATGCACGAGACCATCATAAGCAACATTCCTTAGGTGTAGCTCAAGAATGGACTCTTGTGCAACTTCAGTTATAATATTTTTGCGCACAGTTCCCTTAAACGTCTCGTAATGTCGAATGACGATGCTTCAAATAGTCTCCTATTAAGATTAGCAAGAAATCCTCTACTCGAAAATATTGCTGAAGAAAGTCCAACTTGTCTGTCCATCTCGCCAAATTAAAAGGGTAACGAATATACAGCTTTGCCTAAAAATTAAGATTGGATTATGAAAAGAAAAACGTTAAATGTGTGAAAATATTTATTTGTCTCCATTTTTCAAGCCCAATCGCAAAAGCAGAATGAGTGAGAAAAAGAAAAGAAAAGCTAAATAAATAGTTCGTAGTATAGAAATAATATAGCAACGATATAACAAAATTTAAAATAACACACAGGAAGAAAAACAAGGTCAGAAAGCTTAAAAGAGTGGAGGTGCCTGAAAAGCAGTCACTCGTCAAGAAACACTTGCCAGAATTTGAAAGAGGGAACTTGGAATGAGGACAAATGACCACTATACTCACAATAAGGAATATAAAAATTTAAATAATTATAAACGTGTAACGCAACACCAAATGCATTGCGAAAAGTTTTCTATAAAATTTCTATCCTAAGGTTAGAAAGGCAAGACCTGCCATGTTAAGGGTTTAATTCGACCTTAACTTCTTTCTAGTCGTTTTGGCCGATCTGCCTTTTTTGAAGCTACTCCGACGCCGAACCTACTAGGGACCTACGGACTAGGTCCAATGTAGATCCAGTAGGATCCCGGAGTAAGTCCGGAGTCGGAGGAGCTTCAAAAGAGCAGATCGGTAACCGCGACTACTTTTTTGAAAGAAATATAGACAAGTGAATTTATTGAGGTAGACTGCCATCGAATTTAAAGAGCAATTAATTAAATTTGGAGACAGGTTTCATTTGAAGTTTAAAAAAACACAATATATGAAAGTTTTTGCTGTATGATTGCCAAAAAGTTATTGAAAATCTGGTAAAGTTACTTGGTTTAAATGCTTATAGAATTTTCAACCAAGGAAGTATTGAAAGAACGCTGCTCGAAGAATAATTAAACGTTTTTTTTTCCAGTAAAACAACTAAATTTGGCTTGTTTATGCTGAAAACTGATCTAATTTAGTATGACTCTGCCTGCATGAGTTTAAAGTATATCAAAAATAAGTGGCATGATATTTTTTATGTATCACTTTCAATTCACATTTCTTATTTCTCGTCGGGAGGCTGAAAGTGTCTTCCTCCGGCAGATTGCTGCTTAGTTTCAGAGCCATGGTTGTAGCACCAAGGCTCAGTTCTTGCTATATCTTTGGATTATCTTCCTATACGAATCAGAGATCCGAATCTTTTCATAATAGTTATTGCGACTTCTAGCACGTCTTCAGGCTCCGGTCCTTAGAACATATTTTTCTGCAACTGATTTCGTGCTCAGATCTTGTTCTTTACCAAGCACTCCTGGAAATTATAACAAGTTCTTTCAATTCGCCAGTGATTTTATTATTAAAAGTGATGTAGTCGAGCATTTTTTCTGTTTTTTCTTGAGTTTCAAAGACGTCACAAATGGGTCTCATCTTCTATTGACATTGGGCCAGTTTTGAGACAGGTAAACCATTCAAACCTTATCTAACTCATACCCACTTATTCAGCAATAAAAACAGTCTTTGACGAAAACGACAATTTCATGTTCGCAGCGAAAAATCACCAAACTGAAAGAAAAAGTTTTGTTCACAATGACGGATGGAGAGCAACATGAAATAGATTAGCTGGAACTTTTTTGCCGCGGTCTAACTTTTGATTTGAAATTGATTAAATTTTGCAATTTTTTGTATCATTTCTTGCTTCACTAATTCTAGCTGACCACGCAAGCTAAATGGTGCTCCTTAATTTTACTGTTCATCTTTTTTTTTGTCCGCCTTCAAGGCAAAAGATTCGGCTCGTGCTAAGCAAAGAGCTTTGGGTTCTCTTGATGACTTTCTAAAATTCTAAAAGCTACGATTCACTGTCGAATTGCCGTCAGAAAAGCTATATTTGGTTTCTGTCCTGATGTCGAGCCCTCTGCTCCAAGGATCAGAAACGATTTTGGTCTTATGTCCGCACCATGTTAAATTTCCATAGTTTCATATTTTCTATAGTCCTTAATGACCTCAATGCTGGCAACCCAAATAAAAATGGTGTCCATTTTGCGAAATACCCTTCCAAGTTCTTTTGTATGCAAAATCCAATCCTACACCTCGTAGCTAAGTCACATATATGGTCCTTGTGGGCTTTTGTTAAATTAAATATTTTTGATCTTATTTTCTACGCTGGCTTGTTTCCGTCCTGCTGGGAACCTGCTTATATTTTGAGCATCCACAAATTTGATGGCTAAGGCTGCATTTCCAGCCATCGTCCCATATCTTTCGTTTTTTGCTTTGGTGAAACTTTCATCTCTTTCTTTCTGCTGAGTAATATAACATTGGTTTATCAAGCAGGTAGGTCTTTTGCATCTAATTTGCTAACTATCACTAATTTAGTTCCTTCCACTGGATCAACTTACAGAAGTAAGTTGATTTGGCATAAACAAACTTCTTAAAAACTTTAAAATCTCCTGATCATAGGCTTTTTCTTTTCCAGCTCTACTCTATGGGATAGCGTTCAAAGCCACCTTATGCTACTTCACTTTTATTCTGAGTCTCGACCTATGTTGTGCTGAATCTGCGACTTGGTCCACCTCTGTTCCACTGTGCTACCTTGCTGGAGTTCTTCAGGTTTCGATACTTGCTGAATTCTTATTCCTCGTATTTAGAAATGATCTCCATTGTCCATTATTGCTACCTTCTTTTTGCTATTGACTAGAATGTGTTCAGAGCAATTGAACTACTAGATAATTGTCTCTAGCTAGAAAATAATTTTTGTATTCTGAGTGGCTGATGCTCAGTGAATTTTCTTATTTTGAATGTAGCCTAATGCTTGCGCGTACAAATTGTTTCTTCTACTGTTTTCCTATTACCTGTACGGATCCTTTTTTGCGACTGTCAACAATTTTAAAGAGTTTGGTGTGCTTTTGTTTTTCAAATATCAAAATCTGATTAGCATCTTTCACACATAAATGCCAAAGGCCCTCTTAATGTCCGGCGTGCCACTTACTTTCATTCCTTTTTTTAGGTTTTATCATCCTGAAATATTGTTGTTGAGTCTGCTCTCTGCACCATAAATATATTGAATGATGCAGTAGACACGTTCAACGTAATTTTAAATGTTCATTATTATTTAAATTCATATTTTGAGTGTACTGATCCTTTGTTCTTATTCCAAATTTTTCTAGTTTCTCGAATTTTTCTTGACCAGTACTTACTTTTGACGCTACGCCACTGTCACCTTGGCTTCAAGTAGTTCTTTCGTGGTGTTCATTGTTCCGATAAGTTTTTATTTGGTTTTGGTTTACCATTCGCTTCAACTGAAGTTTATTTTCACTCGTTGTTATTATGTATTCACAGGAGAAACAACGAGCTCCAGCTAAATCATCTTCCACAAACGCTCTATAAATTCAAAGTCTCCATTATCCAAAATCCTTATCATTTTTAATAATTATTTGTAATTATTCTTTTATATTCCATTGTTTGTCACTTTACTTTTTCACCTGTGAGTTTTACTCATTCATTTTTTTAAATTATTTTTCTGTGATGTAACTGTGATATGAGCCAATAAAATGGAAATTGCGTAAAAAAACTGGTGTGAAGTTGGGAGGAAAATATCAAAAATTAAAGTAATGAAAAAATACGGACGAACAGAGAACAAACATTTTGGTTTCTGATGCATCTTATTATGTTGCTGATGATTTAACTTATTGCAAATAAAAATCTCTTTCATCAAACATGAACTATTGTTATTATTATATATTATTTTTTTACCTTAGAATCTATATTATTCGATATTTAGATATTTTATAGTGTATACATTGTAGATTCATTTATTCTGTCATGAATTTCGAAATAAATATGATTTTTTTTCTGTTCGAAAGCTAGAAAATAATAAATCCTATCTTTCGTTCTAAAAAAACCTTGTAGGTAAAATGAATTAAATGTCCTCAACTGCATTGCTACATAACAAAAAAAAAACTAAAAATATCAATATGAAGCAAGTTTTTAACTACCTTTGCTAACTCGATTTTTTTCTTTTAATTTTTTCAGCATCATTTCGGTGAAAGCGAAATCCTTTGCTGACCGTGAAATTCGTTACACATTGAAAGCACAAGGACAAGGTGCAGGAACTTTCAATATTGGCCCTTCAAACGGCATTGTCAAATTGGCTAAAGAATTGGATTTCGAAGACCTAAGGCAACCTCATGTATATTCTCTGGTTGTAACCGCTACGGAAGATTCTGGTGGCTTCTCCACCTCAGTTGAGGTAAGTTCCTTATGAAAATAGACTACTATATGCAAAATGCCGAAAACGGATTAATAACAACTTGACAAAATATTCACGTTTCTTCAATTCATTTTCAGCTAACCATCCGAGTAACTGATGTAAACGACAATGCGCCGAAATTCGAATTACCTGATTATCAAGCACACAATGTCGACGAAGACATACCACTCGGCACGGGTATCCTTAAAGTCAAGGCAATGGATGCGGATTCGGGAACGAATGCGGAAATTGAATACTTGGTATCCGACGATCATTTCGCAGTCGACTCGAACGGCAACATTGTGAATAACAAACAGTTGGATGCGGATAATAATAATGCCTATTACGAATTCATTGTAACGGCCAAGGATAAAGGTGAGCCTGCGAAAACGGGCACGGCAACGGTTCGCGTCTACACGAAGAACAAGAACGACGAGGAGCCGAAATTCTCACAACAGGTCTACACGCCGAACGTGGATGAGAATGCTGGACCCAATACCCTTGTAACGACGGTCGTGGCCTCCGACAAGGACGGTGACAATGTTCGATTTGGGTTCGTGGGCGGCGGAACGGCGTCAGGTCAATTTGTCATCGAGGACATAACAGGCGTTATTCGACTGCACAGCAAAGCGATCTCATTGGACCGTGACAAGTACGAGCTGAACGTGACCGCCATGGATGACGGGTCGTGTTGCGTGAACGGTGAATCGACAATTCACACGTCGACAGCTGTCGTTGTTGTTTTCATTACGGACGTTAACGACAACAAACCGGTATTCAAGGACTGTGGGACGTACTATCCGAAAGTCGAAGAAGGCGCCCCGAACGGCAGTCCTGTGATTAAGGTTCAGGCAACGGATGAAGACAAAGGCGTGAATGGACAGGTAGGTGACAAACCGTTGGATTGGATTAGTTGAAGTTTTCTTAATGGTTCCGTTACCTATTGTATATGTACATACGAGTATATGCATATTGTCTTGGCAAGTGGTTTGGTTTATGGGTCGATTTGTCTTTCATTATTATCCTAACAGGTAGAAGGAAAATCATAATGTGCAATAAATCGTGTCGAAAGTGCTTGTTGTGGTTCAAAGAAGATAATGGCTATTTTCAGAAAAGTATCCTAGGACATAAGACCTCAAATCCAGGATAACAGGAAACAAGCATAACCATCAAATTTTACAGCTTTCAAGTTTAGCAATAACAAGGAGAACTTGAACTTTCCAAACTATAAATATTTGGTTGTTTTATTGCTTGCTAGAGGGTTTCCTACAGATTCTTGACTGTAGTCATCATATCGTAGCATCACCTTCAAAACACTACCCTTTTAAGCATTACGTATTTTCAGTGCTTGTTGCATGAACTAGATAAATTCTCGGCCATCGATATTTCAACCCGAATTTCCTATATGTTTTCGATATATTCTCTCGTTATCGAAACGCATCCGGGTTTGAAATATGAAGATACTTCTGGGACTATAAATTCCAGGAGCATCAATTTGTCAATCTTTTACGATAAAAGCATTTGCGTGCTTAGAGAATATTGATGGGATTTGCACGATGTCTGCGACGACGCGGTATAGCAGTGGCAGTGTTGGCAATAGTTGTTATCGATAACCTAGATCGTCGGGAGCTGCAAAGCAATGTGAAATGCATAGACAAGTTGGAAAATTGAACGATAGTAAAGAAAAAGATACTGCACGGATTGTGTAATTCGGAGCTAATATAAATTGATGATAAATTCTGGGAGAGCGAGTTAAATTTAGGATATATATGTTGCCCTATTTTATTTGATGTGTGTACATTTTTAGTGCATAGAGAGGTTCAAACTGATTGGAAGTTACATGGTTTAGTAATCTTGAAAGCTAACCAATAAGTATTTGCTCATGTAACGTTGGCTGTTGACTGTATTTCATATTTTATGATTGGTGAATAAAGCCAGCGGGATATAAAATAAAATTCATTTAGAGTATTTAGAATTTGTTGCAAGTATTTAGAAGTGTTTGCTGTACTTTTGTGGTATGGATTGAAATATTTTATGGGGATACGAATTAATAAACATGTCAACGAAATGCTTGTCTTCTATAGAGTTACAAATTAGGAAACGTTTGACCTCCACTTCTATAGTATTCCCACAAAATGTCGCCAGTTCTTTAAGGATTCAGGGTGGCTCTCTGTTCAGTAGCTGTGCACAATGCAATGCGATATCCTGCCTAAATGCGCCTTCTTCGCAGTCTGTTTTAAATATCCAGCGGCGGAACCTAACCTAACCTATGAATTACTTAGATTCATTAAATTTAGTGTACTTGTTTAGTGCTAGGTGGCTTTTTAGATTAAATACATTTTACATTGAAGGTTTTTTTCCACTTATTGATTATTTGGATAATATTATTTTACAATATCTCAACTGAAAAACTGTCACCTATCTTATATTTAACCTAGTTAATTTTATTTCGAAACGAAAACTATGTTTCTTTATTATTTTCTATTGTTTTCAAGCTATTTAAACGAATGACTTAAATAAAGAAGTTGTCCATCTAAAATAGGTAGTCGCTATTTCGTTAGTTTTCCCAATTTAGGTGCTCAATTTCCTTATTTTTCCATATTAGAAATATGGTGGAAAATGACTGGTATTTTAGAGAAGAGCGACTATAACAGTTACTACACTTAGCGCCGAAAGCACCATGTGAAGCTATGTCCGTGCGATAATGTGTTCAATACTCAATAAAAAAAACACCCAACACAGATTGACGACCACGATGCGTTATCGTAATCAAACTAAAGAAACTGACAAAGTCTGATTAAGGCAACGTGATCCTTATCAAGACAATTTTGCCTCAAGAACTGTCAAACACTGGTAACTCGCTAATAAAATACTGCATAGAGTTCGTCTCTTCTAACCAGGATGGAAGAACATCATCCCGTACAACATCTATTCAGTACATATGACCTCCTAGGTGTTTTTTTTTCAATCAGTATACATTTAATGGCTTTGCCAACATTACTAATCCTATTAAATAAGAAACCTGCAGTCCCCTGGTTAGGTTCTAAGCGAACGAACTTCGTGTGCCTGGCCACATTAAAAGACAGCCGCTGACCATTTTCAAGAAATTTTTGGTCCAGTTAGCATCGCAATATTGTATCGATTCCCGGGTGCGACTCAAGCAATTTTTGCTGAGGATATGACTGTATCGAGGAATGAAATATTTACTGCCATTATGGAGCTTGACAGTAACAAGGGCCCTGGACCTGACCTCCTCCTTCCTACTTTCCTGATCACGTTTGTAAAACAACTGATCTCGCCCCTTCATACTATATTCAATAATTGTCTCTCCTCTGGGCTATTTCCTTCATATTTGAAATCCACTTATATTACACCAATTTATAAAAGTGGCGATGGACGTTTTATTCAAAATTATAGATGCATCGCCATTCTATCTGCTATTGCCAAATTTTTTGAAAAAAATCATCTACTGCAAACTTTCTCCTCTGGTCGACGCTGGACTGAACGAGCAGCAGCATGGATTTAGGAAAGGTCGTTTTACTACAACTAATCTTAGGGTACTTGTTTCTGATGTTTTGTGCAAAATGGAGAAAGGTGATCAAATTGACGCAGTCTATACAGACTTTAAGCAAAGCATTCGACCGAGTTGATCACTCCATTTTAATCCCAAAGCTGAAACAATTCGGAATTGCAGGATCCTTACTAAAATTGCTTGGCTCCCACCTTCACGGCCGCTTGCAATTCGTGAAATTCCAAGGTCTTATTTCTAAGAAAGTCGACGTTAAATCCGGTGTACCTCAAGGAAGTCATCTTGGCCCTCTTTTTTTTAATATTTTTATATCTGACATATCGGAGGTTTTATCTGATATTCCTCATTTACTATATGCGGACGACCTCAAAATTTCCACCATCTGACGCTACCTTTTTTCAGTCGAAACTAAACTCTTTAGACCATTGGTGCTCCGTCAACAAGCTCCCTCTTAACATTGTCAAATGCCGCGGAATTAGCTTCTCTCCCAAAACTGCACGCGTTCATTATACATACCGCCTCAACAACACGGCACTCAGCGGGGTTGACGACATATTAGATCTCGGTGTCATCCTGAATGAAAAGCTCCGCTTCAATCTACATTACGATAGAGTGCTTTTCCGAGCAAGTAAACAACTTGGTTTCATTAAGCGGCGAGCTAAGGAGTTTAAGAATCTCTGGGTTAATAAATCTTTATATATTTAACTCTGCGTCCTCTTCTTGAATTTGTGTGCACTATCTGGAACCCGGCTTTCGAAATTCACAGCCAAAGATTTGAATCTGTTCAGAACCAATTTTTCCTGTTCGCTCTGAGAGATCTTTTCAACCCTTATGATTTCAGTAATCTACCACCATACGAATATCGCCTTAAATGTATTAATTTGTTACCCCTCGCGTCGTGAAGATTAATGTTATCTGCCTGCTTCGGCTTCGATGTCATCAGAGACGAGGTTAAAGTCGTTTATTTGAAAGAAAAGTTTGTGCTCAATCAGCCCCTGAGAGTCACTAGATCCCGACGATTGCTTATTGAATACCAACACAACATATGCAGCAAACGAGCCAATAAGTAGGTGCTGCAGGCTATTCAATAGCAATATTCATTCTATTCAATAGCATGAGCGAGAACTTTTCCCCTACGATATCTAAAGCAACTTTTAAAAATAACATAATGAAGGCTCTCTCTTCATAGTCTCCCCCTTTCGCCCTCCATACTAATATATATGTATTGTATATATAATTTATATTTAAATTCATTTAGTTATTTGTAATTTGTTGTTCATTTAGTTATTTGTAATTTGTTGTTCATTTAGTTATTTGTCATTTATTTATTACTATATTTGCTATCTATTCGTAATTAATTTATTTATGCGTTATTTATTAGTCTTGTATTCATACATAGTTTTGTTTTGTTTCGTAATTTTACCCTTGTTCAATTCTATTTTATTCTTCTATACATGTACATCTTGCTTGCTGAATAAATAAATAAATAAATAAATAAAATCGAATGAAGCTACCCTACTACAAAAACCCATTCAATTACTCTAGTGCTATCTCACATTATCTCCCTTCGCGTATGAATCATCACGAACCATAGAAGTAATAAAGCAGTTATTACTGATGAGCAATAGTTAACTAACCCTAGCCACAAATAGTGCTTGAGATGTTCATTAATTGTGTGAGTAATAAATGTCGTACAGTCAGGCTTTCGCTTTCCGTTATGAAAAACGTACATAATTGCGCTAAGAACACTATTTATGGTAATTGCTTCAAATTGATTATATTGGATAAGACGCGACAACGCTCCGAAAAGCCACCGTGGCGTCTGAAGCTATGAAAATGCATGCCTGCTTAGCAGTACAGTCACTTGTGTTAAATAAAGTTATAAATTTATTACTTAATGAGTGAATGCATTATACTGACGGCATAATGCATGATGAGCACCAAGAAAAAACTAGTGGTTGCTCGGTTAAGTTGTAGCTGAAGCCGTCAACTTTCATAGCATTAGTGTCATAGGACACAAAATGTATTCGATTGACAAAGAGTTTATTTTGAATAGTACTGGAGGCAGTTTGTATGTGATATGACGATCTAATTAAATGTTGCAGCAATTGTTTATCGAAGCTACCGTGCGGTACACATTCCTCTTCTGTTGCAAGTCAAGTAATATTCATATAAACCACAAGGCAATAATATGTACAGAAACTGAATTCATCGCAACAGCGTGCAATGTAAACATGCATCTGCAGCTTGTGTTTGTATTTCGGTCCTTAGTGTCTCTCCGAAACCTGGTAAAACGAAAACTAATTAACTTCACTTATTATTTGCGAAAGGAGCAAGACAGCTCCTTGACAATTATGAATGATCGGTTTGTAGAGCAAGTTTGGAGCACTGTCATACATAGTTTTCTATGTACCTTTAACAAGTTGCTCATTATTTCGATGTCACAGTTTCATCGAAATAAACCGGAAGAGAAGCACACCTAACTTTCATTGCAAACACTCAAAAGTTTAATGCGGTATACAGTCGACTCAGCATTTTGAATGGAAATGGATTTTCAAAAAGTGGACACATGTCATTCATTTGCGCTGGTAAAGTTTTTGATTTGAAGTTTTTCCTCATGCTGTTTATTGGAGCTTCAGTTATGTGTCATTTGTGTTGTGTTCATTTCGGAACTAAAGATAATTATGAATTATTCGTTTTCGTTTAAATGCTGAGTAAAAGAAAGAGGCAATCCCATCAATTTTGACATTCTGGATGGGTTGGGAGGGAATATAAATGTATATACAAAATTAATTTTATGTTGTTCTTTCAATTAGAGCATTTTAATACAAGCGCATGCATTTAGGAGTCCACGAACGTAAACTTGACATTTGATAAACACACTGATTTCTTCAACTTTCACGGACTCATTTAATCTTAAATCTGAATGAACAATTTATAGAAACTTGGATCAGACCATATGGTACTAGCTCGAATTCAAGTGTCTCCAAGCGGTTTGTCAAACCTGTGGAAATTCCTATATTAAATTTTTATTTCATCATTTTCCTAAGCGAAACGTAATACTCGATACTATTTAATGTTTGCTAAATCAAAACATTTCGTCAACTTGTTCTCTTCCGTACGCCAATACTATATCAGATTACCAGACAAGTATTTATGTTATTACCGTCACTCAAAAGTATCTAGTTACGAAACTAACTGAAACTTTGATTTATCACCACGAGTCGTGCTTCTTTGTGTTGATATCTTTTTGCATCTGTCGTCGGCGGGTCATAAAAATAAACAGATCGAGCACGGAAAAAAGATTCGCACTCAAGTCATTAATAGAGAGATTCGAAACAAAAAAAAGTTAATGTGTTGGATTTGAATCTGTGTGCATTCATAAATTATTTTGCTTGTTAGGAAGATAAACTACTAACAAAAAATAAAGGTCAACATCAAAATTCTACCGATGACTTGAGACGGTGGAATATAATTTCGTATAAAATAATATTAAGTGCATTGTAGTGATAACTGAATGGATTTTGTTAAATATATAATTTCGCGATTTTTGTGGACATGAAACTTTTGCTCCAATTCTATAGGTAACCACCTTTTCACAAAAATCACGATTATTTTGAGCAGCATTTTCTAAAACATCAAATCTCCTTTTTATAATACAAAAATACAGAGTCATGTTTATCACGAAGCAACAGGGGCAACTGTCATAAATTCGGATCCTCCACATATTCAAAAAAGTTCCAATATTAGAAAATATGTATTAAAAATGAAGAAAGTGTTCAGGAGAGGACACTTTTTCTGTTTACTGCCCTGCGCTGAGTGTGAAAGCACTTTGTCCGCACGAAATTCTATTTCAACCCAAACCACAAAAGCAAACAACTGTTGAATGAGTGAATTTTCAACAGAAAATAAATCGATTCAGCCAGAAATTTATTACGAGCTTTCGTTTTTATAGAATTCATAAAAGTTACCTTTTCGACTGCAGCATATTAATGCAAATCGCGATACTTCACTGCAACTGCAACATATTTAATGCAAATCGCGACACTTCATCGAATCTTAATTCGTCCAATTCTTTTTGAACTTGTAAAGCAAGCCTTCAAAATTCTGCAGAACCTTTCAGCTCATCATTAGGAGATAATTCCTGGCTCTAATTGTAAAAATATATTTTTCCATCGAACCTCTACAGTTGAGAAAGTGTCAGAGGTAAAATTATGTGCTTAAAGGGGGGTTGTACGGTTAATTCGGTGAATATAAAGTATGATTTTAAGATTTTTTTTTTGGTGACACAGAGAGAGTTAGTTTAATCAATCAATTTCCATATAATTATGCAACATTTCAACAATATTTTCCTAAATTTTCATTGCGAAATATTAAAAATTAAGTGAGTGACAGTGAATATCCGCTGGCGCCTCGAAAAAAATTGTTTGGCGATGTTCATTATAACTCGCAACAGAATCATCAAAATCAAAATATTTGAGAAACTGATACATAGTGAGCTGACGCAATACACATTGCCAAATAATATTATCCCTTGTTTCCAGTTTGGCTTTCGACCTGACCATAACACAACTCAACCGATTAAGAGGATCACGAAATCTGTCAGCCATAGTTTTTCAACTGGAGCAATAATGCTAGATATCGAAAAAGCTTTTGATACTGTGTGGCATGACGGACTGCTACACAAAATGCTTTATCACAAGTAGCCATTGGCACTCATTAAAATCATACAAAGCTTCTTAGCCAACAGAAAATTTACTGTAGCTATCAATGCAGAACTATCATGCATTATCCTCTAACAGCAGGGGTACCCCCGGGTTCTGTGCTAAGCCCTACATTATACAATATTTACACTAGTGATATCCCCCGTGTACCAATGTGTGAGCTTGCCCTCTTTGCCGATGACTCTGCCTTATAAACATCAGATATAGACCCAAATAATATTTTAGAAAAACTGGAACAGGGCCTAAACAAGTTAGAAAAATATTACTCTACCTGGAAAATAAAAGCTAATAGTACCAAATCACAGGCAATATTCTTTACCAAACGAAGAGCCCCGAAATATTTGCCCGATAGACCAATACGCCTACACTCTAAAAAGTGGGTCTATAATTAATACTTTGATAATAGGAAGTATATTCATTTTTTCGTTTAAAATAACGAATCACAAATTTTTTTACACATTCGATGTGCATTTTTTTGCTTTTACATCATATCAGCTGAATAATACACAGCTTTTTGTAAATTGAAGCAAAAAGAGTGTAAATTTACTAGTTTGCTATTCACCTTTGTGCCAAAGCCATAAAATTGCATCATTATTTAGGGTAAAATTACACCATTTGGTCGTAAAAAAAATATTCTTTTTACGCACTTTTATAAATTTACATCTTTAATAGTAGGAAACCAGTTTCCTACTATTATAAGGGTAAAATTCAACCAAAATTGTTTTGAGTGTACATAGTGAAAATATTACTTGGAGCGATACTGTGAAATATTTAGGTTTCATTCTTGATAAGAAGCTTACCTTCAAGGCCGACATTCTGGATCGAAAGAACAAAAATAGTATTTTAGTAAAATCCCTTTATCCATTAATTAATAGGAATTCTCTGCTTAGCTTAGAAAATAAATTGCTTGTATATAAAATAATTTCTCAGCCAATGCTGCTGTATGCTTCTCCTGTATTAGTTACTGCAGCAAAAACCAATCTGCAGATACTACAGACTGCGCAAAACAAAGTACTAAAACTAATTTTTAACCTCCCGCCATGGCACTCAACCAGTCACCTGCATATGATCTCCGGGTTAGGTTACATACACGACAGATGCAACAAGCTATTTATTAATTTTAAACATTCGTGCTCTTTACTAAACAATTCAATTATAAATAATTTATACAGCTAACAATCTAACATAAGTTAAACCTCGAATAGAATCAGGTTCGTTTTAAGTTAGTTTATTAATTTAGTATTTAGGTATACTTTTAAGTTTTACCTTAATTAATTTACGAGGTTTTTTGTATCTTTAAATTTTTCCTACACGACGAGAATTTTGTATCAATCACAAAATCTCACTGCCAAGTACATAAAAATAAACAGAGTTGCAAAGACTAGCTAATTAAGTCTGACCTCTCAATAGCAATAATTATGTATCTAATCTTAATATTGTATTGTCCTGTTATGAGAAATAAATTAATTGAATTGAATTGAATCATCTGAAACAAAAAAAACAAAATGCATTTGTTAAAGATGTTTCTCGAGGTAAACCTGGGGGGATTTTATTCTTCTTCGATTTTTCAATTTTCTGTAGCACTTGAAAGCCAAAAAACCAATTTACGCTGAAAAAAAAATCGGTTAATTTGTTATTGTAAAATTAATAATTATTAAAAAACAAAAAAAGTTCTTAGGGATACCTGGAAAATTATAGAAAGAAGTATTGTGCAAAATTTCAAAATGATTGGTCCAGTAGATTTTGTGTTATGGTGTACAGGGACTTCAAAAAGAACAAGTTTCAGAAAAACGCACAGCTGTCGAGCAGGTATAGAAACTTGGCCTGGAGCAACGACGCTCAAATACTCATAACTTTGTCAATTTCGGTCCAATCGACTTGATATTTTGACACAATATTCTTCAGAGATTATTGATGCACTTAAAAAAAGTAGAAAAAAAAACAAAAAAAGTTAAATACCTGGGTTTTATATTAGTCTTAAATATGTGCCAAAGTCACATTCGTACTAACAGAAAGTTCAGATTTTTTTGAGGTAACACCTACGAGTACAATAGCTTCAAAAAAGTCTTCATGGACAGTACTTATGTTACTCTCACCAGCTTGCCATAGATGAATTATGATTGTGGATAAATTATTATTTTAATGCAAATATTAAAAAAAAACTACAGATTCCGATTAAAAATTTAATAATCCCCTTTTTTTCATTTTAGGTCAAATACTCGATTGTACAACAACCCAACCAAAAAGGAACTAAATTCACAGTAGACGAAGAAACCGGCGAAGTTTCAACGAACAAAGTATTCGATCGGGAAGGTGACGATGGCAAATTTGTTTCAGTTACAGTGAAAGCAACGGATCAGGGTGAACCAAGTTTGGAAGGTGTATGCTCCTTCACAGTCGAAATCACCGATGTCAATGATAATCCACCACTTTTCGATCGACAGGTGAATACAAAATTCTAAAAACCTTTTTTTTTAAATTCCATTGAAATCCATGTCAAATTGTAAAATAATTTGATTTTTACATTATTCTATTTTAGAAATACGTTGAAAATGTGAAACAAGATGCCAGTATTGGTACGAATATCCTTCGTGTTTCAGCTTCTGATGAAGATGCTGATAATAATGGAGCTATTGTATATAGTTTGAGTGCACCGTACAATCCAAACGATCTTGAATATTTCGATATTCAGGCCGAATCAGGTTGGATTGTACTTAAGAAACCGTTGGACGTAAGTAATCGATTTCAATTTTGTTAAGAAAGCATGAATTATTATTTTTCAGTTGTTTGGTTAATTTTTCGATGCAAACACTTAAATGAAAAAAAAACTAATCACATTTTCAAACTCTATTTTAATTACTGACATATTAATTTGGTTTTTATTTTCGGATGATTGAGAGCTGTGTGTGTGTGTGAGAGTGTAAAATGAAATTAATATATCCAATTTACTTATGTTAGTTAGGAAATATACATAAATTTAATTTTACAAAAGAAAATCTAGGATAATATTGACAACAGACTAATCATGTTCAAATAACATGGCTGCCGCAGAATAAAAAATTGAACGATCGGTTTAGCTATTTCAGTTCATGAATATAATAATATCTACACAATTGGAAATCTAATCACATTCACCTAGCTTTAAGTTCAATAGATGAATCAAATAAAATTAGTGCGTGGGAAGTATTAGGATCTACAAATATTTAAACGTTTCAGGGTACGTACCAATATTGGCCTGATGGCAAAATAGGGTAGAAAACAAATTTTTGTTTGTTTCATCGCACAGTTTCAATTTGATTTCGAATTCGTAATTCGATAGGATTTAATTTTGAAATTTTTTGTTATGAAAGACCGTTTCTTTGTCAGGCCAAGAAAAACTCGAAACGATTCTGAAAAACAAAGAACATTTCAAAAAGAATATATAATTAATGCAGTATTGTTTGGCGCACCATTCACTTAAATTTTAATTAACAGTTATTATTAGTCTTACAGTTGTTCATAGCCAAAACATTTTTTTGGTTGTTTTACTTTTGCATCTTTTTACATTCATGTGCTACTTGTAAAATACCATTTCTATCGAACAATTTTATACGTCACACAACTTTATTATTTGCTCTAATGAGCTGGTGGCTCAAAAATTAATTTGATAATATGAATAAATTTTAATATTTAAGTTAATAGTATGCATGCATTACATACAATAATATTAACCATTTGCAAACGAGAAATTCAGCCTAGACTCAATCGTCAGATCAGTTTAAAATTATTATGCCTAGTCGTGTCATATTATGCCCTGTCACGGAGATATGGGCTTTATTTTTATAGGAGGGAGTTTTTGGCAAAAAGAACTAAATTCTATCACTGTTCACTTTCTAGGCCTACAATAATCAAAAATTTATTTAAGCAGTATGGACTGTTTATAAGGAAAAAAAGCGCTACTGCTTGTTTGAAAGCTCGCTGTCTATTTTTGGGTATTGTCTTCTGCAGACCATGCTCTCTAAATTCGCTCGCAGTTTGTGATCTAAGGGATTCATATCTGGGCTTCCAGAAGACCATTCCGATGCCCTTATAAATTTTGCTTGTGTGGCGTGGGCTTTTTACGACGGAGCAGAATCCTAGTGACAATTGTTGAACAGTTTATAGCTCAAAAGCGTCATACACTCCGTAAGAATTTACGTTTGATAGTTTTTTTGCAAAAAATAAAGCTCAGTCACACTTTCGAAGCTGACATTCCACCATACCATTACTGACATTGGGTGATACAACCACTGTACTTTTTTTTCAACCTCTTGGACTTCTCTGGAGTGGTGTGTATACGCCCTATTGATTTCATTTTTCATCAGTAAACAAAATATGTCGATGTTTGTTGTTGCCGTGCCGCTGGGGGCTCTTTGCATGTTGTGGTCCTAAATTTTTAAGCTGCTCTGTCGTCAGCAAATGTCCTGTTGATCTTTGGAAGGCGCCCGTCTTGAGGTCAAATTTTATCATGCGATACATACTCTTGGTGGGAACGGGAACACAAACGCATTTAATTTTGTGACAGAACTTATGGCACGACTAGGTATTGCATTTTTGAACTGTATTTCAAATGGGAGTATACTTTTTAAATAAATAAATTTGACGTCTGCACATGGTATCTTAAGTATGTCACAAAATCAAATATCATACGTTTTCATTTAGCGCCGTTAAGTTCTAATGATTTCGTTTTTCAAATATTTTATGCCATAATTCGATTTTCACATTAACGATTGTAACTTCTTAACTACATTAGATTCTATCATTTTTTTTTGTGTATCAACTCATTGAAATGTAGAGTTTTCGTCAAAGTAGAACAATAGATAAAAAACATACCGAATCGTTTAAAAAACATAGACATATTTTTTTTGACTGTACATGTGAACGTACTTTTTTGTTTTTCTACGATCGATGATAGTTTTTTTTAACAAAGTCCAACTTTTCAATGAACCACGTCACCCTTACTATGCGGTCGGCTATGTATATATTCATTAAAAAGAATAAGAATTTTTTTTTCATTCACTAAGTGATCCTGTTCATGTTTTAATTTTTACATGTAGTGTACATTAAAAATAGTTTTAATTTTGGTAAATTTTCATAGGATGTAGGTATTAGTTACTGTTCCATCAGCCATGATTTTTTGAATTTCCATTAATATTTTTGAATAGAGAGAATTTTGCGATACTATTTAAAAGAGATTTTTGCTGGTGTTGTGGCAATTCAATTACATTTTCCAAACATAATTCAATGTATTTTTGTATGTTGTTGCTCGATTGTGGGGTAGATGCACATAGAAAATCGCATGCAGATGGTCAACTTTGATCAAAAATCAACTTTTTCTTCCATTTTCTCGAAAATTAAATAATGCAGTTGTTAAAAAAAAACACTCAAGAATGCCTTCTTGTGCATGTCTCCCACAATCAATTTAATTAAGGCAATCTAAACAAGTGACATTTTCGAATGGTATGTTTGGGGCACTTCGTATCCAAAGGCTTTTGAAAACGGATAATGTATGAAAAATAAAACGGCTGGTCCGATGAGTGAAACACAAACACATTCTGAAAATTTGTGAAATTCCGAAACGATCAATGAATTTTTGAGCGTCGTTTTTGTCTCGTTGTGGAAGCGGAAAAGAAAGAAAGAGATATCAATTATGGATGAAGATGGCTTCCGTCGATAGTATTCCCAGGATATGGCGATCACACAGAAATTTTTTTTCATTGAGAAAATAATTTTTTTCATTGTTGTTCAGTTAATTTTGATTCCAGATTGTCTTTTACACGGTCGATTCTTAAAAGTTGATTAGTTTCTTATTAGTTTTTCAATGTGATTCAAAATTTTTTCACATGAATCACTTGGTACATAAAGCATTTGTGATTTTGTAAACCATACTAGTATATCCAACAAATTTTAGTAATGAATCTCGGTTTACTTTGCATAGGAGCAGTAACATTCCAGCACTTATACATACATCAAATATCTGAGTTGACATTGAACATAATTATTTTGATTTAGGTGAAGTGTTCGTTTTTAATATGATAATTTTCTTTACGGGTCTTGCATGCGTGACTGTGTTGCTTACTGATTTTGATTTAGTTGTTATTTAATTTTGCAATTTCTGTTGGGAAAGGGATACGTTGAGAATGTTTTTGTTCGTTGTGAATATTGTAGAAAATAATTTGATGGAAAGTCATTGATATCAAAAGCATTCTCGGCTTGAATGAAGATAACTTCAGAATGGATAAACCAAATTAGACTTAAGTTTGTTCGTACAATATTATTTTGAGAATTGAGTTTATGATTTCATTCAATGCACCAGTACTATGATTTCTAAGATTCGTAGCAAACAATTCTAACTTCATTAAGATAGATAAACCTACGTTATAAGCAATATTAAAATTCTATAAATGAAAGGTTCAATAATGCTAATATGATTTCTTTTCCTTTTATATATTTCATATTCAAAAATGATGTTTGATTTGGGCACGAAATATTGTATGTGTTCTTAGGGGTGCTACCCTGTAAGTAACTATAAAACAATGTTCGAAAAAAAACATAAAATATTACATAACGATGATATACATATATGCCTTGATGTCTACTAATATCAAATTGAAAATCAAATCATATTGCTAGTTCATCATAAATTATTCGTGAGCGCTTTAAATCGCTTATCTATTTCATGTATATAGCGCCCCATGAAAAAATATCATATTATCTTCTTTGCTAGTAAAATCTCTGTGGTAGCCAAAAGATTGTTTGATGTTGTAAAGTAACAAAATAAATTTGCTTATAGCATCATATATGTTTTTAGACTGATTTCCATTTTTGTCTTGCCGGTAAATGGAAATCCGTTCAAAACCATACTTTGATATAGTGAAATATGTATGCAATGAAAAAATTACTAATTTAAATGAATTGAAATACGAAAGAAAATATGTTATTGCAAAAATAAAACGACTAATAATAATTTAATTTTAGGTAAAATCATCTCGGATAATTGTCTCAAAATTGGTTTCAAAATGTTCAGTTGTACTTTGATTGATATTTTCGATTGTTTAAAAATTGCTTTTATTGATTTTAGTTTTGAGTTTGGGAACTAGAGTAGCATGTATAGGGAAAATTCAATAAGCGCTTGGGTGTATAGGAACAAGTTATAGACATTATAATTAATTGAATCAGTTTAAAATGCAAACTAAAATGTCTTTCAGGAAGTACATGACCTGTTATAGTCTGATAAATTTGTTAAATTTTAATTTTTGATCCACATCATTTTTACAGCTATCGATTTTCTTTCCTGTTGACGTTCACTTGCGAAAATTTAGAAATTATGTATGTACTTAAAAAAATGCTCCGAATCTTATGCTGATGTGCATTGCTGTGATGTGTGCAGTGATGTGCATTGAAGTGGTCAGCATACGGGTATAATGATAACAATGATTTGTTGTGGACTGTTTTCGAAGCCTCATAATTTCCTCCATCATTCCCTTTTTCGGGCTTTGAATAAAATATCCTTGTATATAGCACGATTTAGGCGAAGACCTATAAACGAAAAACCAAACTTTTACTCGTAGTATTTTAAAGTTCTACACTTGGTTCTAAATTTACCATCGTTTGTTTATTAGCGGAAAATTTAAATAAAGTGACTTCATGTTTTTTTAAACTATGGACCTATTGTGAATTCATCCGATAACGTATTTTCCGTATTATGATTCTTTATTTGCATGAGAATCCATCAGCTTCGGATTCTGAATTCCGAAGGTAAATCGCAAAATCCGGTAGCTCATTTTCTCGAGTTTCTCAAGCTGGGTGTGGATCTTTCAGCTTCAATTTTTTGTTGTTCTGCTTAGTTCGATTGGTTTGCTTAAGTAAAACTTAGCCATCAGGAACGTTGTGTTTGAACCCTGTATTATAAACCGGGCAGTGGAGTCAGAGTTGTTGCTCTGTATATTGAAAGTGGAGTCTTGGCTATTGGACTTGTTCGATTTGTTGATTTTGAATGATTTTGTGTTTGTTTTGTTCGACTCACTACATTCAGGCGAATTAAAATAAGTTGCCATAGACCCAATTTCAGCAAGAAATAATGAAAATTCGTTCAATTTTACAAATTTGAATAATTATTTTAACACTTTATTGAAAATATCTTGGAAATCTGGAATCGATTTGGTTCATTTAATTTCAGGAATTAATTTCTGATTTCGGAAATAAATACGGGAATATAATACGAAATTTCGACCAATGGCGAGTCGTAAAATTTTACGAATTTTGATATGGAAATTGGAATCATAATAGGTCCCAGGGTATCGAAAAACCTTCGAAAGGTTGGGATTCTTTGTGAAATTCTTTAAAAAGCATCACCTGTTGACCACGGAGCCACTTTCACATTAGTTCAGCATGGCCGTTCTACTAGATATCCCATCGGTTTGCTTCAGTTCTGTCAGACTTTTAGGGAGTCTATGAGACGTCTTTCCTCTATTTTCAAGCGTAATACCAGGTCCATATATGCTGATACAGCTGACCAGGTCTCATCTGGCCGTAGCATCATTTCCAGGATTGTCTCTAGTGGCCCAGGGCCAATTGCAGAAAAAACCTGTTTCGCTCTTTCTGAAGTAGGTGAGATGGAAAATTGTATGCAAAATATTACCTTTTTTGAACACAGTTTACTTACAGAGCTTCGTCCTGACTTTCCCCATTCTGTGAACGTATTTCCTAATTTGGATAGGTAGTAGCTCAATTTATTTCGCCGTGGCCACGTTTGAGTTTTTAAAGCGCCAATAAGCCTAATCGTCCCGTCCATGTCTTTTTAAAGCTTGTAGGTGTGTGCTTCTTTCAAAGCTCAAGCGTTCGTGCTCGTGCTTGAGCAACTATTACTTCTCTTCCTGTTTCTGCTTTGTTCAAGAACGCCTGCCTGCGGTCGTTCGCAAATATGTCAATTTGGATTACTTCCCACTATGACCAATATGACATTTTTAAAAACTGTTCTGTAGCTGCTTGCGATTGGCAACGCCCCCCTCCGCTGAACACTCACCATCCTAGTTCGACACTTTTCAACCCTTAACGCAATTTATCTTTACTCGCATTAGGACCACGAACGTTTGCCCTAAGTCTCTTAAGCGTGATAACGGCCACTAGTGCTCCATCATATGCTTATTGAATGTACTTTCTTAAGCCAGTTTGGAGTCCAACACCAATGGAAGATACTTAGGCGATCTTCTGGTATCTTAGTACTTCAGAACCAACCGTCATGGGTATAATGGTTGGTATCCTCCGCCTCGTAAGCATGACAATCTCAGTTTTTGTGATCGCCAGCTGGAGACGGTGGCTTTCCATTCCGCTTTCAACCCTTTTCATTACTTGAGTTTGATTTGGGCGCGGTTAGGATTTCTAGGTGTGATGGAAGCAGATAAATCATCGGTATAACTCATCAAGAGAACATTTTCGGCATTTAATGGTGCAAGAGACCTTCATAAGCAACATTCCATATGTCAAGCCCTCACTTGTAATAGTTTTGTGTGCAGTTCCTGAATCGTCTTGTATATCAAATACTGATGTTTCAAGTAGTCGTGCCCCATGGTCAGCAAGTAGTCCTTAATCTGCGGCTTCAGCATCCCTTCTAGAAGTTTCCTCACCGTATCAAGCATACAGAGAAGTTTGTATAATGATGGTATATTAGGGCCTCCTTCGCCCATTACTACCAGAGTGACTCTCGCCACTTTCCAGAGTAATTCTCACCACTTTCCAGTAGTGACGGGTAGAAACCCAACACTGCTCTCAAAACTTCTGCTGGGTGTTTTGTGCGGGTCCGTGGTTTTCGGTTCTTTATCATAAGTGAACAAAGTGACATTTTCGTGGCGGACTGTGTGACCGTTTTCTGCTCTCACGTCGTGCACTGGAAACAGCTAATCGACAATAAGCTTCAGCCCATCTGCCTGCAACCGAGGATCGGAGCCTACCCGATAATATTGTGTAGTCTGGGCTCCATGGGTCCCGATCCACATCTACGTAGATACCACATTTGCTTTTTCCAGCGCTTCCTAGCTTTTCCCAGTTCTTTTTTTTTCGCTTTCTTATGGTTCGCTTCAAGTCAAGACGCTTCTGGTCGGACTCTGGCTTATTACTAAATCCTATAGCGTATATAAAATATATTTGGTAGAGAATGGAAATTCATGAAGTCTTGTTGACTTTTTTAATTGGCTGCCTTGTAATACAGTTTTTTTTTGATAAACTGCTATCCAAACCTATAATTAGAATTGTAGGTCTAAATGGGAAATTTATTTGGTTCTGATACTAATGGGAAATTTATTTGACTTTCTACTAGTAATTTTGAAAAAACCTGCGATTTCCCACATATTTTGTTTTTACGGAATAAAAATCTTTGATATGCCAAGAAATATCACTTTCATGGAGAGTTAGAGACATAAAAGAAAACCTCATCATATTTTATTTGCCTTCGTGTAAAAAATTCTTTGGTTAAAAAACTAAAAATCAATGAAATGAGTCCAAAAGACATTTAAGTTTGGTTTTAAGCTTACGATTCAACAATAAATTTCTTCTACGCATTGTTTTGTTAATTATTTTGATTATTTCATCCGATTAAAACTGCATTAAAATTGATATTTATCATTTTCAGTAGGCTTTCATTTTGAATTAACAGCTTATATTCCATCAAACCATTTATCAACTAATTAAATATCATGTGCTACTTATTGCTTCCGGCTAATAAACTTCACAGATTAATCTTTAACAGTAATTCAATAGGAAATACTAAACAATTATTCCACATTAGGAAAGAGTGTACATAAATATATTTTGCATTATTTAAATTTCATATAATTTAGAATAGTCAGAATACTTACTGTATGCAAAAAAAAAACTCCAAACTATTTACATTTTCAAATATTTCCTTTTAATTTAATTTCCAATTTTCTTTCATTTTCTTTATAATCATACGCCATGTGTCAAAAAAAACCTACAATTTTCACGAAACAAACAATATGAAAAATGTAACGATTGTGACGAAAATTCCGGAACGAAACGCTCTCAAAAACCTTGAATGCTTTGAATTTCACAAAATATTAAAACAAAAAACTGGGATACAAAACGAAATCGATTTGAAATCGAATATAGCGAGACAAGTATCGATTGAAAGTTCATGCTTCGGACAAGGGCGATCCAGTTTCGTCGACCGATGTCGATGTCGAGCTCGACGTAGTCGATCGTAATAATAAGCCACCGATTTGGGAGAAGAACGTCTACGGCCCCATTTACATAAAAGAAAATGTCACTGTCGGTACGGTTGTAACATCGGTTAAGGCAAGGTTGGTATCTATCCTAAATGCTTAGCACTTAACAAAAAATCTACTTTGCATATTTCTTCTTTTCTCACTCACTGTCCGTCTCACTGAATATTCGAATCAGACCAATTCGCCGTACATGCTGAGTATAGTTGTATTTGGTTTGTTTCGAGTTGTAGTTCTGCGTTTATTTTGGATTTGGGTGGAAGTCTAGAGTTGGGAATAAATTAAGCTTGTGTGGTTCTAGCAGTGGATGATTTCGCCGGAAGTGTGCACCTCTGCTGGAATTCACAATAAGTGAATAGAAACCGTTTTTTTGAGGAAAATACTGAAAATTTTAGTGGTTGGTGGTTTTTGCTTTTTGACTAATGTAACACAAATATTTTTGATTGAATTCATGCTAACAGAACGAAAAGAATTACAGCCGAAATTGAATTTTTGCTGTAGGTTGCTAACGCATCTGATAAGGTAATTTCGAATTATTTGATAAGTGCACCTTCCCTGTTTGTGTGTATGGATGAATAGCATTGGTATTGTTTCGTTTTTGCGCCCGGCGTGGGTAAACACTGCGAAACTATGAAACAGTTTGTTTGAGGCCAATGTGAAGAAATAACAAACAAAGTCCGATTGCGTAGTGTTTGTCCACGTAACGGGTCGTTATGCCTGCACTGAATTTATTTCTCTTGGTTTAGTCACTTGAATTTCCACAGCATATCTGCACTTAAAGCGTGAAAATAGTAATTTATCATCATATTTATCAACATTTAATACCAAATAAGTTCATTTATTAGTCTCCACAAACATTTAAATTAACATTAGAGCGGCTTGGGATCGAATCGAATTTGCCACCGACCGAATGAAATCTATTTTCTGCGGTATGTGTTTCAGGAGTCAGCGTAATAATTTTTTTTAAAGGTTAAACCCCAAACTAGTTCGAACTGAACTGCATTTCAGCTATGATTTTTGCGAATGATGTGAATGTGACGTTCAGAATTTTTTTTTAACTCCAATATCTTTTATTTATTTTTTGTCGAGGAAGTGTTTTTGTTTTGTTTTGTTGAATTACTACATCAAGATCTGGTGAATTTTTGTTGGGTAATGGGTTTTCCATGCTTATTTTTGAGTTCGAATTATGAATATAATATTTTTACGGCAAAACTACACAATAATTTGAACCATCCGCAAAAACTGAAAGAAAAATTTGTTTTTTGTCATTTTTCGCCTTCTCTCCTATGCGTGTGCGTATAAACATAATCGAATTTATTGCACATAATGTTATAAATGCTTGGAAATACGTTCGTCGCAACAATCAACTGTCACTCTCCAATCATACACGGTACGTAAAAAAAAATAATGAAAATGGCGCCATCTGCACCAACGTGCTCCATGATAAAATACCCTCGCACTTGTGAAACTTGAAACTGAATTATGTCGAACAAAACTCGAATTCGTATCATCGAAATCAACTCAAACAACGAACATGGCGAAACAAACCAACGAAATGAACGGATGACTGAATTGAATGGCATTTATTGTTTCAACATTGTGAAATGCAAACATGATGTCGACAAATGTGAATGAACGAAAATAAATTTCGCTGGACTTGAAATATGTCTAAAATTGAAATGGGAAAAAAATGAAAAATGCAAAAATATTTGAAAACAACAAAAAATATGAATGAATGAAAAAACATGTAAACTGACTTTTTCGCGAATAATGATGATCAAAACGAAATGAAAACATTAAAATATGTGTGAAATGGAATATTGGCGTATTCGCACAAAATCGATAATTCATATTGATGGGTTTGCATCTGGTGCATTTGATTTGTGTAATTTATTTTGGGCTGTGGATAATCAGCGTGAAACGTACAAACTGGAAGCAATGGCTCAGGACAAAGGATATCCGCCATTGTCACGAACAGTTGAAGTGCAAATCGATGTTGTCGACAGAGCTAATAATCCGCCTGTTTGGGATCATAACGTGTATGGACCGATTTATGTGAAGGAAAATATGCCAGTCGGTGGAAAAGTAGTCTCGATCAAAGCCAGGTCTGTGTTTGATTAAGGATAACTTATTTTTGTCTTGTAATTTTTATGGAAAGTACAAAAACCAAAAAAAAAAAACAAAAAAACAAAAAAAGTCAATTTGTGTTGGTTGACATTTGAATGAAAAGCTAATATTCTTAAGATTAAGTCAATTACACTTTATTAATATGAATGTTGTTGATATTATGAATGCATAGCACTTTGAATATTTAACTGGAAGTGTGAAATGATTTGCTTCAATATATTATTTAATTATAAACTTAGGTCGGTGGCTTCAGTGTGAAAATGTTTGGAATTATAAAATATCAAATTAGTAATAGATTTTCAGCTAGGATAGTGCATTTGGCATTTTGACTTCCCTCCTCAGGGTGTGCGATGTCTGCCTCACTTAACTGAACGTAACGGTCATATCCTTTTATCGGTGTTTAAATGATGTTACCCCCTGATTTTGGCCGTTGGGGTTTCTGTTCCTCTATTTATGTCGCAGACAGTTATAGTATTTTTTATTTTTCGTATTATTCATTTGCCCTTGCGTCATGGAAAGCTTGCCATTTCGTTTTCGAAAGTCCTATGTCTAGGATATGACTATGAACTCTTCCAAAATGTACAGGTTCGTCGGGAATATGCTGGCTTATACATTCTTCTATATTAATATTTCCTTATTACTACTAACGTCTTCTTGAGGGCGATGATGTGCGTTCAGGTCTCCTTCTTGAAACACAGGACCTTTTTCTTACAGAGAAATGTCAATCTATCGTAACGATCTGGATTGCAGTTGCGGATGTGGAGGGGCGATCAATTGCTTTAAGAAATGTTTCTTGGATGAGAATGATGTCAATCCTATTTTTGTATAGGAATTGCATCAGCTCTCCGGTTTTTTTTATTAAATTTTGGGCTAGGAAACTTTGCGAACATCACCTTTACCATCTTCTCCATCATGTTCTTCATCATGCTCTGGAATCGTTCTTGCATGCTACAGAATAGCTGAGCCATGATAGCTGGCTGCGAAATGTTGGGCTCAGCATGCTATTTTTGAGCTTTTGGGGCTGCTTGTGTGTGATATCTGGGCGATCTGGAGTGAAGATTTGAAGTTTCCCCGCGTCATTTTTAAAAACATCTTCTTCACGTTCTTAGGGTCCTTTGGGCAACCCCCGTAGCTGGCCGGATGATTACCATCGCGGTTTGCACATTTGGCGCTGTCTTCGTGGAGTTTGGTGCATTTTGAGTAGTGGTGGCCACCTTCACACTTCATGTATTTTGGCTGGGCATGGCTGCCGACTTGAACAAAGTGCTGCCAGTTGTGGCATTACAACTGCATACCACGTGTTCGCTAATCCTCAACGTTGCACATTAACTATCAAACTGCGCGGATGTTGTGTATGTTAGTCTCGCTCCTCGGAAGGAGAAATTTGACTTAAAAGTTCCGTTACTTTATTTGAGAAAGAAGACTTCCAGTTTGTATAAACCCTGATCCTGCAGATCCTACATGATTTAATCTTAACCATCTCGAATCAACACATTGAGATTTTCCTCTTCTGGGTGAAAGTAGGTGTGAAATTGTACCTTCTCCTCGGTTAGGCATCTGGTTAGTTTGCGGTGGTCAAGAGATTTAGCAGGGATTACCTGGATGACAAGACTCATAATTTATTCTTAAGTCCTTGAGTGACCTAGTTATTTGCGTCCACTTTTATTGCTCTATTGCTCTCTAATTATGACTCAGATCTTAGTCCTCTTTTATTTTGCATTGCCAAAATGTTGTCCCTAATTTCAAGTTTAGTCTTCGGTGCTAAAAGTGCTGCTATAGTTGTCTTTTGTGTCTCCTGTGTCACCAGCGATTTCATATGTACTTTTGGTCTCGAAGGTATATGGCACTGCGAACAGAAACACAATTTCTAGCATGTACTGCGGAAAATTGTATATATTGCGAATGATACTAAATACGTGTCCCTAGTGAAAGACGTGAATATATGAAATAGCAATTCAATATTTGATTCTTTTGATTTTAAGCTGCTATTTGATAGGTTATCTCTTATTCAGTAATCAAAGCTTCCAGTGTATTTTGCTAATTCATACGCATTTTATATACAATCATTGTAACATTTCAGCGCCCAACGTGGGTTATGATGCATTCATTTTTTTCGATTAAAATTCAATCGACAAACAAAGCTAAACAGTTCGATGGGGAAAACTTATATTTGTTCTTTGTTTTTAGTTCGTTTGGAACATGCAATATTGAATTCTCACTCGACAAAATTTCATTTGATTTTCTCGGCACGTGACTTTACTTTCGTTGGGCTCATGCTCTAGAGAACTGCAACCTTTTTTCGTAAATTTTTTTTTCTCCATGAAATAACTTGACCTTTCTTATCGGAACAAAGTCTCTTAGATATCAATCACGTACACCCATATTTAATATTTATTTGAAATTCCTGCGTATGCAAAATTGATTGAAAAAATAATAATACAAATCTACCCTTATGTATAGGTTTCTGTCCAACTCACTACCAATTGGACCAACTGCTGCTTGAGAAGAAGAATCAACTTGATTTTTTTTCCTCATTTTTTAATCATAAGGAGAATGGGGCCATTTTGTTGTCGATCAAATCCGTAGGAAATGTTGGAATTATGTTAAAGCCATAAATTTCATTCGGACATTAATAGGCTTTCAGCAGTTTTCGTTTCCGTATTTCACGTCGAAATTTCTGATAGAATATGGTCATGTCATATAATATAGAACTTTTTTATTTTAAAAGAGCAGAAAGGAATTCTTATTCGGGCATTCCTAGTCATTGCTGATATCTTGAGGTAGTAACTGAGCGTGTTCTCTTTCACTTCCGTTGTTCGTAGAGCTATGCGTATTTTTCGGGGGTGTCATGTTTCAGGTTGTCTGTGATTTACGATTTTTTAATGGGGATATTCTGTTATTTATTGATTTTGCTAGGTGATTTGTTCGTAAGGTAATGGATCATAAAAATATGGAAAGAAATGAGGAAATGGTTGGCTTGAAGTATTCAATGCTAGAGTGAGTTGCCGCGAGATTATTTTGGAAGGACATTTTTGATGTTTGTGGTGGAATATGTTATTCATGACTGGCAAACAAAAACAAAGATTCTCAGTTGCCTGGATAGTTAGATTTTTTAGTTTTTTTTAAATTCTTTTTAAATGGTATTTTTCGGCCATACTGATTTAACCAACATAGCAAAAAAACGAATCCTCTCTCTATAAATACTTTTCATTCCACAAGATAAAATGCACTGAATGCTTACTCATTTTCTGAGCTTTTTCGTTTCGTATAAGGATTTCGTTAAGGAAAAAACCAAGAGACATTAAGACAGATAAACCTTAGGACGGTTTGACTAAGTAGCTTCTCCATCATAAGTCCGTAAAACTTGAAACATTTTCAAAGTCTTCATGGTTGCTCTTTTCAATGGTCGACTACCACAAAACAAAAAAAAAACATAAAATATACTAGCCACAAATGAAGAAACGAAAATAAGATACGAAACCACTGACCTAAATTAAGATTATTCTAAACGTTTAAGTATAATGCAATTTTCATTTTATTCATTTTTCGTTCTTCATCTGCCATCCTTAGTCCATACATATATAGTCAAATCCTTTCTCAACTGCACTTAAAGCTTTTTGCACATGAACGACTTGTTACATTCAGGAAAAACTCAGTTTTTTTCTGCATCGAAAAGACTCTCATTCGTTGAAGCAGGTCCACCGCAGCGACTTCTCTATGTCTCGACCAAAAAGAAGATGCTTGCGGCTTGCACAGTTTAAACGCATTAACAAATGCGAGAAGTCGCTAAGATGCTATCGAGCCAAGTCGGCTAATGATATAATGTTTCCTATTTCCATTTTGTATCCAAAACTAGAAAATAATTTGGAGATTTTTTCCAAGAATCTAGATGCGTTTCGAAGTGATACAATGTTTTAAAATTCATGTGTGTTTTTAGGTTTGAGCATATATTTATGATTTTTGAATGCCATGAATAAGAAGCGCACGTTTTTTTTTGCGATCACATGCATGTAGCCTTGTTTCCGTTTTAATGTTCTATCCACCCACTCACCCGTATTTTTACCTAGAAGAATTGTTCCGTACTGTAATCCCTATAGTATCTCCTCATGCACCATTCTATTTTATATTTAAACATATACGAATACCGTTTAAGTACGTTACGTGGTTTTTGCATAGAAAATACCGAGTAAATATCGTGTACAGTGTGATATATGAAGATTTTTTTTTGTTTGCGGTGTCCGCTCCGCAGTGTCGAAGAATATTTTTCAACTTCGAGTAGTAGTTGTAGTGGTAAACTCGTTCGTATGGACTCGGAGTTCATTTTGAATAAGGAAACTAAGATGAATGTTGCAGGGAGCGAACATAGAGCGTTGTCGACGTTGACGTTGCCAGAAATGTTGGGGGAAAGATAGGGTGGTGGGTGAAAACTCAGTTGAAAATAAATGTTTACAGCAAAATGTCCGTAAAGAGTTCTTGCCCAGGGGGTATTAAGAGTGATTTTTTCGGTTTATTTTGTGCTCGTTTGATAACTTTTGTTTGGGAGGATGAAGTTTAAATATTTTGGGTATTTTGTTTGGATTGTTATAAGCGTTCAGATATTAAAATTGAAGCAAAAAGTTAAGCTAGAAGCTTATTAGAGTAGAAAAACAAATGTAATTTGACTAGGTAAAAAGGAAATTTGAACTAAGAGAGTTTGATGTTCTGAAACGGAATTGCATTTTTTTAATGAGGACTGTTGAAATGTTTAAAAAATTAATTTAATCAGGTTGATAACGAGTCATTTCTCATGGAACATTTTTACTGCTTTTAAATACAAGTTAATGCACTGCAAATTAATAAAAATATATATCAAAAGCTAAAATTTGGTAGCTAAAACGTCAGTACGCTTTGTCAAATCTTTGCTATACTGATCTACTCCATTTCTTCGATTTTGGAATTTGAGTTACTCGACTTGATTTCATAAGGACTTTCTACACTCTTGAAATAGTACGCTTACTAAACTTTCGGAAGAATCAGATACCATTTAAAAACCTATTATGCTATTCAGCGTTTCATATGTTGTGAGTTCAAGAGTTTTTTGAATACATGATATGTTTGTTTATTCAGTGCAACTTTATTCAAAGTATGCTCCATTTAAAGTTTTGATAATTTTTCATTTACAGGCAATTTGCGAATTTCCTCTCCTTAGGTTTAGGTTTGTTTTTAGTTTTTTTTGGGATGCGATCCCATTGTTCAGCCAAATTTTGAAACTTTTGAAAGAAGTGAACTGTTCTTCAGAAAGGGCTGACTGCATCGATCAGAACAAGAGGCAATGTCGGGTGAATACGGCGTGTGAAGCGACACTTATTTAACTGGTCATTGCGATAGTGAAAAATTAATTTGTTCTATTGGCTCTAATATTATCGTTGTTTATGGTGGACAGCTCGCTTTAAACATATTAATTCTCATCGGTAGACATTTCCAGTAATAGCTTCAGACGGTTTCAGTAAATGGCAATTATCTAATCCCGAATAAGACTAACACCTTCCTGGAATGAATGAATGTTTCACTTTTTAAGTCAATCATTATTTAACTTTTTAACATTTTCTGTAACAAACCTATGCAAAGAGCCCGAATTTTTGCCTTTCAAAAATCATATTTCAAATGTTTTATCAACGTTCAATAACAGGTGCGTTATTTATTGCACTCTTGGGCAGATCAGATCTGGGCAACTACATTGAAAACAACAACAACCGCTGCCGCTGTAACGTCAGTGTGGCCGGAATTAAGCTCGGGAGCAGTTATTCATGGGTTTATAAGTAGAGTGTGCTTATAACAGTAATAGTGCTCATAACGTTTCGTACCACTGCTGTTGACTATTGTGAAACCGGCAGTTTGAATTGAACGAATTTGCGTAGCACTCCGAAATTGCCAATTATTTAACAACAAATCTTGTAGTGCGCATACTGTTTTTGAGTGTTTTAATGCACATTACATTTTAGATTATTTGATATGTAAGTTTCATGTCTGATTTCTATTAAAACTTAGATAAGAATTCATTCAGGTTGTTTCTATGTGTTATTCTAGAGTAACAACCAACCCAAGCGAAAGCTCAGCGAATGCCACAACATTATTGAGTACAGCAACCTTTCTGCTCGGGATCGTGTTTTTGCAACCCTACCTTAATCTGCTCTGCCCAAGGTGCAAAAAAACTCACCTATCTCTTGGTATGAGGTCCAAATTATGTTTCATTAGAATAAAACTGGACACTTTCAACCGAATCCACTTAGAGCGAATGTAATGAACTGAAATTAAAGCTGCAAAATATAAGTGCTGCCAGATTTAAGAAATACAAATAGTAGAAGTAAGGATACCTATTGATTATCACTTCAGCACGAAAGTACATCAGTTCAAAAGCTATTTTGCACCCAATCAATCCAATGAAAACTATAAGGACAAAAAAATTTTACATACGTTCTCAAAGGACAAAATATTGTGAGAATTTGTTTTGTTTTGTCTAAAGTTTTATTTTTCGATGAATTTTCATTGAAATGCTTATATTTCAAGATGCTATTATGACCATAGAGTTGACCACTTTGACCAATTCTAGCCACTTATGGTCAATCGCTAGCTTCAAACGGTCAGAATTTAGTGTTTGGCTATATGCAAGCAGCTCATAGTTGATGATTTTCCCAGTCCCACCGAACGCGATAAAACTGTCTTGATCGTGGTTGCAAAATGTACCGAATACACTCTTGGTATCGCGAAAAATGCAAAGTTTTGTAAGAATTTAGCATAGTATAGGAAAAGTTCTAAATTCTGTATCCCTAGGGAATCTTTTCGTCTGCGAAACCTCGAACTTTTTGGGCTATCAAACCTCTTGCAAGTGTTTGTATTTTTCAGCATTGTGTCGTTATTTTCTTATCTGTCTTTGATCGATGCTATCCCAATTTTTTCTTGATAGATTTAAGCCAACTTCATTTTGATTGTAATGATGAATTGAATTATCGTTTCTCATAATTATAGTTAAATTAATTTATCATTGATTAAATTATCATTGATGATTACAAATGATAAATAAATTCCGATATAAGAAAGAAACATCATTTCTACCAGTTTCCCTGAACTTGAAAAGAAACCTTTCAACAAGTCTGATTCTCGACCTTTCTTACCATTGATTAAACTTGCTTTCGAACTTTTCCAAAATTGAATTTGTAAACAGGTTCCACGAGAGAGGGGAGAGAACTGCGGTGTGCCTCTGTGGACCTTCCTTATGATTTGCGCACTCGCCCACTCTGCTGATATAACCCCTTGGCATAAGCATGTTGCTTATTCAGCTACAAATAGCGGGGTGGGTGTTAGTTGTGTGGAGGCTCTCCATAATGGCTGTTATATGCACATTATTGAAGGCGTCTTCAATATCTAGAAAGGCTCCCAAAGCCTATTCTTTGTAATGGGGCGCCTTTTCTATGTCCAGGACTACTCTATGGAGAGCCATTTCAACGGATTTCCCTTTCATGTATGCGTTTTGTTGAGATTCAAGTCTTTGTTAGATATGAAGGTCTAGTCAGCTTTCGAAAACTTTAAGAAGAAAGAAAGTCAGGCTAATTGGCCTGTAGTTCTTCGAATATGCATGGTTGACGTTACCTGCCTTGGGTATAAATACAACTTTAGCGGTCCTTCGGACTGCAAATACGTGACTTAGCACTAGCAGCCTTTGTAAATTTGTATAAGCTAGAAAACGTGAGCAAACCAGTTTTTTTAAGCATGGCCGGTAGAATTTCATCCGCACCTGGGGACTTGAACGGCTTGAAGATATCAATTGGCTAGACTAATTGGTGATAACTTCGCTAATACCTTCGATGTCATGCAGTCCGGACGCCTGCTCACCAATGAAGGGACATCTAGACAGCCTGGGAAGTGAGTACAAGTATCTTCAGTGTTTCCGAGCTGTCACTTGGCTACTCCCTATCCGCCTTACATACCAGGCTAGGCGTGACAGGGCGTTTAGCCAGCAGATTTGTGAGTCTCGCCGTTTCCGAGTTGGGTTCAGTCCTACCGCACAGCTCTTTCCAGCAGCTCTATTTGGCTTTTCTTATTGCCGATTAATAGAGCCCAAGGCGTCCTTGTATTCGTCGCAACATTCCCTGTAATCAGCTGCTTTGGGCAACTTGAAGAGTTCTCGTATTTGTCTTCTGCGATAACTTAGGACCCTGTTCTACCATGGTGGCTTAGGTTTGCGCTTCGGATAGACTTTGGGACAGGACCGTACGAAGGCCTTATCTAGTTTACTTGTGAGTATGTTCATCGAAACTTCCAAGCCAGCTACAAAGCCAATCCTAGGAGGAGGATTCACCTCCCGTTTGAAGTTCTCCCTGTTGATATTTCTGGGATTGCGAAACTGCCGAGAAGTGCAATCTAAGTTGAATTTTAGACTGTAACTAATGTAACAGTGGTCAAAAAATGATGAACCTTCAAGGTCCTCCAATTATCTATTAATTGCTCATTTGAGCCATTTTGCTGAGTTATGTCTAGCTCGTTTTCACTACGAGGGCTAATATAAGTAGGGGTACTTCCTTGATTTGCTACAGATCAATTATAATTAATAATGATCTGCAATATTTTGAGTGCTGGCCGCGGTATCCTCTTTTATCTGTACCACGTCTTTCTGGGGGATCGATCGTTGTACCCAGATGGTCAACAGTGCCCAGGTCCCTCTCGATCTCACCGGCCTCCAATATATTAAGATTTTAATCCTTACGGTGGCGTTTCTTTAGGCGCAGGTAGACACTCTCTACACCTCAAGCCATTTTGACAAACCGCGAGTAGAGCAGGTCGTCAGCCTTGTTTATTTAGAGAGTGTAGAAAATTAGCTAAATGTTGCGACAATTTTCTACCAGTATATAACTATGATAATCGCAACAAAAATAAACAAACTTATTTGTATGAATTCATAGACCAACAACAAGGATTTATCCTGTTATAATTCATTTTGGTCTTATGAATTGAAATTGGTAGAAACTGAATTTTGATAAGATTAGGGTCAGCTCTCACTTTATCCCTCATCTGATTACAGTATTTATTTAAAGTTAGGTTAACTAGAAGCTAGATTATCTTAAAGCTCGGTGCACGGCCCCTGTTCATATCTGAATTCAAACCAAGGACCGACCAAAGGAGCTAGAGCTCTACTCAATAGTATTTAACAGCTCTACCCATTAGATTAAAGAAATTTAATTTAGGTATAAATTTCCTCTTTGTCTTAGGTTAAGTTCCGCGGCTGCCTCTTTCAGACAGACTACGGAAAAGACACACTTTGACGCACAAGACCACATTGTGTAGTGCAAAACCTTTATTGATTGGAGAGCAACCCGGAGTCCTTGGTGGACTGGGTGATCGCCTTTAGGTCTACCGAAGCCACTTCGATTAGGCAACTAAAGAAGTATGATCGGAAGGACTTCGTTCTTGTTCCAACGAGGGTTGGGTATTCACACTGGCGGTGAAGAACTGTTTCCTCTTCCTCCTGATATCTACAGTTTTGGCACGGGACGCTCAGCCTTGCTGAATGCCTACCAAATAGGCAGTGTCCTGCTGAGACTGCCATTGCTGTGCCAATCGACTCCCTTCTTAATTTGAGAAGCTCCATAGTGGAAGGGTTTTCACCTAGGCCTTCACAGCATCTTTTAAGTATTTTTGCAAGATGTTCAGTTTAATTGAAGCTATCGAAATGCCAGTCGGGAGTTTGCAAAGCATTTCCGGTAAAAGCGTGCCAGCCTTCGCAATTTGGTCCCCTTCACAAATCTCCTTAATTTCCCTATGTCCTGGCACTAAAAATAGCTGCATCATTGATTGTCTTGAGATCTTGTTAAGAGACGTAAGGCATTCAAGGACTAGCTTTGAGGGGGTATAAACTCCAGCAAGGGGCTTTAGTGCCGCTTGGCTGTCAGGGAAAATGCAAATATTCACTCCGGATACCTGATTCCACAAGAGATTATTGCCCGGCTCAAGTATCGCCACCATCTCCGCTTGATAGGAACTGCAGTAGTCTGGCAGGCTGCATGGAAGCTTCAAGTTTAAGTCAGTGCAAAATATACCAAACTCCATTCTGTCGTTCAGTTTGAAGCCATCGATATATGTTTCCACAGCATTAACTCCTCGGGATAAATTCCTCTCCCACATCTCTGCTTAGGATTTAGGTAATAAACCGCTCTTTGTCTTACTTAGCGACGACCGAATAATCTAGGTCACAAATGAAAATTTCGAAAAAGATTCATCAAATAATTATGTAACAGTTCAACTAGCCTCTATTAATTGAATTACCATCTACATACATTGACATTCCGCTCTAAAAAGCATGGCCCCAAAAAACGGCACGAAAATGCATTTCCTTACCAGCACTCACATTTCGCAAATTAAATAGCATAAAACTCGGAACATTTCATGAATTCTATCCGCAGTATTTAAATTTTTCATGCAATAAATCTCCGCTAATTGCATTTTCCATCACAGTATGTAATGCAATTAGTATTTAGGGCGTATTGCCATTCCGAGTGTAGACGAGTTCTCGGGATGCACTTTCACCACCATCCAACCCCATTAAACCGTACGAAGCGGTAAGAATAATTTCAGATCTGTGGCGCATATGGCGAAACATGGTCACTAGGTTTCGTAGTGCAGTTTGTTTGTTCTTCGCATACTGTGTGATTTTTCCTAGAAAAACACTTTCCTTACGAGAAAGCTTTCAAATCGTCATCATCATCGCCAAGTGTTTTCATGAACACACAACACGTAGATGGATGTGCTGGATTACGCTGTCAAACTTTAGGGACCAGGACCAAGTTCCAAGACCAACCGAGTGAAGAAGCTGCGCTAGCGTAGCCAGTTAATTCAAGCTCAGAGTCACAACGAGGTGTAACTTTGTGTATGGTGTCTGTTGCCTCGTCGATTTCTTGCTCGAGTTTTGAATTCATTTACTTCTCTTTGACTAGCAGGTAAATTCAACATTTTTGTAATTGAATTTCTCCCTGGACGCTGTTTGCCTTCAGAGATAATTAATATGATTGCATAATTTCTCCGCTTCTCTGCACATCGTTGCTTTCGCTAAGACCTCGATGTGCTTCCGAAATATTGTGTGGCAGATCCAAATAGCGTGCGTCTGGTGTCCTTTGCCATCTCGTATATTTTAAAAAGAAGAAGCTCACCTCGGTTTTACGAGTATCGAGGCTAACGCGGCACGGCTTCTATACTAGTCCATACTCCGGCCATAGTGCCATATTCATGAAGAAGCAGGAAAAACGAAAAGAGGCCTGGCTAAATTAACTCACATAGAGCGGAGTGAACTAGAGACACTTTTAATCTGCTTAAGAGCCTTAAGGACTCACGATTTAACTTAATACCCGAGATCAGGTCTGGTTTATGCTGGTAATCCGCTTCGCCGACAATCTATCTCTCGATGTTTCACTTGCCGACCAGAGAGCAGAGCACTAGAACCGTTTTTTTTTGTCGCATCCCGTTTTGTGAACATGTAATTCAATTTAGTCCTGTGCTTTTATTTATTGTTTTGAAACTTTTTTTTACCGTCGATGGTGGATACGTTGGTTGACGTTTTGTTTGATGTTTTATTTTTGAATTTTTTCGAAGCGGATGGGTACGTGGGCGTTTGGGTGAAATGGGCATTTGGATGGGTGTTTGCATTCGTGGTAATTTGAAAGTGAAAATCGGATATTTGGTGCTTGCAGTTTTCATGCTACATATTCTGATTGCTGTTATGGAACCGAAAAGAAATGAAAAAAGTATTCAATTTTCAATGAAATTTCAAGAATATGTTAGATGCGAATTGAAAAGACAGTTTTCCATCGAATTTAACTGAAGCCCTCGTAGAAGTGCAAGCTTAGTATCTTCTCAAGAGACTCTCTAATTCAAAATATTTTTCCATCAGATGAAATAAATCAATATATTAACTCTTAGAGTGGTAAAATCGAAAAAATGCAAATATCTGAAACTGGATACAGCGAGTCTTAATAAGAAAAATTGACTCAAAGCTAATTAAGTAAAATTTCTTCATCTTCTTCGTTGCTGTCCGGGAGGTAGTAGTCAGTCTGTGGATTTAATTTGCAAACCGACGGTTCCAGGCCTGTAAAATAATTCGGAGGAAGGTTGTTTGAAATAATTTTTTTGATTAATGCAAATTAATTTCTTGCAATTAATTTTTTAAATTTTTGATCCATAGCGAATTCGAACGTGGATTGGATGCGAATACGAATAAATGTCGAACTTTTATATAAGGTCCCCATTCTAAGTGGAAAAGCAACCCCTAAAACATTTGAAATAATTTTATTTACACTTTACTGTCTCTCCTTGCTGTATAAGACTGGTGTGTACAGTAACTCAAGAAATTAGCCTTCTAGGTAATAATGCAAAAATCTATTCAATCTTAAGGTAACACTACGAATACTACTTCTCTGAACGTTCTGAAGTAAAATTTTTGAATTTATTTTGTAATTAATTACTTTACTTGATTTTATAATTTTTATTTTTTAATCCAGACTCGGATATTTACCTGATTTGAATTTGGCAACGTCAACGAAAAAAATCACAACTATATACGATTAATATCATTGGATAGAATTTTGTATTTTGATCCTTGTGGTGCATGTTTCGTCCTGTAGCTTTTACATACATAGATTTTTGTTTTGTTTGAGACACGTAGCCAGTTTCAATTGCAAAACATCGTAACTTTTCCTAGCAAACGACAATTAATGTGTGTTTTTGAAAAAATGAAAATCATAAAAGCTTTACGATATCTTAACGAAAAATCCAACATTATAACAAATACACTGCAAGAATAGATACATATATAATGGAACGTTCGTTTTGTTTTTTGGTTCCACAATATTCCTGGGAAAAGTATTGAATTCTATCTAGAAATGTCAGAACTGTAATTCATACAAATCTTCTATGGAATTCTCTTTTGGTTTTCACTGTTCCTTTGTTCGTCTGTCCTTGATCGAAATAGAAATCCGTTTTTTTCTTATTTAGTTCGGTATAACTGAAATTTTGTTGGAGAAAGTCTTGAAAATGATCTATGACCGTAAGCGGAAAAGTATTTTATAGACGACGACACATGCCACCGTACATGCTCATGCATTTCCCATGTGTGCTTGTACGGATGCTCGGAACGTATTTGACTTCATTCGATTTAAAAAAAAAAAAAATTCAGTCGAATGGAGATTTATTGCTTTATGCTCGTTGAATATTATGCTAAGATATTTCACTTCGCCTAGTAATTTTGATGTGTTATCGAATCGAGCTTTGATTTTCCAACACGCAATGAAACATGGAAAGTAGGGACAGTGAAAACAAAAGGAGGTCTTTTGGAGAGTTTCTCGTCCTGTCTATGATTTAGGTCAGCAATCTGTGTTCAGTCTTTCCAAGAAATTCAACAATTTTAACTTTTTCCACTGAAATCATATACGTTTGAAACTAATATTGATTTTTCTTTTTTCTCTCTCATCGCTTTTCTGGCGTATATTTACTTTACTATGAAATTCATCTCGACGTCTGCTGAAATTTATTTGGACGAACCATGAAATTTCATAACTTTGTTACGGTGGACGATTGCGGACTTGCCGAAAACTTTCCTACATGCCTACCATGACTTCCGTGCGAACGAATCGAAAAAAATGATTTTTCCTGTATGTTTTCACACATCCGCTAACATTGCAATCGGCATACTGTTCATGCAATGATGACGACACAACACATCACGCCGGCGGACGACCATCATAATCATTGTGTATGCGAATGAATTTTCGGGTAACATGTGCAAAAATATCGAACGGGGACGACTTGGAATGGCGTATGATGAAATATGGTGCTGGTGATGTGTGATGCTGGTATTGCATATGGAAATTATATGTGTTGTAGCTCGGGAATAGAAGGAAATCCGACAGTTTTTTATCGACTGATGCCCGGCTCAACGGCTCAAACGAACAAATTTCATACGTTTTATCTGCAACAAAGACCGGATAATGGTGATACATGGGCCGATATTAAAGTTAATCATCCGCTGGACTACGAGAGCATCAAGGAATATAATTTGACGATACGTGTTGAGGTGAGTAAATTAAATTGTTTATTTTTTATTATGTTGTAATTGTATTTTGGGTGGTTATTTGAAATATTTTTTCCCGAAAAAGTCGTCAAATTCATGTTTCAGGATATGATAGATTTCTGTTTTGAATTGATGAATGTAAATGTCTAAGAATTGATGGCAGTTCAATGACAATGTGTACTGTAGCATGTTGGGTGTCATCGAAATATTTCAGTTTGGGGCTGAACAAACTCATCGAATCATAAATATTGCATTAATTACTTATATTTTGAACATGAAATTCTATGCGCACCTTAGAGTGAAAATGGAATATTTCTACGAATCATATACTCGTATATTCGTTTAGTAGCTAAACATACAAGTACACCATGTTATTTGAAGAGATATTCTACTTGAGGTAGCATATCTCAAGAATCAGAGATGCTCGAACAAATAAAATTGAATAATGTCGAAAAGAAAGCTTTGAAGTATTGCAATGATTATTAATACACGTGTACTCAGAACGTCAATAATATGGTTGTATTCAGCTTTTCAGTTGTAATTAATAATATGGTTGTAATCAGTTAATATGGTTGTTTAATATGGTTGTAATCAGTTTTATTCCATTAGAAATATTTTATGAATTTTATCGCAATATGAGCAATATTCCAGGTACAAAACTTTCTATTAGACTCAATGTTCATTGAATATCGATGATTTGTACTTATTATTTGAACCTATGCATTAAAGAGAAGAACGTGTTTGTTTAGAGCCAGTCGAAAGTCGAAAAAGAGTTTTTTTTTTAAATTTAGTTAAATCAGTTCAATAATTAGAGACATGTAAATCTAAAGCTAACTTGCATTTCTTGGCTGAAGTAGTAGGTTCTTATCCTATTTCGCCGCTAAAAATTTCAATGTGTAAAATTCTTAACATCATCATCATTGACACTACAACCTGGGTCGGGTCCTGGCTTCCTTCAGCAAAGTTTTCCACTGATCCCGCTCGCCAGCCGGTGTCATCCAATTCTGTTGTTGCATCTCCGGAATCGAAAATCTAATCGAAATTCTCAACATATCCTTGAATAATCTCTCCAACGCATACCAGGATGAAATCGAAATAAAAATCCAATGCGCCACAAGATTACCTATGAATCTATTTCAATATAATTAGTTAAAAATGTGTTATAAATGAGAAATGGAGTTTGCAAATGCTGGCGCCCAGTGTGGGTTTGCTTATATGTAAAAAGAAATCAGTTTGAGAAATTAGTCTTTATTATTTTATTATACGATTCTACGGTAAGGATTAAGTTCGCTGTCCTATCTGTTGAAGCTTTGCTTAAATTTCCTTATGTTGAAATTTTTGCAGATAGTCGGGATTTTCTTCTTCAAAATTAGTCCTAACTTTGTAGTGTTTGTTGATTTTTTTAGCTGCTTCCTTCGTTGGGCCGATTGAATGCTCCTCGTTTTAGATGAATAAAAATTAACGTTTGGCGTTTGAGTCAATTCTACTAGCAAGATTTAATCTTTCTGGGAAAATTGGGTCTGATTTAAATTCATGAAAATATCATAAGTCGATATGCTCACATTAAGTGACTGAAAAAAAATATATTTTTTTAACAATTTGTAGCGTTTTAACAATTTAATGGCATAAAGTAAGACAAAACGCGAAATAGCATAAAATAAGATAAAAAATTCACAGCATAAGATAAAATAATAAGATAAAAATCTTTTCCGGTGAGAGCAAATAGTCAAACTTCGCGAATCACATGCGACTCAAATCTCCAAATCTTGGACCTATTAAATATTGACTACTCACGAAGAACATCTTGTATGCACTTTGCATTCTATGAAAATATAGACAGGAAATATAGACAGTACGTTTACGTTGTTGCTACCATTACCCATTGTCGACTACCGTCGTTGTTGAAGTGAAAGTAAGATAGTCATTCGAAAAGTTCTTGTAGCATGCATTCGAGCAGAATAATTTACAATTCAAATCCATTAAACGACCAGCTCTGTACGAAACTCCTTTCGATGATGATATCTCTATCGTATATTATGTCATTGTTCTTCTTGGCATACATACCGTAGAGCTGTATTTACTGCAAAGCTTCGCAGATACGAAATGCAATATATTCGTAATACTATTACCGAAGAAACTTCGAACGCTTGCGGAGGACAAAGAAAACAGCGACTAGATTTGCAGGCTTGCAATGAAGCAACATCAGCAACAGCAGCAACGAAGACTTCAAGATGATTTTGTTCGGGGCCGCTGTTCAGTGGTTGGCCCACATCATTGAGTCTTGTGGTCGCTTGGAAAATGTAATGAACAATAGATTTCCGCGGGAATGGAATAATAATAGCGTGGATCATGAAATTTACATTACCTCAAATGAACGGCAGGTTCGCTGGTTTTCATTGAGTGCGTATTACAGCATCGGCTGCTTGTGTACAGGACGTAAAGCTGCTTGTTTAAAGTTTGTTTCGACGGACTCGATTTCCGAGAAAATATTAAAAATTATGTAAAAATTATGTAAAAAACTTGCTTTGATTTTCAAATTCGTGATATTAGAACGAAATTCTTCCGAAGGTTACTTACTTTATAACAGAGTCATGTCAAATAATGCATCAAAATTTTATCATATTAAAGCATGAACCTCAATATAAATCACAATTACACTGATTTTCGCGGTAAAATCTCAAAACCATTTAAACTACTCCCCACAATCGATTCAAAAGAAAGTATGTTCAAAAAGCACAGTAAAAACTGCTTTTGATTTCACTCCAGTGACAATAAATTATGAGATTCGATACTCCAGACTGAATATCTTCGAACGTAATATTCTTTACACATGATAATATTACAATAGACTGCAAAGCTGCAGAGGACAGACTGGTTGAACAAGGGAGCCTCAATGTGCTTCTATGTAGGTCTTACGAGAGCTTTGAGCTGCATTGTTTCGTAGTGTATGGAATTATCATAAAGATGAAATAGCAACTAGGAAGACAAGTGCTACAAAAGCGAAGCTCTGAAGTCGATCCAAGATTATGACAGCTTAGTATGAGATCTGAAATGTAATCGAATCGTCCTGGCATGAAAGTTAGCGTTTTCAATGATTTGTGGTGATAGCGATTTTGTTACACTTAGCAGAAAGTGATTTTTGATGAAGATATTGAGGTGTGGATAAGCTAGATTAGTCTTACTGAATGGAAACTACGGATCGTGTTAAATCATTCTAGCCTGAATTATTTTTTAAAAAGGAGTTATTTTGGATAAATAAATGAAACCTAGTATCTGATTTGTAAGCTTAGTCCAAGTGGTATGTCAAAAAATACCTATCAAAATATAGTGACAGGGTTTTTGAAGTCCGACTTATCGTTTTTGACGGGATAATGTCCCTTAAGTAATTTTTTTTTTAAATATTACCTACCACAAAAGCTTCAAAATTTTATAATCGAGAACTGAGTTACTACAAAATACTGAGAGATGTTTGGTTGCGGTGAGCTAATAAAGAAGTTGATTTGGTTTTAAAGGGTAACATTACCTTGGCGCTCGGAAAAATAGGCATAAAAATAAATATTTTTATTACGAAAAAAAATCTAACACTTCTCGAAAGGTTGTGTTTAAAAAGTCCACAACTTGTGAACCTATCTCCCAACCAAAAAGAATCTTACGTCACGACTTGGATAATATTTAAAATATATATGTGTTTTAAATTTAAACGAAATAAGCTGATTAGATCCAGAGATATCTAGTAACAAAAAAAAAACAGTACGGAGTCAACGACTTTAAACCAAATATTTTTTTTAAATTACCTTCAATCTGTAATTTTTGGGCCATACATCACGTCTTCGATTCTTGCCACGATGATTTTGAGCAGATCTTTTCAATTGTGTGGCCTCTTTGGTTTCCTTTTGCGCTCTCATGTTGGCTGTAGGTATTCGTTGAAAATTCTAGTTTCCTTTAAATTACAGCGCGGTTGGGCAAATTGCAAGGTTTGATAGCTGCATCACTTTTAATACACTAGCATATCATTTGATATACTAGCAGCAATATAATATGCAATCACAACAAATTGTACTCCGCTGTAATGCACTTTTAGACCAAATGACAGCGTTTAGACTTTTGTTGTTATTATGAGTGAATCCTGCGTTCTAAAAAAAAATTGTAGTAATTAATCTATCTTATGTTGATTTAATTACATTTTAGACAGTTAGAGAAAAGGTATTTTTATGCACTTAAGATTCCAAAGTTGTAGAGACCTCGGCTTTCTGATACTAATGCCAGGTATCTTCGCCGTGCGTAAATTTGCCATGCTGTCTTTTTACCAGCGGATACTTTATGGTAATGAATTGTTCATATTGCTCTCAATTGCAATAACTTCGGGAATAATTTGAGTATTGAACTGGTCAGACGTTTAAAAGAATCTTAAAAGCTCATATAAACAATTTATCTTTTTACCCTAAAAAAAAAAACGATTTTCTGAAAATATCAAGGTAACACCTCAAATAGGGATCTTCATTTCTTACCTTTCATCCACTTTTTACGTTTCATAAGATATGACGATAAAGGACGGCTTCACCTTAGAAAAAGGGAAGTATTACTATCCATTTTAATTTTAAATATGTTTCGAAAATATTTCTCAATTATCTCCACAGACATTTTTAGTATGTTGCACGCAAATAAAATCTACTAAAATAACTCTGAAACAATGAAACTTTTCCTTACCATACTTTTACTCAGCTTTTAAGTATAAATCATTTCTTACGTCTTTCTCTTCACGCTTAATGTTTAAGATCTAGTATGTACCATCGCTAATATTGCTCACTAGACTTTTCTCAATTTTGGTAGCCCATTGAGAAAACACAGCATGCTCTACTCATTTCCATGTAAGTTTCCTATATGATGCTGCACTAGTGCTGTTTCCTTCGCGTTGAGGCTGATATTTGCCATCAGAGCAGTTTTGTCAAAAGCTTTTTTTCCTTCAGAAAATTTCAATTTTTAAAGCGAAGTTTGACTTTAAAAAGAGCTAAATTATGCTAAAAAATTATTATTATAATTGATTATGATAAAATATTTTCTTATTTGCCGGATCGGAGAATAAAGAGCTCAGATGATTCAAATATACATTCAGAGATAAAAAATAAGTTTCTTCCGATATTTGTAACGGTGAAGGCAGCCGATTGAGTATTTTTTTACGTTTTTTTCTCTATATCTTTATCATACCGGATATGATCATTTCTTAGGCAATCTTAAGTTAATTGCTTCTAAATCTCAAAATATTGTTGGACAATATTTTTTACTGAGTTACTTCTATGGTACTACTTTGTACAAGCTTTATGGGCCAAATTTCTGTAAAATTCATAAGCTGATAAATATTTTTTTATACTTTTCTCTCCTTAAACTGATATGGAAGAACCAAGAGCAGGTTCTTTAAGGGGTTACGCCACCATGGCGTTCGGAAAAATAGGTATAAAAAAAACCGTCTAACGCAGTCATTAAATATAATAAAATAATCTTTATTTTACACACATACTTAAATAGTACTTTTATGAATAAAATTAAAAAATGGTGGAGATTTGAGCCGACATGCAGAGCCCTGTTTTGAAAATCCTCGCTGATGTTGCACTTGTCTCTCTGCTAGGCATTAACTAAAACACAAAAACACATTTTTGTCTTGATCAAAAGGGTAATAGTTATAGTTTGACCCAGGGTATAATTTTTAAAAATTTTTTTTTAGAAATGACAGCTATTTACAAAAAATAGACGCCTTGAAATTTTGAGTTTACAGAAATTTATAAATTTATAACTTTTAAACACTTTTAAACTGGTCTAGAAATTTGATCAAATCGATTTTTGTTTGTTTGCATATTTACAAAGTTTAGACCTTTAAGAATAAGCTTTTAAAAGGATTTTCGGTTATTTTTGGAGTTACAGCTATTTTGGTGACACGCCAACTAACTGCCCGAAACGAGACTACAAGTATTAAACGCATTTTTCTCGGAACTACTTTTCCCGATACGGTTAACATGATATCTCTAGTTGCAATAAACTAATTTACGTGAAATTTTGCGCAAACCCTCTTAACACTATTGGTTATCGTCTGACGTAGGGACTTTTCAAAAAAATTTTCTACTATTTAAAATGAGGTAAAAAAGCGACTTTTTTTATATGGACGCCATTTTGTGAAAAAAAATTTTTTTCAAATCGCCTACATAAGACGAATTTCACATTCTTCTTATTGCAGAACTCACCTAAAATGTATGTTTCGGACCACCAGGCAGGTTGGAATCATGTCAACCATGAGACAAGTTTTTTTTTTTGAGCCTTCACTTCGCCGGCCTGTCTCTAAATCAATTTAATTTTTGAATACATTTTTTTACTTTCAAAATGTTAATAAAAGACTGGTAAACAAAAATACCCCAAACATTTTATGGTTTTTTTTTCATTGCGTCCGTAAAATCACCTCAAAATCAAGCCTCTAGACCAGAATACTGCCTTAAGATAATATTATGAATAATAGATGTAAATTCCAACCAAATCAGTTGAGTAATTCAGGAGATATCGTGTACATTTTTGTATTTTGAAAAAAACAGTTTCGAGGAAAACGCAAAAGAAAAAAAATTACTTTGACGCGCTTACTCCCAATTACTATAACTTCGTTTATATTGGGAGTTTTTGAATAATCAAACGTTTAATATATTCTTAAAAGCATAAAAGATTTAAATAGCCAAAAAACAATATATTTTTTTTTCGAAAATTTCATAGAGGCGTAACGTCTTAATTTGGTTTCCCTGCTGAAATCAAGCTGGAGCTTTGGACATGCACAATTGTATGAATGGTATGAAATATAATACATTGCACTAAAAGCAATGTCCGAAACATAGCCTACAGCTTCGTGAATAATGAGTGTTTGCTACCGCAAAAGTTGATGTCACAATTTCACAACACATCGTTTTTAAAAACACATTGTGTTTAAAAAGAGCCTTATAATTATCCGGTTTTTTGGCGCTACTCCTTTTAACACCCCGAACAAATACTTTCCGCAAATGCGATGATATTTCTCAGCAGAAACCATACTATCACTTTTACAGACAAATTCACACTACTTTCATTGAATTCAACTGAGCACACTGGTCATAATTAATCAATCGTTTTCTACCGTTTTTTTTAAACATCTGTAGCTTTTAGCCGATGTTTCGCTGCGGTAACTACTTTCTTATGTAATTTTTAAGATTTGATTTCCACTGCATAAGCCAATCAGTACGCGAATGCTGCATTAGTTTTCCGTTGTTGCAGACAATCAATTGTGACATTAATAGAATTAAGTTTTAATATTTTGATCGTTTTTAACATTTGATCGTTTTTTAGAAGTAATTAAAGCTCCATAATTTATTGATTAATATACATTTTTTTTGCGCCTCATTTCTCCTTAAAGATCGAAACTGTATTACATGATTTCTGAAAACTGACAGCATAAATTGGTTAGAATTCCTGGGTACTTAAATTTATAATGCTAACCATATAGTGGGGTATCAAATGGTTCCCATAATTTCATTCCAGCAAAAAGTGAGATTTTTCCAACGATGGTTCGACAAAAATTATTCAAATATTGATGAAAAGTTCGAATGGCTTTGTAGTAACTATACAATAGTTCAAAAATCTAATTAGGCAAACTAGAAGTCCTACCTGAGAGGGTCCTACGTTATTATTTTGGAAATTATGCGGCATGTCACTGTAAAAATAAAATGAAACAATAAACATTCCAATTGGGTTGATTTGATGGAATAAGTAAAATTCGAAAGAAATCTCTACTTTCTTTTAACATTTATGTCCAAAAATAGGCAAGTTGATTCAAGTTTTGTATAAGTGGCATAGTTTCATCAGAAAAATCGCAAAAATTGCTTTAAAGCAAAGTAATGATACGAAACCGTTATTTGTGTTTATTGTTCATAAATATGTTAATTCATCGCAATAAGATACTAGTTCGTCAATCAGATTTGATAGAGTTCCTTATTTTATCAAAACATTTTTCAAATATATTTTCAATTGCTAATGTCCGGTTTCATATGTTTCAAAAGAAAAGTCCTGGCTTTATGTTGAAACGGAATTTCTTTTTAAAATTTTGCTCTGATTACCTATATTGCTCCGTGATGATTTTGTCGAATTTTCAAATTTTTGGTTTTATGACCGCATTTCGCAGGCGTCAATTGATTTTAAAAGTTATTGCAAGCGGTTATTTCTTAATATTCTAGGCTACATATTTGTTAAGAGTTCGATCAAAATCCGATTCATGAGAATCCGTAATGCTTATCAAAATTATGTGCTCAATTGTTTCTGGAAATCAGTGGGCGCATAAAAAAAAACACAATGTATATACTAAAGTACAGGCAAATTGAAGTTCACCGCCACAGACTTAGGCTTCAAACCTGTGAGCTAGATTTCCGAACTAGAAATTAATTGTGGTTATGTGACTACTATTTTCAACAAACAGAAAATTTAACACCTAACCTGATATTTATTTTTGATTGGGTGTGTATTAATAATGAGTTCGTTATCGGTCAATTATATCTATTTCTGTCTTATAAAAGTAAGTTTTGCTGCAATTTTTAATGTGTCCCAGTTTCAAAACAATTTGCTGATTTGAAGCAAAAATAGGAACATTCAAATAGTTTTTTGATATTGTGCCAAGTGCAAAAAGTTGTATTATTTTTTTTTAAACGATTCGAATGAATATTGTTTTTTGATGCTGTACCGTACGATTGAAGCTTTTTAATACCTGAATCCTAAAAACTAATCAAGTGGTTATTTATTTATTTATCATTGAACAGAACAATCCAACAACAAAGTGAGATAAAATCATAAATTATGAAAATTTTTTTAAATATAAAATAAAAACTACGAAAAAAAACAAAAAACCATTTTTCACATTATTGAAGCTTCATGGTTTATCAATTACCTTTGGAAAATCAATTTCCGCTACATTGTTTCTATTCTATCTCCTAGCTCCCGGGAAGATTGCTTTTATGTTGTCTAATTCAGATCCTACTTAATGCTACGACATGCAATTGAAAATTGAAAGGATATTTTGAATATGCTTGAATATTACGAACACATACTACATTCAAATGACAGTATCCTTCCACATGCAACTTTCATGCAATTAGAATGAAACAAAAGCCTGATATTCGAAACACATGTTAGCGGCACTTAAAGGCATTATACATCAAAGAATTAGCATATGAATCCACATCGTAACCGATTTCTCATTACAAATGTGAATTGCCGTGAATGATGTAGACAACGAAACCGCTTCTATTCATCCATCTACAAACATTAATATTTACAAGCTTACGTAAGGATTTCCTTCGTACAAATTGAGTAGCAGCCTGCCTGTCTGCCTACAGCCTTTCTTGTACAAATCGCTCGTAGATTCCTAGCCTGCGGGGAGGCCTCTTTTATGTTGGCTGACTCAAAAACACTCCTATTCACTAACAACACACTTACCTATATGAGCAGCAGGTTTGTAGGTTACACCGGTAACTTTGATCACGACGAACAGTCTGGACAAACGCCCTGACAATATTACGACTGTGCCAGGATGCTATTACCGACGATTCTTAGAATCCTTTTGTAATGCTCACACAACTGTAAACCCACTATTACCACTTTCAAATAACCTACTGCTTGCTCGGCGGGAAATAACAGCGTACGCACGGATCGCAATATGAGCTCATATAGATTTTCTCTAGCTTTCGTTTTCTGAGCGCTTAATAGCAGATGTTAATGGCCTGGTTAGGTGCTAACAAGAAAATTTAGAGCAGCAGTTTGTGAAATCTCTGTGAACATAGTATAGAATGCGTTATTTTGGCCAAAGTGTTGTGTAGATTCTGGGTGGATGTGTTTTTACCCTGCTTAAGGTACCAGCAAATGGATATGAAAGTGTTTTGCTCATTTTTTTTTGGTGCAGGTGTAGGTTTTTAGGGGTTGCGGTCGTGAGAGGAAAAGCTAATACATTTGTTTGGTCCAAATATGTGGTGCAGACAATAAATTAGTTTTATGAAAAGACGGCAAATGTGAAGGAAAAGGAATTAGATGGATTCAAACTGTACACTATTAGATGGAACAACAAATTGTGTGGGAGTATATTTGTATTCCTGTCGAGGAAAGCATTGTATCGTATTAACTTCACGAATTTAATAGTTATGTTTTGATGTGTGAAATCTTTGACATACTTCCTACTCGTTTGAAGAGATCAGATTATAGACCCACGCTGGGCGCTTTTAATACTGCTTCCAAAACGTATTTGTAACTTCATATATTTCATCAATTGAAAAAAGGAATTCGATACAACCTCCAAATTCAAATGGAGGCGTATGTTTCTCGACCACATTAGACAATTGATATTATTAATATTCATCTGTGCTTATATCCACATTGACTTCAGTTTTGTTTTTTATTTTCGGAAAATCGTCTAATCCCAAACAATTATAACAGTAATTGATTATTCCTATGTAGAATTCGTTGAAATGTTTCTGTAGACAAATGAAAATCGAACATACAGTAAGCTTCGTTAAAGCATATACTAATTGCAGTGATTAGTTTATGTAACCATAAGTAGTCCTATGTTGTGAGAGATTGAGAAAAAGTTCACTTGCTTGACACGTTGGTCATTAGTGTTAAAGTTAAGTTGGTTTAGTAGGTAATTTGAGTCAATGGTAATTGCTAAAATTTTTGCGGCAAATAAGATTTTGGAATTTGAACGTCGGAAGTTCAAGATACTCATTCGTAAAAGATTTAAGCGGTCTTGAAAAGTAGGTAGATATGAAGGATCGTACCACTGAAGACCGCGAAGGCAGGAATTTTTAAATAAACTCAATTTACGGCGCCCAAACAAGTTTCCATATTCGACAATAGGTGTGACTAGGCTGCAAATATTAAGTTTCCTTGGACGTCTTCTGACAAAATCTAGGATCGTCCAATGTGAATGATTGACTAAGCAAACTTCCTGAATCGAGTACTTTCGTTCATCTGCATAAAAGTATACTCGAAAGTGAGTTTTCATAGATTTCAGGAATATTTTTGCGTGTGTATTTGGCTTGAGAGGATTAATTAGGCATTTATCATCGAAGATTTTATCGTCATCGACATAAAACCAAACAAAGAATGACTCCAGAATAGAACCCACAAGATTAATAAATAATGAGAATAGCAAGGGACCCAGATGACTACCTTGTGGAACAATAGACGTGGTTTTAATTTCAGATAACAAGACATCGCAAAAGGATACACATTGGGTGCGATTCGTCAAGTAAGAGTCAATAGTTTTGAAATGAATGAAGCTGAGCTAAGAATATATATAGTAATCAAGCTTATCAAAGGCTTTCGTCAAGCCTGTGTTGGCAAAGTCACTTTGAAGGCCAGCTTGAATTGAATTGGTAATTTGATGTAAAAATTGAAAAAGCCATGATTGTGACTGAACGACCTTTCATAAGACCGTGTTGGTACGGGGCCATAATGAATTGGCAGTGGAAAGCTACAATATCGGTGATTATAGTTTCAAAAAGTTTAGCGACGCAGGAACGTTTTGCAATAGGTCGATAGCTGCATATGTCATTACGATTTTCTTTCGTAAATATAGGAGTGACGATGAAGTATTTCCACTTGTGAGCAAAGATGTTTGATTTGAAGGATATATTGAAAATATAAGACAGCGCAGGTTGTAGCAATGACACATTATTTGAAGACCAAAGTAGTTATGCCATTGTTAGATTATTGTTAAGTTTATTCACAAAAGCGATAATGGTGTGCTCGTGAATTTTTAAATCCTTCCTTGGGAGGAGGAGGAAGAAAAGATTGGTGGGAAGGAGGAAGAAGAGAGTCTGGAGTAAATCAAGTTTGTGCGATAAGCTTTATGGAAAACAAAAACAAATAAATTACTACAATCAAAGAAATCATTAATATATGAGTTGTTTTAAATGTTAGTGGACCCCCATTGCTATAATATGTCTTAACTCTTATTCTAATATAATATTATAAAGTTTGTTAGGTTTCACTTAAAAATTAAAGTTTACTTGTTACGCATATTTCTATTATGTTATCTAGAGTCTACATTGGCCATAAGCTCTGCCATATGCGATGGCAACGAATGTCACCTAGAGTCCACATTGGCCATGAGCTCTGCCATATGCAATGGCAACGAATGTCAGTTTATGGCATGTCATCTGCGGCCTGGGCAGCGGCATGTCATGCCATATCATTTTAAAAATGTCGCTCAGCCGTGAACATGTGCGCGCTATCCGGTATTTGAAAGCACTGCAAAGGTTAGAGGAAGCGGAATGTGAGGAAAGGCGTAAATTGAGGAAGAGGCGAACATATAATTCCATAAGCAATCTTTTTTTTGTATTCATTTAAGATTCGTAACACTATTTCCGTCGACATCACCATTTTGAAAATGAACAACTGTCAGAATATGGCCATGAACAACTGTCAGAACATGGCTATATGGCCAAGGCGAAGCAAATGTCTTGCCATATGGCTTGACATTTATGGCATGCCATCAAATATAGTATGCCATTTACCGTCTACATTTACCATTTCCATGGCAAGTCAAATGTCATGCCATCTCCCATGGCCAATGTGGACGCGGCGTAAATTAAACTTCTTTATTATAGAAATTACTAAATTACAAATTGTTGAAGTTCTATCGGAATATAGTTGGTAATCAGGCTCCGAGCGTGTCGAGTGAAACTGTTTCCAGGCTCTAGTTTTGGAATTTTTCAAAGGACAAAGCTGTAGAGACATCCAAGAAAAAGGTAGTGCCCTTAAAAAACAGCTAAACAGCCGAGTGTGGAAATAAAATATAGCTTTATACTAATAAGGTTTAAAATTAGCAGTCAAGCCACGCAGTTGATCGATATTAGCTCGTCTAAATTAAATTTCAGCTCAGATGCATTGGATGATAAATGATTACGAGAGTTAGGATCGAAAATGATGTTGAGTCTACAATGATTTGCGGTTTTGTCGATGAGTCATGAAGTGAATGGGAGGCGTCAGTCGCACAAATCAGGTCCAACATTTTCCCATTTGAATAGAGTTGAAATGAACCAAGCGATATTATTTCGTTCGCAAAGTTAATGTCTTGTCGCCCGCTTATAGGGGTAGAGTTCGGGTTTTCGTGGGTACCATCAGCTGAGAGGTACCAGTTGGGTCTAGGCAGGTTGAAATCACTCATCAAGATAATGTCGTCGTTATTGTAAGCAAGATCGCATATGAAGTGCATAGTAGTTACAAGCAAAATATAAACGGCATGCGAGGATTTTGGTGGCATCAGGTTGACAGCTAACAATAACTTCTTAGTTATGAGCTCGACTCGAGCACAAGCAAACTCATATTATCTATATGAGGTGTCTGCATTAAACAAAACTTTGAGATTTTGCTCGTTTTTGCTTGGTTTATTTGTCTTTTTGTTGGCGAATTCGTGCCCAATGCAGTTCAGGAGCCACAAATTGCGATTGGCGATGGATTTGAGGCAACAATGTGGAGTTATTATTTTAACTGAAGGTACGCGATTTCCTATCTTACTAACTGATAAGCAGTCCTTGGTGATGAAGAGTTTTTTTTTGTCTTCAATGATTCCCTCGGCGTTTTTCCTCGCGTCATTTACGGTGGCATCAGGAGCAAGTCTGGATACAAAAACAGCTTTGTGTTGAAAATATTAAAATCTTTAGATGCCATAGGATGATCTTAATTGGAGCATTTCACGCTCAAGCTCATTTCGTTTGGAGGCTGGAGATTCCGTAATCGCATTATTACTTAATTTTGAATTGAATTTGCACTTCGTTCACTCATTGCTGCATCAAATGTTTTAGAAGTTATTTTGGTGTGTTTCACAGCAACGTTTTGAGAAGTTGTTTTATATTTAGTGAATCCGTGTGTCAGGTGATGGATCGTGATACAGGTTTCGAGGATTATTATGTGAACTGAGGTACGATCATCCATTGCGTTTAAGCTTGACGATATTGGGTCGATCGAACGCGAGGTTAGATTTGTGTCAATGATATCGCCTACAGCCACTCTTCGTCTTAGAGAGAATTAAGATCATTATCTTAAATTTAGTTATCCTCTAGATAGTGCAACGACTACATCTTGCTGATCATGCAAGTAATCTAATAGATCAACAAAAAGTTTCGACGATGAAGATAGGTTCTTCAGTATATTACCGATCGTACAATTATCACGGGATACAGACTCGTATCGCTCATGCAAGCTTTCCAAACTAGAGATGGGACTGCTCCTGCGATCACTGCTACTAATCGCACTGCTCTTTGAAAAGAGCAGTGAGCAGTGCGATTGCTCTCTGCTCATACTGTTCAATTGCTCACTGCTCTTTTGCAGAGCAGATAGTTTTATGAAGAGCAGTGAGCAGTGCGATTGCTCTCTGCTCATGCTGTTCAATTGCTCACTGCTTTTTTGCAGAGCAGATAGTTTTATGAAGAGCAGTGAGCAATTTGGTTGTGTTTTGCTAATGTCGTTCAACTGCTCATTGCTCTTTTGCAATACAGAACATTTTAAATGCTCATCTATTCAGATTCTTATCTTCCTACCATTGCGAGTATTTTCGGACTTGCAAGTATTTTATCAATTATTCAAAAAGTTTTTAGGGCAAAAGTAGCTGAAATCGGACAAAATCGGCCAATTTTGTGTTAGAGTGGTTTGGGACATAACGGGCCAAGACCTATTGCTGTGATACAAAAATTTCGGTTTTGTAGGGGAGTAAGGGGTTTTTTGGCCATAGTTTGGCAAAAACTGCCTTTATGGCGCTTTCGATGATTGAAAGTGGTCGGGGAGTATATTAGTGATATAATAAGGGCGACAAATTTTTGATAGGGGAAATTGGGCAAAAACGTCCATATTTTCCAAAATTTTTTTTTTGGTCTAGAATGAATTTGGAGACCTTGCTGGGTTGTTTCGGGCGAAATTTCCATACAAATCTGGGAAAAAGCGGCCTAGTTTCGAAGATATGGCAAAAGTAGCTGAAATCGGACAAAATCGGCCAATTTTGGGTTAGAGTGGTTTCGGACATAACGGGCCAAGAACTATTGCTGTGATACGAAAATTTCGGTTTTGTAGGGGAGTAAGGGGTTTTTTGGCCATAGATTGGCAAAAACTGCCTTTATGGCGCTTTCGATGATTGGAAGTGGTCGGGGAGTATATTAGTGATTTATTAAGCGCGGCAAAATTGTTGATAGGGGAAATTGGGCAAAAACGTCCATATTTTCCAAAAAAAATTTTTTGGTCTAGCATGAATTTAGGGACCTTTCTGGGTTGTTTCGGGCGAAATTTCCATACAAATCTGGGAAAAAGCGGCCTAGTTTCGAAGATATGGCAAAAGTAGTTGAAATCGGACAAAATCGGCCAATTTTGGGTTAGAGTGGTTTCGGACATAACGGGCCAAGAACTATTGCTGTGATACAAAAATTTCGGTTTTGTAGGGGAGTAAGGGGTTTTTTGGCCATAGTTTGGCAAAAACTGCCTTTATGGCGCTTTCGATGATTGGAAGTGGTCGGGGAGTATATTAGTGATTTATTAAGGGCGACAAATTTTTGGTAGGGGAAAATTGGGCAAAAACGTCCATATTTTCCAAAAAAAATTTTTTGGTCTAGGATGGATTTGGGGACCTTTCTGAGTTGTTTCGGGCGAAATTTCCATACAAATCTGGAAAAAAGCGGCCTAGTTTCTAAGATACATCAAAATTAAATCTGCCCGAAAAACTGAAAGTAGCACTAAAAATGTTGAGATCCTTTTTGGTTCGCCAGTTGGCTTCTGCGGCGGTGCTCGTGACTGCACTCCAACCCTACCGGGGTTGTGACTCATGTCCAACCTTACCAAAGAGATTGGCCCCCTAGTGGGTGCATGTTTAAAACACGTAAACATTTTGTTATCATTTTTCAATAAAATTTTCGACAAACTTCATGCTTCGGTGAGGCGAAGTGGAAAACCGATTGTTTTAGATTAGCCAGGAAAAATAAATCTTCGAAATTAAATTACATACTGCATAATACTGTACATGCATAATAACATTTCACTGCGTTGCTTGCATCCAATGTATGACATTTTGAAAACCACAAAACTACTATACGAGTTACCAAGCACTTGGCAATACCTTCTTCTGCTAGCAAGTGCCGAATTAATGCAGGCAACGTATTTCCAAACATACTACATCTGTTCTAAACATGAGCATCCATCGCCACGGAAAAATACAGTCACATTGAAAATATACAATGCGATTGCAATCTGAGGCTAGAAATTGCTGTATCAAGCACAAATCGAAGGCGATGAGAAGGTAACGAGCAAACACTGGCAATGAGCAATCAAAAGTAGCGAGCGGTTTTTCGTACGCACGAAACTGCAATCGCAATTGCGATTGAATAGCTGCTACTCTAAATTGCTCTTTGCTCAAACTGCTCTCTGCGATCACTGCTCAGTAAAAAGAGCAGTTAAGCACATCTCTATTCCAAACTAATGCTTGTTAACTAAAGCATCTGAAGAACATGGTCGCGGCATTCATTGTAATATTAGAAGACTTGTGCGTAGATTTTATGGATAAATGATCGCTAAATTCATTCCGGCTACATGTTTTTCAGTAATATACGGTTAAGACATCATTGAATAATTGTTTTTGTAACCCTGTAGTTTCATTTTCTCATTTTTCTATTCGATTCAATACTAATCCTACTATCTAATTATTATTCTCATCCCGCTTTCAATTAAAAAAAGATTTACTTTTAATGACGTCCATCAGCACATCTGTGAAATTGTTGGTGATTAGTAATACGATCATCGCTAACATTCATAAACAAACATGGCGATAGGCCCAAAGGGAATAGATTCCGAAAATAATGACTAATCGAATCCCTTTTTCTCAAAAGTAAATTCACAATTCCATTGCGAAATCTGAATTCATCTCGCAACACACTAACTAAGTTTGTCATTTTGACGGCGTGGCGACGACAACTCTCAACTAAGCAATCCAAAACGATTAAAATCCTTCTTATTAGCCAAATTATCATATTATTTGCATAGTCCCAGGATCTCTCGGTTTGTGGCGAAAAATGTAGAACATGCGAAGAACCGACGACCTGTATTGCAATATGTTGCTGTCCTTGGGTATATCTCCGGTTGAATTAACACATGCTATTCAACGTTAACAACTGTTTCTCCGGAAAAGGAGTCAGCTGGTTGTCGTTGTCGAACAGTTGTCGGTTCTTAACAATGAAGTTTTGTGTCTGAGCTAGTTTCTATCGTTATCCTGAACTCCGGTAATGACAATTTGATTACTTACTCGGATACATGATAGCGTTATGATAGAACAGAGAGCATAAGACTGATGAAAGTTTGCAGAGAATACTGTGACGAACGGCCGAAAGAGCCGTGTGGGATGAGCTCAAAGACAGCGAATGTACCGGTAGTTGTATGAACTTGGACGTTTCCTTTGAATCTTATTAGAATAATTTTGTTCAGAGATTTAGATGAAAAGCTAGGAATAATGTTCGGGCCAAGTTGTCGTAAATTTATTCAGGACATTTTGCTTGACTGTAGAAGATGTTATAGGTTTTCAGGAATTAGGACCTTCTGTTGGAGAAAAGGTTCATGATAATTCATGACTAGAGCAAAGATTTAAGAAAATATGATAAGATCTGAAAATTATACAAAAAAAAAACTCTTTGAAAAAAGCCAGAGAATTTAAAATTTTAAGTTCACCTGCAGAATGTACATTTCACGTTTTCTCAACTTTAACCCACACTGGGCGCCAAAATAGTTTAAAGAGTTTTGTTGATTTTCTTACTTTGGAGATATATTTTCGATTGCACACGTGTTTGTGTCTGTTTCAAAATGCATGAAAAGCTAAAAAATAGATAATCTTTTTGTGGGCTCAAATCTAGACTGAAGTGAAGAGACAATTGTTTGACAACTACATTTGTACGATTCGACGAAAAATCCTGGCAAAATTTTTTCCTACTATTTGCGTACTAATTGCGTTTTGCCGGACGTTTGTCTAGAATCTCACATTCGAATATGAAATTTCACCAATAGTTTTACACCAAATCAACACTCTGCCAAAGTATCTTTCCGGCTCTTGCTAATGGAATTTGCGGAATAAATTTTCGGAAAGTTGTTAATTGATCCGTTAGTATGCATAAGATGTGGTGACATATTTTCATTCATGCTGCATATTCCTTTCGAAACTTATTCGTACCGACGTGCTGCGAAATCTAGATAAGACCATGAAAAGTGGGGTTGTGAGCAGACGGATCGTGTGCTCGCAGTTTCAATCAATTGGGTATGCGAACCTCTCGAGATTCCTGAAGTGCTTAGTGGTAGTGAATTCTGGAAGGAGTATCATGAACACTGGAATGCGAAATGTTGTGCTTTAGGGTGTATGTAATCGATGAAACATCAAAGGAATTTTGCTTTTGCGTGAAGTAAAAGCGAAACAAACATGTTTTATGCTAATTTTTTGCAATATTTTTCGTGAGATATTGCTCGAAAATGATCTGGTCTACTAGAGGTGGAAGCAATCATTAACAATCTAAAGATACATGATGTGAAATTCCTTCTCGTATGACGAAACCGAAATGAGAATCACTGCTGTCTATAAAACGCAAGTACTATACCCGGCAACTACAGAAGTATCTTCAAATATGCTGCGGATATCTTTGAAATTTGCATGTCGCCTAGCAGCAAGCCGTACTATAAAACGCCGCGTTCCTAAATTCCTATTGTCATTGGTGACAACAACGGCTTGTTTCATTCGCAATCCGTTTACATCCTAATCTGATTTACCATTTACGAGCTTCCGGTGTACTATTACTTTCGTTTTTATTGCGTCAAGTCGTTTTCATTGAGCGTTTTGCGAAAGTATTTCACTTTTGCAGAAACTGACGTGACTACAGCGACGATGAGTGTTTTTCGACATACTCGTCTACAGCAATCCGTTTTGTTCTGACTGAAGTCTGAAGCCATTCTATTTCGAGTCAGTCAATTCGAGCGATTTAGATGGGGTTCTTGTACAGTACTTGACGACAAGCGTGCTCATTGAAGAGTGGGCGATTGTTTTTTCGAAATCGCTGAAAGGATTTTTTTGATTGCGCGAGTACTGAACGTTGAATGTGTATGATAAACGTGAATGGAAATTGACACGCACTCGGAATAGTCGCACGTTAGAAATAAGTGTTATTGATGTCAAGAATGTGGATTATGATAACGATAGGAATGATAGGATGTAGTAGTGAAGCTAGGATGATTCGAAAAATGCTAATTTCGAGAGTGAGTGAGATTTTCGAAATGGCATATAGGATTGTTTATGAATGCTATGTGTTTAGAATATGCGTGGCAATAAGTGTATGGTAATATGAGTTTTGCTGTTGCTGCTGAAAGTGACATGCTGAAATGAAGTACTTTCAATTGAATTTTTGGTTTGAAATGTTTGATGAAATATGAGTAAAATAAGTGGTTATTGAAACCAACTGATATACTTTGCTGTTGGTTTTTCAAACTTGGCAAACAGGCTTGATACTTTATTCAAGAATACTATGCTGACTCGAAATTCTCGGATTGCTCTGTTTGTCAATACTTCGGTATCACACTCATGTGTTTCAAATAATTGACTAATTCAACTTTCCAATTTATCATATAATCATTGTAATTTGGGCTTTATACCTGTGACCTATGACAAATGATGCAGTTTGAACTGATATTTTAGAAATTTTACAAGGCGAATACTTGTGACTCTTACATACTCTTAGTACCTTCACCATCTTTCATCAAACTCAATAAAAAATCGATTCTTCTATCACATTTAAGTAAGTCATCTCAGCGTTTTCGCTAGACAAAATCAGTTAGAGTAATCTTGCTTGTCTGTTGGACCTACAGTTTGTGGTCCGCTTACACTGGTCATTGATGGTGTAGTTTAATCTGAGAGAGAGAGAGCATTTGTACGATCTGTTTCCGAACTGAGATTTTCTTTCTTCATTTTGTTCATGTGCACCCCAAACGATGTTCCGTTGATGCATAAGGTATGATCAGGTATTCGTTTACATGTGCCATTTTTTGACTGTGAAACCAAATTTTGGTGATCGTCGTGATCTTGATCACTGTGGCAGATTTATTGCAGTAGACGAAACTGACAATCAATGTTGAGAAAAGTAAGTTCGTTTCATATGAAATACGATAACTGTAATATGTAATCCGTGATGCATCTCTAAAGACTAATACTCCGAAGGAATCAGGTACCGTTTCGTATCGAAGTCCGAACACGGTAAAAGACGTGAGGAGGTTTATGGGAATTTCCGGATGGTACAGGTGTTTCATTCCGAATTTAGCATCTAATATATTGATGGACCAAACTGCTATTTTCAAACAGCACTTGTAATTGCTATTGCTATTTCTAAATAGCAGTTTCAAATAGCAGCTATAAAATAGCAGCCTGTTATCTGAAAGACAATATTGTTATGGTAATGCGACGTGGCGTGAAGAGATAGGCTAGGTTCTCGCTCCCTTTGGTTCTTGTGCTATTAAGCTTCGTTTGAGTTTCGATCGCAATCTCGAAACCATATGAATGGTCTGTAGGGCTTCACCTGGTATATACAACATGGGCGGTCTGAAGCCACTTGTATGTGTATGTGTGATTCGGGTGAGAAATGCCTTAAACCTCTAAGCACTTAGCCAAAAAAGAACCATTGTACCGTAGACAATCAATATGCAAAGGCCTTGCGTAAATGAAATACGACATGATTCGTGAAATACGTACGTAAACGAATGATAAAACTAGCAAGATCTTAATGCATGCTATTATTGCTATTTGCTGCTGTTCACCGATTTCTACTGTTATGTTACTCGAATAACATTTTAGGAAAATAACAGGTTAACAGATTAATGTATGGTATGCTGTTATTGCTATTTGTATATAGCAGTTGAAAAGTAAAAGTCTGCTATTTACCAGCCCATCACTAATATATTACTTCACCATTGACGGATTTGTTGAAGAGTAAAAAAAGTTCATTTTGACGGAGACCACTAATAGGACTTTGGAAAAAACAAAATAGCTTTTAGTATCAGTACGGGCTGGTTAGCCCTGGCTTTTGTCATTATTTTTTCATTCAGTGCAATGCAAGTGGATTCGTTATCGGCAGCGTCCACTTTAAAAAGCATAATGATCGTGCAGAGCACCCCTTCGCTTTAATTTTTCCAAAACTAAATGCTGCACTATAGCGCCACAAAACTAGGATGCTTGTTTGCGGTGCAAAGCATTAAGCGTTTTCGTGCATATGTCGAGAAATTGCCTTTCACCATCATCGCAGACCAAGAAAGCTTAAAACGGTTAATGGCGCAAAGGTACTTGTGGCGGGTATTAGCGTGATCGAGCCTAAAGCTTCAAGGATTTAATTTCAGGCATTCCAAATGCCACTCCACACGTCTTCTCGCGATTCGCCACTGATTGTTCTAAACCTGATTGTGCGGTGATTTGCCTTCCAGAGCATCATCGGTTGCTGTGGAATATTCCAATACTGGCCTTCCAAATTCCTAATTATATGAATCTGATCCGTCAGGTTGAAGAACATCCCGACCTGTTTAAAAACATGTACGTGACGAATGGGTTTGTGTTCTATTCACCAAGGATCCGATGCAGGCCTCGATTTAGATATTCCACGGGCAAAGTTGCGGTTACATAAATGAGGCAGACATGCACGCAGCCATGATAGTCAATTTGAATCGCATCGTGGTATTTGTAAAACTTTGCAAGCATTGTTACAATATTATTACTGGCCGGGACTCCGTCAAGACGTGACCAGTTATTTTCATATTTGCCACACCTACAATCAAGTTAAGACCACGAGTATTGCAAGGAGATCACCGACGGAAGCAGCTAGAATTACTGATCTGTATGTTGATTTTATTGCGCCATATCCCCGCTCTAGGTTTAAAAATTCCCAATTACTGGTGGTGCACGATCACTACACAAAATTTGTATGGCTCAAAGTCTTATCTAAAATAACAGCTGATTCGATGGTGAGGTTATTCAAAGAAAATATATTTTTGTTCTTTGGAATTCCCGAAATAGCTCATTCTGATAATGGAGTCCAATTTATATTCAACTTTTTTTTGGACTTTCTGGCCCAATATGGAGTGCAACATAGTTATGCACATTTTTACTCACCTCAAGCCAAGGCATCCGAAATGGTAAACCAATCTGTCCTCAGCGCTTTTCGAGCCTACATGGAAGACGATCATAGAAATTGGGATGCTACCTTAGCAGAGTCATACGCTACATTTCGCAATGTCGTACATAAATCTGCAGGCTTGCCACTATCCATGTCCTTAGTATGCGCTATTGAAATCTTTATAGGCTTTTATGGATTGATAGGCCCAAATCGTGACTGTTGACGATTGATATACTGTCAGGTTAAAGTGAAGTTGCTTGAGGCGTACGCTTAAAAGGCACAGCGATATAATTTGAGAAGTTGCGTGGAGAATCTCACCGTTGTGCGTAATTATGCACCCAACTGTGCATTTTATCGTTTTGCTGCCATATTTGCCCTCAAGTCTATTAAGGAACACGATTAAGCGGAAAGCGGGTCCAGTTTTCTATGAATTCACGGGCAGTAAAGGCAAGCTATTAAGTATTTACCACGTTAAGGGGGCAGGTACACTTAGAATTTTGAGAAAATCGATTTTATTTTCTTTGCATTTTCTAAACGTAGCATATTTCAAGAGTATTCTCTGAAAATTTCAGACAAATCGGACAATTTTTTATGGATATAAATAACTTTGAATGAAGTCGTCTCTACTGCATAAAGCGTTTTTCGCATGCTTTAAAAGCATTTTTCTCGAGACAATGTTTTCGAAGTCGGTGATCACTTTAACTTGAAAACGGCTTTATCGATCAGCATGAAATTTTTCTCACTTATTTGATACGTAATTATCCTCCAGATGAACGAAGGATTTTTTGACTGGACGACATACTTTTTTTCAATAGCCGAAAATGTGAGTGAAATTTTGGTCGAAAATACAATTTTGAATTTCAACAATCGATAAATCAAAATCTGCCAAAGTCCTTCGTCCATCCGGAGCACTATGTCATTAACTAGTAATCCCCGATTTTTTTTTGTTTCGGATGACCCAGTGACAAGCTACAGTGATCACGGCAAAACAATTTTTTTTGGACCCCTCGAAAATTTACTCTATTTCGACTAATTTTCACCCTTGTGCATTAAAAAAATTACAATAGCTTCTACAGATATATTTCTTTCAAGCAAAAAAACATTTGTTATTAATTACTTTAATATGTGTCTAAAAAAAAATCCTGAAAAAGAGCTTTTTCTGGACGTCCCAAGTGTACCTGACCCCTTAAGGATCTCGAAACGAGGACTGACCTGATGACTGAAAAAGGGTTAAACAAAAAATGTTTTGCTGGAACACCAAGGGTTGTAATTTTTTTCCGATTGCATGAGGTTTTTAGTTGTCATGCCTTAAGACATCTCAAGGTTTGGGTCGTCCCCACGAATATTGTAGCTTAATGCTAAACACAGATCTTACCTGGTTATCGCGCGCGCCGATTCAGATTGAATCGCTTTTCCTGCATCGGAACATGCTCCGTCAATCGATATTGAGCCTCGCACTTTTAAGTAGATTGAAAATCCTCCATATTTGATGCAATTTGAAGCAATAATTGGTATGGGTAGCTACAAGACTAATTAGTAGAATGATCAACACTTTATACCCATCACAGTCACATGCCTCCAATGTAGAGAACTCTTTGAAACAATTATTATTCAAGACGGCCTGGCATCAACAATAATGATACTAACATTGTGTTTGAGTGACATAATAACCAATGCGTTTCTTAAACAGCTTGCACTCGGCAGACTTCCTTAAATATTATTACTTAATTTCACCATAAGCATATCTTTGACGCAATTATGATTGCAATTTTTTAACAAAAATATAATTAATACGGAAATATTAAAAATCATCAAATTCTGTCAAAAAGAAGTGTATACTTTCATTTTTTTCAATAACATTTTTTGCTAACCATCTAAAAATTCTTAAATCCACCGTTCAATTTCAAGCTTTGTGATGGCTCATTATCATAAATTTAAACAATATGTTTGTCGTGCGCGTCTTGAGCCTTACTAAGACCAACCTCGCAGAGCTGTCTTATATACGAAAGGCCAAACTATATTATTACAAGACTAATACTAGCCTCTGCAGCTTAATTCCCCACGGCATCAATGTCTCAATATATTTTTTGTCAAACAAGCAGCGTACTGGATTCATCAAAATATTCCTTCTGGGACTTATCTCCCATCCACTGCAAAACTATATTCCACCGAAGAATATTTTCTTGACAAAAATACAAATCATAAACTTACAACCATAATTTTGTGCGAGTGAAAATATTACAATGACATTGTACCGTATTCGTGGTAATATGATCCAATTAGTACTTTTAAGTGTTTCTGTTGTGTGTTTGTGTGTCTGTTTCTGTCGCGGCAAAAAATATGATATATTTTTTTTTTGCAATTTAAGTTTGACCGTAAAAGTTTAAATACTTTTCTTGTAATTTTCAAAAAAAAAAAAAAAAAACAACTGCTACTGTGATGTAAAAATTATCTGGCTGTAGAGGGAAGGGAAATAGTCTCAGAGCAATGAATTCTTTTGGGTGAGAAAATTGTTTGCATACATTTAGTGCATTCCTGCGAATTTGCGTGCAGTTTTGATTATAGTTATTATTGTTTTTTGTGAAAAGGGTACTGCTGTTTGTATGCAGCTTCAAATGACACAAAGTATTCACGTAGACACAAAGTATTCAAAATGATCAGCCACAGAAACTTTGTATATTCCTACAGGGCAGCAATAAAAAGCTTGTAACAAAAATCATCACCCTCTTTCGTTTCAACAGCGCACGATTTCTCAATTAAGTTATTTTATTTGTGCCAATAAAGGATGGCAGTAAATCAAGGGAAGAAAAAGCGGGAAATTTCGACGTGACTTGTGCATTCTGTCAGTCTGTCAGTACTATTAAAACATAATGTTGATTACTGTTGATCAATTAACTGCCATCGTCTAGTCATCGCAGAACTTTAACATTTCTTTCTCGAATTTGTGAATTTTAGCAGAAGCTGCTACAACATAAAATTTCCGATTTTTATAATTATATTTCCTCTTTGGCTATTTGAAAAATCGTCCGCTATAAATTCATATATTTGGTGTAAGTTTAGATAATGAAAATATTACACCAGGAATTCCATCTAAATGAAAATGCTGCAATATACGGGGTTTGTGCATGGAAACGTGACTGGCCTCAATAACTCTGAATTTCTGTTCGTTAGTATCCGGCACCCCCGCCTGCCTGCAGTGCACTTGCACTTTAGCAAGCATAAGCTTCTCATTTTCGTCTTTCACAATTTTCATTGCTTTCTACCCAAAACTTTACACACAGCTGCTATGTGATGTTTGGTTTCCATTAACATCTCAGAAAAAGTAAATTTACGAAGGGAATATTTTTGGTGGAAAGTTTGAGGCACATTTGCTATGTTAGTGTATAGTTGCAGGAGAGTAGTAGAAGTAGAGAGCTAGCTGAAAGTAAGTTTTTGCAGTTTTCTTTATTGTTTTCTTGTAGTTGGTTAGAAAATTTGTTCCTAATTGAAGTTAATGACTCTTAAAGTTGAATTATGTAGAATGTTGTTATCGCGTGTTCTCTGGAGTGTAAATACAAGTATGTTAAGTGAAATCGAATCATTCAAAAAGGATGTTTCGTGCTGGCGTAGAAATTAATGTGGGTTTTAGTTGAAATGAATTTGGTTATGTGTTCTCCTCAAATAATAAATGGGTTCCAGATGAAAATTTATTGTATGTTGAAAGTGTCCATAACTAAGTGGCATTAAGCTTACAATGTATAGCGGAACAGTTCTTATATTAGGGACTGATTGAATTAAAATAATTAGCATTTTGGAAAATGATTATTATTGTGATTACATATTTGACAACAGCAGTAAAAATGATTGTCTGCAGTGGACATATGCTCGGGTACACTGAAAAACACATAATGCCAGACGCCATAGTTTATAGACTTCTGGCGCCATGCACATAGTCGATTTCGGGATTGGGATAAAATATAGTGCCACACGCCATAGTACATGGCGAAAAGTACATAGGAACAGACGCTATGCTTATAGCCCTCCACGCCATGTACTATAGTCCTCCACGCCATGTACTATAGTAATATGGCGTCAAGCGTTATGTGGTTTTTCAGTGTATATGATGAAAAAAGACATTTCTTAAAATATGATAATCTTTATGATACTGCTCATAAAATAAATACCACCAAGTTCTATGGAAAAATCAAACAAATTTCAAATTACGTATTGAATACTATGAACGAAAAATGTATTGCTGGTTTGAAATATATTTCCGCTTGATAAAAGAGAAAATTTTGAGATAACTAGAACGCAGGGGCCAGTAATTGGATATGTAATATAACAATGATATTAGCATATAACATTACTCGAGAATGAATCGTTATTTTCCCCTAACACTTATCGATTTTTTTCAAACGTTACTTATGAAAGAAAGAAATTGTCAGCTAGATTCTTGCTTAAGCTAATTCTTTAAAGCTAATTCTTGCTTAAGCTAATTCTCCCGGATGTCCTTGGGTTAGATTGCAAATTGAAAAGTTATTACAGTAAAATAGAAGCTCGACTTCAAAATAAAGCATTTACCTCAATTCATCCGAATCGGTATGAGAACTGAAGCCATATTACATGGCTCATGGTACTATGTAATATAGCGTGTGGGGCCATAATTTCTGCTCCATGTAATTATGAGTTCTATGTACATAAAGTACTATGTAAATAGCGTGTGGGACCATAAATGCTGCGCCATGTTACATCGGACCACTCGCTTTGCAGATTCTGACATTATGGTGCTGGGAGCCATAGTGCATAGCTCAGAGTACTATGTACATAGCGTATGGGACCATAAATAATGCGCTATGTTACATAGCTCTGGGCGCCATGTGGATTTTTTTCAGTGTAATAGAGGACGAAGCTTTTGTTAGATGAGTGCGACTTAATTATACTTTTACAAAGTGCTCTTGCACCGAATGTGTATTATAATTTCTGCTGCAGTGAATGGATTTTTTTTTCGAAAATTTTCGTTTATTCAAGTGCTAGGATCGTGAAACCTTCTCTGAGATTTTGAAAAAAGGGTCAATTATAATTCTTCCAACATCTCAAAAACTTTGAATGATTTTCTTTTGACGCTTAGCAGATCTGATTCTATTCTCCAGACTGATCTTAAGGACTGTCTCAGTTACACTTGACCATTTTACTATGAATGAAACCTTTTGAATTCAGGAAAATAAGGTTATTTGTTTAGTATAGCTTACCTCCTACAGATATACCGAAATTACATTTGTAAACTTTAGTGCCACTTAGAGTAAAATATTTGAATTTTTCGATTGAGGCCCGATATTAAGTTCTTGATAGATGTCTCATTAAAGATTTCGTTTCAGATGTAAGTCAGATACAATTTTAGCTTTTTCATTGCTTTCTTTCAATAATCATTTCATTAGAGCCCAGTATCGTTCTATTAGTCTAAGTTCAGGACAGTTTGGTGGGTTGGCCTCCTTGGGGACAAAACTGGCGTGGTTGCTTTCATTCCACTCAACCATTTTCTTACCAACATGATTTGATGCTAGATCTAGCCCAAACAACACGCACCCTTCATGTCATTTAATGAAAGGCAACAATCGCTTTTGCAGACAATCCTCGATGTAAACCTGGGTATTGATTATGGCTTCCACTATAAAAATATCGCTCCTTAGACCATATCGTCAAATTGCCTGCCGCAGCATGTATTACTAAGGAAATTAAAATTTGTCTAAGTGTAGGATTTTTGTACTTTTTTTTTTTACACTAGATCCCTTTTGACAAGGATTATGTTGGCTTATGACGATTCGTATCAGCCATCGAGTTGCGATACCACCAACGTTTTTGTACTTTTGATGAAAATATAATGTTTTGAGGTCACAAAGAACCTGATGTGTCAATTTTTTTTTATTGAAATATTATTGTTTGGTGATCATAGAGCATTCAAAATATGATATAAGTTTTCGTGTGACAAAAAAAGTTTAAATTTTGTAGACCAGTGCGATTTGCTGTCGTACTTTTTCTTGTTTCGACTCCATGTTGCCAGTTAAAGAGCTCTTGAATGAATGAATAAAAATACATTTTTCTATTTTTGTATTGAAAGTTACCATATGCCTTAGAGATCTGTAGCAGATATAGATACGGAAATATTCATTAAGATAAAAGGGTCAAATCTTTCTGGGACAGACCTTATTCATGTCGGATAAAGTCAGTTTTTCATTTAAAATAAACGGCAAAAGTCTAAAAATTGAAAATTTTATAATTGTTATTTCAGTTTTAGCGCTTTTTACATTGACTTTTTCATTTAACCCCACGCAGCTCATAAACGAATGCTTGTTTCAAATGATGTATCAGCCATCGTTTTTCGATACTACGCGAACAGAAATAAATAATAATGTCGTTCGTATGAGCCACTAAAAGGGTTTTATATTACCGCAGATGTTCAAAAGTAAGAAGGTTGGGACTACAAAATGCCAAACACTCATTTAAGTAATAGGTTGCTGTGCGGCCAGTTTTATTTATTTCTGAAAAGAGCAAACAATGAGATATGTCCAATAATAAAATGAAGATGTAAATATATTTTCATCTTTTAGAATGTTGGATTTACGAGTCATATTTTCTGAATGAAATTAACTAGAAAAACAATAAAATATACCGCTTTGCAGTATGTTTTATCGTTTTTTGAATCCTCCAGCTAATATGCATATGTTTTGTTTACCCTATATACAGCTTTTTTTTTGTAAAATATTTAACTTTGAAATAAAATACGCAAGATTAAAGACGTCTCAGAAAAGACTTGCAATCCGAACTGGAAAGGTGAATCATCTTATAAATGTGAATCATCTTATGATGGAAATGTGAATCATCTTATTCAAACCGGTTTTTGATGTGATGTTGAGTATCTTCAGTATTGACCTTACGAAAGCTTTTACGGTTAATTTATACTGTCATACAAAACCGTATAGAACCAGTATTTCAATAAATTTCAATATACTCGTATAAAATGCTTGATATTGCACTCAAATCAAATTACTTCTTAAGTATGCCAGGATTTCTTTGTAGATATGAATATTTTGCACATTGTACTCGTGCGCTCCTTTTATTAGCTTCAAATTATGTCTTCAGAATATATTGATAAGACACTGTTGTATAGCTTGAAGCATTTCTGATCAAATAGTTGTGTAGTAGTTGTGCCGGTAAAATTCTTGCAAGAACTAATAAATAGTCTTATTGAGTAAAACTTTTGAAACATCGAATCAAATTGCTCTTGTAAATTCTTCTTGGTTCAGTCGCAGGCATGCCCGTAGCCTCTTGTTAGCATTTATGTCTAGTTATGATAATGAATGATTAATACTGTTCCTTTAGTTAATATTCTAGGCATGATTTGGATATTTTTAAATTTATAAACACTGATTTGAAAACTACTATCTTAGCATATGTTTCATCAGTTATTATGATTCCACAATTACATTTTGCCAAATAATAGTCTATCCTAACAGTAATAAGCATTTTTATTTTTTTTGAGTAGCATTAAGTAGATTGTAGGCTAGTCAACATAAGAGTTTTCCCATAACAAAAATATTTTGATGTCAAATTAATGTCATTTTTTGCATATCATAGTTGGTAAGATTGCTATACAATCACATATTAAACAAAAAATAATAATACTTTATACAAATCATAATTTGTATTTTGTTTGAATAAAGAAAAGTTTACAGATCAGCCTGTTAGCATGTTTTTTTTTTCTCCCAACAAAATAGCGCCCAACGTGGGTAAATCTGGTACATTTTATGGTTTTTGAGCTCTCATAAATCCGCCCATCCACATTGATTCTCATAAATCTACATTTAAGTAAAATCTCCTCTGGATAGTTGTATTATTATTATATTGTTTTCAATTTAATAATCACAATCAAAATAGTGTCTTGTGAAAAACCATAGGAATATCAAATATTTCAAATAACACTCATAATTTATAGTTACATTTTTAAATATAATTGAGTAATTTGAATACAATTTTATCAATTCTATAGAATAACGGTGCTCAGCAACTGGCCTCAGAAGCAACAGTCTATATAATGTTAGAGGACGTTAACGACGAAATACCGCTATTTACTGAACGTGAACAAGAAACAGTTTTAGAAGGCGAACCGATTGGTACAAAAGTAACGCAAGTCAATGCTATTGATAAGGATGGAACATTTCCCAACAATCAGGTACGCATGAAAAATTATGTGAAAATTTAGATTTAGGAGTGTCTTAACAAGTAAATGCAGTAGTTGCTAATTCAAGTACAAGTTAGATTTGAAAAACGAATTCCCTAATAAAGTTCACAACAAATGTGGCTGTTTAAGATTTTATGCGAAATTTTGAATGCCACATAGTTTGTAAAAATGTATTTGAACTGATGAGTATTTTTTTTGAGAAATAATAGTATGCTCGTGATTTATTGTTAGATTATTTATTCATAGTAGGATTTTAGAAATAGGAGTTTTTTTAAAAAAAAATAATAAGGAAAAGGGCGCTGCTAAAAGTCAAATTATCAAAAACTTTGCTATGCAATGCGGTGTAAGCTCATTTAAGAAAGAAATAAAATAACAACGAATTCTCGTCAGAGCACAGAATTGCTGAGTTGCAATTTCTTTATTGCACTAATTTCACCCTGAAGTAGAATAAGCTTGTGGGATTACAGCATAACACAATCAAAAGAAACACAACCTCCTCCCCAACTGAAAACCTCATCATTTCATATTTCACCACAAGGTGCACTTTCTGTGCACTTAATGTTATTGCATAGCCCCTAGGATTAAGACACGAATAACAAACCAGCAAGGCAAACCGATGCCAGGACCAACACCGTATAGCACTATTGAAATTTGCTACTTATATTTGTTTGCTTATTTAACGCGAAGCTCAGTTTTTCTTCACGTTGTAAACACTGCAGATAATGGAAGGTAAGCAACTACACTACGGCAAACCACAGTTCGTATTGCGGAGCAGTAGAGCGAAATCGTCTGTTTCCTTGGGCGTCGTGGAAAGAAAACAAGGCCAAGGTTTGAAATTAACGCTAAAGAAAGAATAGAATCTGTCGTGATGATCGTTTATGTAGGGTGCAAGCTTTCTCACTTTGCCACAAAAAGTTTCGGTCAAGAGTTTCTCGTTAAGAGGATACGATTCGCTCGAAATGATCTATATTGTGTTGCATACATTTTGTAGAATTAATAAGAAAATTTTATGCAGAAAATTTTTGCAGATGGATTGGAATGGGGATGACCAGTCAGTAGGAAAGGATTTTGTCATTATGAAATTCATTCAACAGAAGTACCGAGAATAATGAAAGAAGCTTAACTGCTTCATGATGTCCTGAGTTACAATAAAAAACAAAAGCGATGCAAATAATAATGAGGAACCCTTGTCCATAGTAATATTCAAGTATTTTCTCACTCATTGTTGATTTTACAGCAGCTAGAGAGAATTTATGTATTTTTTTTCAAGTGAAAAGAGATATTTAATGCAATTCAAGATGAGAATAAAACAATCAGCCGAATGTAAAGGTAGATGTGAACAAGAAATTTAGAGTAAAAATACCATCGATCAAGAAATTAGTGGCTCATAAGAAATGGCGCGAAAATTTCAAAATGGTTATTTTCCTGAATGTTGGTGCTTTAAATATAAAGAATCAAAAAATATAGGCAAAATAAAAAAATATATAAAAGTGATATTAGTGCTATGGACCATATTTGTACTTGTTGAACAAAAATTATTTTTATTTTAAACTTTTTCAATAACATTAATCAACAGTGGTCATGCCACACAAACTCTGATAGGTGATCTTGTTTTGACTACTTACCCTCATTACGAAAATGCACTTATTTTGTTTCAATCACCCTCAGTTTTTTTTGTGATGAGGCTACGCTCATTTTTGGTACTATAGCTATAAACGCATATGAACGGAAGTGAAAAAGGAGTGCTATATATTTGTTTTCGTTACTAATTTAAAATGTTTTGGTTCTCATTAACTTATGTGCTGAGAAAGTTTATTAACGATCCTATCTTATTTTAGCTATATTTGTGATGAACTGACTTTCAAAATTCAAAGGCAAAATTTTTCGGAGCTTTTTTGAAGTGTTATCGCGAGTATTTTAGTTTTGGGGTGGCTAACAAGACAAATCTTGGGCCTGACATATTTGTTGCATAACATCTGTAAAAACTTTAACTTATTGGAAGAAAGGATCAAATCAAATACCGTTTACTATTCCCATGACATGGACTGAGCCTAGAGATTATTTTTCTCACTGCTATCTTTGTCTTACTGCAATAAAAGGCATAAATAAAAAAGTAAAACACACAGTTCGATACCCTAATTTATCATTTGACAATTTAACTATACCAAGTCCATCTACATCGTTCAAGGTTGACGATTTACAACCATCCACTTCAAGTCAATTGAATAAATGATGCTAAAATCAAAGTGGACATTTTCTTAGGACGTCAAATCAGGGAATTAATATAAGTTCCGAAATTCGAAGAAAAATTGAAAGTTTTAGAAAAATCAGCTTGGCATTGCTTTAAGAGCGTAGTTGCAAATTTTTTGGGTAACCACAAAAGTGAGAACCATAGAGAATTGGTTAACGAGCTTTTATTGACATATGAAGTATTGCGTTGCAATATGTCGCTTGAAATTCATTTTATAGACTCACATCTGGTTTTATTCCTGAGGATTGGAAGCTATAAGTAATGAGCATGGACAAAGGTTCCATCAGGGCATTTCAAAGATAGAAAAGCGTTGTTAGGGTAGACGGAGTCCAAGGATGTTGACTGACTACTACTGGACGATCAAAAGGGACCAACCGGAAGCCAAATAATTCAGAAAATCGTAGACCTTTAATTTACAAACCACATTATTCACATGTTTCTGGGGAACTATTTAATATTTTCTTTATAATTTATTGTTCCATGCCCAATTAAATTCATACGTGATAAAAAAAATATAATTGTATTTTTATTCACAACACCTAATACAAATAAAAAAAAAGAACAAAACAAGTTCGTGTGGCACGACCAATATTAAATTTTAGGTGTTCTGCTGGCTGGCTGATTTAATTTTAGACCTAGACTTTTCCTGTCTTGAAAGCAAATGGAAATCTTATTCATTTAAATTTATAACTAAACCTTTCGACTGCAAAATAAAATAGTCAATTCATTTAATTTCTTTGTAAAAGTCCTAGGCAAACTCGAAGTCTAGAAATCTTGAAAAAAATACAGTTCTTTGTGTCTTTATTTTGCGGCTTTATAGTGAAAGAATGGCTGCATCGAATCGACTTTCTAAAATCTACAGACTATTGTCGGTAAGACTTCTGTGTTTCACATACTAGCTGCCACACGTCGTTCTTATTTTCTGATTCACATAATTCGGAGTCGAAATGGCTTCAGTTTTCCATCTACCAGGTCATAGACTTCGTGAAAAGACCATTAGTCTTTGGTGCAGATAATTATTTGCGGCTTACAGTTTCTGACATTTATGACAGGAGAGTAATCATTGTGACATTAATCATGAAACGAATGTTGACTTCATCATCCAGACGACAGACGCACCGAATATTAATTAATTTTAATTCGACATGTTCTTGTGCTGAATTGTTAGGACGCCTAAATTTTACGTATAGAATAGACTTGCAGCCTACAAAAGCCCGTATTATACCGTAGAAATTTTGATTAGTTCTGAAATTGTAATATACCGTAGAAATTTTGATTAGGTTCGTTCTTAATATTAATGCTATAAAATATTCTCCTCGCAATGACGAAATATACAATTGACTAACGTACGTTCCTTTTGTTCTTCTATTGTTGATTATTTTCAGGTTTATTACTATATCGTGGAATCACCACGTAACGAAGGCAAAGAGTTCTTCGAAATAAACTTGCAGAGTGGTGAGATTTTCACAAAAGTGGTTTTCGATCGCGAGAAGCAGGGAGCGTATGCATTGGAAGTGGAAGCAAGAGATGGAGCACCGTCGGCGCGACCGAATAGCAATGGACAACCAAATTCAGGTAGGTGGCCTAAAACTTGGGATTTTCTGAAACATATTGAAATCTGTTTTAGTAATAAGAGTATTCAAAAAATATGTCACAATTAAAGTTGGTGTAGGAGTAGATGTGATAAAGTTATCTGCTTGATTGATATATTGCTTAAAATGTCAAACTTTCATAAATTCTTTTCGGACTTGACGTCATCATTTAAAGTCATACAAGCCAGGGAATTTCTTAAATTCTTGAAAGTTCTTAAAAAACAAGTGATGACGCTTTCCAAAAAGAGTGAATTGAACACAAACTTTGTCTGAAAAACAATAATTATTCGGTCTTTGACCGATTAATTACGATTTCCATTGTCCGCTCAAACTGACTAAGTTTACGATAGTCATGAAGTTTTTCGGCCAAATCTTCAATCCTCTCAATCCTTTCAATCCCACCATACTCCTATTGCTTGAAAGAAAATTCATATTATTCGCGCTCGTGAACGGATTGGCTCTTCTATTTCCGTTTCGTTTCCATCATCTCGTGACTTTATCGTTTATCACAACGACAAGAGAATGACTTATTTCATGGGCGAAGAAGAAGTCATTTAAATTATATTCTTGAATTGCTGCCAATATTGAAACTATTCACAAGACGAAAAAGTTGTAGCAGTATTGCTTCTTCTTCGTTTCATTCTGCTTATCCAGTTTTTTTTTCTGTAAGATCGGAGCCAAAAACATCATTTCGAATCACAGAAGAGAGCTTTAATTCACAAGCGCGGAACGAACTATGCGATTCGCGCTGCCACCGAATATAATGTAATTACTTTCTTCAAATTTATTGCAGCCTGAAAAAAGAGGGAAAATTACGAGCATTGTCTATGATTACAAATCTTGATATTATGCGACGGGGCTAGACCCTAGAGAAAATTCGAATGTAAATAGCGGAGACGCAAACGGTTTTGATGTCGCGAATCTAGCGAAAAATTGCAGACTACCCAGTAAAGCATAAGCTGGGAGTTTGATGTTCAGCTGGATAGAGGAAACTAACTACGCGACTATAATACCTTAAGGACTACCACAAGCAATAACTTAAACCTTTTTTCACAACGACGACATCGATGGCAACGTACTTGTAGGGAACACATGTAAACGACAAAGTTAGGTATTGTTATTACACAAAGTTTTTCGAGCATGAATACTTAAGAAACGAACTTTTCTTTGGTTCATGTCTACTGAAGTTACTTGTCGCAATAGCCTAATTTCATCGTGATAAGACGTGATAATCCTTGGGCTCGGTAGTTGAAGTTGGGACGGGGATCACTGCGAAATGGTTCGGACTTCAATGGTAGAAAAATCGTAAGACAGTGGGGAATAAATCAAATTTATGTGTCGCTCGTTGCCAGAGTAAGTACTCGTAGCAGGATACTGCACTGAATAAAGTTTTTCATGTGATCCGGCGGCCAATGCGGAAGGGTTGTTAAGTTATTCAGTAGTGGATTTATTGAGGACAGTGTCAATGAGTGGAAAAAAGCGTGGCATAGAAAAGTGTATTTGAAAGATAAAATGGTATCTGTGTCGATGAATTTGCTTCTAAATCATAATTTGGAGGACGGAATGAAATGCCAAGTTTTGATTAGAAGTTGTAAAGTTATGAATGTTGAACTATGTTTGGGAATTGTTGTTAATTGGTGGGATGAATAGAGGCGTACCGTTTCAGATAATTAGCACAGGTTTCGAATATTAAGCGTCCTTCAATGCTCCTTTTTTCCTTCAATTTCCTTCAATGATTACAATGCAAATAGTCCCGTATGTTCGTTATGTTCATTGAGGTGGACTGTAATTTGGCCTTGCCAACACGCGATGGCATGTTGCGTGCTATGTTAACTTCAATAAGCGAAGGTACTAAGATATCATTAAACATCTCAAACTACGATGATTGGAAAGTGTGCTAGCGTGAAAAAGTTGCATACTTATTTTCTTCACTTGTTTTCGTTTCGTTTCATTTATCTCTTTCATCAAATGGATACTTACAGAAGAAGCAAAGAACACCCGCATCGATTAAGTGCACAAACTGAAATTATTAAGGATTTTGATTAAGGATCTACCAGAGAGCGCAAAAGTCACTAATTGATGTGAAATGATAATAACTTGAATAGGTTATTTACTATTTTTTTAGATTAACAAAAGAATAAAAGCTTCCATACCTAAAATGACCACCAGTTCAGTTTCATCAAACGGGCTTTTGACATAATACTTTTCAAAACAGTTGAGTGGAATGCCATACCTGAATAAACCCACTACTAATCAGCAGCTAAAGGTGAATATTTGTGGTAAAAATATTTGTGCTTTAGCTTATTCATGCTGCTGTTAATGATGCGTATATTAGGAGTGAGTCAATCAAAAGAATCGCTCATTCAGTTGATTTGGTTGCTCTGTTGAGCCGGTCACTCAACTGAGTCATGTGCGCTAGCACATTTTATACAATTGAACCCTCTCACTTTGAACTATACAATTGAACCCACTCAGCACACAGTACCATATTTAGCCTTAATCCCAGTGGGCTGTATATACGTCACCCACGCACCTATTGTCACCATGCTCATCGAATCGGTGCCCGTAATTCTTATTCTAAGCTAGCCTTCGAAATAGCCATCGTCGAAATAATTATGCAGTGGATATGCAGTATTTCATGTCGTCAAAAAAGGCATTGAATGCGTATCAAAAGTAGATCATCGGACAGAGTAAAGAATGATGAGCGAATCACCCTGTGTAGATGGAAATTAAGAAATTTTACTCCAGCTTCTCACAATTTTGCACACAGAAGAGCAAAATTGAGAATTGTATAAAGTAGGAGAAAAATAGTTCTCTGATATTGATGGGCTTGATTATGTAGCTCAGATTGATTGTAAATTTGGGTAGCTCGAGTTAATTCCAAGATCAATCGCTAAGAGAATATGCGTACAAAAATCTGCTAAAATATATAAACTATTTAGTTTGAAATGTATTAGAAAAAAGGACAACAGCAGCAAATAGTAAATCAAACGACACTAGCAATAGCTACCAATGGCATTTTAAACAACACTGAAAGAGCGGCTCACTAAAAAGAGTGAGTATAACTGAGCTGGCTCACATGAAAAAGTAATTTTGCTGATCACCAGCTGTTTTCAAATCTGGTGAACGTGAAGGCCAATCAAATCCATAAACCATTTAATCATCAGAAAAGTCACTTAGAAGCGTATCTGTAGTGCGAGCGATGTGTGCAGTAGCTCCGTGCTGTTGAAACTAGATCTCAGGACTGCCAGCAATCGTTGGCTTCAGATGTTTTTGATCATAGTGCGATATCTGTTAATATTAACGTCCATAGTGTTGCCGGTATCGTTTTCAAATAAAAATTGTCCAAGGTTTTGTTTTGTGAGGTAAAACTGTCTGGTCACTTAAGTGAATGAATTAACTGCTGACTAAAAAATCCTAGGCTTTATGTACCCCATATACGGCAATTGCGTTTTTTATGAGGTCAATTATGGGGGAGGGATCTTCAAAATAAATAATCAAATGGTGAATTCAATCATTTTCTTCGATTTCTAGTATACAAACTACGCAATTAAAATGTTATTGATAACTCCTGGTATCAACTCTTGACCAAATTTATCTTTAGACAGAGAAATACATTCTGTCAAAAAAGTTCCAGGAATTGGACAGTAAAACGCCAAATGTTAATTATTCATCCAAATTTATTATATTTCCTTCAAAGTATGCCCCTTCTAAAATAATACACTTATGCCAACGAGCAATCAAATGATCAAACGATTTTTTTAACGCATTTTTCGGAATAGACTTCAATTTTCGCCGTAAATTCGTTTATTAATCACCAAAACGGGTGCCTAGAAGCGGTAATTTCAGTTTTGGACAGAAAAAAAAGTTGGCCAGAGCTATATCAGGTGAATACGGTGGTTGTTCGATTATACTCGTTCAGTTTTTGGTCAGAAATTTATTCACAAAAATTGCCGTTTAAGATGGTGCTTAGTCTTGATGAAAAGATGGAAAAGAAGATGGTCATGATGAAAAATCCGAGAGTTTTCTTTCCACAAATCTGACCTTTTTCGACGAATTCATTCTCTCAATCGCCGCTTATCGCTCAGGTAATATTGTTAACTAACTGTCTGACCTTCTGGCAAGAATTTCGAGTGCAGAACATCACGATAATGACTTTTGATCGACTTTGATGTAGTTTTTTTTCCCCGATTTCGGCTCAGTAGGAATTCCAAAGCTTGTTGGTTCGTTTGTATGTCAAACTCGTAAACCAATGTTTCGTCTCCAGTTACAATGCGTTCTATGAATGTAGGGTTGGAATTGACTCGTTCTAGCATGTCTTCAGCGACCTTTACGCGGTTCAATTTTTGATGAAATTTGAGGTTTTTCGGAACTTTTTCGGAACAATGCGTTACATGCCTAAACAATCCTTTAAAATGGTACAGATTGATTCTTGAGAAACAAAAACTTCAGCCGGCATCTTTCTCAAACCTAAAACAGTCACCGTTTCTTTCACTTTAGCGATGTTAGCTTTATATGAAGACGTTCAGAGCGAAGTAAATCTTCCACCACATCTCAACCGCCTTTGAATGCACTGTGCCACTCACATACACATGTTTTTGAGAAAACTGATTCACAGTAAGCCATCTGAAATATTGTCAGGGACTTGGGACATTAAATTCCATTTGCAATGCAAGATTTGATGATTTTATGCATTGCGAAAATCACAAAACACACTTAATCGCATAACACACTGACATAATCGAGCTCCGTAAACAAACTAAATGACCTTCAAACTTCGTCTCAGTATAAAGGACAGTTGTGCCAAACACATCAAATAATCTAGAGCATCTTCGTATCCATATGTCTTCTGTGCAACACTTGTACGAATTAGTTCAACCGATCTGAAGCAAGGTTCAGGCTACGCGAGATAATCCTGTTTGCAGAAAATGATTTAAATTGAATTGTGCCAGTAGTTTACGTTATTTAAAAAAAATCAGTATATATCATCCTTTTCAAAGAACTGCAATCTTTCGTGATAAATTTCGGAAGCAACTTTTGTAAGTATCCGAAAAAGAATATTCAAATAAAGAACAAACAAGCTACGATGATTTGCCTTGTTCCAAAATTGGCGCATTTGTTGCTTGCAACATAGCTTCTCCTTTTACAAGAACTTACCCGAAATTTTTCAAACACTCTTTCCAACTGTCCAGTGGTTCCACAGCTAATCATTTTTGAAGTTGTTTGTGTGAAAAAGAGTGAAACGTATTCATTACTTTTGCCTCTTCTTGTTTCGGAAATTTTTACACGATATCTGTGCCCTTTTTTCACTGCTTTCTATGTGTTTTCTCCTATCACAGTAGTTAATTTTTAACCAAATAGTGTTTACCAGAGAAAATGAGAAAAGTATCTTATTTATCTGAAGAATCGCATTAAAATCATTTAAAAAACAATCCTTCCAAAATTTATTCACCTTGTGGCTTTGGTACGTTGGAATAAATTATTGCACAAATATTAAATGACTCTGGCAATTTTCTTCCTGGAAATGTGTCCCTGAAATTGATTTTTTCCTAGATGATTCTAAGGCCGCTCCCAGACATTACCAGAAATATTTCCAGAAATATTTCCGACAATATTTCTCTCGCCGTCCTACACATGAACGGAAAGTTCATTCATGGTTTGCGTGAGCCAGAGCTCAAATCAGAGCTGCCGCTTTTGAAGCTGCATATCCCGTCAAAATTAAATAGCAAGACGGCTCAATGTGACCATCTATGCAGCTCCATTCTATTTTTGCCATATGTATCACAGCCATACCTAGCTGCAATACCATTCTCGGCCCTTCAAAAGCTCCCTTTTCACCCAAATAATGCAAGTATCATAAAACTTGCACTCACAACGGCAGCACAGTCCCGAAATTACGTCACACCCTTGCGACTTTCCGAGACTTTCCCATCGTCGAGCGGAAAGTCGCGGAAATATTTCCGACACCTCGGGAAAGTCCACTGCGCAATAAAGCGATCAGCTGTTGAACTTTCCGACTGATCGACGGAAAGTCTCGGAAAGTCGCATGGCTGTGACGAAATTTCGGGACTGTGCTGCCGTTGTGAGTGCAAGTTTTATGATACTTGCATTATTTGGGTGAATAGGGAGCTTTTGAAGGGCCGAAAATAGAATGATAGCTAGGTATGGCTGTGATACATATGGCAAAAATAGAATGGAGCTTCATAGATGGTCATATTGAGCAGTCTTGCTCTTTAATAATGACAAGATATACAGCCCCAAAAGCGGCAGCTCTGATTTGAGCTCTGGCTCACGCAAACCATGAATGAACTTTCCGGTCATGTGTAGGCCGGCAAGAGAAATATTGTCGGAAATATTTCTGGAAATGTTTCGGAAATGTTTCTGGAAATATTTCCGGAAATATTTCTGGTTATGTGTGGGACGGGGGCTACAAAAAAGAGTTGAGTGATTGAAAAAACTATAAAATTTTCACCACGATAGCTCACGATATGATCATCGATTAACAACAAACAAAAAAAACACGATTCTTTAGAAAAAGCAACTCTCCATTTAGATAACTGTAGAAGAAACACCAAAGTTCAAATTTGTCATATGTCTGATCCTTTGGAACTCCTATCTAGGTTCAGCTCCAGCCGAAAAAACGATTTCTTGATGTTTCTTTTACATTTTGAAATTTCAATGAAATCATTTTCCGCCTTTTTCCTCCATCTAAAATTTGAATTCAGATAAAAGTCGACTGTAGATCAGATTTCATCAGATTGTCCTGTTGGAGGCTCTGCATCTTTTGACAGCAAAAATTCATTTTAAACTTATATTTTATTTTGTGCGTTTGAAACACGCAAAGCTTGTAAATGTTTAACCTCTTTAGAAATCCTACAACATTCACTGCACGATTTAGCCATTTTTCACAATCCTGACTTACATTTGTATTTATATATTTTTGGGAACAAATCTAAAAAGAAAATGCCCATTAAAAATTTTCAGATCGCTCATACGAATTTAATGTCTTTCTAGGAGTGCTTATTCTTAATAAAAAACATAATCACTTTGTAGCCACGATATTCTTTCTTTCGTATGTGCGTGATACACGCAAAATAAAACGAGTCAATCTTCGTGAAAATTATCTTTTACAATGTCGTTAAATTTCATGGGAAAATTCATAGTGTGTATTTAATTTTTTCAACGCAAAGTAAAGAAATTCATTGCATTTTCGTTGCGCTAGATAAGTGTTTATGGCGGTTTAACCTACTTACCAAGGTCTGTACGTAATTTAATGCGAAACAAGAGTTTTAACGAACTGTATAGCAAGGCTGTGAACGTGTTTGGATTTAATAATTTTCGTAGTAAATTATAGGAGTTTTTTTGATTAAAACCTGTCAAAATGATATATAAGACTTAAGTGGGTGGAAATAAGAAAATGGGGAATGTGAAGTCTTATGTTTGAAATTATGTGGAAAAATATTTTTCTCTCAACAATTGTGGGGACGTTGGATTGTTGTTGAATTTAGATTCGAGTTGAATTCACTGATTAGCAATTAAATATTTTCAACGAACGTTTAAGTTTCACATAAAACATTTTTGAGTTGAGGACAAGGATCATTTCATACCTGCTAACTTTATTATTTCCAATCAAATTATATATTCTGAGGAAATTTCACCTAAATTCTCAAACCAAAAGCCAAAAACAAAATGCATCTCAATAGCATTACGCAAACAACATCATTCACTTGAGTTGAAAGAATAGGACAATGACCCATAATATATTACGGCACTCTATGGCCCCGAACTGGAAAATTTTCTCAACATCTGAACTTACATTATCCGAAAGCCCTGATAGTTGTGGTATCGTTATTTGGACGTTTGCCCTTATTTGCATCGTTTATGCCAAGTAAAAATATCTTCAAGTTTTTTTTCGCTCTCAAGAGTATTTCACTTTAGAGCGTAATGCTGTTTATGTTTTCATGGACTGGGAAGTGGACTCACCATGAACTCTATGCAAATCTATGGAACCGAAATAATTGTTTGGCGGCACGGCGAAATTACCCATTCAAGTGACTACTTAAGTGAAACTCGAAGCTAAAAAAAAAGAATTCAAAAAGTGCCAGAAAACTTGAAACTCAAACATGAAGGAGAAAACACAATCGCGGATGACTTGTGAAAGTGCAAGAAATAAAACCACGAGGCAAAACGAAAAGCACTTTGTATTGCATTTTACATAGTTTTCGAAGCGATTTCATGCTGTTCGTATTATTTCCAGTAGCATTATCGTCATAAGCGTTGTGGCAGTCTGCAATAGTCAAAACGTCTCGTTTCAAAACCTATATTGTCTCTTGGAATTCTATGCGCGTCGCGAAAATTATAATGCAATTTCGCAAGTCGCGAAGAATTGAAACGTCTTGCCGACGAGCACAATTATTGGCGAATCTTCAAAACTGCAAGAAGAAGCGAAACGTTGTGGAAAATACGATTACTTAAGTGGAATCGTCAACTTGTATGCATATTAGTGTATTGAAGTGATTCCGTTTTAGAACTTTGTCTTCTGGAAATAATCGGCTCATATGAGTCAGACATGAGTAGATTCAGATTACGTATGATTTTGTATGACATGATGGAAGAAAGATGTTGAATATATGTTTGACTTAAAGTGGCGCGAAATGACTTGAAAAGTGATATTTTATGGTTTCAATGAAAGCCGTCTTGGAAAGCCTGCTCCGGGATGTCGTTCAGGGCACGCGTTACAACTGCTCTGATGTTGTCTATGGGCTCTAAATGTCGACCTTTCAGGGTCCGTTTGAGGTAGGGAAATAGTCTAGTGGTGCCAAGTCGGGCCTGTAGAAAGGCTGGAGGATCACTATTACAATTATCTGGGTCAGGTAGTGACTGACGAAGAAAGCGGTGTGACTGGTCGCGTTATCCTAGTGAGGCCTCCACGTGTCTCTGATGGCGCTCCTGATGCAGTTGACCCTCCTTTTATAATCTTTTGAGCACATCCACGTAAAAAACAGCATTAACAGTTGTGAGTTGGGCGATACAACTTCCTGATAAACAATACCCCGGATGTCAAAAAAGACAATGTGCATTGCTTTCGTTCGGGACTTCTTTATGCGAACTTTCTTGTGGGTGGAAAGATGTTCTGTGCCACTTCGCGCTCTGCCGCTTGGTTTCTGGATCGTACTTAAAAATCCAGCTTTCGTCACAAAAAAAAATAGGGTCTTGAAGCAATTGAAACATCTCTTCTCGAGTTCAAAACGTCATTCAAAACTTTCGGAACAAGTTTTGTGCAGGGCGTTCTCATCTGGAAATCTTCTGTTACAATCCAGTAAACTGTCGATTTGGCCAAGTTTGCACTGTTTCTTATTAAACTGAGACTCTAGCGACGGTCAAAATTTAAACAATCACGAAAAAGCACCACACTGCCGCCGAAGCGGCATGTTGCTGTGCGTCCAGTCTGGGCTTCATCAGAGACTTCTTCTCGTCCATCTTTAAAGAATTTATGCCACCTGAAAAGTTGTGATTTTGAAAGTTGATCATCACCATAGGCCTGCTGTATCATTGGTTAAAGTCATGAGTCTGCTTACGCGGCGATGCATATGCACCAGTCACGCAAAGCATATGTTGTACCTAAACAAAACTTTCCGAACTGCTAGAAAAGTGGCATGCATATTGGGCAACTTTTTGCTCAATTGTTGATATGAGCTATCCGTATGTATAAGATGCGACTTGTCATATGTTCACGCATGCGCTGTATGGGCACAAATGTTCACAGGTGTTTGCAGATCTAAAAAAGTGTCTTTTTAGCTCAGAAACCGATCGGTTTTGACTCATGTTTGGATAGGGCTTAAGTCTCCGAAGCCAATTTGCCAATTTTCACACAAAATTTGATTGCGTATCTCTACCATAGCATAATTACTAATAAATAGCACGGAAGGAACGATATTGTACGATATTTGCATGATGGAAGAGAAGGGCAGGGACTGAAGGATTTAACATCAGCTGGCACCTAAGAAGAACCAAAATCAAAATAAGTTCACTTCATCATATGCAAAAGAGAGAAAAGCATACTCTCAAATGACAGGTGAGAATGTATATATCAGTCTTAGCTGATAGGTGAAAGTGTGTTGGCGTGAGTATAATCCCATCAAGAACCAGTAAGCGCAGCGAACATTCGCTGGCAACAAACGAAATTGTGTGTAGTGTATTGCATAAAAGTGCCGGAAATAGTCTTTTTACTCGTCAAATGGTATCGAAAGTAGTATTCCGCGTTAACTATCTTATCGCTTACAATTTTAATACTCAGAAAACGTTTTAAGAAAATCAATATTGCATAAATCGCCATTCGTTAAAATAGTCTCTTTGGCAAAGCACATGTATATTGCCTAGTGGGAATGAGAAACGTATCTGATTGTGGCAGCGTTGCTTGGCGGGGTACTTTCTGTCTTTTTTCAACTTGGACTTGGATATTACTATCTAATTCTCGCAATCAGTGGGGAAATATTGAAATTGTATCGCAAATCACGCACTTTCCGAGCTACATATATAGTACTTATGCTATGGTAAAGTTGTGTCAGAAAAAAATAGTCGCATTACTTATGGAACGTATCATCTAGTTGAGCAAAAACTAGCACCAGGGCTCACATTTTCAACTATATTAAGCATTAGTGGTCAAATATTATTTTTTTTACAAATATTTTTTAATAAATTCTATATTTTGACATTTGGTACAACATTTTTTTGTTAACTTTCACTTCGTTGATGCATAGAAAGCGCATATTTTTCATTTCTTGCTTTGAATTTCTTCTTTCGATCTAAATGATTAATTTTCTAAACTAGTGGTTTTTTCTGGTGGTATCTTAACTTGTTGAGAGTAAAAAAACAACTTGATGTGCTTTATCAAATAAAAAAGATAGATATACATGAAAATAAAAGGTTTCTGTCCCTGTTTGTCAACTGCACAAGCTCTTTGGCTCCTGTGGATTGAAAGATTTTTTTTAAACGAAGATATAGATATGTGCATAGCACGAAGCTGGTTAAAATAGAGATTCAATTTATGTTATAGATTACAAGAACAAATTGATAAAAATGTTGTTGATTATTTTAGCACTTAAAATTTTTTATTTGATCGCAACGTTGTGGTCTAGACTCGTTAGAGTCTAGTAATAGATTTTAGATCTAGATTTCCGAATTGTTTTAGGTCTAGACTCGTCTAAAAGCATTCCATTTATATTGGCACTCGAATCCTCATACGAATCAGTGTCTAGCATTAATTCCGTAGCCTATCATCCTCTATCACTGTCTAGCATTAATTCTGGCTTTAATTCGTAAAAGAAAACCCATAAAACCGCAATAAAAAGTCTATCGAGTTGAACGAAAGCCGACGTTGTTATAAATCTTTATTCAATTCGCGAGAAAGATCTAGCAAATCTTCCAAACTAGCATTGTTTTTTCAACAAATAGACACACACATTCTAGGGGCACACAACAGGCTGATATTAGATTAGTATGTTGGTGCCAATAATGGAATGTACTGTCAATTTCAAAAATGAAAACATTGTAGTCCAGGGCTAAACAAGTAACTAATCATTTTCTAATACTTTCATATTCAATAAAAAAAAATCTAATCACACTTTAAAATGAAATTAGCTAACGAAAAGCTTGTCATAACAATCACAATCGGCTTTTTAAAATGCTCGACCTCATTTCGAAGGCAGATCACATTGCAACTAAAATGTCATATGTGTTGCGAATTTCCGTCGGTAACATGATGCACTCGATATCCATGAAAACATCTTCTCCCATTATAATCCATATCTAAATCCATTGCAAATCTTGGAGTTTTCCTATAGAAACATATCTGCTGCGTTCATCAAACTTTTATCAATATGTCATAGCCTGAAGGAATGACATTTTACGAACACACATGACTTCACATTTCCAACTCTGACATCGTCGTACCAACTATCAGATCCTCGTCTTGCTTATCGATTGTGCATCGTCACTTTTCGCTAACGAACGATATGGAAAAAGAAGTCCCTGAAAAACTTGAAGAAGTCTGAAAAGAATTTCCGCTTATCGATTTAGCTTTGCCACTCAATAAAGTTTTGCCTCGCATATTATTCTTATTACTTAGCCGCAGGGAAATTTATTATTATCTGCACTAATGCATTTATCATCGTAAATGCTGGCCGTCGTGTTTTTTTTGCGCATTTTTTTGCACTCAGTTTTCCTTGAGTTATTTCCAGTTTAGTTCACCCTCTTGATCGACACAGCGGCACGAACAAAAAAAAACGAACTAAGGAAGATTCAAAAGTTTGAGTTCGACTTTTAATTGAATTTTTCTCTGAGGTTTAAAGATCCGTTCGAGTATCGGCGTCGTTTTCATAGCAGCAGCAGTATCATTGTGTTGCTGTTAGGGAGAGTTTAGCAGATTCAGTGAAGAAACTTATATAATAAGCAGTGAACTATGTTCGCGTAGCTGTGGAAATGGAAGCAGAGTCGGTGTAAGTTGTAGTCCCGCGATGTTAAACCTCGGTGGCAATTAATCATTGATTTAGCAAGGCAGCAATTATCTGGGGAAAGAGGAAAAGACGAAGGCAGTGTCGTAAGTTTGGTATTTTATTGATAATGGTATTCGATTGGAGTGGTTGGGATTTTGAAAAATATATGACCTTTTCGCTTGAATGCGATTCTGATTTAATCTTTGAAAAATATGTACTTTGTTTTCAATACACGGTCTTAAATATGCATTTAAGTGTCTTAAATTCCCATTGATTTGTTTTTCATTTTCATTAAGTTAAAGCTGATTTTTAAATGATTCATGAACAAAAATTTCGTATTGATTCCTGATTAAGATGAATGCAAAAAGCAATTGTTTATAGCCGAACGGGTGCAACATGTTCAAATTTGTAACATGTTCCCAATGGAACATGTTACTGAAAACTACATGTTATTTTTGGAACGCTTCACTCATATTCAAAACGAGTAACGCGTAACGAAACGCTTGAAAAATCATAAGCGGCCTCAAGGGCATGCGACAATCGTTTCGGTAATTGGCCTCTTCTTTATTGTACTTGTTCGCCAGCTCACAAAAAAATCATATTTTTAGCTCTATGTGCTTTTAGCTTCACTGGCGATGGTTTGCCCAGGAACGCACAAATACACGACGTTGAGTAAGGCACTCCGCACACGGGTCGTTAGCAATGCTATACGTGAGAGATGCGTTTGACACTTGTCAAACTCGCGAGAAAACGAGTGCCGCCATCATCGTATTATGTCCACACACGGGTCGTCAAGAAAACGTCAGTATGCGTCGTAAAATCATACCATTCGGGGCATTTTCCCACCTCCCCCACGAATCGTACGTTGCCGTCATCCATCGCGCTTGCAAAAACGACTACTCATTCGACTTGAGGCCTGCAATGCACAACGCTTGAGACGCACTCAATGTGAACCGACTACGCTTCTCACTCTTCACGATAGGCTAACGCTTCGTTAGCGGTCACCCATTGATTTACATAGGTTGTGACGACCAAGCGTAGAAATATCGCATCTACGACGATAGCTCAACGACCCGTGTGCGGATTGCCTAAACTCGATAGACAGGTTGGAACGTTCATAACGTATTAGTTACTGGGCGTTATATTGGAACGCGCAACGTGTATGATAACACACGTTGTGCGTTCCAATGTAACTCACGGGAAGAACATCGTTCCAAAAGTAACATGTTACTGGAACATGTCACTCGTCGGAAAATGTAACGCTGGAACGTGTTACTTATGTTTGTAGTTATTTCCCATCTCTAGTCTCTGGTTCGATTCTGGCGATGGTTGACAGACCGATGCCCACACAACGGGCTTCGAGCTGATCTACCTATAGGTAGGTACTCAAGTCAATTTGGGGCTTGAGTGAATCGTAGAACAAATCACTTCATGCTCATAAAACATTCATTGAAATTTCAACCCCCAGACCTGCAATACCGAATGCCTCAAACCTTTTTGCGAACTGAAAAATATACATCAACATTTGCTCCATCACGTGCGTGAGCCAAGTAGCCTAGGCTCACCAAACTTTTAATGTCTGAACGCAAGGAATGTTGGATTGTTTCTGAGTCTCCATGATATAACACTTTCTACGGATATCACTGGCTAAAATTTGCAGTTTCATGGCGTGATCTGCTACAAGACAGCGGCCAGTAATGATGTCGACCAGCAGCTTGCATGCATTTTGGGTTAACACAAGTAGGTATTTAATATTGGTCTTGCGAGGATGTATGACCCCCAGATGATTTTGGTTTTTTGCCTGACAACTCTGGTTGAAGCAAAGAATGAGAACTAAGTGGCTAGTGCAGGCTACGATCCGCATCCCAATACTGCTGTTGTAGTATCCTGATTCGGTAAGCGAAGTACTAGCTTTTGCAGCCGGAAGCAGGTGAAAAAGTCGGGCTTAAGGCAACTGTAATACAGAGAGCCGGAAATCGCTGAACTCTGTTCACTTTGTCGGCAACGGACGTTTTATCAGACAGCTTATGGAGAATTGTCACAATATTATCTCCCTATGAAGAATTGTCGCAACAGATTATCCTTTTGTGCACGCATTCTAGACTATCGATACAGTTTGAGATCCTAGTATGTCTTTAATATGAAGATCTTAAAGTCCTTCGAATACTTGGAGGAAGAAAATTAGGCTACTTGGTCTGTAGATTTTCGCTTACTTCCTTAACATCATGAAGACCGGATACCTGCTCGCTTGTGTAGAAGTTAGTCATCCAAACAACCCGCAAATTGTGTATATACAAGAAACTTCAACGTTTCCGTGCTGTTACCTGTCCATTCCCAATTTGGTTTGTATAGTAGAGTTTACAGAACAGAGTGCTCGCCGTTTTTAAAGTGGTCGCGATTCTGTCGTACAGTTCCTTTCACAAGCTTCATCTAGCTTTCTGTATTTCTTATTTAAAGAGCCCCCCATTCTGTTCTTTTATTCGTCTCGGCATTCCCTGCCATCAGCTACTTTAACTAACCTGAAGAACTCCTGTCGTTGTCCTCTACGATGCCCCAGATCACTGTTCCACCGTAGTGATTTGGAATTGTGCTTCGGATTGATTATGAAAAAGGAGGGTTCGAAAGCTTTCATTAGCCTGTCCGTAAATGTAATCACTGTTTTCTTCAGGTCCGCTACAGTCTATTCTGAAGGATTAACCTAAACTATTGTAAGCTTCCCGTTTTAATATTCCTTGGGCTATGAAACGTGCAAAAATTGCAGATTAAACGAAAATTCAGAGAAAAGCTTATGCATGATCATAGAATTATGGTTCCTCAAGAATCCTCAAGATATGTAACGCAAGTTAATTCATCCTATTGTGCACGTTTTTGCTAAGAGATCTCCTGTAGAAAGGGATACTTTTTCTATTTTCAAGGATAAGATAATAATTTATTAAAAAAACTAAATAGAGGCTTACCTCTTTCGTGAATGGTATCTGCTTATACGAGCAGCAATATCTTCTTCCTATGTGACACCATTCAAAGTTTTGTTGCGTTGTCTTGTGCAATATAGGCGGATGCTAGGTGTATATATTCCTCGTTGTGTCCCTGTCTTTCCTCACAAGTATGACCGTTCTTATTTTGCCTGCTGCAATGAGGAAAAAAAAGGATTGAAATCCCGTAGTCCCAGTCCAGCATCCTGGTCTTCCGTGGGTATCCAAGGCTACTGAACTATTGCCACGTCAAATCTGCCTTCGTGAATAATCAACAGTAGTTCCACCGAAGAAAATCTACTGGGGTGTAAATTGGTCTACCGAATTTCCAATGTTGACCACGACATCCTTAAGCTAACTTTGTTTTTCTTGTTACAAATAATTGCAAGCAACTATCAATGCACATATAAGTGGATAGTAAATAAATTAAATGACCAATTTCCACAAATAAATCTAAAAATTTAGCTTCGGGCTTATCTATTTAAATTGCGTATATTCAACTGAATTTGTTACGCCGCTTTCCAGAAAAAATTCTAAAAAAAATCCAGAATTGAATCGCTTCTAATCGAAAATTTCTCGAGTGCTTATCCTTTAAGCTTTCATGTAAATAACCGTTGGACGCCAAATATCCATTTCCTCTGCAATGACAATCCTTGGCACTCTTGAAGCTTCTAGTCACTCAGAGCCCACATCCGTTTCCTGAACATTATCTCTGCCTATAAGAGAGTAAACTCCATCAAGGTCTGAAAGTTGGGCAGTTTGTTTCTTCGTAAGTAGTTTGAAAGTGAATTTTCCTCAAAAAACTAGTACAAATATAGCAGAAAACGGAACGCTGACGAGAATGTGTGAGTAGATTGAATTAAGTTCCACGACCAGCCTTTTTTTTTGGTTGGAATAGTCCAGAATCCTGCTTTGAACATATTTCGCTTACCGAAAGAAAATCGGTAAAAATTTACGGTCGAATACTGGCACTGAAATACGAGAGGCTATAAAAAAGATATTTCCGTATGAGTTAATGTCCTTTGGACTACCGACCAGTAAAACGAGTCGTCTTCTTCGTTCGTTAAGAGCGGGAGACGTGATAAATTGTTCGCTTTAAGCTTTGGCCAAGACAAGTGGCAGTAGCACAAGCACCTAGAAATAGACGACACCGCAAGGATGACAATCGAAAGGACCGAAGGCTTAACGTAAAGGATCTGTTTCGTTTTGCACTGACCGTATTGAGTTTTTGGGGGCGAGTTAGAGTGATGCGACGAGTGGTTTTGGCTGTGAATTGGACCAGATTGGATATTGGTTGGTCACCACTTAAGGTATATTTTCTGAAGAAGCCATAAAACGAATGGATTACATAAGGCATATAGATGGAATTGTTGGAGATTATAGTGTCTTTGGATTTGACAGTTGACGAGATGATGGTTTCACTCGATGATAGGCAGAGGATTATCTTCATTTTTGGGGGATTATGCGGCGCTACAAAGGTGAATTATAACTATTATGAAAGTCGTTCGTTTTTGAAAGAAGCAGATTTTGAGATGAAGATAAGTGGTTCTTCTAATTTAATAGAAGAAGCATAGATGGCATTTTAGTCTTATATGATTCTTGGTATTTATTATTCGTTTGAATTGAATTGACTATCATTCGTAAATTTTCCCAAGGACTCTTTCCTTCGCACAAATAATCTTTAATTCTTCAATCATATTTTCGAAAGTTGCGTATATTATTGTGTCAATATTTCATTATAGAAATGATTATCATATTTTCGGATATTCATTTCTATACAAGCGAAATTAATATCAAACATTATTTGAACACAATATGCGGACTTTATGTGTTGTCGTATCGAAGAATTAAAATTCAATTCAGCCTCGAATGCGAGTGAAGCATCTTACTGGTCCTTTTAATGCGGCTCTAAAACCATCAGGGTAGCAAAGAGCTGTAATTAATTATTAGAACCCACATCCGCTTTGTTAATGTGCAGAGTCCTTCTAGTTCCAAAATAGATGAGTTTCAGGACTTGAATTACGATCGCTGGTCGGAATTTGACTAAGCTGACAAATTAAATTATAACTCCAAATGCTTCGTACTAATTTTCTTCTGTAGAAGCTAAAGCATAGCTATTTCTTGATACGCCTTACAGTTTTTGAAAGGATTTTTGTTGGATAATAGGGATAATTTGCACAAATGAAAACTTTCTGTTGGATGGGCCTCGTTTAAAATAGACTGGATTTTCAGCCTTTTCTAATTGAAAAGGCATTTGCTTTAAAATCAAGTGCTTCTTAGTAAACGTATAAATATTGAAATATGCAGAATCGTTATTATATTATGGATGAATTAGGAAATTTTGAAAAATTCCCTTGAAATTCCATTTGAATCCAGATATATAATTCAATATCCCGCTAACGTCGTTCATTCTCGGATTCCTGATTTGTTCTACTAATTAATTTGAGTCATTAGGTTGCGATCTGCTCCTAGTCAAGCCTCATAATGAACTTGGTACTGAGTAATTTTCAGAAACTATATTACATACATGCATTCACAGTCAACGTGAAATTGCATTTCAATCCGTTCAACTGGCGACTGTAAACATCGTTATCGATATAGATAGAAGAATGGCACTCGCATTGCTCTCATTGAATATAAACAACGAACCACCATCCAACTAGATAACATTCGCATAGAATAAACTGGCGTACCTTATGCAAGCGCGGAATTCAATATTGTATACGTGTATAGACTATGGCATGACAATCTCGCTACTAAATGTGAATTTCGATTGCATATCCTTTCGATTGCGAAACCATTAACTGAATTCGCAACTGGCTTTCGATATTGATTTCCCAAAAGCCAATAGTGAAAGTTGTGTTTGTCTAGGGATTTTTTTTTTGCGAATACGAAGTTTTTGTCTAGTGTTTTAATCTTTTGTTGTCGGAATCGAAAAAAATAATCAACAGAAGAAAGTAAGGGATAGGTGGGAGTGTGGTAGTTGGATCTATGTTCTGAAACCACTAGAATTTCGAAACGAATCGAAAATATATGTATGCATGTGTTCCGATGCAGATAAATTGACTAGATACTTTCCGAATTATTTGATGCAGAAACAAAAGATTAGTATAAAATGTCACCCATATTTAACTTTCAAAGTAGTGGACTAGGTTCGGAAACATAGAATCTTTTCTGATACTTGAAATATTTTTTTTTCATGTTTGAAATGTTATTGAAATGTTATTTCAAATTATACTTTACCTATTTGAATGATTAGCTAAAAATAATTACATGATAAATTATACAAATTTGCAACACATAAAAAAAATGAAATATTGTTCTCGTATTAAAACGAAAACCCACATTGGGCGCTAACTTGAAACTAGTGAGATGAGTCTTATTAGAGGGAATTTTCGAGATTGCTAAGCTTATATTGTTCCTCAATGTGTGAAACTAGCTAGATATTGCATTTAGAAATATATTTTTAAACATATGTCAAACAGACTAGCTCATATCTAAATTTCTGCCTGTATTGATTTTTTTAATCACATGTGATTTTAGTTGAAAATTTAAAGCCTTGAAATCTAATGGGCGTAAAACATAAAATGCCAAAGATTTGCAGATAAAAAGAGGTTTTTACTATTCTCATTTGAATTGAGAATAATTTAGCCTACCAGCAAGGCATTAAATTTGAATATGCACGTACACATGCAACGCAGGCAATGTAGTACTGTTGCTGCTGCTGCAGCTGGCTGGTTGTTGAATTATTCATGGTTGTAATGAACGCAATGGGTTTGATTGCTAAAGTCGACTCTTTTCGTTTCAACTAGAATGGAAATATTTGAAGATGATCCATATGTATTCATGCTGGTATTGTATGTTAATTAATACGTAATAAAGGTCGTTTTACAGCATGATGTCTTTTTCTGAAGATATGAATGCTATGAATTACAAAAAAGTTATGAATAATAATAACTAGTGTTAAACTTGTCACCGGGATAAGAATCGTAATGAAAATAGATATCATAAATTCATTGTTTAGATCCTGTTTTATGAGATTTATGAGAATGCCTATCTTCTGCGTCAAACAGCGAAACAGGCTATATTAAAGCTCATGCTGGCAAATACACTTATTTGTGAATCCCTGCCACAACCTTGCGCTTTCATCATGATCCCCCTTGTAGATAACGAGCAACATGATCGTAACGCTATTTCGTGCTATTTTTGTTTTATCTTTAACATTAGAACTAGTCAAAATATCAGAAAGTGAACTTTATTTCCTAGAAACTGAACATTTGAGTCGGATTGTCCGGATAACTAGCACTGTCAGGAGAACTAATGCCGTTACCCTATTCGATTTCAGAATTGAGCTATACGGTCGTTTCGCGCTGACCGTAGTAGGTGTCAGTTCGTTTCTCAGAAGTGAAGCTAGAATTTAATTTTACAAAAGAATTTTAGAAAATTATTATATTCGAGTCTTTTGACTATTAAACTACTGGAATTTATTTTAGCTACGTCGTAAAAAATTTGCAAGCGAAATGAAGAGCAAACAACTATCAGTAGTTTTATCGCAATTATCACAAACACCAATTCTGACTACAGGTTTTGTGCTAGAGTTCTAGCATTGCAAAATACAGGCAGTTCTCACTGCATTAAAATGCAAACCAAGAGCCAAGGACCAACTAGACACCATTCTAAGTCACTCCACCAGACATTATTCAATAAAATTTGATCGATCCTAAATTTTTTCAGGTTATTACACGAAGACAATAAAATCAACTGCCTAGATTGGTCCTAAGCTTCGAATGTAGAAAGTCGAAAAAACCACAAAGTATAAAATTCAATTGTCTATCGACAAAGCAAATGGCATCTATAATTTTTGCGACATGATCCCTCCATTCAATCAAAGATATATTAACACGATGAAAACGTTATTGGTCATTTTTTCGCTCCGTTTATTTTCCCATGGATAGTTGTTGCTTTTTGGATTTTCTCTCGTTTTCGGTCACAAAAACGATTTGACGATGAGCATCTTGTATTAGCTTCGCACGAGCTAGTCACTGTGGATTTGGTAATTTAATTTGAGATGTCCAATCTATCTGAGCACGACACTTCAATGCGTAGCGGTGGAGTGCTAGACGTTGTGTTTGTTTGAAGTAGCAAGGATGAAGGGGAGTGTTCCCAGTAAATTGTTATTGCAAATAGTCGTCGTAATGATATTTTTGTGTGAAACAGTCTGTATTTTTTTTCTAAACATCTTGTTTATTTTTGTGTGTGATTGTTTGGTATTCAAAATAGATTGCTGTTTGATAAGGAATCAGATTCAATAGGACTTTAAATAAAGTGCCGACTCTTCTCTATTGAAGATGATTTGGGCAGTGGTATAAAAATTGAAATTAGTAAAATAGCATAACATATCTGACACTTTTTATACTAAACTGTTTGATACAATAAAATATTCATCAACTTAAGCGGTACTTAAATCACACAAGCTTGATATTTTTTGGAATTCAATGTTTATTTGATGTATGAGCTTATTCTCTGATAAGCCATAGTCTGAGTACATTTTAGATTCTTCCAAAATGGCTTTGTTTTCTCGATACACTTATCTTTGTCTCATGCTGGTTTTTAATATCACGATAAAAACTCTAAAGCTACATGCTTTAGTATATTTTCCCGTTTCTGTGTTCAAAATCGTAAAAATCCTCTGTCTTAAGCGAAGTTTTGTGCCTCGGTTATAGACTCGCTCGTACCGCATACTCGCTGCATATATGTATCGCTACTGTGGCTATGAAAAATAATCCTGAAGATTAGACGTGTACTCAACGGAATTTCGTAACAATAATATTTGGTATGAGAAGCCAGGAAACTAATGCACGGAAAGCTGTCCTGCTGTATGCAAACATGAATTTCACTTGACTTACGTCCAAAAGATTATTCTCAGGAGAATAAGCACTGACACCGAATCCAGTGACAGAAGCTTAATGATTATGAGAGCTATCATATGTCCTAATGGAAATTTTCGAGCACAAACGTTGCGATAATATAACGGAGATAGCAAACATAGGCATATATGCAAAACTATGCAAAAGATGACTGCTTGAGCAATAGTCATAGACGAAGGAAGCAAACGTTTCTTTGATAACCGCTGTGGCTGACGAAAGGGGTGGTAGAGCTTATGATACCGGTGCTATCACTTGCGTACACATTTTCTACATTATTTATTCAAGAAGAGAAAATTGTTCTGCTTTCTGATGACTCGTCGACCATGAGTTTTGACCTTAATGACTGCTAGGGGTGGCAGATACCTGTGCAAACGGAGCGAGTTAAGTGAGAAAAAGTGGAATTGCAAGAAGGTCATTAATTGCGACACGATATGCAGCATAACGATAAGGCAAGTGTGGATGATCTGATGAGGATGATGTGGCTTTGAAGTGGTGATGGTGATGATGATGATGAAGAGGATACGCGATGCGACTTTGTGAAATTGAAATGAGGTTTGCACTCTTGGGTAACCAAATTTACATGTTGAGTTGATGGGAAAAATATTTGAGTGAGACAATATTTCAGGTGCTTACTTAAAGAATCGGTGCTAAGGAATAATTTTCCAAATGGAGACATTAATGTTGTTCAGTGACCAAAACTGATGATGGGAAAGAAAGATGCATAGTGAAAGTCGGTTATCAATTATTGTTGGTAGTCTTAACTAAAATTTAAATTGGCTTCATTTGCGAAAGAGATGCAAACATTTGAGAATACATAAAAAAAGATGAATCATTTTTTATACAGGTTTTATTGACGATTCAAAACCGAATAATTATGACTTCTCGAAAGAATTGGGATTAATTTTCATCTTCCAGCAATTTTCCTTCCCGAAATCATTCAACGGCACCTTCACGTCAACACAAACTGTAGCACATTAACTTCGTCGCTCGATTTCATCCGGGAAATCTCCACGATTTTTACTGTTTCTATACGGCCATCCTAAGCTCAAAAGAGCTAACAAATGATCGTGACACAGTCTCATTTCTCTTCTTTTTTATTGTCCTCGAATCTTGTTGAATAGATGGCTATTGTTCGATTTCATCTAGAGATTTGGTAATTTGTCGAAAAATATCTATTTATCGATTTACAGTTGGTTGAGAATATTTATGAAATGGAATGAGACCAGATGGGAATGGAATTTTTATTCGCCTTCCACTCACAGTGCTTGCTATGTAATCATATTACCAATGTTATCTTTGTTGTGGCTTATTCGGCAGCCATTGTCGTGCTGTTTTGTCATTATCGATTAGAGCATCATAATAAAAAAAAATAGGAATGAAACCAATGGAGCATCAAATCTTACAGCTGGGTTATTGTCATCTCTCAGAGAGGAAATGGATGTGGTAAAAGCAGGATTTTGAAGTGGTGTGGACAGTCGATTTACTAATATCTGTTTGATGTGTAGCTATCGAGCTCTTGGATTGGATCAGTCTTAAAATCAATCATTCCCATCGGCATTAAAAAGTCTACCACGTGTCTTTGTCCTTCTCACATGCTGTAGACAAACTCAATCTGCAATCAAGTCTTCTTTCGCAAATCTGCAAATTTATCACTCGTTCGAGAGTATCGGAAGAAAAATCATTACAAAACACACCATGATCATACACCGCAATCTGACAATGTTTGCAATCGCTTGACGTTCCATTCTTTGTACTGTCATCAATGGATTTCCCTGCACTCGTTTCGATTGAGAAGCAACTTTCGGCGATGGGATTCATCGCACTGGATATGTATCATAGCTTGGAATGAAATCAGTTCTTCTTGTTTGATGCGAAATGTACATTGAGAACTTACCAACAATTCTTTGAATGGCAACATTGTGTTTGCAGCACTCTTTCGAAACTTCAGACATGCATACTGGCTCTAAGCTCACTTTTGTAGTTGTCGTTGGTATGCTTTGTTGTAGAATTTTCAATGTTTTCCCTCGGATATCCGTAGCTTCTTGTGATCTTGTGAATTCAGATGGATTTGATTCAAATCGATATGATTTTAATTTCACAGGATAGTACCTCGTCGATTTTTGTTGAAACTTACCGAGTCTGAAGGCATGAATTCAGATTATAGTGCGGGTAGCTTACGTAAGAATAATGCACTCTGTGGATTCTAATGATTAAGACTGAGGATTGTAAACGATGGATTATGGGTACTCGAATAATAGGAAAAAAACCTAATGGATGATGTGAATCGTCGCCAACGATGTATGTATGATAAGCTGGCTAAGGAAAATAAGTTGGCTTAACTATGAATATGATAGAACGTGCATTTTATTAGCGCTAGGTATACGACAATGATAAAAATTTTCGACGATAACAAATATCTGAAATATATTATTTGATGAACCTCCACCGGATGGATGACTGGCTCGTTAGGGCCTCTTGCGCTTCCGTCTGTATGTAAAAGCTTGTCGTCAGCTCTGCATCCCGGGCCCTTGGTGGCTTAAGTTCTGTCTCCTGATATGGGCGAGCGTTCTTCAGTAACCTTTTAGTAACGATTAACGTTTCTAAGCGGCAGATTAGAGCCATGATCACATAGCTTGGAACAGCAAAAAATTTAAACAACAACCACTAATGAAAGTTTTTGAAAAGAAAAAGTTTTTGAGGAATGACAAATGATTTCGGGAAAAAATGGTCTGAATTTTAACAAAGAAGCAAAGGAATAAATATACCTTATTGAAATGAATAGATACTCATATCTAGGATACTCTCAAATAAGACATAACTTGGTTGTAAGAGCTTTCCAGTTCAAACTCTAGAATTATTTGTACGCAAACGATTACGAATTTTGATGAAGCTTTATTATTATTGTCTTCTTATGGTTTTATGTTTATGCTGATCAGGCTTAATAGTAACCTTATTAAAAATATGGTCTATGATTAAATAGATTTTTGCCGAAAGAACGGATTGAATATGACGCCTAACTGCAATTTTATGTTTAACGAAACTTCGAGTTTTTTTCACAGACGAGAAAATCATCGAAATAAATTATTACACTCTCTAAGTACACGAAATCTAAAAATACTGAGAATAAAAATACTGAGAATACTGAGCCTCAATCCTGAGAACAGCAATATTTTTCCTACTTTTTCACAATTGGCTAATCTGTGCATTCTGATGAAACCATTGCTAGACTTATTAATTTTATAAACACACTTCAACTTGCGAATGGGAATGGGTATAATTTTTCGTATATGCTTAAGTTTAAGAAAAAATCAGGGGACTCTAGGACACATTTTTTTTGTCTTCGAGTTAATTACGGGAGCTTCGAAAAAATCAGGACACTGTAAGAAAAAATCTGAGCATCAAAAAAAAATCAAGACGGCTAAGAAAAAATTCAGTAGGTTCTAGGAAACCCTAAGTGTCTGAGAACAAATCAACGGAAAAATTCAGAGGGTCTAGAAACAATTTCGACAGTTAAGGAAAAAATTATGGGAGCTTAAAGAAAATAAAAAATCATAGAAATATAGAGAAACATCATGGGACCTTGGAAAAAATACGAGGAGTCTAGGAAAAATTTCGAGAGTCTAGGGAAAAAATATTATGGGAGCTTAGGAGAAATCAGGAGGCGGTAAGAAAAAATCTGGGAGTCTAAGAAAAGATAATGGGAGCTTAGCAAAAAACAAAAACAAAAGATCATAAAAAAATGTGGAAGTCTAAGAAAAAATCATGCGAACACAAGAAAAATCAGGGGACACTAGAAAAAAATCATGAGAGTCTCCGAAAATGTCAAAAATCAAAGGCCTGTTGGGAAAATTCTTATAGACTAAGAGAAATTCATGGGAACTTAGGAAAAATAAAAAAACTGGAAAAAATCGTAAGAATTCGGAGGAAAATTTTTGGGCCCTCAGTAAAAATTCGATGGATTGAATAATAATCTCAAAAGTTTAAGGAAAAATTAATGGGATATTTAAGCTCCCAGAGGGTTCTAGCCAAAATCCTGGGAGTCTCCAAGAAAATAATGGGAAGTGAAAAATTCTACGAACTGTAGAAAAGTGAGTCTAAGAAAAAATCATGCAAACTTAGAAAAAATCAAAAGACTATTAAAAATCTTGGGTGTCTTATATATAATTGTAGCTAAGAAAAAAATCAGAGGATATGAGAAAAATGTAGGGTGTCTGAAAAAAATCTCAAGGGTCTAGAAAAACGCCATAGAAGCTAAGACTTAAATGCTTAAATCGATGGGAGCTAAGACTCAAACTAAAACGATTGTCGTCGGATGAATTTTTACAAAGATTCATTTCATCTATTATTTTCTAAGGAGGAGTATTTATTTTAAACCCGGTGTCATTTGTTTTCCTGTTCGAATGTTACCTTACCGAGTGCCATTAATTGAGTGGACGAAAAATTCATTAGGATCTTTGTCATTGGTCTGCTTAAAACAGCTAAAAACTTTTTGAGTAAGAATTTACTTCTATATTGAGAGAATATTTTTCGAAAAAACAGAAAAGTAAAGAAACAAATTTCTGTTAAAAACCGGCAGAACATGAAGAAGAGCCGAAAACGACGTCTTCTTTCATAAGAAAGAAAACGGAGATAAACCCCATTTGAGTCGTTTTCACACGAACAACGTCAAATAATTCAGCTGGCGGACTACTTGACAGTTAGAACCATTTAGTCAGAGATCGCCAGCAGAAAAAGTTCGGGTAAATTCTTGCAAGAGTGGAAGTGCTGATGTAACCAAATATGACGTCATTTTTCGGTTAAGGGAAAGTCAGGGGATGTATCCAAACCAACCCAAAGCTGAGTTAGAAAATACTTAACACCCACACATGTCATAGCGTAATTTTCTTAACACATCGAACTTGCAAAAATAGACTTTTTACTGATTTGAACAAATACGATAGCGTTATAATATTGAAATTAAATTAAATTAATAAAAAATATTTGTTCGTGATAATCATGAATAAATTTAATCAAATAAAGCCTACTTAATTACATTGCATTAATTTTTGAATTTCATTTATATTTTCAGGTAAGTGTGCAACGGTCTACCGCTTTTTCTATCGTAAGTTATTTATTTAATTATTTTCATGATAATTTAACATGTAAATAGAATAATACAAACATATTTTATCAGTTAAAAATGCCTTAATGGTGTAGCACTCCTACTTCAAAATAGCAAGTAATTCAAATTAGGAAATATTACACTCAATTTCAAAACAGATTTGTTCATCCCTAAAAATCATCCCGTCAAAACAATTAATTTTCATAACCAGGGCTTCACAATGCTCCGTAAAATCAGTGCACTTTCGAAATAATGTAAAAGCCTAACATGTCATGTTTACTTTTAAATGCTTTGTTGTTCCGGCAGCGGAATAGTGAGTTTTAGGCCAACTAGATTGGAAACAATGAATATTGCATAGCCAATGAATGTTGCAGGCTCTTCTTGTGCTCTGCAAATGCAAAATTGACTTCTGTGGTACTGGCAATCTCATATTTCTGCAAAAGAAATAATGCTATATGAACGAACCGACAAAAATTAAATCAAATCATAAACACAATTCCATCTGACATGAACTCATCGAGTACGAATTGAACGAACGAGTCTCTGGGGTGTACGAAATATACTCTGCAAAAATACTTCAAGCCACATCAACTTCCCAAACGACGTATGAAGATTCCTGAAATAATGCCGAAAACCGACAGTGAAACCGCAAATTTACACTTCCTGCCCATCAGCATCATCATCATCGACAGGATTCGTTCTAGTTTATTCGTATCTCAATCTACCTTGACTTCCTGCTCCCTTGACAACGGCGACAACCTTAACAAGAATGATTTCTGTACAATCGAAGAATTCTCGAAACTGATTCGAATGACATTCAAGCATTGATAGCAACCTGTCCCGAATGGCAGAGACCGGTCGAAAATGTTTTCGGTAAAAGGTGAAAGATATTTTTTGTCGGTCGTGGAGGTGATGTCGATATTTATTCTTCAAGGGTTTCGGCCTGAAGGGGTAGGTTGATTCGGTGAACATCCGTTATGTGACTTCTATTCAGAAGGCAGAGATACTTCGGAAGAATTATGGTGAGAAACTGGAAAAAGTTCAAGCCCGCAGATGTTCCGATTGTACACACGTCCTGATAAAAAAAAAGATAGCCTATGAACATTTTTTCGCTGTGAATTTTCTTTTTTTTTTATTTGGTTCTATTTTTCGAACATGACGAGCGGGAGTGCGAGGAGACCCCAGAAACGATTGATTTGGTGCAGCATGTGGTTTAGGGTTCGGCAGTCATTTGATAGGATAGATATTGATAAGAGGAAAGGGTTGCTATGGGAGTATTCGTGATATCCGGTTGCGATAAACTGAAAAGGATTGCTTACTTGAGTTAATGAAATGTAAATCCTGTGTTGTGACAAAGTTGTTTGTCGATTTTGCCATTGACATTTGTTGACAAGCTGTCTGGCATACAGTTCTGCAAAACAATTGTGCGGGAAGCTGTTCCAAAAAATTTGAAACATCAATTTCAAATAGCATTTCTCTTTGCGTCCTCTCTGCCAAAACATCACTTCTGACATGATATTTTTTTCACTCGAATCGCTCCTATACTCGCACAATACAAAAACAAAAAAACAAATATTCGACAGTATGTACAGATCGTGTAAACGTGTGCTCTATTTTCCGACGGATGGTTTTTCGGTTAGCGTTCAGAATGTGAGTTTGCCTGCAATCTTTTCATATATTTATGAGTTGATTTTGTTTTATGGAAGGATACGATGCATACCAATAAGGCAATAAATTGCAAACAGCCACAATGTTAAACCTCAAAGGATACGTATTGAGTTGGCGATGTACTGTAGGTTGCATTTTGATTTTTTATCTTTGCTGTGCAGAGCTAACGTTGAAGCAAGAATGTGTTTGGTAAAATGTAAACATACTGGTTTTCAGTGCTTTTGATTATCGTCGAGTGCTTTATTATTTAGTTTTATTATGTTTACAGAAAAAATTATGAGGATATGCTAGATTGATGATGATTGTTGTTGTTTTTGAGGAAGAATGGTCTGAAAGTATTCGATTTTACAATGTTTGTAGTGCAGAGAAAGGTTCAAATGAAGTGATTGCCAGTTTATGTTACAGATGCGAAATGTGAAGTGCTCGATTTATTTGCATGATTGAGAACTGATTGAGGGTACCGTTTTTTTAGTAATATTTTATTACCGCCAAACATGACCAACAATAGAGCTTTGAAAAATAGATAAATTTTTATGGGTTTCTGAAGACGAATCGCTCATGTGTTGTGCAAATCCATAAAATATGTATGGTTGATTTTTTGCGATACATATACTCAAAACTCAGGAATTTCAAGTGGGAAAAAAATGTAGGTTATTATCTTTCATGTCTGCCTTTGCCATATCCAGAACATTTATTATAATTTCGCTATTAGTGATACTAAAAACGCAGTAGCCCACGTTGGGCGCAGTCTGTAACTTAGAAAATAGTTACATTTTGTTCTATATGCTTGAAGTTTGGTGTTTGCGAATTCATTGCGAAAACAAGTCTGAAGGCTTTCTGTTAATTTAAATGCATGACGTGCAGAATTTTGGCAAAAGTATCAATTCGATATGCCTATGAGCATAATCAATTGTCGCATTATTTTATTTTTAATAGCCCTGAAAATGCATTAGCAAATGATTCATACGAAATCCAAGCTTGTGATCAAAAATAATTTTCCGATCAAGCCAAACTCTTCTTCATAGAATTTTCTTTGCCCACCGGAAATGATTTAAACCGTATTTCATTCCGATTTGGAACGGAAACCAGCTTTGAACTTTCTAAAGCCTGATTGGCTTAACGAAAGCAAATTATACAGCTATTGGTGGCATCAATGGATTTCGACGTGACCTTATATGGCTAGTCTGACTAAAAACTTGTTCATGCTTTCGAAACTTGTATACAAAAGCAATCAAAATTGAAATACGAGTACGGTGGGGGACGACGACAACGCCGAAGAGCTGAATTCGAAATTGGAAAAAGTTAAAAACTCTCGTTCATGTATTTCATTTTCGTACGAGTACGTTATTCATATGTGGTATTGACGTTTGGAAAGAAATTTGTTGTGAAGGAGAGACTCTCTATGTTCTATTGCTCTGAGCGATTGGAAACTTTGAATACCAAATTTGTCAGTGCATAATGATGGTAAGAAAGATGCGTAAATCGTATATAATTTAATGGTATTAGAATTATGGTTGGAAGAGAAGATTTGAATGCAAAATATTGAAAGCATTGGGAAGCAGTTAGCATTTAACATTTTGTGAAGTGAATTTTCTTTGAATCGATTATTGATTGTGACAAATCATTTCCTCACAATTTTTGTTGTTGATATTTTCAACCAAGAAATTATAATATAAATTACCCCTATACAACCAAAACAATTAAAAGCATGTAATAGAAATCAAACACGCTGTGGAGTGTGCCTCTTTGAGCAATCAACCTTAAGCTTTCAATAATTCTTACGAATTGTTGAAGTTACAGTTCTGAATTTTATCTATAATTTCGTCCTTTACCTCATTCATTCGACGTTCATCGTAATTTTTGATGTAATTTCCCCCATCCCGCGAATTTATTCCCGTGTAGTAATTTTCCTTTTGGCATCACTTCCTCGTTGCTCTGTAGTAGGTTGAATCGCCTGAATAAACTTGTCAACAACATCATCGACTATTTCTTGAAGAGTTTCTATGGTTGATTTATTATAAGCTTTTCAATGATACCGAATGAAATACACTCAACCGTGCAATGGCGCTTTATGTACACTGAGGTTGAGCAAAAAGCAAGAAAAAAAGATAAAGCGCTAGGCTACATCCGCCGTTTATCTAGATAATTTAAAATGAATGAGTCGTCGTATTTTAACCGTTTATTACGAGTTGATCTTTATCATTTTGAGATAAATATGAGATTATTTTGAATGCGAAATTTCAAATCCGACCAAAAAGAGGAACGAAGACGAAATACGCTATTAAGAAAAAACTACGAAGAGAAATAGGAAACAGAAGTATTAATGCAAGTTATAGGGAATCGTCGATTGAAATTGATTGAAAAATATGTGAATACTGATTTGACAAATATTAGGGGTAGATGCGAGGAATTTAAAAACGTCATAGATCAAAGCAACCGTTTGAAAAAGTTTAGTAATAGTGTTTAAGGAAAACAAAATACTGTACCAGCCATAGGTCAGAGATAATAAGAATGGTTGTCATTAGACAGAAGAGCATCCTCTACTCTGAGCAAAATATCTTTGTATATTACAAAACCTAATCAACAAAATTACTTCTTAAAGCTGCACAATCTTCCAACGAGTAACTGAACCCATCCACTCAAACTCAACTTTTCCATAATCTATTGGTAAAACGGCATTTATTTTCGCCTGGACTCGGAACTGTATCCGTGGAACTGAAAATATATGGGCTGCCATTATAAATACTGAAGCCGATGTCGTCTCACAGATTACATCTACGTAAAAGAAAAATCGCTTAAGACCTATATAATTACCAGAAACTCTCAAAGGCGACCGTAATGTATTTCGGTAACAATATTGTTTTAAAATTTCACAAGATTAAATGTTATCATTTCAAAGTTAGTTATTAATTGCGCTAAATAGCTGAATGTCGGAGAATTCATTGTCCGCGCTGTTTTCTTAAAGTTGAGAACTATTCTTGGGTATACAAAAATAATATTTTAGAGTGCAGCTTTCAGCAAAAGTAAGACGTTTGTGAAAATGCATACAAGCAACTATTTACGTTTTGTAATTTCTTAGAAGAGTGGATGCTAGTCTTAGAAAGAGGCTCGAAAGAATGCTTTGGAAAGATTTCTATGGAAGCTAAAAATATAAGACGGAATAACCTTAATTTTTGTAAAGCAATGGAAACGAAAATCGGATAAAGGTTTGGAAGGGAGTAGATGAAATTGATAAATTGTGATTTCCTGTACCGTTAGAAATGACTCGATTGATAAAACTGCGGAAATATACGAAGAACTCTCCAACTTTGGCATATTGTTTCCTTAAGTTAAACATATATATCTGTGTTGATTCTCGTTCGACAAATGTAGTTTGACAGGAAAAAGACGGAAAAAAAGGGAATAATTGATGCGAAGAAGGCTATCTTTAAACTTTTTCATAGATCAATGTGGTGGCTGAAAATGATATGTCTGTGGCGTCATTCCAAAGTTAAAAATATGCAAAAAGATGACAGTTTATTTGTAGCAAGTTTTTTTCTCGCGACTTTAGCCAAGGCCCGAGAGGGGCTGTATTGCTACGACGTCGACTTTCAAATAACATCATTAAGCCTTTGTACGTGAAATCCCAAATTGGGACTTGAGGTATGTGTGTGCGCAATTTGATCATGAACTTAATTTGATAATACCAATTTTGGACTAAGTGTTTTGCATGTAGATGTAAGCGAGATCGTAGGATGAAATTGTATGGCTATGTAAGATTCGGGTTTAAACCAGTTTAAAATCCCGATTTCGTGTAACCATACAAATTTGCGCGGTAGACTGACTTACACACATATCGATTGGGATTTGTTTTCAATACGACGGCTTCTGACAATCGCTGTTCTCCTTGCATGTACAAACGCTTACACGAAGTGAACAACAATCGTCAGAAGCTGCCATATTGAAAATGTTCTTTCATGTGCACGCTCATATGAAGTGAACAGCGATCGTCAGAAGCAGCCATGTTGGAAATTTCCTTGCATGAACACGCTCAAACGAAGTGAACAGTGATTGTCAGAAGCAGCCATATTGGAAAGTTCTATATGCACCCGTACTTCTCAGTATATTTGAAATTTCGATTTAGTTCCGCAGCAGTAATTAAATGCGTATTCCGTTAACGAAGGCTATGCACCAAATTGGATCCGCGTCAGTCGAGACTTACATAGATAGATATACTTTGCTTGTGGTCTATAGTTTGTACAAATAACAATGTTTTCCTTAATTTAGAGCTCAGACAATTTCTTTACAGCTATGTATGCGGTTTTAATTGCTTACATTAGATTTTGTCTTATTTAAAACGATGCATTTTAAAATTTTCGCTAAAATTATTAGGGAAAAATCTCAAAAACCTTTGGTTATCTACAAACCTACAAATAAATTAGCTACAACTCCTTACAACGAAAATTAGACACTGTCAAAAATTTAACGATGCTCTTAGTGGGTTATTCGCAGCTGAATGATTTACAGATTTGATTTTGCTAACTTGGTGAAATTTTTTTGTAGAAAAAAAAAAGCAATTGATTTCAAATAATTTTAGGCACTTATTCGGTTGCGTTTGTAGTTTTTTTTCCTGTTTGTTTTGTCGCCTATATTCTAAATAGGTTAGCTGTTAAATAGTATAGGCTGCTATGTATTATAAACAAACAATTTTAGGAGCTATAAATGAGTATAGTTTGCTCTTTATATATTATAAATAATCAGTTTGTTTTGGGTTGACATGTAAAATTTCGATTTATTAAGGGATACAGCACTCATAATGTCTTCATAATTCTTGAGCACACATTATCGATATGGGCTCTGAATGTTAGTTTCTTATCTATTCGGAGACCAAAAAATTGAATGGTGTACGTATATTTTGTTGTACTTGATGGTAGGGCTCTGGAGGGAGTGAAAATAAAATAGCTTGAATTTTTTGTTTATTCATTTTAAATTGGCTATAAAACTTTCCCAATTAAGTCAAATGCACTTAGAGGCGACTGATGATAACATTAGGGCTGAATGTAGTTGTGTAAACCGTAGTATCATCAGCACTGTTTGCTGTATCATAATCTGGCACTATTAAGGCATCCTCGGCTTCTATATGAAACAGAAATGAGCTAAGAACGGCACCTTGAAAAACTCCAGTAGGGACGAGACAAGATGGAGAAATCCTTTGTCCAATATTCACCGAAAACATTCTATGCATTCTATACCGCAACTAGGAAACGCTTGCTGAGAGGGCTTGAAAGTCAGTTCATTGTGCCCAACAGAGTCAAAGGCTTTCTCTATGCCAAAAACAATTGGCCCAGTAGAAAGTTTGTTTCCAAATCCCTTTTGAATGTGCCAGTAAACTTTATACAGCTGATAATTTTTTGAGAGATGCTAAGCAGGAATGACTTTGTGAATTAATATAGCCCCCTGGACTCTAAATAAAGTTGCTTTCTCAAAAATTTTACCAACCCATGTGTGTAAACTGATCGGTCTGTAGCTGCTTAGCTTACGAGGGTTTCGCAGGCGTAAAGATAGGAAAGAAGACTGCTTTCTTCCTGGGCGAGCGTCAATAACCGGCTCTAAGGCAGAATTTGAAAACGGAGCATAAGGAGACAATTGCTTCTCTAAGTAAGTTTTTGAGAAGTAAGTTGCGGATTTGGCAATGTTGGAAATTCAGATCGCGAGCATAATGTGGTGGATGCACCTTTGTCTAGATTTCATGATAAGTAGTGATTAAAATTTTCTGCTTCAGATACCAAAAAATGATTGCCTAGAGAATGATCAAAATGTTGGGCTCGAAGGAAGAAATCCGCTAATATATCTGCTTTATCTTGGTCATTATACGCTGTTTTGCTAGTAGAGTCGTTGAGAAATGCAAGCGGTTTTTCTTTCTGGGGAAACATGCCTCTATTTAGCAGCCTCAGGCCCTGCTGTTGTTGGGGTCCTGACACCAAATGTTGTGGGATCACTTCGCCCTCTTACTTTGACCGAAAAACTAACAAACGCAAAAGAAAAACAAAGTGGCTGAAGTCTGCCCCTTGTACAGCCAGCAACGAGGAGCTCGATCAACCACCTTCGCCACGTTTTCAATCCTACTCCTCAAGTGCCGCGATCCTGCATTCTGAAACAAGCAAGATCTTACGGTACTTTATTGTTGCCGTGGCACACTTTGCAGTGCGCATAGAAATTTAGCTTTCAAAAATTTCAAATGAAATTTTTGAATACTTCACACTTGAATTTTGATGTTTGACTTACGAATTCCCTGCCACTGTCTACGGAAATTGTTAGGGAATTTAATTTGATTACAAGTTTCATTGTCTAACTGAGGGAAAGTCGCCGTAGATAATGAATTTATCTTTGAGAATAGTTAAAAGTTAGATATCCGATATGAAATCTCTGAGTTAGGTTTTAGGTTCTTAAGGTTTTGACAAACAAAAATATTGACAAACAAAAACATTAATCAGTTCTTCATCATATATTTGTAATTGCTCGAAATCCGCGTAACTCGAGGGAGATCAGTTCAATGTACAAGCCTCAAATTATCCTTCAACGCAATAGTGATTTTCGAAAATATCTTAGAAGGTTAAATTACCAAATCTCAAACATTAGAATTAAATTAAATAGAATTAGAATAAGAATTCAATAGAATGTATTTTCTGCATTCCTTGAATCTTATAACCAACCAGAGCAACTATGCGAGGTTAAAAATTTGCTAAATAAACATTTTCTTTTATATTCGCATCGCACGAAAATATTGATTTGTTCACGATAGACAACTATGAGGAATGCAAATAGCATAGAATCAGATCGGGACAGCATTAAATTTCCTTTAACAACCACTTCGTTTTGCATAAATTTCTGCATAGCCAGCTAACAACAATCGCATTAATTTCGCTCAGGAAATTTGAAATTATTTATACATAGAGAATTGCTTTTCGCTAGACTTTATCGAAGTCGAACAAGACGAACTATTCGAATAAATGGAACTAAGTACGAGCCATTATTAATATTTCATGTTGCATTAGCGTCGCATACGCCGTTGTCTATCGCGGAAGAAACTTAAGCTTGCATAGTTTCGCGACTGCACCAGCAAATGAGGCAGATTGAGTGAGAATTTGTTTGAGTGGGAAATTGATATCTCTGGTTATGATTTGAAAACGATGCGAATCGTTATGACAACCAGATGTGTCCTATGAGCTCACTATTTCATGCTAATGCAACTTTTCCTCGCAAAATTTAATTGACTGAAATTAAATTTGATTTCAGCAATTTCACGTCGAGTTGATTTCATTGAATTGGGCTGATTTCCAAAGCAACGAAAACCCCAATTCGTTCGCAAATAACAAAATAACTAAACACTTTTTTCCTGGTCACATGAACTGATTTCGAAACACTTGGCTTCGGTCCCATGGAAAATGTGTATGTTTCTTTTTCAATTAGAGTCGAAAGCCAAGACAAGCGTGAGGTACGATTCGAGGAAGACGTAGATAAATGCAACGGAGACGATGAAATCCTTTTGTATACGTAGAAATATTTGTGTATTTCATTCTTGTGAATAGTAGGAATAGTGTTTTGTTGATTCGGGTTGGTTCTCGGGATCGCTTTGTGGTCTGGTGGAGAGATTTTAAGAGAGAAAGTAGTGCTTACAAGAATAAGTAAGTGTAGTTTGGGTAAAATGTAGAGTATTATTTTTTTTGGTAGTGCAGAGGTATGCCCTGTCATAATGCAGCGGTATTTACAAGCATTCGAGTTTTTTAAAGAAGTTGTTTTTTGTTTGGAAGGATTCGAAAGAAAAGCGGTTAGTGATTCCAATATATTTCCATTACGGAGAGAGGAAAAAGATGAATAAACATAAATGATTGAATTGGGGTGTATTTTTTGAATTAATTGAATTTTAGCAATTGTAGTCTGTGAGATCTAAAAGCATATTATTCAAGACAAGATTTTCACCTAAACGCCATTGATGATTAGAAAGGTTGATTTGGTTTACGGCACTCCCTTTTGTCATTGCTTTCACTTTTTATGGTAAACTGTTGATGTAAACCCGTGTAAAATTAATAAAAAACAACAAATTAGGAATAAATGTTTGATATTTGGCATTTAAATTATATCACCTCGACTTAAAATGTAAATTTTAAAACTTAAGTCTAATTCGAAATTGTTTCATTGCAGCATAATCTAGAAAATCAATCTTTTGGAAAAGTTTTTCTTGATTTTTTGGATGTAAAATAACTATATTTTTAGCAGCGCCCAACGTGGGCTTCTAAATTATGATGTTATAGGCTACTACATAAGAATTGGTCGAATGAGCGCATCTTTACCTGCAACTCGCAAGTACATTATATGTCTGAGCTTTTTGTCCAAATTTCTAGTAAACGCATTCTTCTTCGTTGCAGTTCAATTAAAACTAATTATAGAAACTTCATGTTAGATTCATTATTTTTAAAGCACTTACAACCAATAATTGTTTTCCCGGCATTTTTTCTTACAAAAAGAATAACTTCGGTAAGCTAAAAACAAGTGTAAGTGCAAAAAGAACAAATTTCGACACACCATCAAGCGTTCAGTTTTTCATCAATAACCAAGCTCCTGATATGAAATCATTTTCTTAAACAGTACTCGTGACAAAGCACTTGTTTGTGTTTCCAGTTCTCTTATGAAGCAATTTCAACGAAGCTCCGTCCGTACGAAGTATTGAATGCTTCCGTTTATGTTAGTGGAATGCCAAACGTGTCCTTCGTCGTTTCGTCTATTATATACGACAAAGAACGCTGACGACGTTCACAACCCTTACTTTCTTGAGTGAGGCAATAACAAGTATGAGTGGAACGCAATAAAACGCCGGAACAAGCGAGGAAATTGGAAGGCGAACGAAAGAATATTTTTGGGTGAGTGAAGGGATCGAGGGAGCAGCAAAGTCTCCATTTTAGTGCTCTTTTTGATCATCATTGAGTCTTTTCACCTGAAAATAATGCCATTTCGAGTATTTGTCAACACCTTTGTATAGAACAGTGTACAGTTCTTGCTAATAAAATATGATGGATGTTTAGTGTCATTGTAATAATTAACTGTAAACCAAGCTTGCTGGCAGTTTTGAAAACTGCTACAGCAAGCGATTCGTTTAAAAGAAAACATAAAATTATTCAGTGACTAATTCTTTCCCATGTACAAAACTCAGCTTCAGTCTTCTTGTCACTTTTTACATCAATAAATCATCCTTGAAATCTCCATACCCCCAACACCCTCACTTATATGATAAATCTACATATACCAGTTCTTGTAAAAATGATAAACAGCGTAGTAATTATTCTTCGAAATCATGTTGCACGTTCTATTGAACCTTGCCAGCCTCATATCCTCCACGATAAATTCCATTCTACTCCCAAGTTACACTTTCAACTTTTTGCACGCCTGTGACACTTTTTACTTTTGTGAAACGGTTGGGGGTCAAAGTGAATTTTCTCTCAGGTAGAACAAATGTTTTAATATTGTTTCTCATCCTTATCCCACGCGAAGCTGACGATGACAACAAGAACTGGGATTATTAACTCGACAGGAAATTGAAGGTTCCGTCGCAGCAGATGGTGGACATCAAGTTGGCGAAACCAGGAACAGTACTGCTATCAAATACGATTCTGCTGCTTGTGCTGCCTGCTTGGGGACTTGTTAAATGTTTACAGATTGGAGGGTGTAAAAGCTCATGGAAGCTTTTCCCTCGTTTGTCCTTAAGCTGTAACTTCCCGGAATAAATTCGGGATGAAAATTGATGCTGCATTACTGAAATTCGTAAATTGAAAAGCTTGACTGGAGAATTATCAGTTCGAGTTTAAGTTTGGGGGATGCTCAGATTTATCCGATGATTTTGGATTTCATTTCGTATCTGCAAACTTACGGGTTACATTTCAGAAAGGAATCAGGAGAATGTTGAATTGTAGCATCAAAGCTGTAGGAGGCTAAAGCTCTTGGATAGAAAAACGTGTTATGCGTTCGTTGGGCCTGCCACAATACGCGCTCCTTTTCCTTCTATGCGAGGTGCCTAAACTTTCATGGCAAAGCAGGTTTTCGGTGCTTTTTGATGAAGAGGTGATGGGCTTGCAGCCGCAGCATTCAGTAGTAGATCTGTGTTGTCTAAGATGTTTACATCGTAATGAGATGTGGCATTGAATATCGGCGGCATAGGACGAAACATCGCGCGCCTTTTCGATTTCCGAAATGATAATGAGGTTTAGAAATAAGCTCTTATGGATTTTCGATGTCGTGTCCGCGGACTATTAAATGCAGTTTCCGTGGGAACTAGTTGACTTAGTTCGGCCAATTTATTTATGCGCGTTGGTGACCTATTGTGAGTGATCGACAAATGTTGTAATTTTTTTCGATCAAATTGTGTCTGAGCATGTTCAAAATGTGATGTGGAGTTCATGTGAATTTCAAAAAATCAGATGAAAAGTGCTTAATAAAACTTTATATGGTATTAATCTGCAGAACGAAGTTAAATTTAGTGAAAATTTTGGAGTGATTATATGAAAGGTTCCCTAAAATTAGGTTCGTTTTGTGCGCGCTTTGTGTGTTTTCTATAAGATGCTTTTGTCACCTAATTGAATCGAGTGAATCCCTCACCGAATGCATCTAAGTGATATTGTTTCAAACAAAATTGAAGTGAAAATTCTCCGATTCGGTTTTAGTGAACGGCCAGCGGCAATTGTGTAAGCCATGCTAAAATCCAGAAAAAACTAGGCAATAAAAAGTAAATATCAGTGTAATTTTATAACTTGCATTTATTTTTTGTGACCCACCAAACGCTTATTCTTAAGTTACATAGAACTGTGATTTTTTAAGCTTGCTGGAGTCTATGCTTTCACGAAAATTCATGCGTTCACGGCGTGAGCTAGACATTGGATCTCTAGCAGTTCAGATTTGAAAATTTACTCTCACAGCAGTTATTAAAGTTTTAGATAATTGTTGAAAGTTTGTGAAGCTGCTGCGGAGTGTTACGAAAACCGTTAAATTGTCCCATACCAAAAATAAAGCAATCTTGTGAAACTGTATCTGCTCTCTGAAATTTTTTGGTAGCATTTAAGACATGCGAAATGCGAATTTAGCGTCTTTATGCTGTATTTTGTTGAAAATGACAATATTTGCCTGCGATTGGTAACCATTGTTAACTTAAACATAAAAATATCAGAGCAATTGATTGAAAATTTGTATATTTAGTAGAAGATATAATCCCTAATAATCTGCGCCCAACGTGGGCAAGGCAGCGGCCAATCCTATTCGAGCTAAATTAGAAAAAAAATTAAGCAGTTGATCCAGTTCAAAGCTAATCGTTTCAAATGCAGCTTCAGCTTTCTAGCAAGCAGTCGATGCCCGAAATATTGCCCACAATTGCATTTATTTGCAGCTTCATTATGTACATTCAACCATCATCGTTGTATTTAATACGGAGGATTCAGGGATCTATTTCATATTATTCTTAAAAGAACTCTGATAATCATTCGTTCCGTTGATTTTAATCCACCCGGGCACTTGGCTTTCCGAATCAAAACTGAAAAATGTTGTAGCAGACAATCAAAACTGATATTCATTGGTCTATCTTCTTCGATTGATTCTGGAACTGTGGAACTTGATAACTGGAAACTGGAAAAGTGAATTGCAGTTTTTATTTTACTAGAAAAATGTATGCAAAATTTAAACTGGTTATGTTACAAGCGTGGCTATGAAAACCTTTTTCGGAAATGTTGTGGGCGCTGTGGTCCTAAAAGTAGACAAAGAAAATTTGTAGGCTTTTGAATCGCGATAACTTTCGAGGGAGTAATCAAGCCATTATACATTCACAGAACGCAAACTATTATACATTCACGCTTGAAATGAGTGAAATATTTCATTACATATGTACCGGCATAAAAAAAATCTTTCAACTCATCGACTTGCTTGAAGATTTTGCTTCCTTTTTTGGGGGAAAAAACAGATAACTAAAGAATTGTGTCCATTAGCTACACTGTCAATTTAAATTTTTTGTGTTCCCCTTCCTACGAAAACAGTATCCTTTGACAAAATACTTAATTTCGAAGCTCCAAAAAATTTTGCTCGCAGGAGCTTTAGATCATTGTGAAATTCATAGGATATAGTGGTCTTCAATTGGACCAATTTTTTTTAGAAATTTAATGAATGTCGTGGCAGCCTTGTGGCTGAAGTCATTCAAACAAAAGCTTTTTACCCTATAGCTTACGATGGTGACATTGAAACAACCCTAAAATTTAAGGGATATACTAGTTTTGTGTGAATTTCACTGATTTTTTGTACAAATTCATAATATTTTCGAGCCTAAATCACAATTTTTCAAATCAAGTTCTTAGGTTTTCGATACCAAATTTATCAGTTTCCGAGTTAAATTCATATTTTTTTCGCATCAAATTTATAATTTGTTCGAGTCAAATTCATGAATTCATAATTTTTGCAAGCTGTGAGATAAATTCATATATTCTTGAGGTTTTTGTTGCAAATTTGTAATTTAAATGAACAATTTTATTTTAAGAAAACTCCCTGCGTAAATTTGAAAACGAATCTGCACCTTACCTATGACCTTTCGTGTTTGGTTCGTGGAGCATTTTTTCTGCAGTACCAGCTATTAGTAGCACCATACAGTTGGTACAGTCAGTAGCTGTTATCTCACCGACTCCCTCTGTCATTATGTTATTATATAATTTGATTCGAGAAAATTATGAATTTGACTTGAAATAATACTAATTTGTGCCAAAAATCTATGAATTCGACTCAAAAATTGTATATGTTTACACCCACTTGATGCAATGCGGGTAGGCTTTTGGCTGAAAAATCAGGATTGGGCTGCCAGCTACGGTAAGTTCTTTACCAAGAAATTCTACCAGTAAATGTTAAAACAATAGTGATCTTCTAATGAAAATCAGCAGAAATGTTGCAATTTTGAAGTTATTGAGACTTTTGTGGACAATAACCCTTATGAATGTTCTAGCCATATAACTTCCAACGCATTCCTAAGATCGAAATGGAACTCACCTTTTATCACACTATGCAAGGTGTTGAGTATGCTTTAGGTTCTGGTGCTAGTAAAGGGCTGCCAGCTCTGGCTATTTTGTCATTTTTGTACAGAAATGTGCTACCATTAAATTTTCATATGATAAACAACTTGTAATGAAAATAATTGAAAAATATTTGAAACTTCCAAATTTTGAGAATTTTGTAATATCTTTCTATCCCTATAGCTTTCAATTTAGATATTGGATGAAAACGGATTCTAGAAGTAGATTGGTCTTAACACTGAAAAAACACATCGCGCCAGACGCCATAATTTATAGACTTTTGGCGCCATGTACATAGTCGATTTGGGGATTGTAATAAAATATAGCGCCACACGCCATAACACATGGCGAAAATTACATAGGAGCAGGCGCTATGCTTATAGCCCTCTACGCCATGTACTATAGTCCTCCACGCCATGTAACATAGTCCTCCACGCCATGCAGATGGCGTGGCGGGCTATAGTACATGGCGTGGAGGACTATAGTACATGGCGTGAAGGACCATAGTACATAGCGTGGAGGACTATAGTACATGGCGTGGACGACTATGGTACATGGCATGGAGGACTATAGTACATGTCGTCTGGCGCTATGTGTTTTTTCAGTGCAGAGTTAATTTTCTTCAAGAAATTGTGTGCGCGGTATTTTTATAGTTCGATTGTTCAAGTGGTTCGATGTGTCCCGATTAATAGGTTTTAAATATGGCCCAAAACAATATACAGCCGAAATACAGTTTTTCATAAACATTATATAGCCCAAATTCAGTGTTTCAAATACATTATATAACCCTAAGGCCACCAACCCGCGAAATCGAAAATTTTCCGCCGCCAATTCAACTTTTAGGTAGCACAATTGCTGGGAATTAGCCAATTCTGGCCACAGTGCTTCTATTGTTGATACTCACATTTATAATTGGAGTTATCTTCTTCAACTGAAGCCATATTACATGGCTCATGGCACTATGTAATATGGCGTGTGGGGCCATAATTTCTGCGCCATGTAATTATGGCGCTGGGAGCCATACTGCATGGCTCAGTGTACTATGTAGATAGCGTGTGGAACCATAAATGTTGCACCATGTTACATAGGACCACGCGCTATGTAGATTCTGACATTATGGCGCGGGGAGCCATATTGCATAGCTCAGAGTACTATGTAAATAGCGTATGGCGCCATAAATAATGCGCTATGTTACATAGCTCTGAGCGCCATGTGGATTTTTTTCAGTGAACCTGAAGCAGATTTGCTGGAATTTTGTCTACTGTACTAGCAAAGTGCAGCCAACATTTGACCTTTTCATCATTTATATACTATCATGTGGCTAAAGATTTGAAATGATAAACATCTTTTAGCGAAATTATGAAGCATCTGTTTCACTTAGAACTTTGGTTCGAAAATCTGGCAAGAGAGAATTTGTATATTCAATGGCCGTAATAGGAAACTCTTTTAATAGTAATAGGAAACCCCTTTTTTAATTCATTCAAAATCTACACATTTCGAAAAATAGTCTTTCAAGCAGTTCGTCGTTGCTTGAGTTTTGTTTTGTAGCTCTAAAGGCTTTAAGGGATATGTAACGCATTAAATATTCCGCTTTCTCCACATACTTGTCAGTTTAGTGGGTAGAGTACAGCTCGTATAATCTAGCGCGTAGAGTACAAGCTTCTAGTGCATGGGATTCCTGGTTCGAATCTAGATTCGTATTAGGGACTAGGAACCGGAGCTTTGAGTTCAAACAAGTTAACAAGTTCCGTTCTTATGATGTATATTTGGTCTATTTATTTGTAATTGGCAGTTTTGCTCATATGTACACTACTGCTCGGTGAATAATTTGCATATTTTCTTAGCCAATAAATCGAAAAGGACTTTCATTGTTGTTCTATTACGGCTTCTATTTTTTCCGCAGATTGTAAGAGCCCCCAAAAAATGTTGATGTCATTTACATTAACTGATAATTTACTAGATTTAGAGCAATATAAGTTTTGTTTCAGTTGGCAGCTTATCGATATTTATCAGCTGTTCACCCTGCTATAATTGAATCGGTGATTCAAGCTCATTTACTTCACTCTTGTGTCACAACTGTCAAGCCCTATCATTAGCATAGGGCAGTAAAAATGTAGCCAAAGCAATTTCTCTAAAACTATTCTCTGTACAATTTCATATTTGCTCAAATAATAATAATTTAAAGAATTTAATTAATTTAAATTCTTTGAATGAAGCAAACACTTTTGACTTTATCTCAAACTATCGTAAAAATCTGTTGAAATAGCAGAGCCTAAAAGTATTTTAGTCTTTCGCCATTCAATAAGTACGCAACTTTAAATGGAAACATTTCGAACCATACTTGATAATAAGAAGTCGAAAAAGAAAAATATATAACATTTTTGCTAAAACTCATTCAAAGTTGGGTTTTTTCTTCTTCTTCTTTCGACTTAGAAGAATACGTAAACAGTCCAACAACTGATTCGAATACTATCAAATACATTCAATCAGTCAGATGAATAACTCGAAGGCGAACGAAGCCGAAGCAATGTAATGTGTGTGTGTTCAATGGAGAAAAAGAAAAATCGTAAGGCATCGCACGAGGAAAGAAAGGATACGTGTGTACGTAGACTCAATCAGTTGTCTCCTTAGGGATATTTAATAAGAGTTGGTGAGGTATTGGCATTTTCCATCGTACAAAAACATCCACCATCATTCCGCTCCGCTGCAAACATTCTCAGTGCTTGGATGCTTGTACTTTTGGGACCTTTTCTTACTCCTATACTCTTTGGCATTTCCAAGAAGGACATGTTTTGGGTCTATCGTGTGGACCTGACTTCTGAGTCTAACTTAACTGGGATTTCTTTGCGTTTTTCTTCTGAATGTGCATGGAGGGACATGTGTATGTCCTCTACTCTTTTTACCATTTAGCAGGAGTCCTGGGAGCAAAAGGGTGATTTTGAAATGTGACGAAGAGCGAGAACACGAGTCTTATAGAACCGTTAGAAGATTGTGCAATGATGGAAGTCGTGAATAAAATGGCAGTAGTTCCTCGGCCCTAAAAACGTGATAGTGACGCTAAAGCTGATCAAAAGCAAGGAACGGAATAAATTTTAATGATGATGAAAACAACGATGTGGTTATAGCAATCAAAGTGTCCTACTATTTTTCTATTTGCCAAAGTAATGATACGACGAAAATGCTTCTGGCGAAGAATAGTTCAGTAGAATGTTCCACGATTGCTGGAATCCATGAAGATTCACCACTCATCGGCAGTCGCGAGAGAAATAGAGATACTTGTCGTTAACAGAAGGCTAGCAATGAAAGAATAATTAAAAGTTATGTGATTGGAACTTGATAAGAAATATCCGGAGTTTGGTTTTTTGATTGATTGAAGTAAATAGAAGGCAATAAATTAGGTTGGATCTGAAAAATGTTATACATGTCTATATTATGTAATCGCAAATTCGTGAATATCTTGTTAAGTTTTGTGCGAAACTTAGCTGGATATTCAAAGTTCCTTTATCCTTCCACTAGAATTAAGTGAACTTAATTTTGATGGATATCTATAGAAAATTTAGTTTAGTTGGAAATCAAAGATACCATAATTTCTACACCCTTAAAATGAAAAATGATACATTTTGCCTAGCATCGAAATCAAAGTTCGGATCCGAACATGACTGAGCTGAACGAACTGCAAACAATGAAACTTTACAATGGAATGAGACTATTCTCAGTTCAATCAAGATTATGTTTCGGAACATAATCTTAAATGCTATAATTTCCTCGAAATTCATCAGTGTTTACTAGCAAATATCTATCCCCTAAGTTTATTCATCAAATACATTCCTGAAGAACGAGGCCACGTTTGAATTATCCTGGGAACTTTCTCATAAGTACTTGTGCCGTGGACCGTTTTATTAGATTTGAACCAGCATAAGTCCCTCATGACAATATCTGATGAAAGTTTATTAGGGGACTTTTCGTTGTACTTATTGTTGCTCGTGCCCTTCACATACACTTTTTACAGTTGTAAAAGATGTCGCAGTATTTTCTTAGAAGCAAAAGAATGTGCACTTTATGTGAATATTTTCGGTTTTTCATATCCAATATTCGGTGAGTTAAAATTTGATTATGATCAATTTGTCTTTAATGTAACGATGTGATGATACGAATCATAAATATGAAGATGAATTGAATTTTTTGATGTGATGTCATTTAAAATTGATTGGATCTTCTTGAAACGGTTGAGTTATTTTGTATGGTAGGTTTAAGTGAGCTCACATTTCGGCTGAAGTGCGTTGCTATCACACATCATTTTACGGTTGAAATGTATAATTGTGATACAAATATGCTACATTTTCTGATTTGAGCGATCTTCCTTTGAGCCAATTTGTAATGGCAAGCGAGAACTAATAAATGATCGAACCAGTGAAACAATCCGTTTTGTTAACTTATTTGATTAGATTATAGTCAGAAATCCGCTTGCATGCATTAAAATTGTTTTGGTTATTAGCACATAGCTGATTAAATTAATCATGAAAATATTTAATCCAACAAACTTCGACATTTCAAAAATCAATGTTGCACGATTTGTTTATTATATTTTACATGGATTTAATCATGTGAATTGGTTCCGAAAAGTCTAGGTTTTTTTTCATTTCCTCGACTATCTATTTCCATATATCATCCAGTTAGGACATTCGAATAGTGATTTCCAATTGAATTCATGTTGAGCTTTGAAAACGATTTTTAATCGCATCTATTCTGTTCGATATTTTCAGCAAGTGCTTTCATGCAAAAATACATACATGCACTCATAGAAAATATTAAAACCATAAATCAATTCAATTTGGGGTTCCAGGAAAACTGTCAATTGTTTCATGTGGAGGCAATAATTAATTTGATTGATGCATAGTAGTTGACAGAAATTTTGAATCGTATAGGAAAATTATGATACACCTGCAATAGTAATTTTAGTTTCTTTGTCTCAGTATAGCTAGATATTCACTGTTGCTGAAAACTTATATAGATCTATAAATAGTGTATAAATAATATATTTATTTATAGATCTATAAATAATATATAACATGCAGGAAAAAAATATGTAAAATCTGATTTTTGAATGTAATCAATCAGTGTAATCAAACTAATCATTGATGAGGTTGATCCTTCATTTCCAGATGACTCCTTTTATCTTTGTGTTTGATTGAGACACCAAATTGTTGCGTTCGACATAGGTCTGTCGAGCTGTCGTCACTGCAGCACGAAATTTGTTAGGAGATCTTTCTTTAATTTGCGCTGCATGCCTTTTTCTAGCCGACTAGCTCAATCTGGCGTGAGTTTAGGGGCGGAAGAATCCTTTTAGTGCTACGGCATGCAGACAACACAACATTTAAAATGCAGGACCGTAAAAAACGGCAGAGGAAGCAATAAAAACGGAATGGGAAAATTCTACGTAGGAATCATTATTAAAGGAGAGAATTATTCTGAATTCATTTTTTTTAGTTTCAACTACCAGAAATAATAAGAACGAAAAAAGGGAAATTATAAACAGTGAAGGTATAATGATTAAAACATTAAAAAAAACCAGATATTTTGCCTACACAAGCAAATATGGACTTGTAGCGGGGAAAAATATGTCTGAAAATTTTTGGGTATGAAATTAACAATATAGTAAGAATAATTTGAATAGATATGTATACATATGAAAATAATAAAAAAAATGCTTTAATTTGTATACACAATCGTGCTATAAGTTCTGTCCCTAAGCCGAATGAGTCCGCACAGCCCATACGACTGACGGCCGAAAACGGCTTTGTTTTTTCAAAATATAGATTGGATTCTATACTCCAAAATTAGTCTCAGTTTGTATCGCATCGCTGTGATCGCGCTGCACAAGTGCAAAAAATCACCGGTGGAGATTTTCAACTTGCTCAAACCATTAAAAATTTCTCAAAAGTTTGTTTGTCGGTGCTTTCAACGGTTCAACGAGACCTCCTCTGTTGATGACAGATCTAGAAATGAAAGTACACCAGTAGCTATGAAAGCCGTGTCTGCGAGAATTCGGCAAAACACTCTCCGAAAGCAGAAAATCATGTCACGGGAGATGAATATCTCAAAAAGAACGATGTCCCGCAACAACGGGATAGCTGTTAACACCGGCTTTGAAAGAGATACGAGCCCCAAGATCGAAGTCATTACTTCAACGGTACGCGCAAGGAGGACACAAAAAAATTCTCTTCACTGATGAAAAAATTTTCACCATAGAAAAATAATTGAACTGGCAAAACGACAGGGTTTACGCCCACAGTTCTCAGGAAGGTGCTGAATAAATTCCAAGGGTCCAAAGAGGTCATCATCCTGCTTCAGTCATGGAGTGGTAGGGTGTCTCGTACGAAGGAATCACTCAGCTGTATTTTTGTGAACAAGGGGTTAAAAGAAAGGCAGCAAACTACCAAAGCGATGTCTTAGAGAAGATAGTCAAACCACTCGACGATACCATGTTTGGTGGGGAAGACTGGACGTTCCAGCAAGACTCGGCGCCAGTTCACAAAGCAAAGATGAACCAGAAGTGGTGTGCGGACAATCTGCCCGACTTCATAGCCGCTGAGGATTGACCCTCTGGAAGGCCCGATTTGAACCCGCTTGACTATCGCTGTTGGGACTGGCTAGAGCAGAAGCCTTGCAGTGTCATCGCAATATTGAGGCTTTAAAGGCCAGTTTGACAGAAGCAGCAGCCTCAATTCCGTTAGAAGTCGGGCGTGCAGCCATCAACGAATGGCCCGACCGTTTGAAGAAGTGTGTAAAAACAAATGGAAGCCACTTCGAATAGATTTCGGCGTTTTTATCCTTTGTTTATCGAGAACAAATGAAAATATAAATTTTTGTTTACGCTAACGTTGCATTTCAATTTAGCCCATTTAAACAAGGGACAGAACTTATGGCACGACTGTGTATATTGTACATAGCTAGTACCAAGGTTTTGACAAATAGATAATTGTAAAAAAAGAGAATCTTGTACCAATGCTGAAATATTCAAGAATCTAATGTTTCTTATTCATGATATTTTCTTCATTATAAAATCGTTTACAAAACGTTCTGCACGATATGCTTTCCAGTCAAAATTTACTGTTCAAATAAAAAAAAAATCAACGGAAAATTTCAACCTTGGTACTAAGTTCTTTCTTTCTGATTATTTTCCTTATGCCTTCATTTCAGTGACATCTATCCACACTTGAACGGTCCATTTCAGCATCGAAAATCCACAAGTCTTTTCTATTGGCTGGTCACCGTTAAATTGTGCTATAACACAGTCATACTGATGTTCTCGCAGGTTCCAACTTTTAGCCTCGAATCACCACCACAATATCTTTTCCTTAAATTTTTTGACTCTGTCTAGATATCGCGACACCTCACCTTCATTAGTTCGGTTGACTGCAAACACGACTCCTCCAACTCAATTTTCAATTACTCACTTTCACAGCTATTCGCTGCCTATCCAGATCTCCCGTTTTCCTTTGTTCTCCGAAAATTTTCAACTTTCCGCAAATTTTTCCGACAGTTTTCCCCTATGCTTTTTCCGCTAACGATCTTTCGCCATAACACCTGTGGCAACACCACAATAGGATAACATGCATTCCATAAAGAAAACCCTGAAAAGTAAATGCAGCGATTGGCAGCCATATTGTTGCAGTGCTGTCAATTGACAGCACTACTTGCAAGAGTACACAACAGCATGTCTCTGCCAAGCTCAGAGTAAGAATCACCCTGGCTAACTTGCAACATTTTGTCGGCTTTCTGACGTGAGTAGCTGCATTTATAATGCCCGTAACAATCGGCGAAACGTCCAGCAATAGCTAATGATGTTAACGCTTTCAGACCCTCTTTAGTTGTTAGAGTATGATGCTTTCTTATGTTTTCCTTCTAAAATTTGGCGTTCAACAGATCCTTAGCTGCCTGCCTCATACTTTATTTTGTCTGATCGTCGCCCGAGAAAGATTTTTTTCTGGAACTGAAAATTTTCTGAGATTTCCATATTTCAAGCCCCTTGCTGCCTGTCGACTGGAGACATAACGGGCTTATTTCAAGATCATTATTTGCGATGAATCTTGCGCATTAATTAGATGATTTACATTCAGTTCTAATTCATGGCTACAAGCCGAATCGAGTACTTCTTATATTTTAATGATCTTAGAGAACTTGTAAGTCAACTTTATTAAGGGGTGAGGCGGGATCGATTGGTTAAGGCTTTGTGCTTGTGAAAAAAATGTATTTTCCTATAGTTAAACATCTCGAAAATGTAGTCGCAAAATTTGAAGTCAATGGGCCTTTCTACACTTGTATTCTTGATGCACTCCTCAAACTGGTTTTACAACAATCACCATTTCCACACTTGTATTCTTCAGCAATGGAACCGTTCATATATCGATTATGCATATGAATGTGTGCGTGCTGTTGTTTTCTCATTTCGATTTGAGTGTTTCTGACCCGTGAACTTCCGTGAAATTCCTGACCCGTGAACTATGTTTATAGTTGTGTTAGTGATTTGCATCAGGTTCAATCAGTTTCAAAAGTGATGTAAAATTCTCTCCAAGTGCATCACTTTTTGTAGAGATTTCTCCTCGATTCTTCTGCCTCTTGCCCAGAAAACCGGTTTGAGGACTGCATCAAGAATACAAGTGTAGAAAGGCCCAACCAGAGCAACACTCTCGAAGTTATTGACTACTAAGTCTCATCTCCTCTCACATTGTAGCTCCGATAGTTCAGAGTATAGTAGATCCTTTTCTCACATCCACGTTTTACAGTTCTTATTCACTGCCATTTAAAAACCACATTACCGATTCATTTCAAACTGGGCACACACTTTTTACATGTAAAATACTTCACCCCAACGATAAGTTTTAGTTTTTTTCCATTAGAGGGTTTTTCCACTTACAAAAATTCCAAATTTTTCGTGAAAAATAGCAATTTTCACTTCAAATGACCAACAAGAATTTACAAATGAAAAAAGTAATAATCATAGAACGTTGGTACTTCGACTAAATTTTAATGTTCTTTGATTTCAGTTAATTTCCAGCTGAGATACAATGAACACTGCATATCGTCTTTTTCCAAAGACTTTCTTGAAAAACCTTTATCACCGTTTTCTTTGTCGATATTTTCGCATAAAAAAATTACAGAATATTAAAGAAATGATACTTAATAATGTACAAAAGGTTTAAATAAGTTTGCTCCATCCATATTTATAAAAAAATTCGTAAAAAAAGTATTTTTCTCGCGCTGAAACCCTTACATACAAACACACACAGAACACAACGCCAACATCCCTCCCCCCATTTTTTTTTTAGATATTACATTACTTTAGTAAGTTGATATCCAATTAATACTTCTTTTTTCTTGAAATAATTAGGGAGGATGGATTATTTCGAAATATGGTCTCAGAATGCGGTTTTAACGTAACCAAACTTTTCCAGAACATGAACTTATTTACCTTCCTCTATTAAACTACTGTTTTTTCCTGTCTAGTTCATTTGTGTTTCCTTCAAGTATAACCGCGGATGAACTGAGAGCAACTTTTTCTTGCCTAGATTAGTAGAGCGTCTGTAGTATCCTAAACTTTTAACATCTCATCCTTTAAACTAGTTCAAAGTAAATACCACATTTGCACCTCTCAATTTGCGGGTTCTTAGTGGTATCCAGCGTTGGCAGAATATTCTAACTGATGCACAATTTGTAATGCTTGCACTAACAATTTCTTCAAAAATTTTAAACTTTTCGAATTAGAAACTAATTTAAAAAAATTTGTTTCCTGCAAATGGAATCAGAATTATTAAAAAAAAAACGTTGTATCACATGCCAAATAGTACCTTCAACTTCGGAAGAAACGAAAGCCTCTGTATGAATAGCATCTTATTCCTTTTAGATTGAGCAATTATGCAACATTATGTATGAGTTTCGGTCTGATCAGGTGAAAGTTAGTTACACGTGACGCAAAAATGAAAGTATTAAGCAGCATCTGTTCAGGTACTCTGAAAGTCATTGGATACGGGATAATTGCATAAGGATTTGGTTCAAGTTCACACCAATCGTGCGGAGAGACGAAAGGTTGGAAACAATTTCCTGTAATATATATTCTATTCGATTTTGATGCCACCCGACGAAGAAAACGACATCGACACATGTTTTACCAAATGCTGGAAATTTATTGCCTTGCGAAGTGGGCTGCCAGATGCTGGAAATTAATTTTCGTATGACGTCAACTCCACCGAAAATATAGATGACTCTTAGTTTTATTCAGATGATCTGCAACTTTTATATGAAATTTTTGCTAATACTGAATTTTCCTTGACTCATTAATGAGATTATGGGTTCATTAATGGGATTATTATGGAAAGTACATGAGTTTTCTAAGTCTCTGCAGATTGTTTTATTACCGTCTACGAACCATGTTAGATAAAAATAAAATCATTTGAAAATAAACAAAAAGATGTAAATTATTGAATAAGGAAATCACCCACAAATATTGTAAACGTGCTCTTTGTAAACGAACAACTGAATATGGTCTAGTTTTTAACGCAAAAAACATTTTTATCAGTTCAGCGTTCAATGAATTAAAGTTTCAAAAATTTTGTGCCAACACTTGTCAAAATACTGACATGAAATTTGCTAGGTAATTTCAGCGCCCAGTGTGGGTGTCTCAGAGCATGAGTTTGTAGTTTTTGCGAATTTCAAAGCCAAAAAATTATTTTAAAGCATCCTACGGACTAATTTTAATCCACTAGACTCAAATTGTATTGTAGTTGAATAGCTTTTTCTGATGAACTTTCATTACGTTCTCATTGATTCGAATAGATGCATACAAAAAATCCTCTTGAATTCGAATTAAAATATTTTATGCAAAGACACACGCTTTTGAATTTTATCATTTTTTTCTGAAAACTGAAAGAAACATTTTAATATTGATATATTTTGATTCATAAGCATAATATAACAAAATTCAAAAGTACCCACCTTTTTCAAAATAAGCAAATTAAAACAAGCACAATTATTCATTTAATCTGTTGTATATAAATTTTACCATGAAACTAAACAAAACCAAAATCAAAACAGACAAAGCCAAGTTTTACTCATACATATACATTGCCCATTTGAAACAAAAGCACATGCGAAAGAACAATAAACAAAGTGAATGTTAAATTCAAGGTGTGTTTTCTCGCATGCTTGGTGCTCATGCTAATAATGCATATCTGACGAGAAAATCCTTTAAGGCGTTTCACGTAATGACTTGGAATGAGGCAAGCGCACCTAACCTCTTAATTTAGGTAGCCCCGTTTTCATCTACCACACCAGCCATTTCCTGCCCATGATAATGTGTTTGTTCTCTGTAAGAGTGACAATGTCGAACATTTTGCTAATGTTTAATTCAAGTGTGAATGTTTGTTATCTTGCGTTAATTCAACGTGAATGAAAGCAACGAATAAGCAAAATAAAGCTACATAAAACTGGCTCGGATTAAATGTGTGTGTTTTTATTGAGAGCCGTAAAGTAACCGTTTTAATGAATTCTGTTTTCTTGGAAAGTGTATGTAAATCTTTGGAGTTATTTGAAAGTATGGTGGGAAATTAAAATCAAAGTGTAAATATAACTCAAAAATTAGTTCCGCATCAAAGCAAGTACCCTAAGTTTTAAGGTAAATATTTTACTTTCCAGTATTATTGAAATGTAGAAATAGATAACAATTGTTTAAATATTTTCTGCTATTAGTTAAATTTTTACTGTGCAACAATCTGAGGTAAAACTACTTGTAGAAATAGGAGAATAGACGGTATTAGTTGCCTAAAATGCAAATATTTAATATTTCGAATCTCTTGAAAGATTTAAACCTACAGTATTCTCCAATAATAGTTCCACGTAACTGGGCAGCTGAAGTCATTTATTAGAATTGATTTTGCTCTTATTGGAGCCTGGATAAAATTTATTTTTTGTAAATCTGTAAATTGTTTCTTCTCACTTTATGAGTAGTAACTGCTGTTTCAATAATCTGATCTGTTACAAATTTTGAAGACATTTTTCGACAATGTTCTCATTTTCTAGCAATATTCGACTTGGTTCATTTTCCTTTTGAAATACTTGTGAAATGCCTTAATCTTCAGTAGTTGGTATTCCTGAAAAAATACGAAATTAAGATAACTTTGAGGCTCAGTAAACATATAAACGCAATTATAGTCTCGATATAGTCTCGATCAATAGCAGGCTCTAGCGATAGTTAGAAACATTTTTTTTTAATTCAGTTATTTAATTTGTTTCAATTCCATAATTGTATGCGATTTAAATTTGGCGTTTAATCCAAACGAAAATGTTCCTGAAACAACTTCTTTTCCTCTTAAACTCGTTCACTAACATCAGAATTTTAAGTCAAATCGTTCTGCAACATGAAAAAGTCACTAGTGGATTCAAACACTCTGTTATGAATTGGTTAAGCATTTAAATTGTGAAAGACCTAAATTTTGTTATGATATTTTATTATCAAATTTGTCATTGGGATAGTAACATGGCTGACAATCACTGCAAGATTCGTTATGTGGATTGCAGACATTTTCATGTGAGATTGTTACAGCGGTACTAACGAAGATGAAAAATGATTCGGTAGGACTACGGTGCAAGTTGCGGGATAGTGAAAAAATTTTGGGGAAAACAAGAGGGGTAGAACGTTAAAAAAGGATTTTGGTCAGAGATGGTTCTAAGAGAAAAGTAGTGAAATGCAATTTGGAAAAGATATTGAGAAGTTTTTTTTGAAATGGAATAAATAATAATGGGTGCGTTTTTTTGCGTCTGGGTCAATAGCAAATTAGGATAGGCAGCATTGAAAGCAACAACAACTGATTTAGGATTGTTGTTGTTTTCAATGCTGCCTACCCTAATCTGCTATTGATCGAGACGCAAAAAACACACTTAATAGAACTAAAGAGAAAATAAACTAGAAAATAAACAAAAATAACCCAGAGATAAGTACCTGCTAGTAGAAACGAATTAAATAGCCAGAATTCCAAAAAACGGTAATTAGAAATACGGTATTAAAACACCTGGTAAGATCATTGATAAGCAACACGAATTAAAACGGTTGAAGAATGGGGCCTTAGGCGACACCAGAATTTGGATTAAGCAGAGAAGAAACAAATTCACCGTCAAGTACAATTAAAGGCATAGACGGAAAAATAGGAATGAAACATGCCAGAAATGAACAAGGAAAAAAATTAAACCAAGTTTTTTTTATGGAGAAAGGCTTTTGATAAATGAAACAGATGCCTAATGGCTGGCACCATCGATTTTAATGTGGATAATTCGTTCAGATAAATTCGTTCAGATAAAAAAAGAAGGGTTATTATATCAGACGTTAATTAAAAATATTTTCAAGGTTCTCCACTTTTCCAGAATTCTCTAGAAAAATTTGAATTAAATAACTCATGGCGGAAGATAGAGATTTCTGACAGTAATTTCTGACAGTAAAGACCCAAAGAGATATTAATTGAGACATAATTGAGAGATATTAACATATTGAAAGGGTTGGAAGCCAAAAAAAGTGGCGTTTGAAATGACATTTTTCGAGAAAAATTTTCTAGTTCTAACGGAATTTATATAATTAGTTTCTATCCTAAATATTTTTATTGTTTTTTATATTAGGTGCGTTTTTTCGCTCCGATACAGAACAGAATTGAACTATGCCGCAAAAACAACGATCTAGCACAAAACAGCAGTGCATTCGCAGCACAAAACAGCAGTGCATTCGCAGCACAAAACAGCTGAAAATAAAGGGAGAAAATAACGAGTCTAAACTACCACAATCGATAGAAAATAGAAAAAGAACTAACAGAGTATTACCTCTCTTAACTTTCTACACATTATGAGGGCTTTTTCTAATTTCCTAACTATCAAAACATTCAACATAACCTTGAAAAAGCCAAAGCCACCTCACAGCAAAAAAGACAACTTCTCATGAGCTTTTCTTTTTTCTATCAGCACATTCTATAGTTCAGCACGTCAATTACATATGAGGAATAGAATTTCTAGAATTTCTAGTGAATTCACTGGTACAGGAGTGTTGTTGTTTCCAATGCATATACTCTATTCTCTGCTGGATAGAAGAGCGAAAATTCGCGCCTTTTGACAACTATTTTTTTTTTAAATTTTTTGACCTATACTTGTATGATAGATTTAGTAAATAGTTTACGTTAAATTTTTTTCCCGTTATCTCGACAGATTTTTAAACTAAAAATTTCTTGAAGTCAACAAATTTTGTGTTTAAAAGTGAATGCTAAATTGTACTTTCTGAATTCAAATCAGAATTTTGAATTATAATTGCTATTCGCTATTTTAAATTTACAAAATCGTAAGTGGTCGGCTTTTAAAAAGTTATAGCGCATCAGTCTAAGAAGTAAGATAAAGAGAAATTTGAGCAGTATTGAAAGGAAGAAAACAAGGTCTAAAAGGTGATTTTTCATCAGCAAAATATAATAAAGTTTGGACATCTAACAGTGCGAAAAAAGCAAGAAAAATATATAGACACTACAGTTGTGACTACGATAGGAAATGATGCCATGCGTCACTGCATAGATGGCAAGTTGAAAGACAGACAGATAGCCACAGGAGAATGAGAAAAGGTGATAAAATTCAAATAGACAGTTCGTTACAGGAACGCTGATACGAAAATAAAGAGGTGTTGTACAGTGAAATATTCCCAAATATTGCAACATTGCATAAATATTGCAACGAATTTACATATTGAAACGATTTACTTAGCGCTATAAAAATTATGTCACTATTTTCTTTTTGTGTTGAAGTTTTATCTTGGCTATTTCTAAAGATGTAGTACAAATAAAGAATTACTTAATTGAAAATTTTAGTAGAAAAAATTCAATAAAAATAAAGCTATCTGAAGAGAATAACCAAGAATGCTTGAGTTGATCCAATTTGTTCCAAGCCCACGAATATTCTGATATCTTAAGCTGTGTTTGATACGAAAATTATCGCGTTATTTATGCTGCTAGGTCGTTGGAGCTGGAGTGGGATCTTGTTGAAAATTTTCGGGACGCTGTCTATGTTCAAAGATCTTAATGAGAACACCAGTGGGTCAAAATCCAAAGCTACACTACAAAAAGATCGTTTAGCGTAAAGCTCCATGTTTACGATCAAAATTTCACTTGTTTTAATGATTAAAAAGCATCAGAAAATGCAATCGAAAATATTTGTTAAAGATCATTTATTTTAACCACAGAAACCTGATTTTATGTAAGTGTGGAAAAATTTTATCAAATTTATGTGCTTTTTTTTGTTAATTTTGGTTTACTTAGAGTAAAACCAATTTTTTTTATTCAAGAGTCAAAATTGTGAACTGTTGACTTCAAAGTAGGAATTATTTTCGTTTTAATGCCAACCAAAGTTTCTATAATCAAATTTACTGCGTAAGCATAGCATGTTTCCGGTTTACTCACTTGAGTTCATATTTAATCAAATTCAGTTAGTTGAATTTATTCATTTATTTACATTAATTTTAGGGATTTCATGTTAATGTAAGAAGAAAATCCGATTCTTCGCGTTTACGTAGCCCACATTGGGCGCTATTGCATACAAGCAATCAAAAGACATTGTACTTGATCTTTAAACTGAAAAAATTATGAATTTGATTGACGATACTAATTGCTAGTACAATCCCATATTTCGATGTCTTTACTTTGCTAAGATAAAACTAGCTCTAGGAAAACGCTTAAATTAAATTTGCAGCTTTATTATTCCATAACTTATCTGTGAAACAGAAAGTTTTGGCTATTCTCCTCACAAAAGCCATATAGATATCAAGATGATTCACTTGCTTAAATCTCAATCAGTTTCAGTCGCATGTGTTGAAGCATAGCATCATTTCTAACTTGATTATGCTTTCGTGTAGTGTTTTTCTGAAGAAAAAAAATGTAATAACGTACACATTACTGACAGCTCAGACTGATACATTCGCTATCCTCGAAAGCTCGTACTTTCCGATTTTATTGAATATTTGCTTGGTGCTGTGAACATAATATGGTGCTCTCATGCATATTTGTCCTACTCCATTTGTGACTTTTTCATATTTGGCGGAATGTAAGTAAGTAGGCAATTTTTTTTTGCATAGAACGAAAGATTACTTGAATGGATATTTGAAAACAGCTCATGGTCATGACGATATTCGGGGTGTTATGCGTACGTCAGCTTCAGTTTCAGATTGAACACTTTAAACTCATTGCTTTTATAGAAATATGTAGCAAACAGGAGGAAACATAGCATGATTTATTATAATCGTAAAAATCACGGCCACAAACGAGAATTTTACATAATCTTAGAGAAAGTAAGTCTGCGGTTAAGAGCGTCAAGTGATGCATGAAAAATATCAAAATTCGAAAGTGTGGTCTGGGCGAGCATAGCGGTTGTGCTTTAGTGTTTGGCGGGCATTTGAATTTGGTTTTTTTGGTCGGCTTTAGTACAATGAAACCAACAATAAAATCTATAAAATTCGAAAGTTTTCGGATTCAATGGCCTACCGCGGAATGATTTAAACTTGGAGTAACTTGAAATTCTTTCGCCATAAGAATTCATTCTCGAAATGGCGGAAATTTTCTTAGCGTATTCGTTGGACCAATCTTGTTTTTTTTTGTCTGTAGTGAAATAAGCCGTAAACATCATATACGCTACTCCTTCCGTGAATTTGTTCTTCCAGTGTAACAGCTGGACTTAATGCCGACACGGAGATTATACTCGTCCGTTCACGGAGCAAAGCTGTTGGAATAAAGTATGTGCAAAACGCAAACAAGGATATAATAGGCGACCGTATGCAAACACGTTCTACCTTTTTGGCTCATCATGGCATATTCTATTGGTCTCGGTGCTCCAACCGATGTATTTTCTTCTACCCGTTTTCTTAGTTCCGTTCTTCTATGTTTTTAATAAAACTAGATGGCATTATTATCTGTTACAATAGTGTTCATACATGTTAAGTTTTGCCCAACTGGAATAAAAATTGTTCTTTTTTCAGTATTTCCGTTAGAGTAGAATCTGATGCTAGATGGCAAGCTAGCGATAGCAACGATTTTTCTCACTCAATAAGTGACAAAAGTAAAATAATCTGCAAAACGCTCGTGTTTGGAATTCTGGTGTTCATTTCTCGAACGTAGCCGGTGTCGCCTTTGGCAATATAGAATGGTATTAGGTATTATCGAACACGGAATTCAAAGAAATCTTTCGACAACGAAAGTTTAAACGTGACCATGTTTTGCAAATATTTTTTGATCAATAAAGCCAAGTACTGAGAGTTGACCGTAACATATCGAAGACAGAAAAATCACTATGGACATAGTAGTGGCAGCTTAAAAGAATGTTCAAACTGTAATTGAAGCTATGATGAAAAAACATGCTTCTAGTCCACCCCCGTGAAACGCAAATTAATTGAATTTTTAGTCGAAATTTCGAAGATTTTGTTCGAAAATCACTGCTAAGCTTGCAAGTGAATTCTAAAGGAATTTCATTAATTTGCATAGCTGTTCGATTGAAATTGATTTGAAAAATACAAACGTCCTTTCCAGACTAAGTTTTATTCATGCACGTTTTTTTAGTTTGGTTGTCTAGAAGACTGAAATTAAGAATTTTGAAAATGGCGCGTGACACTAAAAATATCAGTATGATTTGATGTTATAGTCGCTGTAAATTTTTCCTTAAATCCTTAAAATTTTATGAAATCGGACGTCAGATACGTTCCCGAAAATTTGATGAATTACGAAATGCTCTCTCTGTCTCTATAATATTACTTACGTTGAAGATTCAGGCAGTTAATTCCTTCAACAAATCTCTCTAATATTACAGGTGATTTCTCAAACCCGCAAATCAGAGATGTGTTAAAATGAACATAAACTATGATACGTACATACATTCATATATCTCTCATAATAATTTTTAGACCAATAAAATACCGACTATCTCTGCAACTTCAAGCAAACTCCCTTGCTGTCATAACTCATCGCCACGCTCAAGTCATCTAATCCGAAACATAAAATCTCTTGAAGACTTACTCCCACGCTTTCGCACAGAAAAGATAATCTGTTCGGAAACGTTCTTTCGGTTTCTCTGAAACTTGTCCTACTGAAATTTACACTTGGCTTAGCAAAATCAACCGAGTGTAATCTGAAAAAGATTTCGACAAACATATAATGTGAAAAAGATCTTCTCAGACGTGTGCTGGTGAGTTTCCAGAGGCGATTTTCAAATCATCTAACAATGTAATCTTCTATTAACTGCCGGTGTATTCCGATCACGCGATTAAGGTGTGCAGACCAACCTAGAAGTTATTCGGCCGGAAAGTTTCCCTTCTTCTTCTTCTGTGTAATTGCAGCACGAGCCCAGGCACATGAAAGAATTGGGAGCATTTCTTGAACTGTAAACGAAAAGAGTTAATAATTTTTGGAATTCGACCCGGAGCGTTTTAGGATGTGTTAGAGTTAAAGAGTTTCGTGAAAACGAATAGCTTGCAATCAATTTTTATAACTTCCTCTCGCTAATTTTCTTCAAATCAAGATATTTCTTTGTTATTTACAAGCCTGAAAGAGTCTATCATAGATGTAGCTTTCAGTTCGAATTCCGAGCGGGTGGGCGGCGGTGCTCGAAAGAAGCTGGAAAGATTTTCCTCTCCGTTAAATTTCACTTTCCGTATTTCTTTTACTTAGGGTCCTCATTTAAACGAATCTACGAATAGAAGAGGTGATGTAACAAACGCTGCTATGCATATCAATCAAGTAGCAAGTCTAGGCTTGAGTATGGAATGCTGATTGCGTTTAGGCGTTTAAGCAATTGTGTTTCGAAAGGGTCTTTTCAAGTGGCAATTTTATGGTGGCGTCAGAATGAATGAAGATATTCTTTATGGGGTGGAAATCGTGCGAGAAAATTGAAGTGAAATCAGAGGAAAATTCAATAAGAATCTATTCTTTTTTTATGTTTTGCATTTGCAATAAGTATGCTTAAACTAAGCATTTCAGGAATCTTATAGAAACTGCTGATTTACATTGAGAAACTTATAGGAAAGTATTCTCTATGCAATCAAATTACGCAATTCTGAGAAAGTCTCGTACGAGCCAGACAAGTGATTACTTTTGAGTGCCATGGCATAGTAAAAGGCTGGTGAAATTAGATAATGCTGAACTCTACTTGCAAGAATATGCGAGAGCTGCATTAGGATTTCAGCTCAACTAATTTGAAGTCCTCAAAATGAAATCCGATTTGTTCATTCACATGCTCATATTTGTCTAATTAGAGACAATCGTAGATTTTCTTCAAGAACGTTTATGATTTTCCGGTCATGAAATTTAAACTAGGAAACGAACAGACACAAACAGACTTGCTCTAAGCATGAAATCTAGTGAGCATTGTATAAAAACCTCTTATCTACGTGCATATGTAACTGACGGAAAGAAGAATAAGAGCAGTTCTTTCGTAAACTTCAAATGGCTTAATATTCTACTGCTCAAGCATATCTCTACAAAAGTTAGTATGGTTACAGAAATATTTTAGTTTGAGTGTAAATTGTGAAATAGTTTCTACATATCCAAGGCGCATAAACGTTTGTGTCTGGATGACATGGAAACAGAACGAATGAAAACTACGTATGACTATAATTTACCAAAATCTGGATAAAACGTGTGCAAAAGTAACCAGAGTTTTTTTTTTTTAGCGTCCTACATATTCGTGAACGACGAGAGTAACGAAGAAAAGCTACAGTTTCTGCTGTTGGTAAATTTATTCCATGTGAAATGTTTTGCGAATGCAAAACAAGCCAGAATGCTGGACGACTGTGAAAAGTAAATTTTCATTTTATAAGGTTATTTGGTTTGTGAGTGTTGTATTTTTTTTTTTCGCGAAATGTTTGCCATGAGTTTGCTGAGCAAAGGCAAAATTCCATGAAAGTTGAGTCGATCTACCGTAAACGATTTTGCGTTTCAATGATTTTTTGCAATATTTGAAAGTGTTCTATGTAAACTTTACTAAAATAATTTTGATGAGAGTTGTTCCCAAGTATAAAAAAATGTACGGCATTAAAAAAAGTAAATCGTAGTATTATTTTCTCTTAATCAGTCAACATCTTCAACAGAACCTTATATTACTGATCGAGTACTGATTATTTTACGGTTTTGAATGATTCATGTTTGCGGTCAAATTATCGAAATTCTTTCTTATCGAAATTATCGAAAGCTTTCCACGACCTGACGTGAGGAAAGTAGACTTGGTATTTGGTTTGTATACGGCTAAAATATTTGCTAAAATATGTGTTGCGAAATTTTATCTTTCTCATATATTCACTTTCATGGTATTGCGCAAAGCAGCCAGTTTGTAATTAGGATATGAAAGCATCAGAGTTTCATTTGTCTAATTTTGTATGAGATTTTTCCCACGTTGGGCGCTTGTTATTTGTTTCTACTGTTTCTACTGTATAACCATGTTTCTACTACTGTTTCTACTGTATAACTATGTTTCTACTGTATAACCAAACTTATTTCTACGTAATTTTTCCACAAATAATATTGCATTTGAGTAGTAATTGAAACAAATATGTATGCTTGTTGTCTCGGAGTGTTATCTTCTGCATTCCACTTTTACTAATGAATGTCAGTATAGTTTATTGTATAAATTTCTAAAAACTTTTGATTAAATACCAATAGTGTTACAACGAACACTGCAGCTTACAACAACTGGTATCTCCTTGATAAATTCAAAAGTGTAATTATTTATTTAGCGCATCAAATTTGGCTCCTGTTGACTTATCGTTGAAATATAGGTTGAACTGAAAAACAACTTTTTCTAAGCACTTTTAGTCAGTCAGTTCTTGACACCATGGAATCTACTTCATCATAATGCCTACTGATAAAGTACAGCGGCCGGTATAAATATGCTAGTTGGAATCCTACAGAGACATAAAAAACATGCAAAGCTGGAAAAATGTAAGAAGAACAACCCAGGGAAAGTTTTCCACTTAGGGCTTCGTATAAATTTAGTGATAGCGTACGAATGAAATTAAAGAAATTTTTCTTTTGGGATCAATGTTTGTCTTGCACATAATGTTGTTGTTTATTTGGCCGGCAAAAGCTCGGATACAGCCACCCACAAAACAGATTTGCGGTTGAGATTAAAATTAGTGTTGTGTTTTCTGTACATTCGATGTACATGTAATTGAGTTTGTATGTATAGCTGTGTATTTGTGGCACCTTAATGTACTTACATCCGATAGTTTTTTTTTCATCTCATTAAGAATGTTTCGGGCTTTTCTCTCCACACTTCGACTTCTCCACTCACTTCTAGTTCGGTGACATTGTTGTGTTTTTGTTTTCTATTTAGTTTTTTTCCTTCTCGCCCTATCTAAGTAATGGCCTTCGGCCTTACAATATTCTAGATTGAGGTTGAAGATCATAAAAGCAATTGCTTTCATAGATTAAGGTAATCGCACCCTGTGAAGTGTTTTCACCCTAGAACGTTATTTTACTATGCCTTTTTTTTACATCATGACACTTTTCACTTTATCGTTCTCATCGTGTAAAGTGGGTGAAACATGCTTACGTATTTTATAGGTGAATTGATATGAGATCAGGATGCATCTTATGTGAATGTTAAAATGGTCTGTAATATTAACCTGACATTGTTAATTTGTTTAAATATTTAGACCTAGAGAAAAAATCTATAGGAGTTTTAGGATTTCAAATGAACCTTTTCACACTGCAAAGCGCTGTAATTTTTCTTGCATGCTATAAGCAATAATTTGCGTAATTGCAAGTCTGTTCGTGCAGAGCAGTTGATAGTCATTTAATTTGGTGAATTTGAATACATAAATATTCAGTAAAGTTTAGATGCAATTTATTCAATTGTGAATGATAATGGCGCTCTCTCTAATCTATGGGCCACATGTTTTTTTCATATTAGATATTTATAATACGGTTTTGAAAGTGAAAGGATTATTTCATTGCTAAAGACTACTTTTTCATGAAGCATGTTTAAACATGTTTCGACATGTTTAAAAGCGAATAAAATATCTTACATTCGATATATGCAAATCTTAAGCTTGTTCTAGAGTGCTTCAGCTTGTTTTCACTTGTATACTTTGGCCGCAAAATCATTGTGCAGCAAGCCATCTTTTCAGCCAGGC